>CM065797.1:13007746-13607746 GCA_033296515.1 Macrochelys suwanniensis | reverse complement strand
TCCTCTAAATGAAGTTAGCAGCAGTACATTCCAAGGCCCTTGGACACCAAAACATTATTCACTTCCTTCAAGTAAATGTATGTTACTTGCCTCTTCTGCTTTCTTAGGACCTGGTCAAAGGCCCATTGAAGTCAATGGGAGTCTTTCCATTTATTTCAGTGAGCTTTGGATCAGGGCTACTATCTATAGCTGAGCAAAGGAGGTAGTTTGAGCTGCTTATGTACTGTAAATTAGTTCCTTCTCAAGCTATAATTGTATGTGGCCTGGGAAAACTTGCTTCCCTGTCACTCTGTTAGAGGGGGATAATAATACCTACCCCACTGGGGTGTGTAGTGAGAAAGGTAAATTGCTAGGCTTAATTATAGGCTATTCCGTTTCCCTGAAGTTAATTATAAAACTCCCACTGACTTCATTGCAAACAGGATTGGACCCTTGCGTGTTTGTAAAGCACGTTGAGCTGCTTGGATGAAAGACACTATAGATGTGCAAAAAGTTATCATTCCCTATTTAGGAGACGTTAAAAAAAACAAACCACTACACATACAGGACCAGATTTTTCAAGTGCTCAGCATCCAGAATTGGCCCAGATATTTAAAAGAGCCCAGCTCCCATTGTGGCACCCAGATAAGGACCACATAGTCAAAAAAGCTCAGCACCCAACTTGCTGAGCTCTTTGGAAAAGCTGGCCCTAAGTTAAAAAGAATGCCTGGACACAATCACTAATACCATGGGCCCATGCCACCCTTACAATGAGTAGCAATTATGAGAATGCTCCCATTGACTTCAAGCCCTATGTAAAACAATTCAGTCAAGCATAAAGGATGCATGTTACCACACTGGCAAGAGTGAGTCCATACCAGACAAACTGCACCCTGGCGAAGGAAGTTTACCTTCACAAGTTATCAGACCAAGACCCTCAAGGGAATTGCTCTCTTTCTCCTTTTCCTGGCCCATGTGCTGTCATGAGGCTAACATAAAGACATTCCATCAGAGGAAGGTTATATTTGTATTGCCATTTGCATATCAGCAAACCATTGCACCTGTGCAGCTAGTGAAATTCTCCGGGGAGCGAGAGTGCAGAACAGTAACTAACAATTGTAACATGCAGACTCGCCAATGAAAGGAAAGTCCCTGCAGACAATTGTTTTTAGAAGAACACACTTTCCTTTCAAGAGTTACTAAGCTAAAACCTCTATACTAGCTACCACTACTTTAGCTTGCTAAAGCAAATAAATATTTCAAAGTTAGATATCAGCAGGTCCAGATAACTTGCATACAAGACTTTGAAAAGAGCTGGCCGAGGAGCTTGCTGGACCATTAATGTTGATTTTCAATCACTCTTGGACACTGAGGAAGATCCAGAAGACTGGAAGAAAGCGATTGTTGTGCCAGTAGTTAAAAATGTAAATGGGATGATCTGGGTAATTATAGGCCCATCAGTCTGACATTGATCCCAGGAAAGATAATGGCCTGGCTTCTATGGGACTCGATTAATAAAGAATTAAAGGAGGGTAAAATAATTAGTGCCAATCAATGTGCCTTTATGGATAATAGATCCTGTCAGACTTACTTAATATATCTTGATGAGATAACAATACTTGATAAAGGTAATAGTGTTGATGTAATATACTTAGACTTCTGTAAGGCATATGACTTGGTACAGCACAATATTTTGATTAGAAAACTGGAACAGTATAAAATTAACATGACGCACATTACATGGATTAAAAATTGGCTAACTGATTGGCCTCAAAATGTAATTATAAAGGGGAATCATCAAGCAGGTGTATTTCTAGTGGGGTCCCGCAGGGACTGGTTGTTGGCCCTATATTATTTACCATATTTATGAATGACTGGGGAGAAAACATAAAATCACCACTGATAAAGTTTGCAGACGACAGCCACTGATACAGAGAGATCTGGATCACTTGGCAAGCTGGGTACAAGCAAACAATATGCAATGTAATACAACTAAATGTAAAGGTATAGGTATTAGGCACGGATATAACCACTACTGGAATATTGTATGCATTTCTGGTCCATTTCCATAATTCAAGAAGGATGTTGATAAATTGGAGCGGGTTCGCAGAAGAGCCACGAGAATGATTAAAGGATTAGAAAACCTGCCTTATAGCAATAGACTAAAGGAGCTCAACGTATTCAGCCTAACAAACAGAAGGTTAATGGGTGCCTTGATCAGTTTATAAGTACATACACAGGAAACAAATATTTTATAATGGGCTCTTCCATCTATCAGACAAAGGTATAACGTAATCCTATAGGCTACACATGGAGACCTGACAAATTCAAGACTGGAAATAAGGCACAGTTTTTAACAGTGAGGGTAATATAACCACTGGAACAAATTTCCAAGGGTAGTGGTGAATTCTTCATCATTGACATATTTAAAATCAAGATTGGATGTTTTTCTAAAATATACGCTCTAGGAATTATTTTGGGGAAGTTCTGTAGCCTGTATTATACAGGAGGTCAGAATGGATGGTGGCAATATTCCCTTCTGGCCTTAGAACCTATGAAAATGCAAAGCACTGTGTTACTTTATTATTTCTGTTTCCAAGGTTTATGTTACTATGGACCAGATACTTTGCCAGTGTAAACTGGCGTAGCTCCATTTACATCATCTGCGGCTCTAGCCATATATATGAATACCCATACACGCACCCCTGTGCATGAATGTGCACACACATACACACACGTTTGTGCACACACCCATTCAGCAATTTAGGACTAGATTATATCTTTTATGCCACAACCCTGCTTGGGGATGATAAAGAGCTGGAGATGTTGTGCCCCAAATAGGGAAATCTCTCTCACTGCTGCCTACTCGTGTGCAAGGGGGGGAACTGCAGGTTGCTCCCACTAGTGCAGGCTGGTGCAGAGAAGGTGCTGTGGCCCATGACCCCACCCCTTTGGTGAGTTATATGAGGGATCACGAGTCTCAAACCCCAGGAGTCCCCAACCCAGACCCATCGGGCCCCCTGGCTCAGACCACAGATGTCTCCCCCCTGTCAGGAGCTTTGTGGGCTGAGTCCTTTGTGAGCTAGAGCTCTGCTAGCCCCCTTTCCCACGGATTGTAGTGAGCTGCTGTGTCCCCAGCCTGAGCAGGACCGATGGGCCTGGGTGTGAGACCATGATCCTTCCCAGCCTACTCCTCAAGAGTGGGGAATATTCACAAGCAGGCCCCATGCTCCCTAGGGTGCATGAGGTGCAGGTGGTATAACTGGCAGGTTGCTAGGACACTTCCTGTTCTCGAGATGGCCCCTCACCTATTAGTTTGGTGCATGAGGATTCCTCCTCCTTTCTTTGAAGTGCTTGTCTCAGAGTCAGATGCCCTTATTCTAGCCACAAAAACAAGGCCTTTGCAGCTTTTGACTTCTACTAGCACCGCAGAGGTGAATTCACTGGATCCCATTGCACCTGACAAATGTCCCCAGGGCAGATGCGGCCCTCAGGATCCGATGTGATTGCAGAGGCGTAGGGTGACCAGACAGCAAATGTGAAAAATCAGGACAGGGGGTGGGGGGCTAATAGGAGCCTATAGAAGAAAAAGACCCAAAAATCGGGACTGTCCCTATAAAATCGGGACATCTGGTCACCCTAGCAGAGGCATCACCCAAAAGGCTGAGTTTGGACAGTAGTGTCTACTGTTAGCAATAAGAGCTGCAGTAGGCAGGCAGAGTGGTAGGGGAGAGATCTTTGCAGGGGCCAGCATGTATCCCTCAGCAGCTTCCTGGTTTCACACTGAACTAGGCCCCTCCTGAAACCTGACCTTCTTTCTCCAGCACCACTCATCACGTTCCAAGCGCAACCTCTATGCTGGGGATGATTCATGAGGTGGAGAGAGAGCCCACACTCCCCTTTCATTGCTTTCATTTCCAGAGGGGGACTCTCCCCTTTCATAAATGGCAGCCTCCCCTGCACTGATGTAATCAGAGTTCCCACTTCTGGGAGGGCCGCAGACAGGACACTGCCAATGTCCCTGCTCCCACAGCAGAGCCAGAGATGGTGAAAGTTCACCACAAGTGCTGCGAGCAGTGAGATCAAAGGCATAGAAGGGTAACTGGCAGCCAGCCCTTGGGGACTGCTTCTTCCCTAGTCTACACATAACCCCATTAAAGGACAGCCTGAGAGCAGTACTCTATTCGTGCACAAAGTGAACTAGCTTCATGCCTCACTGTGCTTGTCCCCGACCATTTCAACAGAGCAATGTTAGGTTATTATCCTCTATCTACTCTAGCCCATCTACTCTTTGCACTCAGGAGTTTCATGGCGGCCTCAACGGAGACATGGTAATGTCATGATTGTATCATGGTATTTGATGCTTTGCATAAAGCCGCCGATCTCAGCTTTTAATTTTTTTTTAAAGGATCAGTTTCTAGCTCTCGTGGTTACAGGGCAAAGTTCAAAAACCTGACCCTGGTGCTCAAACACCAGATGGCAAAGACACCCCCAAATATGTGTGTATGTGGAGGGGGGGGTATTAAAAAACCTCATGATTTTTAAGCCAATCTAATGATTTTTACAGGGCCTGATCCACGGTTTTTGAACGCTCAGCGTTAGCAATGCTGTAATAGCAATTGTTCCCACTGTCTCTCTCTCTTCCCTGGGTTAAACCACCCCCCACCTTCGCCCCTGCCCCTCAGAGTGGAGAGAGTTAGTCAAATTCTCATAAACCACAGACTGGGGGGAGGCTGCGTCTCTGCAGCTTCTCAGCTCTTTGATGTCACTGATCTGAACCCTGGGTCCCGCAGGTGCGGCTGCTGTTGCCGTGGTGATGGAGGCAGTCGTCCCCTGACTACTTTTTCTGATGAACATTGACTTAAAAAAACCCCAAAAAAACAGAAAGAAAGGAGTCACAGAGCTGTCTCCTGGGTGAGCTGACTGGTCTCAAACATGCAGCAGCATGTATCCTGGGAGTCCATGTTCAGTGGGCCAGTGCTGGAGGGGAGCACTGTTGGCCCCCTCATCTCCACCTAAATTCAACCCAAATAAGAGCCTGTGGTAATAACAATGCCTACCTCTTATATCGTGTTTTTCATCTGTGGATTTCAAAGCACTCTCCCCCACCCCCACCCCCAAAGGAAGTCATTATTATTATTATCCCCAGGTGGGGAAACTGGGGCCCAGAGAGGGGGAAGAAATTTGCCCAAGGTCACCCAGCAGGCGAGCACCCAGATCTTCTGAGTCCCGTCCCAATGCTCTGTCCTCTAGGCCATACTGCCTCCCCTGTAGTGCCTTACAGGGGGGAGGGGAGCAGCATCCCAAGACACCGAGCTAGGGTTGTCCAGTGGTTAGGACACTAGTTGAACACTTGGCAGACCTGCATTCTTGACCCTGCTTAGCCACAGACTTTCTGTGGACCCTTGGGCAAATCACTTAGCCTCTCCCTGCCTCCATTGCCCATCTGCACCATGGGGACAACAGCCCTGCCCTGCCTCGCGGGGGTGTTGCGAAGATACATACATTACAGTCGGTGAGGTACTTGGGTACTCTGATAGTAGGGCCCATATGAGTACTGTAGATAGACCTTTCCCTAGAATGCAGCCTGTGGTGTCAGTGGTGTTCCCCCTCCTCACACATCTCCTGATGCATTGCACTTTCACCCCAGGCCTTTGCAGAGCCTAATTGGCATCTCCTCCTGCCCTTCCATAGGAGGCAGCTATCACTAAACCCAATTTCCAGAGGGGGAAACTGAGGCACGGAGCAGGGACAGGACTTGTCCAGGGTCATGGAGTCAGTGACGGAGCTGATGGCCAGTCCTGAGTTCTGCGCCCTAGGCTGGTGAACAGGGTTCATAGAGCCACATGTCAGTGGATAGAAAAGGAGAGTGATGTCCTACAGGTGGCTCAGAAGCAGATTAGCCTCCTGCTGTGGAGCTGTATACCCCTCCATTTCCTAATTCCCCTGACCCCCTATCCAGTACACGCACACACACACACAGCTCCTCATGGGCTGAGCCTTAGTTGCGAGATGAATTCCCAGGCTGGTGCAGAGTCCGCCCTGCTGGCAGACAGCCTTTGTCATCTAGAAAAGGAGAAAGGGCACTTCTGCGCTTTCTCACACTGTCTCCCAGCTCCCTCCACATTCATTTCAGAGCGTGCCTCGGAGACGGCTCAGTTGCCACAGGAGCCGAATGGCGGACGCTGAGAATTGCTTCTGAGAAATGGTGCCATGGGTTTAATCATCCAGGACCTTTCTGTGGTTTCTCTCTCTTATATCATCTTCAAAGTTCAGTCATGCTGGGCGCCCACACGGTGGCTAGCATTGCAAAAGGGCGGCTGTGGGACAGGGAGCCAGTGAATAATACTAGCAGTAGCACTGCAGCTGCTGGAGCTAAAGACAGCAGCTTGCATTGGGGGAGTACTACACACCCCACTGAGCAACAAAACCCGAGCCAGGGGCGCTTCGGGCCGGACTGGACGGTGTACGATGGCTCGTTTGTGCCAGCTAGGCTGGTGCAATTGGCACTATAGGGAAGCGTAAGCCCTCACTGAAGAATATCCTGGTCATAGAAAGGCCCTGCTCTAGCCTCAGGCATTCTGCCGTGGGCTGGGGGTAGATTGGAGGGTGTGTGGCTGAGGCAGACCTGTAGTGCAGCGATTCTGCTCTCGTAAAGCCCCACGGGGTGGGGGGTGAGGGGGTGTCACTAACGCAGGGACAAAAGTTAGGACAAATCCGGAGCTGCCCTCGTGTGCACCACAGCAGGTCTCCACGGCCATGCCAGTGCAGAGATGCATCCCTTTGTCGGTGGGATGGCCAGCTGTTTAGCCACGCAAAGCAGCAGGGCAGGACTGGAAGTGAAGGAGAGTCCCCCACGCCATTGAATCTGCAGTTGGGTTTTAATGCCCTAGGCTGCTGTTTGGCCAGAGCAAACACATCTCCAGGGAGTGAACAATCAGTCCAGCATCAGGGCTGGCTTGTTCTCCATCTTAGCTGCCTCACGGCCAACCCAGAGCCGGGTCCCAGCTGCAGCGGGCAGCTCTCTCGGCATTCCCAGCCCTGCACGGCTGTGCGGAGAGCAGCAGCCCTCCATAACAACAGCAGCTGCCCGGCACCAGGCCTCTGGTCTGACATCTCAGAAGATTTGGCAACGCAAGGCCACCCCAGCACCGTGCCGGGCACTGTTCCCTCTAAACTGTGCGCGTGTGTGCGTGCACACAGATCCTAAACCCCACGCACACAGCGAAACACCGCGCGCACAAAAATGTGTACGGAAGCACAACAATTTGAACAGAAGAAATTTTTTGCGCACACGGCCTGTCAAAATTTTGCACAGACGAATTTTTTTTGCGCACATGGCCTGTCAAAAATTAGAGGGAACATTGCCAGGGCAGTTCTGAGGGAGAAAAGAGTTACTGTAACCCATTGGTCAGCATGCATGAGGCACTCCCACACTGTGTCTAGCCCACAGAGGATGTGGGTCTGTTACAGCACAAGATGTGCAGGCTGGTTCTCAAGCTCTAGCAGCTCATGCTTTTAGCTGTCAAGATGCCTGGTTCCATCCCTGGTGTTGGCCAAGATGGTGGCTGTGGTGCAGCGCCATCCCTCCGGGTTCCTCGGTCACTTCTGCCCTTTCTTGGCCCTGTCCCCGGTAGCGGCCTCGCTGTCAGAGGGTGCTGAGCGCCAATGGGAGCTGTTGAGAGCTCAGCACTTTCAAAATCCAGGCCACAAGGGGCAAGTCCTGTATGGTGCTGAGCATCCCTCGGAAGTGCTGGGTAGCCCCAACCCCTGCCCAAGTCAGTGGGAGACCAGGTCCCTGTCACCTCACAGGAGCAGGCAGCACGGGTGTTGCTCACATGGTTTCAACTGCCGCGTGGGCAGGGCCTGGATCTCCCCTGTGCAGAGTGAGCCGGCAGGTCAGACAGGGTGAGTCTGTGAAGATGAAAACCTGCCCATGCTGAAGTTAAGGGGAGTTTTGCCTTTGACAATGGGACAACTTTTGCTGGCTTCAGCGGGAGCTGCGTCTTGTGGCGCCGAGGGCTAGGTCCCTAAAGGTCACTTGTGTGAGGGTGGGGATGACCCACCCCCGCTGTATGCATGGGAAGGTGGCAGGTAGCTGGGGACTGAGGGATTTGCAGTAGCGAAGGCAGGAGGGAATGAATGCCGAATGAGGTGCTAATGGGATGCACCTATTCGCTGGGAGCTGGGCTGGCACCTGACTGGATTCATTTCAGAGTTGGCCCCTCGGAAGCCCATGGTGGCACAAATTCAGGCAGCAGCTGCAGTGGCGGGGAGTGGGGGTGGGCAGACCCTCCTCCACTATCAGAACAGCTGCTCAGCCCTTCCCAGCTCGAAGTCACAGTGGGTGCACTTTCAAAGGAAGCCTCTGTACTTTTTCACCCGGTGCTGGTTAAAAATATCACTCCAGATTTTAATAAGGGCTGTCGCTCGAGATATTTCTGTCTGGGAGCGGGAAGTGAAACCCTCTCTCTGGTCACAGCCCATCACTTGATTCTGCCAGAATGAGCTTGAGCTGCCCTTCCCCACGGCTGGGCAGACATACCCCTTCCCCGGGCACTCCCACTCTTCCCAGCACTTGGCACTCAAAGCCCTGAGAGCCTGTTACAGCTACAAATGACTCAGGTGTTGTAGCACCCCTGTGCAGCAGGCTAATGTTGAGAGGCAGCATTGCCCAGTGGACGGGCCACTAGACTGGGCCCTGGCAAGGACAGGGTTCTCTTCCTAGGACTGCCACCAACCTGCCATGTGATCTTGTGAACCACTTCACCTCTGTTTCCGCTCCAAACCCCTTGCCTAACTAAGCTCTTAAATGCAGTGACTTTCTCTTATTATGTACAGCACCTACCACAACGAGGCCTCTAGGTGCTATTGCAAAATATAAATAACAAAACTCCCCATCTTACAGGTGAGGGACGGAACAGCTCCATGAGCATCCCAACTCAGGGAGCAGAACCCAGGAGTTCTGATGCCTGCTCCCCCCACCCGCTGTAACCACAAGCTCTCCACCTAGCTAGGGATAGAACCCAGGAGTCCTTAATCCTGTAGGGACCTCCTCTTCTCCTTAAACGCACTCCTCTCCCATAGCTAGGGATAGAACCCAGGAGTCCTATTCCACTTGGGTTAACCTCTAGACCTGACTCCCACTCTCGGGGCTGGGAATTGTAGGGACTAGGGTTCCTGACTTGCACTCTCATGGTCTAACATTTACATGTATAGATGAGGCTCTTTATGCACTTAAAAACTATTCTTTATATGTTCTTAAATCCCCCATCAGTGCCCCAGCCCAAAAGCATTTGTCCTCAGCAGGTCAATGTGGAGTCCCCAGACCAGCCAACATGGATTGAGAATCAGAACCAAAAGTGCATTGGAAAAATGTTGAAAAAGCAAACTACAGCCAGGCTTTCAAGGCACTGTCACTTTAGAAAAGTCTGATTTTTTTTCCCAACCAAACTTCCCAGCAAAAATGGACCCTGCTGTGAGATGAAACATGCAAACTTTCAGAAGATCAGATTCATTTCGGAGAAGTTGTGGTTGGTGTTAAAAACTGGGCTTATAATGAAGGGTGAGCTTCAAATTACTGGGATTTTACTGGCTACCATTCTGTAAAGATCATCCTGGCTAAGCAGCTTACTCTGAGTGTAGGGTTTGTGAGACAGAACGGATATGTAACATTTGAAGGGCCAGGACTGCCCAAAAGAGACAGCTTTCCCTGGGACCCCTGTTTGAGAGGGGCCCCAATCCTGAGTGGCACTGGGATCTCATGCACCAGATTGTAACACCTGAAGCAGGGAGCTGGGGCCAGACCTGTGTGACTGGAGCTGTGATTGTGGGGTTGGCTTGCTCTCCAAGCCCCCGGACCTTCCCTCAATGTTTTGCACCCTGGTTTCATATTTTGCCTTGGGCCTCCAAAAACATCTGCAGCCCAGGGAATTTTTTTAGTGTCAGCCTTTCCGTGTCCCTGTTCTTTACACACACACGGGTGAAACACAGGGACACTTTACTCTGAGTAGCTGGAGGATCCCACTCTGCCTTGCCGCATTTGGCCTCTGATTCCCTCCCCATCCACCAGCTCCCTCCCTCCCTCGTGACCCCTTTGTAGTGTATAGGAACTGGGTAGCATCCCTTTAAACAGTTTATGGCGCTCACTGGGTTCACTGTGCAACAGTGTGTAACTGTAACTCACTCTTGCATGTTGTATGTCACAGTAAGTGACGTTATATGGACCCCACATACCCCGGTGGCTCCTTCAGACTATTATTAGTGTCTAAATTAAAAAGACCCAAGGCCACTTAGCTTCTTTTGGCCTCATCATTCCTCCCTCCCATTGCTTTCTGCTCATTTTCCTCCTATACACATAGACTGTGTCCAGAGCTAGCAGGTCTCACCCAGCTAGCTGCCTCCACTCTTCCTACCCCAGTTGTTCCAGGGCCCTTGGATCCCCACTCACTCCTGTGGTGTACTGAGGACTGTGTTTAAGAGCGCAGGGGGAGAAAAGGGCTGAGTAAGGGTGCAGAGAGGTCCTGGTCCTGTTTGCAACTGCAGGCTAGGGCGGGGGCTCAGCAACAGAGTGTGTCTTCAGAGTCAGTCTGGAAAGAGCCAGGTTAAAGCAAAGTGCACTGCATTATGCCTCACTGCCTTAGGGAGTAGCCTGTTTTCTCTCTTTCTGTTTATGGGTCCTTGAGTGTTATTGTTCTGAATTCTAAGAATTTAAAGTAGCGTTACATTACAACCTTCCAGCAAGAGCATTTATGTTTTTATCTAATGTCTCTGTGTGTGTGCTGTGGACATAACCACCCCTTCACTTTACAATGTTACCTCTCAGTCCTGGCACATGACAGCCCACTCCTGGGCCTTTCCCCACTCCTCAGTCTTGATGCTTCAGCTGCTCTAAGGGTCTTCTTCACCTGCCACTTGCTCATTCCCTCTCCCATCCAACCATTCCCAGCCTCTCTCATGTCCCCACTAGCCATCCCAAGACTCTGCAGTCCCTCTCTGTCCCATCCATGTAGGGCACCAGACAGAATACACTGCTGCAAGTACTTGCACTGACCACTGGATGTCACTGCAGGCACACACACCAATCACTGCCAGGGGGTTCTGTGCAATGCCAATGACCAATAGCTGATACTGAGAATAACAGGGGGCTTAACATTACATGAGCCAGGAACTGAGCACTAGTACAATGCACTAGGGAGGCTGTGGACTGCAGCGGGATCCGTGCTCCTATGAATTGAGTTTAGGTAGATTTGAGCTCTTGGGTTTTAGCATGGAGGGATGAACCCCTGGAGATAAAAATCCACCTGAAGCACAATCCTGGAAACTTCTCTGTAGTTCAGCAAAGTTCAGGTAACTATTTCATCCGCGCGGGGGGGAGGGGCGGGGAGGAAATCCAGCCCTTTGGTGCATCCTAGTTTACCTTTCAGAAATGCTGAAATACAGCAAGGAAAACTGTTTGAGAATATTTCTGCCTGGAATTATAGCTCCTTGGATACATTTGAACAAGATTTAGATAAATATCTGAACCTCTAAACCTTTGGAATTGGTATAATTAATATTTTATATTCCAGTCATTCCTAAAAGCCCCATTAACATAGTATGAGACAGTCCCTGCACCCAAGAGCTTGCAATCTGAATAGACAAGACAAAGAAATTAAAGATTTTATACCCATTTTACAGAGGGGAAAACTGAAGCATAGAGAGATTAAGTGACTTGCCCTAGTTCATACAGGAAGTCTGTACCAGAGCTGGGAAGTGAAACCCCCCCCCCTCCCTCTTTTGAGACCTAGTCTGGTGCATTAGTCACAAGAACAGCCCCCACCCTGAAAGATTCTCTCAGTAGTGATTATGTCCTCCACAGAGTCAGAACAGTCAGTTCCATAGGTCTGAGCACAGTATCTCATGGTCTCTCTTTTCTCTCTCATGATCTAATCTATCTATCTATCACCAAGATATCTGGTGTGCAATCAGAGACCCATCATCCAGATGTATCCAGAAATGTATACATGATAATGACATTTTCCACTCTAAACTTTTCCACACAAGATGTGAAAACTGAAGGTGTTTTATTCCATAGTTCATCCTCCACTTTGTGGGCTCTTCTCTTCCATTGTGGGTAGCATGCCAAACAACAAAACTTTGCAAGGGTGAAGAATGACACGCACTCAGACACAGCATCCCTTCCATGGCATCTCCCCGTCTGCACTTGGATGTGGCACTGAATGTCATGGACTCAGAGCTCAATTGTGCTTGCGCTGTTGAGATTACCAGTGGTATGGTCACCTTACAGGAAGGAAACTTTCTTTAGGGCAGGAAGGGATTGCAACCAGCCACACCAAATATTAACCATTTGTGGGCAGGTCTGCTGTGTTTCAAGAGAGGTTATGCCCATCCCAGACCTGGCATTAAAATAAACCATTGAAGTAAAGGGAAAGACTCTCATTGACTTCAATGGGTTTTGTTACAGGGCCATGAGTTTGCTCCACTAACGAGCATGAACCACTAATTGACGCAGCAGGTTTAAAACAAACAAAAGGAAGTATTTTTTCACACAATGCACAGTCAACCTGTGGAACTCCTTGCCAGAGGATGTTGTGAAGGCCAAGACTATAACAGGGTTCAAAAAAGAACTTGATAAGTTCACAGAGAATAGATCCAACAATGGCTATTAGCCAGTATGGGCAGGGATGGTGTCCCTAGCCTCTGTTTGCCGGAAGCTGGGAATGGGCGACAGGGGATGGATCACTTGATGATTCCCTGTTCTGTTCATTCCCTCTGGGGCACCTGGCATTGGCCACCGTCAGAAGACAGGACACTGGGCTAGCTGGACCTTTGGTCTGACCCAGTATGGCCGTTCTTATGCATACTGGAGGAGTCCTTCTGGAAGGCTTCCAAAGAGGTGACACCAAGTCTTGTTAAGTTTTCCTGAAAGGCATCTCTGGAAGTTTGTGTAACGTAGATCAAGCTGGAGATGGGAGACAGAGCAAGGACTTCTGCAACCCTATAGCTACACAGGTATTGGGCATCGTTCACTCAAGCTCCCTATGACTCTTTTAACAATCGTGCATCTTCCGCTCATGCACCTGGGCCCAAAATGCAAAGTATTGCAACTGTGTGCTATGCTCTCAGTTTGGCACATCTGTTGGTGCTCATGGGCTGGCTGGGGGACAGCAGTGGGGTGGGGACTGGATGTGGGCAAGTAGGACTCTAGCTTGCATAGCAGCTCTTGGCTTTATATCCTACTCAGCTGCAAGAATAAAGGCACTTCCCTCCTGCCTTTAAAGCAGCAGCCCCTCTTACTATTTGCTGCTATTTAAAATTACTTGGGGGAGTACGAGTTTGTTCCGAGGGCCGTTAGTTGGCGAAGGAAAATCTTGTGCCTCTAGCTCACAGGTTCAAATCCAGCTAAGGCTGGTAACAAGCAAGCAAAGGCCATCACCTGGCCCTGCCTTGTTAACTGACTCTGATTGCACACGTACCTTCAGGAGCGGGTCCTATTAGCTCGGTGGGCTCTGGTGTAAATTGACTCTGAGAGGAGAATCAAGACCCTGGCCCCTCTTCACTCCCCTCCCACCTCTGTTTTGCTAGCACCTGTCCCTCCTCCACAGAAACTCATCCCTGTTGTATCAAAAGCCTTCTCCTCTGGGTGCCTCTAGCTGTCAGCTACAACCTCTTCCCCCCCTCCCCACCCCCTGAGCCCATGCCTCTTCATTTCTCCTTCTCCCTACTATTTTGGGTACAGCCTGTGCAAAGGGCACCCTATAAAATGAAGCCATATTGGGTTAGTGTCTGGTTCAGTGGGCCAGAAGATCTCAGTCCATCTAGAGGCACATGTCCACTGAACCCCTTGTTCATGGAGCATCTCCAGCCTTTTTCCAGCCCTACTGCCCCTGAGCCCACTCTCCACCCCTCCACCCCGGTTCCCAGGGCCTATCTGAAGCCGAGCATCTTCACTCCCTGCCTCATCTTCTGGGCCTGCCATCGGATCACCTTGATGGCCTTCAGGCTGACGTGCATGAGCGCGTCGTACTTGAAGACCATCTTGTAGAAGGTGTCGGTCATCAGGGCTCCAGTGGGGTCGGCGTGTTTCAGGGCCGTCATGGGCGTGTAGACGGCGTTGGTCTGGTGGCGGAAGGGCGGCTTGGCGGCGCTGATCACCCTCAGCGTGTGCTGCAAGGGAACCGAGACAGCCCCACGTGAGCACTGTGCCGCCCTTTGCTAAGCCGGGAGCAGCATAATTCTTTACCAGCATCATGCTTTGCAGCTCCATCCCAGAGCTCCCTGTGAACATCAGCCTCACCATGCCCTGGGAGGTACGTCAGCACCTGTAGTCCTGCAGCAACTGTGCTTTTAAGAGAGACGGTAGCAGTGCCCCCCGCCCGGGACTCTGCTTGTGCCACAGGTGGTGACATCTCAGAGAGAACACAGGAAAGGTCTCTGACTGAATCTCCTGGGTTCGTGAGCTGCCTCTATGTCCAGTGCCCAAACGTGTCCAATACGTTACAATCCCCATTGTGCTGGGGGGGAAACTGAGGCTCGGGGAAGGGAAGTGACTCACCCCAGGTCACCAGAGGGTCAGGGACAGAGCTGGGAACAGAACCCAGGAGTCCTAGAACCCACTCCTACACTTTAACCACTAGACAAGCAACAGGTGTTTACAGTATACCTGACTTGATGGAGCAGCGGTCTCATCTGACAGGGGGAACCCCCCCGTTTCCTATGCATCATCTCCCCACAGGGCGGGGGAGGAAGTGTTGTCTAAGGATTTGTGAATCATGGGGTAGGAGGCAGTACCATGAATCTGCTCAGTGCGTGACACACATCCACCAGTGAGCAAGAGAGTGGGCGAAGGGAGACATCCAGGTAGGGTTCATATGGGGGCAAAAATCCTGGGTTCCACCCCAGAGCACGGCTCCTCAACCCCATGAATCTCATCTTGTGGAGACTAAATCCCTTCCCGAGCCCCCCATCCCTGGACCGCTGCTGCGCCTGGGGTGAGTCACACAGAACCCTAGAAATGTCAGTCCGGAAGGGACCTCAAGAGACCAGCAGGTCCAGCTGTCAGTGCTGAGGCGGGACCAAGTAAATCTAGGCTCTCCCTGACAGGTATTTTTCCAACTTGTTCTTAAAAGCCTCCAGTGGCACGGATTCCACAACCTCCCTTGGAGGCCTATTCCAGAGCTTAACTACCCTGAGTTAGAAAGATTTTCCTAATAGCTAACCTAAATCTCCCTTACTCCCATGGTAATGCCATGGAGGGCCATGTGACCAAGTGCAGACCAGGGCTGGGAAGACCCACTGGACTTTGCACGTTGGTAGCAGGGACTCAGAGACCCCCTTTGTGCCTTCCAAACAAACCCAGGGCGGCCCCACTGGGATCAGCGGAGGGGGAGAGCCAATCTAAAGGGACTCCTGACGGCTTAGAGATGCTAAGAGGCTTTCGGGCAGGATAAAGTGGGGATTAGGGAGGATTATTTTGTGAATGTTGAGTGGGAGGGATTAATTAATTTGCGAATGAGCCGGAAGATATAAACAGAGGGAGGAAATATGAGCTAACGGGACATGACGTTCCTTGTGTAAAAGGAAAGGAGGCCGGATAGCCTCCATTTAGCACTGCCACTAAGTGGGATTGGTGAGGAGGTTCTGGGGACGCTTGGCCTAGAGGGGACAAGAGTGGATTTGCAGCTTTCAGTCATCGGGTTTAGAAACAGGAAGTAACTAGAGCAACTGGTGCCTGTCAGCTGTTGGGCAGCAGAATCCAGATATGTAGCCAGAGCTCATGCCAGGTGAGCATGAGGAATGCAGCGAGGCTTGAAATAGTAATAACAAACACCAAATAGATGGTTTCCATCATCAGCACCCCTATATAAAAATTGTTCCACCTGCCAGGTGAACTGTGGCCCCAGAATCCATTCCAGGTGGGCACTGGTGCTCCAGTCCAGTGACCTCCTCCTTATTCCAAGTGACCAAGCAGGCTGAGGGAGCCCTCCTTAGCTTGCACTTGTCACCTGGCCAATGCGGCAATGGATTTCCTTGCCTGCCCAGAATGGATTGCAGTTATGGTGCGCTGCTGCCTGGTGTCAACGTTAAGACTTAGCATCTCATCATACTGCTGGGACAGGGGCTCAGGCTGTCTGCAGGGAGGGAACGTGGAGATCATGGAGGAAGGAATGGCATTGCTGGCAATTCACATACCAGCTATTAGCCCTCCTGCTAAGATCTCGCCTCAGCCTGCTAGGGACTGATGTGCTCCATAGGGGGACCCTTCCTTCTAAAGGGTTACCGTGAGGTCCGCCAGCAAGGCGTGCTCTACCACAGAGAGTGGAGTGGAGATCAGACGCCTTGTCTGGGGCGTTCCAGATCTTGGGGTTGTGCCATGTGCACTTGTGGAAGGGTGTGCCCACGGGAACATGTGCCTGCTGTGTTAGCGTGTGGCCAGGAGCATTCGTCTGGAGAAGAGAAGACTGAGAAGGGACATGATAGCCGTTTTCAAGTACATAAAAGGTTGTTACAAGGAGGAGGGAGAATTGTTCTTCTTAACCTCTGAGGCGAGGACAAGAAACAATGGGCTTAAATTGCAGCAAGGAAGGTTTAGGATGGACATTAGAAAAAACTTCCTAACTGTCAGGGTGGTTAAGCACTGGAATAAATTGCCTGGGGAGGTTGTGGAATCTCCATCATTGAAGATTTTTAAGAGCAGGTTAGACAAACACCTGTCAGGGATGGTCTAGATAATACTTAGTCCTGCCATGAGTGCAGGGGCCTGGACTAGATGACCTTTCGAGGTCCCGTCCAGTCCTATGATTCTATTATTCTATGCCTGCTGCTGCCTGGGCGATGTATATGGCACGTATGAATGAGGACAGAGGGCATCCGTCTCTGTGTTTTGGGGCACACCCGCGAGTCCTTTTACCTCTGCTATGTCATTGGGAGTCTGCCCTAGGCTGGAGAAAATCGCCTTGGAGTTCTTCAGGTAGAGGTTAGTGAACATGTCTGCCGTCTCAGGGTCTGTCGTGGAGTAATCTGCATTCTCTGCATCTTCATAGACCTTCGTCTCAAACTCTGTCACCACGGGGCCGGGCTCTATCAGGCTGACGCTGGAAACACAGGCAAGCATAACAGCCCTGTTCATCATGCAATGGGTCTGGAGATTTTAAGACCAGAAAAGTCCACTGTGATCCTCTAGTCTGACCTCCCAGCATTAAGGGATAATTTTGCTTAGGCACCTCCTACCGTGTTATCCCTGGATGTCTCCTAGGTAACCAAGCCCTCTGACATCATGACACCGCATCGGCATGGTACCATGACAGCGCAGAACGAGTTACGGCAAAGCTGGCCACGCTCTCGGCCTTTAGAACCCAGACCAATCCCGCTATTGCTTTCTGGGGCTCGTGTCTCACCGGTTCTCTGCTCCCTCAGGTCATGTTGCAGGAGCTCTGGCAGGAGCAATAGTAGGGCTAGAATAGCTTCACCAGCTCCCACCAGCTGAGCACAAATTCCCTCCCATGCCCCAAGCTACCCCTCACCTCTGCATGAGGCACTAGAGGGGTCAGCCTTTCACTCCCAGGCCACTCTGCTGCCCTGCCTCTTCCTCGTGCCTGCCCCTGGCCTGCTGGTGACTCCCAGCCTGCAAGACAGGCCAGAGGCAGGCTAACGCAGGGGGGTTGGGACTTGCTTCTCCTAAGAATCCCAACCCAGCATGCCCTGTAGTGGCCTCTGATGAACTCTGGAAAGTAGCTAGCTCCCAAATGACACCTCCCTGGGGACTGGCCAGTGTTTTAAGGGCCAAGCAGCAGTCGCCCCCGGGGAAAACTCACCCTAGCCAACCTGACCTGCGCAGACAAGGAATCTCAGCACAATCACAGAACAAAGGCCTCAGTCTACTCCGGTGAGAAAAGCATACACGGAAGTTTGGACAGCAAGGTCCCCCTGCGAATGCCCAGGGGTTATTTCACACACTGAGCCCTGGGGGACTCAGAATATCTCAAGGACTTGTAGATTTAAGATAAAATAATGAATAGGCCAATGTGCATTCCTGGGGCTGGGTTCTGGCTGGATGGCGGCTGCCTCGCCTAGCTTTCTGCTGGCATGAAAATGTCACTATTTCTTACTCCCAGTATGGAGCAAAGGGGGGTGGCAGCTGCAGGCTGGGTGCGGGTTGTGAGCACTTGTCAAGAATGTCCCACAAGACAGGACCTTAGACCTGTGCATGGGGGCCCTGTTGCTTGCCAAATGAATGCTAAGGGTGTATTCCCCAAAGGGGATCTGTTTCCTATTTGAAGGTGGTACCGTGTTGTCTCCGGTTAGTCCCAGGGCTGAATTCCCAGGGGATATTCCAGGGTCTGTTTCCGGTTTAAAGGTATTAATGATTATGAAGGCTAATCCCAGCTGCCTGTTCCTGTAGAGCCCGCACCACCTGCACCCCAGGGGTGGCTCCTCACACCTGTGTGGTTTTTTAAGCTAATACCCTCAGAACAGAGAACGAACCAGCACAGTTAATTTGGAACCGTGGCTGTGTCTGTAACATAAAGCTGATTCCTGTAACTCACAAGATGTTGAACTTCAGCGCCTGTATGACGAGGCTTTCGCAGAATCCTTCCACAGCAAACTTGGAGGCTGTGTAGATGTCATTGAACATAATGCCTGGAAGAGAGAGGCAAGAGAGTGATGAGAGGCGTGAGAACAGAGCTGAACCACAGCGAGTGTGTGTCAGTTACGTGAGCCCACAAAGGAGTCTCTTGCAAGTTGGATCTGTCAGGGTGAGTAGCTGGTTGTGGGCAGGGGTTGACAGGATACGGTGTACCCCAGGTAATCTAGGGTTAGCTATTGATAGGAAGCCATCTGGGACAATCCATTGGCCAGTCATGCAAAGCAGGGTAGTGGCTTTGAATTGCAGACTGAGTGCCTAGCACAGAGCAGGCTTGTTGATTTGTGAGTTAGACCCAGGTGGCAGAATCCGCTGGGGTGAGGCGGGGATACAGCTCTCTCAGCTCCTCAGGGGCAGCTTGGGAACTGCTAATTACCAGCCTGCAATGCCCTGATTAGCCTGCTCTAACAAGCACCAACGTTTGCATTGCCTTGCAACTCCGGTCCATGGAGCCAAACGCTGGGGTTTGTGTGGTCTGGTGTTGGAGCATGGGACTGGGACTAGGGAAACCTGGGTTCTGCTCCTGAATTACAATGCAGCCCTGGGAATGAGAGGCTCGGCAGCTCTGTGCCCCAGATTCCCAGCCAGTGAAAGAGGGATACATCTGACCCAACGCTGAGAAAGCCTCAGATTAAATATCGTGACAATTCCCTGGCCCGTCTATCGATCTGTCTCTGCTCTTATGCTGAGCCTCCACATTGGTCACTACTCTGTACAGCGTGGCCAGTCAGAACGTCACAGCAGCAGGGCCAGAACTGACGCCATCCTGCTCTAAAAACCTTAGTTCCCCACTCATCTGAGCTAAAGGGTACTCTCCATTACCTCCTGGCAGTAGGGGGCCTATGGCACGCAGCAAACAGATCTGAATCCCTCCATCTGGGAGTAGGGGTGACACCTCCACATTAGCGATTTCATTACAGCGTTACCAATGAAGATGTCAGGATCAGTGGTGCAGCAGGTAGCTGGGGAGGGGTTTGGGGGGGGCAGGAAAAGACCCCCCCCCAAGGCCATGGAGCCGGAGAAGAGCCACGACTCAACCACTTTTAAAGCAGTGGCCCCATACTAAATCAGTCTGGCTGCTGCTGGAGCAGTCTGGATCATCATTCTGGCTGCATGGTCACAACACTGCTATTCTGTACAGAGTGAGGGATGGGTCAAATGGTGCCGTGACCTGGCACATAGGGAGCCTGTGCACAGGGAAATCTGCTGGGAATGCGACTGCTGGCAGCACCGGCTCATGCACTGGGTGGGTCAGAGAGAGGGGAGACTCCCTGACTGAGAGAGACCCAGGTCCCTGAGGGGGGAGGGGACGAGCCGGGGCCGGAACAGGGCCCCAGCCAGTAGACCAGAATTCTGACACCCCCCACCCCCCAAGAAATGTCTGAATTGGCACTGCTGGTCAGAGTCTTTTTTGTGCATGTAGCTTTTTGTGTAGCCAGTAGAAGCCCTTACTGGACTTTATTCAGTGTGTAAAGTCCCAAGAAGAGAGAGGTCACAGGCAGGATAACACATGTGGACTCTGCATAATTCTCCTCCGTAATTAGACTTGCATCAGGCCGATAAGGAAGTGCTTCCTGACACTTGTACTTCGTAAGGGATGGTTATTTTTATCCCCCAGACTTTACTGTAAACCCACAAAGTGCCTCACCACAGCTGAAAAAAACCCAACCAAAACAAGCCAACCCCACACTCAGCTAGCTCAGCGGAGCAAGTAACACATGGAAAGCTGCAAATTAAAGCAGAAATGGACTTGCCATGGCAATGGGAGCATGGAAACTCTCGGGGGGTCTGTAACAGGGGATACTGGAGTCAGTGGAGACTGGCTCCGGTCACATGACAGTGGTACTGAGCGGGGTTACCCTGCTCCAGGCCAAGATGCTGCCTGCATCCCTCTATATAAACAGCTGTGCCCCATTGCTATGCTCTGGTCTTATTCCAGAGGGATTGGTGGATTTTGCACCCTTTGCCTGAAGCAGCTGTCACTGATCATTGGTGGGGACGTGCTACTGGGCTAGAGGGACCTAGAGACTGATATAGGACAGCAACGCCTATAGCCTTGAAATCTCCCAGGTACCTACATTTTCACTGTTATTAATTTATTGGTGTTCCAGGGATGTGTAGACACCGTGCCTGAGATCAAGGCTCCATCATGCTCTGTGCTGCACATACACCTAGTAAGAGATAGTCCCTGCTCCAAAAAGCTTGCATACTAAAGACAGACAAAAGATGGGAGGGGAAACTGAGGCACAGAGCGAGGCCGTGACTGGCCCAAGGTCACCCAGCAGCTGGGTCGCAGGCCTAGGAACAGAATCCAGGAGGAGTCCTGATTCCCAGCCCTGTGCCTTATCCGCCAGGTCAGTGGTGGCGGCTGCTGAAGATCAGAATCACAGGTGGACTGGGCCCTGTAACTGGAACCAGGTCCAGCCCACCTGTGCCTCATGAACTGCCTCCTGACGGGGCCTGAGCGAGGCAGCTGGTCTGTATAAAGAGCCAGAGAGGGAGAAGTGACAGGAAGGAAGCTGTAGTGGAGCAGCAGTGAGCAGGTGGCTCCTCTCTGAGACCTGGGGGGGTGAGGGAAGAAGTTTGGGCCTTGAAGCCAAAGGCAGAGGAAGCTGTAGAGCAGTTTCAGAGAATGACAAAGGTTCCTGTAGCAGGGACCCCAAAACAGCAGGGGAATTTTGAGCCAGTACCTCAGGGAGAAGGAGCTGCATCCAACTTATAATTTGGGGGTGTTTTCTGTGTGTTTATTTTGCGCTTTATGCCAATAAAAGCAGACCCTGGGGAGAAAGATTATGGAACAGTGAGACCTCTGCTCTGGGCAAAGGGGCCATGTTAGCCTGCTGGCCTCAGCACTAGGTGACAGAGAGCGTGAGGGCTGCAGCCCACGATAAAACCTTTTCCCCCTGGCCTGCCCCCTCGGAGCGGAGAGAGTTAGTCAAATCCTCACAAACCACAGGCTGAGGGGAGGCTGCGCCTCTCGTCCCTTTGATGTCACGGAGCTGAACCCTGGCTCCCACAGGTGTTGCTGGGTGACGGGCCAGGAGTTCTGACTGTGGCAGCAAATACCATCTGTGACGTCCCTGTGTGGGACCCTGCCGTCAGGTGCTCTCGCTCTGGAGGCGTGAGTGGGCCTCACCTCCCCGCCAAAGAGCTCGCTGTGTGTTTGGCACCAGGTCCCAAATGCCTTCCATCTTCTGGTGGGGGGACAAGCAGGAGATGATCCCAACCTACAGACTGACCTTGCCATTTAATGCAGCCTCTCTCAATGGGCCATTTCCCTCCCCAGAATTCCTCCTTCCACCTTTCCCTGTGTACGAGGAGCCCGGTCACTAGCAAAGGGCTTGGATCCCTGATCCGTCCAGCTTCCCATGTCAGGTCTACCCATTCCCCACCCTGAAAATGACTGATTCGGTGGATATATTTATGTTCATTTAAATAATAACCAGAAAGATGCAGGCCACCCGTTCTGTGTTAATGCTACACTGAAATCTCAGCACTATTCAATGATCAACTCAACTGGAACTGGGCCTGTCACCTACAGAAACTTCCTTCCACCCCATCGTCATCAAGCCCTCAGCCTTCTCAGAAAAATCCCTTTCTGTGGTTCTACCACCTAATGCGGTGGATTAATTTAACGCTAGTTTGGGGGAAACGAGACTCTTAAAAGCGAGTAATTTAAATGGTAAGTTCCTTGGGGCAGGGACTGTCTTTCTTCTCTGTATTTGTACAACACCTAGCACAGTCTATGAGATTTTCACCCAATCACCTGACTCCAGGAGTTGGGGCTTTGGGAAAAAATATGAAATAGCACAAACTTACCTCTTAAGTGGCACTTAGGCTAGTGAGTCTCGCCCTGTGTGTGTGGTGGGACAGGAGGCATAAGAACAGGGAGACTGGATCTCTGCTCCAAAAACTTTAACAACACTAATGCTTTAGGACTGTAATGTATCAAGATTAAAACTCCACAGTACAGCTGGAAAAATCAGGTCCTTTTTAGTGATAGACAGACACATACTTATCCAAAGCCAGAAACTGGCATCCTTATGTGATGGCTGCCATCTTGGCTAATGGACCCACAGGTGCGGGGGAGGGGGCAAATTCCACGCCTGCCTGAGGTTTGCAGCTGCGGGGAGCTAATGCCAGCCCAGAGCCAGCTCTGCATAGATGTAGAGAGATGATCTCCTGGCCCCCACCTACCTTGCAGGCCCATGACGCTGCTGATCACCACAATGTGCCCGCTCCGCCTCCTCTTCATATCGGGCAGCACCTCTTTGATCATCCTCACCACGCCAAAGAAGTTGGTCTCCATCACACCCTTCATCTCCTCGATGGTCTGGCATTCGATGGGGCCGATCATCCCCACCCCGGCGTTGTTAACTGCAAGATATGGACAAGCAGTGTAGCATCGGCAAGGGGCCTTCTTGCATTGAGTTAGCCTGGTTTGCACGGGCTTGACCGTTAGATGCCCATGTGTAGTCTCAGGCCGTGTCTACACACAGGCTTGCACTGCTGCAAACCCCTGTGTGTCTGCTCTGATCTTGGTGTCAGTGGGTTATTTTGGTTTATTTTAGGATTTCATTGGGTTAGGGTTTCAGGTGTGTTGGTGGCAGCTTTGCCAACCCAAGTGCACAATATCACAAATAAGCGCCCCCCGAAATCTTGAGGGTTTTTAAAAATAAAAATCAATTCTGGGTTCTTCCTCTTGGACTTCAGGGTTTTTGAGCCTTTGTATTGAGTGTTTGTATTTTTGTGCCGTGCTCAGTGGCCACAAGGGCTGGGACCTTACTTTGAAAGCCGAGACTCTCATCAAATCCTGTGAATCCGGGAACTGGGGCTTTAAGAAAACACCTGGTAAGACCCCTGATTGCAAGAGTTGGACACACTGTTGGTGTGAGACTCTGGTTACAGGCCCGCATAACAACCGACAAGCCCCTTGGGGCAGGGGCGCAACAAGGGAGGGGAGTCAGGCCTCTGCTCCCATGGCCACCGACCAGACGATGGAGGGCCGTCCTGGCCAAATTGAAGAGAGCGGCTTTGCGACCCAGCAATGCCACTCGCTCAGATTTGACCCAGCTGGCCCTCTCTCAAGGCCAGATAGGTAAACTGGGCCCCTTCCTTAGTTAGCAACATTCTGGTTGCATCCCTAGAGATCTTTCTGTTTGTGAGTCTGGACGGGCCACAGGCTTTTAACATGGCTCAGTGCTGAATAATTGCAGACTGGCTTCCCCATGGGTCTAGCAAGAAGCGCAGTCTGAAGTGTGCAGCCGGCCTGCTCCTCGGGATGGAGAATCCCCGTGTGACCTAAGGCGGATGGGGCCCAACCCGGCTCTCAGCCCAGCTCTGACTAGGCCAGCGGCATTGCAGTTAATGGGCCAGGTGGGTGTGACTGAGATGAGCTGCCACCACTTCCCCATTAGACCATGGCTGCTGCCGTGTCTCCACTCCCTCGCCCTGCTGAGGGCGTGAGCCACTGCCCTGGCAGGGCAGCACAAGAGACGTCCTAGAGGCTCTGTGTGGGAAGGCTCAGGCTGCCGCTGGGCAGCGGCGTTCAACGTGGTTCTCGGGAAGCAGGAGAGCCAATCTCCTGCTCCAGGAGTGCCAGCTCCACATTGTTCCGTAATCCCAGGAGAGGGGACCTGGGCACGTGGGTCGCTGACCTACATAACTTTCACAGATCAGCCTCGGTGTGATCTGTGCAAGCAGGGAGCAGCAAATGGGTCAAGGGCTCCTGTGATTAAAAACGTGACTCAATGCCAGCCAAACTGCCAGCAGCCTCTGACCCAGTTCGAGAGCTGAGAGTGCTGCTAGCACCTTTCCCCCCAGCGGAGTTTAAGGTCACAGTCCTGTATGTTGTGCAGCGGATGTGGGGAGGGCAGACGTGCATAGGGCACAGGGAAAGGAGAGATGTGCATAGGGGATGCAGACATCTATAGGGGAGAAAAGGACATGCAGAGAAGCCCAGGGCCCAGAAGAGGACATATAGATATAGGGGATGGCTATAAGGGTGAGAGAGAGAATGAATATGCAGAGGGGAAGATCATAAATCATAGACATGTAGGGCTGAAAGGGCAGTCATCAAGTCCAGCCCTCTGTGCCGAGACAGGACCAAGTGAACCTAGACCATCCCTGACAGGTATTTCTCCAAACTGTTCTTAAAAACCTCCAATAACGGGAGTTCCTCAACCTTCCTTGGAAGCCTGTTCCACAGCATAACTACCCTTATGGTTAGACATTTTTTCCTAATATCTCATTTAAATCTCCTTTGCTGCAGATTAAGCCCGTTACTTCTTGTCTTACCTTCAGTGGACACGGAAAACAATTGATCCCTTAACATATTTGCAGACTGTTATATCAGGTCCCCCCTCAGTTTTCTTTTCTCAAGACTAAACATGCCCAGTTTTTTAACCTTTCCTCACAGGCCAGGTTTTCTAAACTTCTGAACATTTTTGTTGCTCTCCCCTGGACTCTCTTCAATTTATCCACTTATTTCCTGAAGCATGGTGCCCAGAATTGGCCACAGTACTGACGATGAGGCCTCACTGGTGCAGAGCAGAGTGGGACAATTATCTACCCTGTCTCACATAGGACACTCCTGTTAATGGGATCCTATTAGCCACTTTCACAGCTGCATCACACTGTTGACTCATGTTCCATTTGTGATCCACTAGAACCCCAGATGCCTTTCAGCAGAGCTCCCACCTAGCCAGTTAGTCCCCATTTTGTAGCTGTGCATTTTATTTTACCTTCCTCGGTGTAGTAATTTGCACTTATTTTAATTGACTTTCATCTTATTGATTTCAGACCAGTTCTCCAATTTATCAAAGTCACTTTGAATTCTAATCCTGCCCTCCAAAGTGCTAGCAAGCCCTTCCAGCGTGGTGGTGTCTGCACATTTTATAAACCTACTCCCCACTCCATTATCCGAGTCATTAATGAAAATATTGAATATAGTATCAAACCCAGGACTGACCATGCGAGACCCCCTTAGATACACCCTCCCAGTTTCACAGCAAACCACTGATAACTACTCGTTGAGTATGATCTTTTAACCCATTATGCACCCACCTTATAGTAATTTCATCTAGACCACATCTCCCTAGTTTGTGTATGAGAATGTCATGTGGGACTGTGTCAAAAGCCTGACTAAAATCAAGATATGTCACATCTACTACTTCTTCCCTAGCCACTAGGTCAGTAACCCTGCCAAAGAAGGAAATTGGGTTGGTTTGGCATGATTTGTTTTCGACAAATCTATGCTGGCTATTGCTTATAAACCTACTATCCTCTAGGCAGGGGTTTTCAACCTTTTTTCCTTTGCGGATCCCTCAAAAATTTCAAATGGAGGTGTGGATCCTTTTGGAAATCTTAGACATAGGCTGTGCACCCCTAGAGGTCCGTGGACCGCAGGTCGCAAACCACTGCTCTAGGTGCTCCCAAACTGATGGTTTAATAATTTGTTCCAGTATCTTTCCAGGTATCGAAGTTAGGCTGACTGGTCCGTAATTCCCTGGGTCCTCTTTGTTCCCCTTTTTAGGTAGATTTGTGTAGGGGAGGTCAGGACTTGTAGGGGCATTGGGGAGCACAGATATATATGGGAAGAGCAGATAAGCACAGGTGATAGGGGGAAGAAATGTGCTGGGGGGAATGTGGTGGGGGGCCCAAGCAGGGGGCAGCAGCAGGGGCTTGGGCAGAGGCAAGCAGGGGACCTCACTCAGTATGTCGACGTGCCGGTTGGGGATGCTGTTGACGCAGCTGATGATGGATCGCTCGTCGCACACGTCCAACTGCCTGATCTCCAGGGTCTTGTTGAGGGTGACGCCGGCGGCCACTTCCAGGCCCCCCCTCTTGTCCAGGTTCCTCATGGTGGCAATGACTGTAACACAGAGCAGCCTGGCTGCAGGCACTGGGGCTTGCTGGAGCTGGGCAGACCCCGGTGATGCTGCAGGACTGAGAGCGGGTGTAGAGGGGGGCCATGGTACACGATGAGCTTCTCCTGCTATTCCCACTGCAGCAGGGGTTGGTCCTGGGGAGCAGCCCGCGAAGGCAAATCCCAGGGCCATGTGCCCCAGAGGCTGCAGGGGGTTCAGAGGAGGTGTGGTACCCTCGGCTCAATGCGGGGCTTTGTGGGCCATCGGGGCCATGCTGCTCCTACTAGGTGTTCTGGCACCATGGGCCCAGATAGAGGGAGGGGGCTCCACACTTGGCTTGTGTCTTGTTGCCCCAAGGCTGCTGCAGGCCAGGAAGCCATTCCCTCCCACAAAGGCCTTTGGGTCAGTATCGACCTAGGGAGATGTACCGGCTAATCGGGGTTACCTTCCCCTCCCATGTCCTAAAGGAAGATGGCAGTCACGCTAACTCAGATCCAGGCCACTGGGTCAGATTCTCCCCCTCCCCTCGCTGGGATCCTGGCCACTGGATCACATTTAAGGTGCCCAAACCATCCTGGGAGGGGAGCAGGTAGGAGGAAGGCAGCTGCTCCCACTCCCTTGTGTTGTCCCACTTGAGTTCCAAGCTGGGGCCCCTGCTCCAAGCAGAGAGGCAGGGGAAGGACCCATCGCCCTCTCCATTTCTTTCCCTTTGGAGCAAACTATTTATTTGACCGTCTCATGTGTAAAGAATTCTCCTGTGCCTTGCCACTCCTGCAAAACTTTCCTAGTTCCCCACCCCTTCCCAGCTGTGTCCAATAGGCCGGGTACCAAATGCACCCTCAGCCCGGCTGCATGCTGGCACGGAAAGACCCCAGGACAGGCGAGGGAGCTGGTCAGCTCTTCTTTCCCCATCCTGCTGCAGTGCTCAAGGCTTGGCGGCATGGGGCAGTGAGACTGGCTCCACTGTTTTGGGAGTGGGGGGTGGGAAGGCGCAGCCCCTCCCAGCTGCAGGGGAGTCGTGGATCCCAAGCGTACCAGCTCCATCCGGGCGCGACCTGGGCATTCGTGCCCGTGCGCCCAACACCCTGGGCACATGGGGGAAGCGCTCACCTTTGAACTGCTTCTGTTTGTCCCGGGCCATTTTCACAGCCAAGGCCAAGCCGATGCCGGAGGAGCAGCCCGTTATCAGCACCGTCTTGGGAGCCATGCCGTTCCCAGGAAAAGTGGGGCACTGGGGAGGTCTGGTCTGGATGAGCCAGGCAGTGCAGCAGAGGTCCCTCAAAATCCTCCTGCTGTAGGAGAACTCAGAGTGTTGCGCTCAGGCTGGAAGTTCTCAAGGGGTCTTGGCAGCTCCCAGCTCTGTCTTCACATCCCGCTCCGACCTTCCTTCCACCCCTAATAAAGGATGGCCTGGCTCCTAACTGGCCAGCGCCCAAGACCTTAATCTTCTGGGCCTTGTTAATCTCAGGGTGGATTTGCACGATGATTCCTGGCTAATCTCGTCTGGCTACCACCACACGTGATGCACAAAAAGCGCCACGGGAACGAAGGCAGCAGGCAAAAACCTCTTACCCAGCATGCCTTGCATTGGGGCCCTTCTCCAAGTGAGCGCTGTGCAGGAGGTCACGGGCTGGATCAGAGGCAGGGCAGTTAGTTAGCACAATGGCAGCACTGTGTGAGGTGGGAGCAGGGTGCTTTGGTGGGATGGGAGGGTGGATTTTTGCTCTGCCGGCTAAAACACCTGGAAGGTTCTTGGCTGAGCCATGCCAAACTGGTACCTTGCCACTCCTGCAAAATGTTCCTAGTTCCCCACCCCTTCCCGGCTGTGTCCATTGCAAGCCCCCTTGGTTTTGCATTGCAATGAACCAGCCTGAAACACAGCAGGGGACTGATTCCTGATTTGGAACCCTGGGCTTCTCAGGGCCACAGATTGGGCTGCAGACCGGGGCTGTGTTGGCCCCATGGGAACAGCCGCCCTTCTGCTGGCAGGGGGTCGTTTAATGAGCATGGCAACGAATGGGCACCGTGAGGGCTGAACATACCTGAGCCCCTCTCAGACACGAATGGATTTAGCCTCGCAACCCCTGCTCTGCGAGGTAGGAAAAGCATCATCCCCATGGAACAGATTGGGGAACGGAGGCCCAGAGAGATGAGGTGATTTGCCCAGGGTCACAAGGCGTCTGGGGCAGAGCGGGGAATTTAACCCAGGTCTCAAGTTTCAGCCCTATCTGGGGGTGACTTTGCCCAAGGTCATCCCGAGAGCTAAGCATAGAACCCAGGAGTCCTGGCTCCTGATCGCACCTCCAGGCCCCTTTCCCTTGATCCAGCCTGACTTCAGCTTAACCCTTCCCTGGCTGTGGCCTACGTGGAATTTCCCATGGAGTTTGATGCTGCATGCAGGTCAGAAGTCAGCACCAAATGCGGGAAGGCGGCTGGATCTCAAACTCCCCCCCTCCCTGACCCATCTCCCCACCATATCGCTGTAAGGAAAACAGAGCAGCCAGGTGTGAAATAGACAAGATTTATTTGTAGTGAGATTTTGGAGTAGATATAAATAGAGATAAATCTGTCTTCTTACACGGCTTGGTGCTAATTTGGGTTATTTTTCTCTTTTTTGTACAAAATAAAAGCAAGGATATGAAAAAATAACATTTATTACCACTTGTATAAAACACATCACAGTTCGACTGGCCTCTCAGGTATGTACAATAGAGATAGATCCGTCCTCTTAGCAAAACCCGGGATCCTTCTAACACGGCGACATCACACCTCTGGCTGGGTTATCAGCAGCAGGAGGTGAACCTGGGGATCTTAATGCCTGTCGCTACTGCCTGAGCTGAAACCCCCACCTCTGTTAGCCCTGCCGACAGCAGACTTTGTATGTGGCCCAGCCGCCACTAAAGGGGACAGAGTTCCGCACCGAGTGGGTCACATCTGTCTCCCCCATAGGGTTCTTTGGTGCTATGGGGGTTAGTAGCACCCCAGGCAGTCCTGGCTTTGGGGGTCTCTGGTGTGTTGAGTTCAGTGCTTGCAGCACAGTGGAGCGCACAGAGACGGGTTTGGAAGGACAGTCGGCATCTAGGCAGTCAGACATAGAAACATACTCCCAGCTCCTGCCCTGCCGCTGCCCCGACTTTCCAGATCTGTGCACAGCCCCATCACCGAGTCCTGGCAGCCTACGCTTCACAGAGCGGAAGCCTCTTTGGGCTGACAGGAAGGGACAGGGAAAAGCCCAGCTCTTTCCTTATTGTGGCTCTTCCACTTGTCTGCTCTCGCCCTTGATTCCTGCCACCAAACCCCCTTTTCTCCCCCCTGCCATGTCCAGAGCAGGGCTTGGGGCTGGCCCCCCAGCCCCCAGGATCTGAACAAGGCCCAGCTCGAAGCGTGACCCTGGACTCCTGCACCTCCAAGTTTTCCCCGCCTGTGGCTCAGCCTGAATGGACCCAGCTGCATGATTCCCATGGCCCTGGGCAAATGGCAGAGGAATCTCTGTATGAGTCACCCTGGCTCCTGGCCAGCCCCAACTAGCTTCCGCCTCGTTCCCAAGGAGGGACTTCCTCCCCGAGGATTGGGAGCAAGGCTAGCCATGTCTGCGGAGACAGAACGTTATCTACTATCAATATTGACGCCCCGGGCCTCTCCGTGTGGCCTGATAACCCATCCCTAACCCCAGCTGGCACAGAAACAGCTGGGCGCTGTTTCTTGTTGTGACCGGGCCTGCCGGCTTCACCTGCCAGCTCAGAAAGGGAGACATGGCCACTCCCACCCAGGGGGCACGTGCTTGGGATCTGCACTACCTATCAGGGTCCGCTGCCACCGACATACAGTTCTCCGTGGCCGGGGAATGGTGGCTGCCCTCGGGCAGGTTGCTGCTATGGGGAGCACAAAAGTGGGCCTCGGTCTGGGCACAGAAGGGTCTGGACTCCGACTCCCAGGGTGGCCAGTGGTCTAGGTTGGAAGGAGCCACTCTGGCACTGGTCTGACGGAAAGACATGGAAACCTGAAGAGAAAGGCAACGTAACCATCCCCTTGGCTCGGCTCCCAGCGGTCACCGGCCCAGAGAGGTCAGGACCCAGGGGAGAAAGTGCACGAGTGGATAGATCCTCCCAAAGGATGAGGTGCTCCGAACCCAGTCAAGAGGCTGCAGGGGCTCAGGGAGGAGGGTGCCGAACACAGCATCCGAGGCTCTGTGCAGGGGGAGTGCTGGGACATACCAAACGGGACCATCCCCAAGCTCCCGGCTTGGCTTCCCAAGGGCACACAGAATACGACCATTAACACTGAATAGCTGGTGGGAAGGGAGGAGAAACTCTAGGATCAAAACAGATAGCGCATATTGGGGCAGAGCTGGGGGCGCAGGGATAGATGTGGGAAGGGGAATACAGGCATGGAGAGTTACGGGACAGAGGGATATGAGGCAGAGAGAGATGGGAGTGGAGGGACACAGGGGAGGAGGGGGCAGAGAAAGAGCGGAGCGGAAGGATACGGGGGCAGAGGGATACAGGGACAGAAAGAGATGGGAGTGGAGGGATATAGGGAGGGGCCGAAAGAGACAGGAGCTGGGGTACAGGGGGAGGGGCAGCAGTGAGCCGAGGCCGTGAGCTGGTGGAAGCACAGGGGAGAGGACTCCCTTTGGAATGGTGATTTTCAGTCCTTTGGGCTCCTTGGGCGCCGTGGGGTGCCATCCCGGCCTCTCACCCGGCCAGTGCTCACTTGACGGGGCTGAGGGGTGACTGACACCCCAGCAGAGGGTGGAGCATGAGCCAAGTCCGTCCCCCCGCAGCTGCCTCTGCCCTGGCCGATGTGGGGCAAGGGGCGGAAGTCTGAGTTGATCCTAGTCCTGCTCGCTGCGCGTTGGCCGTGGCCCGTCACAGAGCCCTGCTGCCCGCCGGGGGCCTGTCACAAGGCAACGCAGGTGCAGTAATGTCTGAGCTTGCAGGGCAGGATGCCCCGGTTGATTTGGTGAAACTCCACCAGCTGGATGAGATCGGCAAAGCGCGTCTGGCCATCGTCCATGGTGAAGTAAAGCTGCCCCTCTTCCTCGCTCTGCAAAGAGATGGGGTGGGAAGGGGTGTGCTCCGCTCTCCTGGCCCATGCTTGGACAGTGCCGGCTGGGAACGGCCAGCTGCCCTACGATCGTATTAAGCTATTGCTGCAGTGACCTCTCCTGGCAGGAGGCGACACTGGAGGGAGTGGGAGCCTTCCCAAGGTTAGTGTTGTCTTATAGGTCTCTCTTCAGGGACTCACACAGGCAGAGGCTGGGGGCTCCCCACAGCCAGTGCTCCTATCCCGCTCCCTACAGCACCCCCTGCTGGGAGAGGCTGGGGCTGGAGTAGCTGAGAGCTCCTTTTACACCATTCCTATATGTGAATCTCCTCCCCATGGGTTTGCTTCTTGGGCGAGTTCGTAAAGCACCCTCACCCATATTGCTGGGAAGGCATAGTCCGTGGCAGCTGGGGATGGGGAGGGGCACTTACTGGCAGGATGAGATAATGCTTGACTTTCTGTAGGTGGCACAAGGACAGGACGTATCCCTTGGGGTTCCGCTGGCTTTCCCGCACCAAGAACACCCTAAAAAATCCAAACAAGAGAGGGGGCTGTTACCAACATGCTGCCGCTGCCCACCCAACCTCTGCTGTCCACCAGGGGGAGCCCAGAGAAGCATCTGAGCTTTTCAGTCAGCTCAGCTGAAAACAACACAGCTGCATGTGGAATGCTGTTGAAAGCAGCTGAACCCGTGCCATGACCCAGGGGTACTGTAACCCTTTGCAGTGAGAGCTGGCAATGAACTTGTCCCAAACAGTGGCCTGTGCTGGATAACTCTAAAGCATAAAATCCTGCCTAATTGCACAGCCCTGTACCAAGGAGGGACATTCCCTCCTGACCCCAGAACTGATGGGTGCCCTGAAGCATGAAGATCAAAAGCTTTTCTCATTTTATCTTCTCTAGCATCACTGCTCATCTTATCCACAAAAGCAGTACTGCCAACCTCAGTTATTCAAAAACACGAGTCAGGCCCCCAAAACATGAGATTTATCTTAAAAATAATGAGATTCTTTTTCAAAATTGGGGGTTTCTTATTTGCCTTCTTGGTTTTGAGCCTGTAGTCACATTTTCTCTGCAACCACAAGGGCTAGAAGCTCACTTTAAAAAAAAAAGCTGAGATTCTCATGTCAACACATGTCTACAGAAGCTGGGGCTTTAAGGAAAATTCCTTTAAGGAAACTTTAAGGAAAATATTGTGAGACTAGGGATTAAATCGCTGTCCAAGTGTCTTTGGAACCTTGCTAAGCATTTGGCCTCACTGACATCCTGCAGCAGGGAGTCCCTTGAGTTAATGCCTACTTCGAGTTAATAGAAGCCATGTAATCAGTGTTCAAAGCCTTTCCGTACCCATCAACTAATCCCTGCTGGATTATCAATCGCTGTGTGTCTTCCCTTGAGATCCGCCCATGAAACCACGGCTGCGTTTGATGGATGGCTGAGAAGACAAAAGAAAAGAAAATGGAGGAAGAAAAGCTTTTTTGATCTGACTCTCTTACAAATCCTTTCACAGAGAAAGGGTATATCAGGGTTTTCAAAACTGAAGGGGCACTGGAGAGAGCAAGAAAGAGAAAAAAGGCACACTCTTTGGGGCAGGGACTGTCTCTTTGCTCTGTCTCTGTACAGCGCCTAGCATCATGGGGGTCCTGGTTTGTGACTGCGCCTCCTAGGTGCTATCTTAACACAAATAATAAATTAAAGTAGCACCGGTCCCAATTGAGAACAGGGCCCCATTGTGCAGAGCACTGCACGGACACAGAGTGAGAGACAGCTCCTGCCCCAAAGGGCTCCCAGGCTAAATAGACAAGACAGACAAAGGGTTGGAGGGGAGAAACTGAGGTACAGAGAAATCAAATGACTTGTCCAAGGTCACTCAGGGAGTCTGTGGCAGAGCCAGGAATTGAACATTAGTCTCCATTGAGCACCTTAGCTACAAGACCATTCTTTGGCTGGCAGCAGTAGTAGGCCCTTATCCACCATGTAGATCAGATATTGGGGAAGGTCTCAATTCAGTCCCCAAATTCCCTTATAACCAAAGCTAGAAGAATATCCAATGCGGCATCTTAGGTTCTATACAATCTTTTTGTTTTTTTTAATCTCAAAATTCACTTTTGGAACAAGCCCCAATCCAAGTTCCCCTCCACTTTGTGTCTCCGTCTGCACCAGTGCAGGGTGTGTGTAAAACACAACCACCCTGATCTGCTAGTGTTTCATGCCCACTTGGCACTGACACAAGGTTCCGAGGAATTGGGCTCATTGTACCCCTTCCACGTCCGGTTCTGGCTCCCCTTCAATCAAGCACTGGAATGGGTTACCTAGGGAGGTGGTGGAATCTCCTTCCTTAGAGGTTTTTAAGGTCAGGCTTGACAAAGCCCTGGCTGGGATGATCTAGTTGGGGTTGGTCCTGCTTTGAGCAGGGGGTTGGACTAGATGACCTCCTGAGGTCCCTTCCAACCCTGAGATTCTATGATTCTATGATTCTAAGCCCAGAATCCCTTTGGGAAGGATCTCTCCCTGTGTGACCCTCAGCCAACCGGAGCGGGGTAGAGGGGTATCCACTCACCTGTGCTGAGCGGGGAGCCCTGGCAGAGAGTTGGCAGGCTGTAGCGGTGACTCGTCTTCTTCTGTGGCATGGAAAGCAAGGAGCAGGGCATTACTATCGGGTGTTGTTATTAGGCCTCAGCGCAATGCTAATTTCACAGAAAATCAAACCAGAAATGAGCGTCATGGTGAATGATGGGAATGACCTGGGAGCAAGTAGAGGACAGAGCCAGAGAGGGCGAGAGCAAGGCTGCAGCTGAGGGAGGTAGGGTGACCAGATGTCCCAATTTTATAGGGACAGTCCCGATTTTTGGGTCTTGTTCTTATATAGGCTCCTATTACTCCCCACCCTCTGTCCTGATTTTTCCCATTTGCTGTCTGGTCACCCTAAGGGGAGGCTGTGATGTGAGGGCTACCGTAGCCTCATTCGAATCTGGAGCAATGGCACTGTGCCCCCAAACACTCACCAGAGCATCCCACTGGACGCTGATGGAGCTGGGCTGAGATGATCTCACCTTTCCCAGCCTGGAGGAAGAGCTCTGTGGAGCTCGGAAGCAGTGGCCTCCCCAGGAATTGAAATGGGGGGGGGGGTGTTCGAATTTACTGGCGGGGGGTGTCATTAAATTGGCATGTAACTATTTCACAAAACTGGGGGGGTGTTGGGGAAATTCGGGGGGGGGGGGTGTAGGGAAATCACTGCTCGGAAGCTTGTGTCTCTCACCAACAGAAGTTGGCCCAATAAAAGATATCACCTCCCCCGGCCTTGTCTTGCTACTATCCTGGGATCAATGTGTCTACAACAACACTGCATCCACCAGCCTGTATCACTGTTTAATTGTTTAAGTTAACCCAGTGCAGCTCTCTGCGCAGATAAGCCACCAGCTGGAAGCTGTTTGGACAGCTTGATGAAGATGCATGGCCCCAACGCTGCCCCCAGCCACAGCCCGCTTCCCTGCGCGGCCTCTGACTTCTAGCTCCGCGTGGAAGCAGGGACTCACCCTCCACGACTGAGCCTCTTCCAGGGCCACTGTCAGCGCCTCGTTGGGGTTCTCAATCACCCGGCCTGTGCACCCCGAGAAATCCATGGCCACCAAGGTGTTGTCGGACATGCTCCTCTGTGGGATGAAACAACCGCTGAGCAGAGAAGCAGCAACAGGGGTGGGGAAGGGGGACGCTGTCCTGGAAGACAGGAGCGGTGGGACAGAGACGCCACCTGCAGCCTTACCATTCAGTGCCCTGTAAGCAGCTTTGAGAGGGGTCCCCTTATGTCAGCACTGAGTCCTATCAGCAAGGGGCCTGGGGGCCTCTAAGTGTTGAGCTGTAGAAGTTCAGGGCATAAACAGGGCTCTTCACTGGGCACCTCTCCCCAGCACGAAATGGACTTAAAAATCAAAGCTCCATGACGGGCATGATAAAATCCCGCCGCGGCCCATGGATCCCTGGGTATTTTAAAGGAAACATTTCCTGGCCAGCTACGTCGCTAGGTACCACCCAGCCTCTGCCTCAACTAACTGCCCCATCGTCTGCATAGGTCCTGTAGGGAACGTCACTTTGACTGGGTCTGATAGGTGCCCTCCAGAGAGGCCGCCCTCAGGGAGATGCTGTCAGGTGACCCGTGCAGACAGAACCTGATATGTAACCCCCAAAAGGGCTCCATCTGGTCAGATCCAGACACCAGTTTCCTTGTCCTCCCTTCGGCACCCGGTGCTGACAGGCTCCTCCTCTAGAGGGCGCTGTCTGAGGTCATCTCGTCTTTAGTTCTGTTCGGACAACAGCACCATGCCTGGCTGGGCAGCTTGGCTGGCACCACTCCCGTGCCCTGGGAGGGGTGGGGGAGCCCGGGGAAAGGCTAGTCGAAAATTTCCCATTGAAACTAGTTTTTCTATGGGAAAGTGGGATTTTGACGAAACACGTTTTTCACATAATGTGAAATTTCTGAAAAACAAACTCCCCCACGCCCCAAAAGATTTGATTTGGAAAGGCTGCTACGGTGCCTCATGGGAGCTGTAGTTCAGTTGGCCCCTGTTGCCATTCTTCTCTATGGGCCAGGCTCCCCAGCTGGACTACATCTCCCAGAATGCACCCTGGCCAGGGCCTCCCATGATGCACTGCCACCCCTTTCCAAGAAAAAATCCCCATTTTCAACCAGCTCTCTAGGCTGAAGGCATTCACCGCACCCCTAGTGACGGGAGAAAGAAACAACATCTTCTGCTGTGCTAACAGGAGATCCGGAGGTGTTGACACAGGAGAACATCGGCCTGGAACAACAAGGGTGATGAACAGCTGCCTCCTGTCCAGATCCTTTCCAACCCGGGCTCTACCCTTTCTGTGAGCATGTCAGTGAGGAAGGACGTAGGGAGAATGTGGGAATGGGGCCACCACCGTGCACTGCAATTTGGAATCCACTGAGCCCACACAACCTGCTGAGTCAGCCACGGGAAAGCGGGGAACGTGCCCCATGGAGACGCTGCCAAGGAAGCTTCTCAGGGCGGCTCAGGTGAGGTGCTTACCAGGGGCGTGGTGCTGATCCAGGACTGGTGGCTGCGTCTGGACTGGGACTGCTGGTAGTTCCTGTAGAGCTGCACGCCATACTGGGAAGGAAACGGCCGTTGTTAGCAAGGGCAGCATCAGAGCCAAGCCCAGCAGCAGGGCATGGCCTCACCCTGGGCGAACAGCGTGTGCCGCAAGGCAAAGCAGCACCCCCGCCGGCTAATTAGCAACCCATCGCAACACGGGGAGCAGAGCGGGGTGCTAAGGAGCAGCACTAACCTCACCAGCCCAAGCGGGGCTGAGCTCCCCCCAGGAAACAGAACCTACGTGCAGTCCCCGCTTCCGCCGGCAGGTGTTGCCGTCCGCTCTAGCATGCCAGCGGGCTGGCAGCAAGGTGCCGGGGCCGGCTGGAGGCTCTTACCTTAAAGAGGCGGAAGGCGGCCATCCAGCAGGCGCGGCTCTGCTCGTCCTCGCTGCAGAACAGCTTGAGGCCCTTCATGCCGCTGCGCACCTTGTAGGGCTGCAGGGAAGAGCAACAGCGATCACCGCAAGGGGCCGTCTCCAGCGCCAGCCGGGAGATGACAGCACATTGCACCCCAGGCGCTAACCGAGCCCCCCGAGTTGCTAGCCCTGTTTTAGAGTCTCTGGGAGAGCTGGGAAAAGAACCCAGGAGTCCTGAGTCCCAGTCCCCCCCCCCCACGCCAAACCACTAGACCCCAATCTCCTCTGACTGCTGGGAACAGAGCCCAGGAGTTCTGTATCCCAGGCCCCTCTGCTCTAAACTCCAATCTGACATCTGGCAAGCAGACCCAGGAGTCCTGACGCCCAGCCCTCCCTTTGCGCTAACCACGCGGACTTAATGGTTGCCGCTGATGTTTCTCCAGTCCCTTCCACCTCAAGAGTGTTCAAAAGGACTTTGTGCACTGGGGCCCGGGTGTAACCCTCCTAACTTCTGCTGGGTTTACAGCAGGGATGGATTTGGCCCTGTTTGGGCAGGGATTGCTTCACCCACCACTGAGGCCTCAAGGGTGCCAGGTCCCCTCGAAACGCCTTGGCCTCCCTCACCTTGATGCAGAAGCTGAACTCGGTGGGCGTCCCGTAGTACTTTTTCCCTTGGGTGATGAAGTAGACATTGGACTCGTTGAGGTCAGCGAAATACTGTAGGTGCCGTGGGTCCTGGGGGAGGAGAGGAAGGAAGAGCATGTGCTGTATTAGGGGAGGCAGTCATGGGGCTGAGGGACCAGGGACCAGGAAACTTCCCATCCAGCACCCTGGAGAGACCAGACTCCAGATACCGCAGCGACCCAAGCACGTGGCACAGGGGACTCAAACCCAAGAGCCACCGTGGCTTTAGAGCACGAACACCATGGGAAACCGACTGGCCAGAGGTAGGGAAACCGATCGGTCTCTAAGCTCTTTGGTCTCCCCATGCATTTGTACAGCACCTAGCAAAACGGGGGCCCCCTGCTGACCAGGGCTGTTGGGTGCTACTGGAATACCTACAATAAACACTGATAATAACTGGCTTGAGGGCATGAAGGGCAGATTTAAATGGCATCAAAGGTCAAGGAAGGGTTTTAAAAATCACTTCTGCTTTAATAGCCTCAGTGCGTGCTCATTCTGGATGCCCTTATTTATGTAACGTCAGTTCGCTGGGCAGGTCCTCAGCAGGGGAACTGAACCAGGAACCTTTGGATTGAATTAGAGGGGTCTCTGGTGCCTGAGCCAAAAGCTCCCGCTCCCTTAGCAAGGGCTGCAGCAGGCTCATCAATATGCGTGTGTGGCCCAGCCACCACTAGAGGGGGACAGAGCCCTACACAACGTGAACATGGGTGACATATGTGTAGCATCAATAGGGCACTCAGCACTTCATAGTGGGATAAGAGCCTGCTACTGCTACCAGCTAAGGGAGCTATTCCTTTAGTCCAAGGGATGTACGTCCCGTGCTTTGAGCTAACTATCCAGGGTTCAAGCCCCACTTGTGACTCATAGAGGGCACAGTTTGGATCGCTCCACCCAAAGTAACTAAGAACTAGCCACTTCTATAGGAAACCCACAGCCATAGGATGTCTTCAGCCCCACCCCTCCTGCGGTGCCTCCTAGTGGTGCTAGGGAGATCACCTCCAGACCTGGTGGTCAGCCTCACCTTAGATGTGCCCTTTGTGGAGTAGTAAAGCCCTGAGCGCCGGAGCGAGAAGTAAAACCTCTTCCAGACCTTGCGCCCAACCTCCTTCAGGTGCAGGAAGCCCTGGATCTCTGGGCAGCTGCCGGAATTGAGGAAGTTCTGCAGGAGAGGAGAGGTTGGGGAGAGCGTGGGAAGGAAGAGGGGACACTGAACTGGCCCCAAAGCTTGAGGCTCTCAGGCATCCAGCTCAAGCATTAAGCTCTCTGACTAACAGGCTGCACGGCAACTTTATCCCAGGTGCATTCGCTTTCTCCCCACCCCACCGCAGGCTCGTGCTATGCCTGTTTATAGGGCGAAGCTGCTTGTGGGCGGTGCCTATGGACAATCCCGAGGGTCACTTTCCTGCTTCAAACCGTGTGGCCGAGAGTCAGAACGGGGCGCCGGTGAAGACTGCCCGGAGGGCAGGCTGGCAGTGCATACCTGGATGAGCTCCGAGTGGGACATGCCCTTGTTGGCATCCAAGCAGCTGGAGACCATCACCTCGGGGAACAGGGACTGCTAGGATCAGAGAGAGAGAAGATGGTTAGCGGGGACTCTGGGGCAAGCACAAGTGCAGCAGAAGGGCTCTGTACCATAGCAGCCCCCAGCGTCTGGCCGGGGGGCAGACTGGCTCCCCTGGGAGCTCGTGAAAAGATGACCTCCTGGCACATTGGGCAGCTGTCCAATTAATGCAGGGCGGTGCTGGCCTGCTGGAATCAATCTCCTGGCAGTAAGGGGTAGATGCTTAGTCCAGCTGCTTTAGCATATTCAAAGCTAATTCCCAGCTGGGCAGCTCCGGGATCCTGGACATTCAGGAGAAGGGAAGGTGACCAGATCCCCCAGCAGCTTCGGGGATTCTTCCTCTGAGCACCACCAGGTCCCCTGTGGTCAGGTCAATGTGTGTCTGGGATTGGCTTCTCTCCAGGCAGGGCTGTTCTGTGCCCGGGATGCTGCCTGGGTCTCACTCACTGGAGTCCAAGACATGAAAGGCCAGTCGGGCCCCGCTCCCTCCCGCTGGGTCATGCCGGGCTGGGTCGCCCAAGAGCAAAATCGGCAGGCACTTACCGGTGAGCTTTTAAACAGCTCGTACTTGGCAAAGTTCTTCCGGAAGACAAATCTGCTGTCTCCCCCAATGGGCCAGGTGGCCTGGACCTCCACCACCGACTCATGGTCTTCCAGGCACCGCTCTGTGGAGGAGAAAGCCACGGGGTCAGGGAAGAGCCCTGCCAACCATCACGCGCCACAGCACGCTGGCTTAGCTTGGGTCAGCCTGTCTCCTTCTAGTGGCCAGCCTCAGAGATTACAGCGCCTTGCCACCGCCCCAGCTAAGCAAGCTGCTCTCGTAGCTCAAGTGGTAGGAGCTGGTGTTTTAGGGGTTCACAGTCCCTTGGCTGATCTCACCCAAGCCTGCAGTTGCATGCACAGACCTGGCCGCCTGAGCCTCCCCCAAGGGTGTGTTTGCATTTGGGCATTAGTGGACACACGTGCACAGAACCAGCTGTGCACATCTCCCCCCAAGCTCCTAGTTGCATATACGCGCTGGTGGCCATATGCACAAAGCCGGCCTTGCAAGGCTCCCCTGGGGTGTACATGCCTCCTCACCTAGGGCCAAGTGCTGATGGAGCTCCACCAGGGACCAGCTCTCGTCGTGGAGGGCGTGAGTCTTTTGCACCAGCATCTCGCAGACGTGGCGGGCCGTGGCGCCTGCTGTGACCTCCAGCGAGCGGCAGGTACCATCTTCGCTGAAGACCTTTACCACCTGTGGGGCAGAGGCCAGGCCGGGCTCATTCCCCTCTCCCACAGCCTCAGTCTGGACATTCATTGGGCTCCCTCCCCTCCTCACGTCTCAGTTCTGAATGCACCAGTGGCTGGGTCAGTGCTCCCTGCAGTGGAGGACAGGGGTCTATTCCTGGCTCAGCTGTCCATGCTCATTACTGTACTTGGTCACAAATCGAGGTGTGTGGTGAGTCGGCTAAGGGTCAGGGGGGAGCTTTCGCGAACGTAACAAGCTCATTGAGTTTCTAGCCCTACAGCTCTTTCACAGGGCTGTCTCCAGGCGGGGTGGGGCAGGTCTCCCAGCACTGTACCCAAACAGCCCCTCCGGAGGGAGCTGGAACATTGCCCCTAGCAAGGAAATGGAGGCAAAGTGAGGTGGACAAGGTTATGAGAGCATGCCTGGGAGAGAGCCAGGAGTTGAACCCAGATGTCCAGCCTCCCATTCCCATCCCTGTTAGACCGGGCACCTCCAGGGGATCCTGGCGGGAAGCAGCAGCGTGGCCGGATCTTGCCCACACGGAATTTACAACGAAATCAAAGCGCAGCAGCGCCTTGGGTGAGGCTGAGACCCAAATCCTCCCTGCTAGTCCCCAATTAACCCACCAGAGGGGGCTAAGCACCTGCTGAATGGGTACAGCGAGCGGGGACTTGTGTCTAACAATGCCCTTTGCAGAGCCTGCCCATTGTGCCTGTTCTCTGTGCCCCAGCTGTGATGAGGGCCCCGTTGTGCCGGGCACTGCACAGATACACAGTGAGAGGCAGCCCTGGCCCAGCTGAGATCCGGGCGCTGCTGTTCCGGGCACTGTGCAGACACCAGGGGAGAGACAGGCGCTCCCCAAAGAGCTTGTGATACTGTAAGCTCCTCGGGGCTTTTTGTTCTGCGTTTGTACTGCGCCTACCACCATTGGACCTTGGTCTGTGACTGGGGCCCCTGGGCACCACTGCAATAGAACTAAGAAAGAGTGGGAAGGGGAAACTGAGGCACGGCTCACGCAGCAGCTAAGGGAACAGCACGCAGGCTACTTAACTCCCAGGCTGGTATCCCGCCCCTTGGACCACGCTGCCTCTCTAGTTTTCTCACATTTCTCCCCCTTAAAAAATACTCTGATGAGGTGTTAACGCTGGTATTCTGGACAAAATCCTCTCGCCTCCTTCAAATCGGAGATAGGATTCGCTTTCACTCTTGCCCTGTTCTGTGGCGCTGCTGTTCAACGTCTGCTGCATCCCACCCCAGAGGTGGCTGAATGTGGAGCAATTCAAAGATTCCTCCCTTCCCTGCCCGGCCGCCCTGGATCTTGCGTCGGCAGCGGCACCAGTGCAAAGCTCTCATGGGAGTGCGCCCAATTCTGCACTGGTGCAAATGACCGTGCAAGGGGCAGGGGCGATGGGGGGGCTGCCCTGCTCTGAACACCCAGGCCCCAGCGGGGAGGAGGCAGGGGGCAGCCCAGGCCATGGGGTGGCTTGGGAGGCTGCCAGCCGCTGCCTTGAAGCCACAGGCTCCCCCCTCCCACGTGCCATGAAGTTTGTGACCTTTGCAGGGAGGGTTCAGGTTTCTTTCAGCGCTTTTCTCCTCTCTCCCCAGCTGGTTCTACCTGCTAGGGGTGAGGGGGCAGGGGGAGGCTCTTTCTATGGCTGGCTGCTCTCTACCAGCCACCTGAGCCGCTCTTTGCAGACGCCAGCCACGCCCTGAGCGTCTGCGCACGGAGGGGGCAGACGGTCGTTAGGGCTGCAATAAAGCAGCTCCTGGGCTGGCACCCGCTGCGTGGCTCCTTTTATCTCTATCCAGCGGCCGTTGCCTGGCAGGAACCAGTCCAGGCACTGATCCCTGCTGTCTCCGGGACATGTTTTGGCTACGGGTGCCATGGACCCCTTGCTCTGAGCCCCCAGACAGGCCCTGCGCGGCCTGCCATGGGCATTATCCACCCTGCGCCACTGGAGCGCTCTGGCCCGGAGAGAAGCAAGGGGTAGAAAACCCATGAACGTCCCATGCCCGCCTCCCGCTCCGTCCCTTCTGTGGTGGCCGTCTGCTCCTCACCCCACCCTGGCCCCACTGCTGCTCCTCCTGACTGTGATCAAATCCCCCGGGGATTAGAGCACCCCAGTGCCCCCTCCTGCTCACCCATCAGCACCCACGCCCCAGATGAAAGGCAAGGGAACCTTTATAGTTATTATTCTCCAAAGTCAGTAAATTGGCTGCGAGATCTGAGCTCATCAGGACACACCGACCTCCTGGAGATGTCCAGAGACTCTTCCAGGGGCAGACACATAATCTCACTCTCCCCACCTGGGGTAGCTGCCAGCATCAAAACCCACAGAGTCCTGTGCTAAGTCCACTCCAGTTGTCCCTCCGAACCCAAAGGAACAGCCAAAGACCGACACATGGACAGAGACTGACATGTCTATAGGGCATCTCATAGAAAAGGATGCCAAAGCACTTTGCTGACATAGAAGAAATAGAGTTCGCCGTCCCAACCTGCTGAAATGCAGCCACCTCTGGGGTGGAACATGTCAGCACTTTGAGCAAGGCCTCAGCAACACTGCCTAATACTTTAGGGCAGGGAGTGAAGAAAGGTACTGAACCATAGGGGGAGTTTTAGCAAGGAGGAATGGTGCTTTCCAAATTGGGATTTGGCCAGAAAGCCAGGAGATAACACCCTGGCCTCTCGCAAAAGGCGCCGTGAAATCTTCAGTGACCACGATTGGTCCAGATCTTGAGACAAACAATTTTCCAGGGATCAGAGAGCAAAGCCAAGCAGATTTGTCAGGGAAAGGGAACTGAGCCTAGAAAGAGCAGCCACTTCCCTCCCTTGTGGTTCAGCTCATCTGCCCCCGCAGAGACATCAGCTGCATTTCCCAGCTGTTCCCTGGCTCTCCTGGGCCTGCTCCAACCCATCTCATCCATCTGGCTTGACTGTGAGGTCTGTGGGGCAGGGATGGTTTATACACCACCCAGCACAGTGGGGCCATGATCGCTAACCACTACAGAGACATAGGTGTTAAATAATAGTAATCATCAGTGTGATTTCCTGCTCATGTTTCCAGTCTCTCTCTCAGGGTTATTTCCCAGCCCTTGCTGCTCCTGGTTTAGTGGCATCAGTGAATTTCATTATCCCGGGCCACAATGTTACAGGACCCATCTCCCATGTGGGGCTGCCAGCCCCTTCCCCTGCCCCCAGTACCAGCCCACCAAAGTCTCTGCACAAGGGGGCACTGATCTAGGTCTCCAGCAGGGGCGGGTGCACTGGGTGGGCCACACCATGTTGGGGCGCCTGGTGTTTTCAGGGTGCGTTGTTCTGCACACAAGGGGTTAAACGGCTGTGCTGGACCCGGCTAGGAGGCAGGTGATTGCCTGGGGAGGTGTCAGGTGGGAAGCGCTGGAAAGTTTCCAAGGGTGCCTGGAAACTGTCCCACCTAGAATTACAAGCTTGCGGGCGCCTGAGCCGACAAAACACACCGGGATCCATGCCGACCGTCCCTATGGAAACCAACCGCCTGCCTCGTCAAGCCCCGTCATGCCCAGCTGCCCTGCACATCCCAGACAGACCCAGCTTGGGAGTTCAATGGGGCACTAATGCACCGTTAGTACTTGAGTAACACGACTGGGGGGCGGAATGACTCGCCCAGGGTCAAACAGCAGGTCAACGGCAGAGCTGGGAATAGGACCCAGGAGTCCTGACACCCAACCCCGCTGCCCAAATCACTAGACTCTGCCCCCTGCCAGAACCAGGGGGAGAACCCAGGTGTCCTGGCACGCAGCAAACCCATCCAGGAGGTGCCGTGCCCTCCCAGCCTCTGAGCAGGTGCACTTACGTGGGAGCCGCTTTCGCGCTGCGGGCCTTGCCCTGCCGAGGGGCTGCTGAGGATGGGCGACTTGGAGGGGCTGCAGAGCTCGGGGAAGGGGTTGGGGATGGACGGCAGCGACGAGGCTCGCGGCTCCTCCTCCTTCAGCTTCCTGCCAGAAAGGAGAGGTTTGGGGTAAGGGTGCAGGTGGTCCAGGGGCCTGGCGGTGCAGCTGGGCTCCCTGCCCTGGCTCCCCACCCTCAGCCCTGCCCTGGCCCTGCCCTGCACAGCACAGTGTTTGGCCCAGTCAGAGGGTAAAGCAAGCCCATGGGAGCCACACAGACCCCCATGTAAGAGACATGTGAACCATGCCGAGATCAGGTGAGCCACATGTAAGAGACATGTGAACTGCGCTGAGATCACATGGGCCACACAACGTTCTGATGCAAATAAGGGCAGAGGGTCGGGCCCAAAGTATCTAGAGCTTGAAGGCCAATGTGCGCCCAGACCCCTCCCGCCCCTCCCCAGAGACTGACGGCTGTGCCAACAAAAGCTACACCGCCCCCCAGTCAGCAGCAGCAGCAGGCCTAGTGATTTCACTCTGCTCTTCCTTCAAGGGGCTCCCTGCACTCCCTCTCTCCCTAGTGCTGTTCATCCAGGCTCAAAGGCGAGGGAGGAGCTTCCACAACCATCCATTTCCCCATCCCAGGGGCTGCAGCACCACCGGGTCCCAGTGAATAAGGGGTTAATGTCAGCTGGGCTGGCACAGGGGCTGTACCTTGGCTTCTTGGGAAGTGAAGGTGTATGGGAGGGTCGAGGGCCAGTGCCCGGGGCGAGGCCCACGCCAGAGGGCTGGGAGATTCTGGTTTCTTTTCTGTTCATGGGGAGTGATTTGGTTGCCTTGTAACAAGCCCTCCCTCCGTGCAGGCTGCACCCCTGTCTCCTCCCGCTGGATCCCTCCACTAGCTGATGCTCCCCTCCCTTCCTCCCTCCATTTTGCAGAGGAGGAAACTGAGGTATGAAGAGGGGGAAGAGACTCACCCAAGGTCACACAGCCAGTCAGTGGCAGAGTTGGGACTAGAACCCAGGAGTCCTGACTCTCAGCCGCCCCTCCCCCACTCTAAGCACTAGTCCCCATGCTCTTCCCAGTGCTGGGCATAGAACCCAGGAGTCCTGACTCCCAGTCCTGTGCTTTAACATGATCAACCTTCCAGGACCATGTGGCGTGGGGGCAGTGGTGAGGGCATCACAGCTCTCCACAAGGGGACGGAGACACTCTCCCCCTCCCCAGGGGGCAGGCCAGACGCACTGCTGGGGAAATTATGGGACCCCGTTGTTGGAGGGCAGGATGGAGTTCCCCACAATGCCCTGCTCCCAACCTGTTGACTTGGATGACCAGCGGCTGTGAGCGCTTCACGTCGCCGCCAGCCAGCAGCCCGGCCTTGTCCTGCTCGCCAGTGGGGAAGGCGTGGCCATTGGGCAGGCTCTGGGCTCGGTCCTGCTCCAGGTGGCCCTGGTACAGGTTGTCCAAGGCGGGGGGCAGATCGTTCCGCAGCGCTGCCAGGTCCATGGCATTATCTGCGGAGAGAAGGGAGGAGTCTGGGATGGTTACGCCTGCCTCTGTGGCTTCTTTCAAACCACCGGGCCTTCCCTGCCCGCCCTGCCGAGCGCCAGGCTTGGCCACAGCCTGTGTCCTGCTGGGCCGGAGGCACCGAGGCTCTTTGGGGAAGGGGCACAGAAGAGGGCTGGATGCACCTTCACCCACACCCCACGCTGCCGCTGGATCTCCTGCCACGGGGAGCTGCACTGCGGTGCTCCCCACTCCTGCAGCCTGGGGCGGAGAGCGCTGCCCTGAGGCAGGAATGGGCCAAGCTGGGGAACGAGGCCTAAGCACCCATAGGCAGGTTGGCCACCTAGCAACACCAGGGAGAGGCAGCTGGCAGGGAGCACCCGGGCACCAGCCAAACGGGGAATTCCCTCTCTCTCACCTCCTACCCCCAGGTGACCATCTGTGACCCGGGTGCGGAATGGGCTGCTCTGGACAGGGCAGCGATCACCCCATCCCCGCGGGGCCTGCGCCCCAAAAAGCCAAGCTGACACGTCATTGGCTCTGGAAGCTACAGCTTATGTGACACCAGCTCCTCTAGTCAGTGGGGTCCCTCTGGCTTGGCGCCGGCGGGGCTAAGAGCAGATTCTGGCCCTAACAAAGAGAAAGCCCCATCTGAGGCAAAGCACAAAGTACCCAAACCTACCAGAACCCCTCCTGCCCACGGAGGGACGGCCGCTTGCCCCTGGAGTGTGCCCTGAACTGGGGCTGGATTCCTGTTCGCTCACCCCTGCGGCTGCGGTGTGAAGGGGTGCAACCCCTCCCCTGCTATAGCAACACCCTCGGGCCACATCCAACAGCTCCCTTATTGGAACTGGGTCAGAGGACGCAGGTAGAAGCTGATGCCTGATGGTCCCAGATGATGCCTGCTTGGCCAGGGGCCTGCATTGGACCAAGAGAGCGGATCTGGGACTAGCAGGCAAGGGCTGGAGAAGTCCAGTGGTAAGAGGCCCAGCTGAGCCACACGGGCAAGCTGCTTGGTTCAGGAACCTTGCACCGCCTTTGGTGCTGCCCCGGCAGGCTCGCTGGGGGCACCCAGGGCCTTGGCCAGGAATTTGTAAGCAATCAGGCAGGTCTTCTGGGCACAGTTATCCCGATGGCACAAGTCAGTCGGCTAATTGCACATGGACTTCGTGCACTCTCACTAAGTGTGCACCAGTCTCACGCATGTGCCACTCAGCTCATTGCACGTGGAGTCGCTGCCGTCTCAGCCCAGCAGCACCAAATTTGGTTTAGCCTAAAGAAACATTTGCTAGGGTGTATCATGCCCCCCGGGACCTCCAGAAACTGACCAGTGTCCCCTTCCATCTAGCCTGCTCCATGCCTGCTTTCTCTGGCCGCCTGGCCAGCTCAGCTGTACCAGGTTTTTACAGGTGCCAATCTCCCAGTCTGGCAGCTCATGCTGGGTGTCAATCATTGACCCACGCTGCCAGCTGCATCATGCTCAGCTTTCTGGTCGCCTGCGCTTCGGCAAGAGCAGCTACGCTGCTGGCAGGAGCCAGAGCCCATCTGGGTACACCCCAGGGGCAGCCCAATGTGCCGGGTGTCAGAAGAAGAACTGCAAAGCCAGAATCAGAGGCAAGAGGCGCTGGCATCTGGCCCCTTTGGCCATGATCCGGCATCTGGCCTCCACCTTCCCTTGGAGCTCCCTTGGCCCATTGTTTTCCCTTGATCCACAACAAAGGGATGAGTCAACGTGTGGGCAGGTGACTCGACACAGCCCCACCCTTCTCATGGCAGGCCTCCTCCACACGCTTTTTTCAGGCGGCCTGGCTAGAGACTGGTGGGATCGAGCGCCAGGGAGGAGGCCGCATTAGTGTTTCCTCTGTACTGGGTCCCTTTCCACCTTGCCCAGAGGGTTGTGTTGACCATGGAGGTCAGGGCAGGCATTGCTGCTCTGCTCTGGAGTAGCTGCTACTGGGACGGGCGTGGTCCAGCCTACCAGCTCCGGACTGGGTGCCTCTGCCCAGGCTGACCCACAAACCCAGTGGCAACCAGTTAGCTGCTCCATCTAGTTGATCGCTGAAGGGGGCCAATGGTCGATCTGGCTAGCAGCCTGGACTGGGATGTCCAGATGATCCCCACTGGTCACTCCTGGGCTGCTGCCAGGCCCCTCCAGCTGGCCCGACAACTCTCAGTTTTCCTAAGGTGCCCATCACCGTGGTGGCTGAGCTCCAAAGAGCCACGGATAGGTTAGAAAAGCAGCTTTCTGGATTTGTCTGTGTAGCCGTGATGTTGCGTCTGCCCCCCACTGTCGGGGTCCGGGCGCTGTCATGGGACGTGGGGTTGAGATGGAGAAGCTGTGATAGAGTCAGACAAACTGGGGCAGCGGGATTCTCCACTAGGCCCGGTGAGCACTGAGACAGGCCGGCCGGAGCGTGAAACAGATACTGGGTGGGGTGGATAATGAGGCCAGTCCTGTGGGCTCTGGGACCCGATTCTGATCCCTGTTACTCCCCTGACTTCACAGGATTCATGCCAACCCGGCTGAGAGCACGACGTGACCCATTCAAGGCTCCCATGACACAGCTGCTCCTATCAGCTCAGCCGCCTCCTCTTCCTTCCCTCCACCCCGGGACCCCTGTTTGCAGGCTGCGCCCCCAGTGACAGGGGACTCCCTCTCCCGCCCACAGCACTCCCTGGTGTCTCAGCACTGCCAACCAACCCGGAGATGCTTGAAATAACTCGCAGGGCCTCGTGCTGGAGGGATCGATCCGGAGGAAACAGGATTGCTGGCGTCTTCTGTTGCTAATTACATACGTGACCTCTCCTGGCTCCCAGGGAAGGTGAAGCCAGAGCGTGGTGCCGGGGAATAAACACAAGGGAGGTGTGCTCAGCAGGAGCTAGCCTGCCCCACTCAGAGAGATGGTAGGAGAAAGAATAGGGTGTGTGGTGGGGTTTCAAACTCCCGATGGCTCTTGTGTGGCCCCTGTTGCCGTAGTATCTGGGCACCTCCCGGCCTTTCATCGCAGGGCTTTATTCCCGGGGTACTGAGAAACAGAGTGGCCAAGTGACCTGTCCCCGGGGTCTGTAAAGAGCTGAGAATCGACCCCTCAAGCTAGCGCCCTGCCTGCCAGACCAGACTTCCCCTCTAGCTCCGTATGGGGACCGAATGGCTCCAGGGGGCTGGCTGTGGGCCACAGAGCCTGTCCCCAGTTTGGATCCCACGCTCTAGTGAGTGGTAGCCGGATGCTGTCATGCAGCAACCCCAGGCCTGCTATGAGTCTGGGGGCCTGCACCACCACAGTCAGCCCCTTCGTCTCTCCAGGGCAGGCTGAGGCCTGCAGCTGGCAGGGCGGGTGTCTCATGGCGAGAGGGGCGCTCGGCCTGCTGGTGCCAGGGCTGCGCCAGCCCAGTGGGGGATTAGTAGGGGACCCCAAGGGCAGGGGGGTGGACACACATAAGCCAGACCCCTGGCCCCCAATTTAACCCTTCTAGCACTGCACTGGGGTGTGTGTGTGTGTGTGTGTGCTGTTTATAAGCTAGCTCTCCTCGCACCCTGTTGCCGGGGGCACGGAAGGGAAGGCACAACAAGCCCAACTCATTCTGGCTGTAGCCACTGCTGACGGTTTGGGGGAGATAAACAGCCCCTGCACACACACACACACACACACACACACACACACACACACACACACACACACCCCATGTCACTACACAAACAGGTTTTACGGGCCTGGGAGAACATCATTAAAATCACTGAAGTATTAAAGTTGGAGGCGTCTGCGGCTCCATGGCCATGTCGGGCGGGGGGGGGGGGGGGAACGGACCCTTCCCCTGCCACGTTGGCACCCCCCTGCAATGTTAGGCTCCCCACACCACCATCTCCAGCCACAGCAAAGTTGTCCATCCAGCAGGGGGTCTGGCCTGGGGAGGAGGGAGCCTCAGATCTGGGCAGGGGAAGGGGGCACCGGGATCCGCAGCTTGGCAACTTCTTGCTGTTTCCTTCCCTCCCCCGCGCGCTGCTCTGACTCAAGCCACCCTGGCCCGAAGGGAAAGGGGCAGGGTTCCTTTAAGGCGGGCCCTGAGCTGTGATTCACCCTCACGGCTTCCTGCCTTTTACATCCTCGTTCGAAAACATCCACCCACCCCAGACAAACTGCAAAACAAAGCAGCGATCGCCAGGCGGATTGCGCAACGGGCACTGCCAGGCACCACCGAGACACTGGGCGTGGGACCACAACCCAGCCAACCGTGCCGGGCATTTTCTCCCCCTGCAGGCCCCTGGCACGGGAGCCGGGGGCTGCCCCATGGTGGGGGGGTGGGAGGTAATGGGCAGTGGGTGACAGATCCCAGGCCTTTGACTCGCCTTGGACAGAACAGGAGTGTTGGGAAGGGAGGCGTTAAGGGAGGGAATGACCGATCCCCCGCTTTGCAGTCTGGTTTCAAAGGAGCCATCATGTCAGAGCAGGGTGCAGTAGGGATGGCTGCAGGGCCCCTAGGGAACCTACAGGAAATGGGGTGCGGTGCTCCCTTGGCAGGGGCTGGGGGACTGGGAACCACCCACAGGTCGAGACTGCTCAGCTCGTGGCAGGAGTCCCCATTCATCTAACACCCTCCAAGCAGCCTCAGTCCCTGGCGCTGGACTGGGCCCAGGGATCCCATTCCAGCTCCTAGCCTGCATCCAGAGCCCCTTCCCGGTAGAAAGAGGAATCCGCCCCTACCTTTGCAGTTTGCTCACAGGTAGCAGGTGCCCTCCCCATGCCTGGCTCCTAGGCGTCCTCAGAGAAGAGTTTTTCCCTGGCAAGATCATCGGTAAATCCTGGCCAGGATTTCTGCACCCACCGGGAATGGACCCTGTCCAGTAAGGACTGAGGGTCAGATTTTAAAGGTACTTTGGTGCCTAAAGATCAGACAGCTGCTGAGTTATTAATTATATCAACATAGGGCCCGAATGGAACCTGCCCAGAGAGGGGGGAATCGGCACACAGTGGATACGACTTACTCCCATACACAGGTTCAGCACAAGGACTTGGGAGCCAGCTGTTTTTACAACTATTATGCTTGCTGCTGTGGTCCAAGCTAAGCAGTATTACACTGGGTTTGTTCTTGGATGGGAGATTGTGCTGATCCTGCGGGATAAAGCGTGCTGGCGATTTGGAAAATGGCGCTCTTCACACGCAGGCATGGAGTGACTCTCCGGTAAGCGAGGAAGGCGTGGCCTTCGTCGCTGAAAGTCCAGGGGCCTTCAATTCTAAATCATTTGGGCGCTTGTGAACATTTTCCCCACTGTCCCCATCACATGGATGTGATGCAAATCTGAGGCCCTTGTAGTGATTAAATCCTGTTGTACCTTGTCCTGGAATCCAGGTGTTCACCTCGGTATCCTGGCAAAATTCCAGTCTAGGGTAACTGTGTTCTGCTGACCTACATTCCACCCCAGAGATTCAAAATTCTCCTTCAGGTCCTGACTGCATCTGTTATATAGTGTTGCTGTGAGCTGTTACAAACAGCTGTGACCTTCTACTCTAGAGGTGGCTGCATTTGGGAAAAAGAGGACATGATTCCCAATCACAATCAATCTGCTAAACTTGGGATCCTTTAGTAGGCAACGAATTCGATGGTTTTAAATTAAGTTATCATAAAACCTCTCCAAGGCAGAGCAATGGGTTTTGCCTCCAATATTTAAGTGGCGCTTAGACCCCTCTGCACAGGAGTGAATCTCCCCTGGAACCACCAGCAAGGTACCAGCCTGAGTGTGCTTGGAGATCTTTGCATAGCACATGAGCGGTACATGCAGTGCAGCTAGGTCACTGCTTCACACAGCCTAATGGAGCTGATCATCACTTCCCCCTACCCCACAGCCCATATGCCTCCCTGCTTCTGGCTAAACCAGTTCTGCACCTGGACCTCCCCAGCACGATGAACGGCTGGCCCCTCCCTGCTACAGCTCACCCCCTTGGTATCTGGGACATCCAGCTGGCCGGGATGTTCAGACACCAGGTCGTAACAAGGGCGGCGTGTGGTCCTGAGCCTTTGTCAAGGAGAGGAGAACCCTGCTACACAAGGCCATACTGCTTCGCGGGGCACAGGACTAAGGGGTGAATGAGAGAAATCACAGGGACTATCAGTCCACAATAGACCAGTGGGCCATCTGGCCCAGCATCATCCCCCTAATCTGGAGTGCTGGATTAGCCCACTGGCTCCATCCAATTTGCCACCCCCCGTTCCCTGCTGCACAGGATCAGAGCAATGGGCCCATCTAGCTCAGACTCACACCTGGTCTGCCACAGCCAGGCAGATCAGTGGGCCCAGCTGGTCCAGTAACTTGCTTCTGATGGTGACTAAAGCTGGGTGAGTCAGAGGAAGGTGCAGTTTTCCTTCCACCCACATGCTGCACACAGAGCTCTGCAATACTGTCCCAGGAGGGCAGGTTCCTTCCTGACCCCTGTAGTTAGCCATTGCTTTGTGCCCTGCAGCATGAGGATCGATACCTCTCGCGATTGTGTCCTCGTAGGTGCCAGGCTTATTCAGATAGCGCCTCATGCCACATGGATGCAGGTGAAAATGAACAGCCGCCGGCTCAGACTCAGGAGGGAGACGCCCAAGCCCAGGCATTAGCTCCGGCTGGAACAAATCCTGTAGCTGCCACGGCAATAAACCTGCTGAGGGATGTAATCCAATTGGCTTGATTCCTTGGCTCCGGTTTAAGAACCCTTTTCTACGGTCGAGCGCGTTTCTGGGAAGTCCGAAGGTCGCAAAAAGCAACTTCAGTTTGATGAGGAACAGCAGGCACTTGTAAACAGTGATGCCAGCTCTCCTCTGCAGGGGCTGCAGGTTCCCTGTGCTGGCTCGGCCAGCCCTGAATTGTGCCCCTGCTTCATGGCTTCTATGGGGCTTTGCCAGGGGTAGAGGACCAGCAGAGTGCAGATAATCTCTGGCCATTCCCCACCCCACCTCACAGCTCCTTCACCCAGCGGCCCCCCTAGCTAGGGCAATGAGGGATCATGTCTTTGCCTGTTTATGCTGTTTCTGAATGTGGCCCAGTGGGTCTGTCCCTGTGCTAGATCCTCAAGTCCCTGGAGAAGGGGCTGCCCGTTTGTGCAGCACCCTGCACACTGGCAGCGCCCAGCAAAGCATGAAACATCCCAAGGCTGAGGTTCATGGCAGGCACCTGGGGGGAGCTGGGAAAAGGAAGGAATCCTGGAGCCAAGCTAGAGTCACACGGGGGCATGTTTAGAAGATTAGGGGGATGCGTGGAGACGCCTCTGTGTGTGGAACTCAGCCCAGCACGACTGCTGCTTCATAAACCTCCCCGCTAGCACATACCGTACTGCAGAGCAAGAGAAAACTATGAGCCGGATTAGAGCAGAACCCATGAGGGGCCAAGACGCAGACAGAGCCCTGAGGTTAAAGTCCTCTGATGAGCCAGAGGCTGCAAACGCAGCAGAATTCTCCCCATAGACGCATCTACAGCATACATATATGCTTGGATCAGGAGACTGGTGGGGTGGCAGGGAGGTCAGGCCTCATGGGCTCTAGACAGGCCTCTGCCTCTGGCGCACTGGGTGAGCTTGGGTGAGTCCCCTCCCTTCTCTGTAACTCATTTTCCCTAGCTGTAAAATGCAGGTGAAGTTACTGACCCTGGATTGTTAAGCAATGTCATTTTCAGGGATGAAACTGCTACGGAAGTGCAAAGCCAGGTAGCTACATTTCCCTGATGTCATATCGCACATAGCATCGTGTATGAAACACCACACAGCATTTTAACTCTTACACGCCCGAAATACCTGATACATTAACTGTATTACGCTTTACAGATTTGATTTTCAAAATGGCATAAGTGATTTAGAAGCACAAGGCTTATTGACCTACAATGGGACTTGTGCTCCTAAGTCACTTAAGGGGCTTTTGAAAACCCCACCCCAGATGTCTATCAGCACCTGGGTGCCACAACCACAGGTACTTTCAAGATGTTTATAATAAAAATGTTATGTGAGTGTGAGCCAATCATGTAAATTGTTTAAGTTTTATTAGATGTTTACACAAACTTCTAGGGGATTTGCACAAGTATACAGGAAATGTTTGAGTCTAAAGTTTCAGTGTTGACTAGACTGTTAATCCAGTAGCTACCGGCAACAATACAACGCACGAGAGTGTAGTGTCATTTGAGACTAGAGTCCTGCTGAGGGGGCTAAAACAATGACCCCAAAGCTGAGGAATGACAGTGTGTTTACATTGCACTGTGAATCCAGGTGTGTGGACTCGGTAATTCCAAGCATGCGCTTGAGCGTTCATACTGCATTTTAAACCTGGGTTTACAGTCGCTGGACCTGGGACTCACAGCTGCGCTGAGGGTGACCAGATGTCCCGATTTAATAGGGACAGTCCCGATTTTTGGGTCTTTTTCTTATACAGGCTCCTATTACCCCCCACCCCCGGCCCGATTTTTCACACTTGCTGTCTGGTCACCCTAGCTGTGCTAACGCATCCACACTGCACAATGACAGGGCGGGGACCCAAGTCACAGTGGGACTCGGGCTCTGATGACCCACCACCCCAGCAGGGTGCTGAGTGCTCGCTAACCTGTCAGACTGATTTATGTGTGCACAGAAAGGGGGCTTAGCATGCACTAGAGACATAGTGAAGGCTACAGGGAGGAAGGGAATGTAGTGGTTAAAGAGCTGGAGAATTGGGTTCAGTGCCCTGTCTCTGCCACAGACTTCCTGTGTGACTGTGGGCAAGCCACTTAGGACCAGATTCCTAAGGTATTTAGGTACCTACAGATGCAGAGAGGCTCCCCAGCAGGTGCCTAAATACCTTTAACCACGTGGCCTTTAGTCTCTTTGCATCTCAGTTTCCTGTGTGTAAACGGGGCAACAGACCTGCCCTACCTCACACGGGGCGCGAGGAGGATGCAGTATTCATTGCACCGATGCTCCAGTGCCTCCGCCGCAGACACCCTGGAGCTAGGTAGAAAAATAGCTCGTGTCCAATGGCGGGTCTGCTACACATTTGTATACAGGAGTGTAGAAAAGTTGAATGCCTTTAAGAACCTGGTGGCTGGTTGTGAGGAGCCCCCGGAGCCTCCCTAGTTAACATATTTTCTAAAATATGACCCATCTTCCTAATCTGAACATGGCCCAAATGGAAATACCAAGAATGCACCCGCCCAGTACATACAGCCCAGGAGCAAGTTACTACTTATAACCAGCACCAAGCGCCAAAAAGCCTCACGATGAACAGCCTGTCATCATTGGTCTGCAGCAATGTACTCTTCATTCCTCTCCCCGTTTCTTGTTCTGACACAAGCACCGGCACAAGGACTTTTGGAAACACTTTGCTGCCTCAGCCGATGTTCTTTGTCACCTCTCAGGTCCTGATCCTGCTTTTATCCTTTACCCAATGCCGGATCTGGCCCCTTCTAAGTGTTAGAGCAACCATTGCACCAACGTATTGCATGGACACAGGGAAATACAAGTTCTCTCACACTGGTATAAACAGGAATAACTCCATTGACCAATGGTGCTAGGCCAGCACCACACTGCAGTGAGAGAGGAGGATCAGGTCCCATGGATCACAGAGGTCCAACCCTGCACAATAATGCTCCTCCCTGATCCATACAGTCCAATAGGGAACATTTCCTTCCTGGCCCCCAGTTGGGTGAAGGGTTTGTAACCTGAAGCGTGACAGCTTCATGGTGGCCCGGGACTTCGTGCCATGAAATAAATTCCTGCATTCTGAGGTTGTGCTGAGCCACCATGCCAAACAAAGCCAGCGAAGGGCTGAAATTAACCAACTGGTCTGGGTTGGCTCTTTGGTTACAGGTTCAAAGAGGGGAGGTTGGGGGTCCATGGCTCCAGAGCTCTGAAGACACCATAAGCCCTGCTGTGCATGCAGAGCTGAATGCAGCCACTTACACTGTGTCTACCCTCCGGAGACTATATCGGCACAGCTCTGTCGGCGTTGCTATGCCGGCATAACCCCATAGTGTAGACGCCACCTACACTGGCAGAAGGGATCTTCCATCGGCAGAGGAACATCACCGCCGAGCACGATTCTAGCTACATCAACGGAAACATTCTTCTGTTCACATAGCTGCGTCTACACTGGGGCTTAAGGCGGCGCAGCTGTGTCGGTCAGGGGCTTGCCAGGCGCTGACCCAGGTTTTAAGTGTAGACCATTTAGTTCCCTTTTAATGTGGATGCGGATTCTTAGGGTCTGCCTGCCAAGTCACAGGCCCGATTCCTTCTACCCTCACCCAGGGGACCTGCCCCAAAGCGTTACTTTACGTGACGCTCACAGAGGCACTGGGGGTTGGGCAGGGGTGTCACTCTCCAACCTGGCAAAAACAGGGTGGAAAGTAACCGCGCCACGTCTCTGCCCCCTTGTCCGGTGCAAGGAGGTGGGCGCTGAACAGGCAGAGACACCACCAGAAGAAGCACTATGTAAAGAGCATAGATAGACAGATAAGGTGGGTGAGGTAATATCTCTTGTCTCTCTAACATCCTGGGATCAACATGGCTACCACAACACGGCAAACCGATAGACAAGACGAAGACATCAGTGCTTCCAGCATCTCAACTGCACCTCAGAAAGCCAGGTACCCTAATACTCCATCTAAAAGTCTGTTTCTTTGCACCTCTCCAAGCACCTCTACAAAGGGCAGCTGAGAGGCCCAGGCATGAAGTGTAGCAGGAAGTTGGGCCACTTTCCACCTACTCCTAAATTTGCAAACTATTATGGTCTCTGCCTGGGAGCCTAGTCAAAAAGAGACCCATACAGACACACATACCACCAGTACATAGACACATGCGCACATGCAGACCTGCACACACACACCCACACACCTCTCAGTACATGGCCAACAGCAGCATGTCCTGGGGAAAGCAGCCCCATTTAAAATTTAATTTGTTCAACAGGCCAAGGCGAGAGGCTCATTGATCTTGGGGTTTAATCATTCATTTCTTATTTACAGTCCCCGGGGGAGGAGGGCATATTTGTCTCTCCACAGCCCTCCTCAGGTCGCTGCCTGCCCGGTAGGGCAGGAAGCTCAGAGTCCATTGTCTGTCCCTGGTCAAGGTCCCAGGCTCATTCTCTGTCAGGAGCAACTTCCCAAGATGTTTGTGCTTGAAAGTTCACGTGTGCCGCGGGATGGGGGAGCAATTTCAAGGCCTGGCATTGCGAAGCGGCTTTCCAAACAACTAGATTCAGAGCTCGGTTTCGCCGGTGGGAATCTAGAGTGGCCCCATTTACTGTGGATTTAACGAAATCCAAACTGAGGTTTGAGCCTGGTTTTCTAAGTCCAGGAATCTGCTCGTTTTCCATTGAATGTAGCCACCTCTAGGGTGAAACACAGCAGCTATTTTAATAGTCGCCGCAATGCTACGCAAGAGGTGAAGTGATGATTGCCGCATCCAGTTGAAACATGAAGGAGACTTTGAGGAGACAGAGCTTGGAATTTGGCTATAATGCGAAGCATGAGCGAAATGATATGGCCACAAGTGGCTGGGACCCCAGTTTTACGTCTCCCCCGAAACACAGCTAGCGTGTTACGATTTGCACTTATCATCACAAATCTTCAGATTCATGAATTCTGTGAATCCCAAGCGGTCAGCAAACAAGAAGAGAGACGGGAGCCACAAAAATGGATAGAGACACCTGGTCCAAATAGTTTGAGAAGACGGCCCGTGAGTCGGCATCCTCCCCAGACCTTGCTGCAATGGGCAAGTGCAGATTATAGAGCGGCACCCCGGCGTGGAAACAGCTTATCCTCAACGGAAAGACTGTGATGGATCAGAGCTCTGCAAATGGAGAATCTTACTGGAGGGCTCAGAGTGGGGAAATGCACTGGTATTCACTGTTCCCTCTAAGCTGTGCACGTGTGCGCACACACAGATCCTAAACCCTGCGCACACAGTGAAACACCATGCGCACAAAAATTTGCACATAAGCACAACAATTTTCACAGAAGAAATTTTTTGTGCACACGGCCTGTCAAAAATTAGAGGGAACATTGCTGGTATTGGTATATGGGAATCAAACAAAGCCAGAACAAAGCACAAAGGCACTTCCTTAACCTCACAGAGAAACACTGTCTGATGCTCCAAGCAACCTGAATGCCATGCCTGAAACTCAGCCCATCATCTCAACCACCTCCTGCAAGATGCTGCCTCCACGACCTCACGGATCTGTGTGATCTCCTACCACATGGGAGCCTGAACAAAAGGCAATGAACAGCTATGCTCCCAGGGCAAACGGGCTCTGAGATTGAGATGGCTGAGAGTACAGAACTGAACAGGTGGGAAGCCCCCAACCAACCACTGGCAACATCGTGGGTTCTAGAGTATGGTGCCTTACATGGGCAGGTTCTTGACTTTCTAAGTTTCAAATCAAAACAAAGCATCTCTCAGGATAGTGCAGGCTCCAGAACCTCAACATTTTTGAACTTTGTGGGTTTTCAAGCTGAGAACCATTTAGAACTTCCTGGGTTCTACAATGTAGACTGCCTTAAACCTTGGTGGGTTCTGGATTTTAGAACCTTTAAGAACTTTCTTTTGGACTGTAAATGCTTTGGGGCAGGGACAACAGGCTGAATTCTCAGCTTGTCGAAATCAGCAGAGTGCGATGGATGCGGGCCAGTTTACACTGGCTGAGCCTCTGGCCCCGTGACTTGGGGCGCTTTGTGCACTGCTGGCATTGAGCACAACACAGATAATATCAATAACTTCATGGGCTCAAGGAGCTTGGAACTTTTAGAACCTCCTAGGCTCTTGGATGTCGAACCTTATAAAATCCAACCGTGCCCATGAAAGCTGTTTGAAGTTTAAACACGACTACAGCAGCCGCCTGGCCTGCCCGCACGGGCCTTAGCGATGGTTGACAAAGCACCAGTAACAACCAGCCAGAGCGCAGCACTTCTTGGCTCACGGACGCGCTGCTTCGTTCATCCCTGACCTGAATGCCCCAGCGCTCTGCAGCCTTTCTGGTTAGCTCAGGACAGCCGCGCCTGGCTGAGCTGATGGGCTGCGGGTGGGGAAGACGGGTGCCCCGGAGCTTAATTCATTGGATGTTCTGTCCCTGCCACCCGCTGAAAGACCATCCAGCACTGACGGCCCCCCCAGCAAACACAAACCAAGGTTTAATTAGTAACTTGCGCCCTCACCTGGCCCCCACCCCCTGCCCCCAGATCAGCCATTAAAGTTTCTGATAGGAAGGCTGTCTGCCTGCATTTCATGTGCAAGCAACTTCCAAGCAGTGCTAGGCCATACTGCCCAGCAGGGGTTGGTGTGATTTTGACCAGAGGACTGAAGGGCGCTGGCTGGGAGGGGCCGGGAAGTCTCCCCACCTCAGCAGGAGCAGAGTTCTTCTCGTGGATAGCCAGACTCTGGTTCACAGACCTCAGGGGGCACAGACTGCCGGCCCTGAGCGTTCCCCGAGTGGGTGGACAGCACTCAAAGGGTTATTGGGACGATTGGCTTTGGGAACAAAGCCCTGCCAGGCTGCAGGAAGGATGCGGGCCCTTTGTTGACATCCTTGGACACGGGCTCAGCAGGAGAGGAAATGACCCGAGAGAAGAGGCCAAAGCATATCTGCCCCAGCAGGGTTCAGACAGAGACCTCCCAGGCGGGCTGGCTCGGCCGGCCTCCATTGGCTACACTGGAGCGGGCTTCCATTTTGTGCCCTGTCTCGCTCGTCCATTGTCCTGGCTCTGAGCAGGGTGACGAGAGGCCCAGCGTGGAGCAGGAGGAAAGAAGGGCTCCCCTCTCGTCCCCTGGCTTCCGTGCCCTTCCTCTTTGCGAGCTCAAAATCTGGCCCTCCGAAAGGTCCTCCAGCCATCGCTGTTCTCGTCGGTAACCTTACCCCGCTGGGGTATTCCTGGGGAGAAGCCACTCCGGCTAGAGGCCTCCTCCCTCCCTACTCTATCGTATTTCCGAGTCGGGCCTAACTAGGTCCTTACTCCCTGCCCATCGCCGTGGCATCAGGTCAGTGCTCGCTAGCGTCAGATTGCTCAGTACCAATGGTGCCTGTTTGCCCTGGGTGCCCCTGACACGGCCAGACCATCGCCTGCCCCAGCAGGTACTTTCCAGCATCCTGGGGCAAGCCCCATGTTGTGGAGGTGCCAGATCCACGCGTAACCCAGGCAGCCGAAGACAATCGATGGAGCACAAAGGCAGAGGCTGGGGGAGCCCTCAGCCGCAGAGATAATAAACCCAGCACACACTCAGGTGCTGGACTCTGGGCTTCTGGAGCTCCGGGTTCGCTCACCATCAGCCCCCTGGCCCTGCAGGGAAGAGTTTGTTCCCTAGATGACGACATCACTTGAGGCCCTGGCTTCGTTAGGGTCTGCCCTGCAGTTGCTGCAGCCAGAAACAGGTGCTCCCTGGGAACCCCTCCCTGTGGCTACTCCCTTCCCGATGGCAGACGGGGATCCCGTTCCCATCTATCACCCACCTCAGCAGACACCCCAGGAGCAAGGCACTGCGCGGGCCCCGGCTCTCCTGCCCCGAGGGGGTCCCCTCTGCCCGGTTCCCATCTCTCTTGGCTTTTGCTTGGCTGGGCTGGGGCGGCAGGAGCAGGTGGGAAAAGTGGGCTAGGGGAGAGAAACGAAGGGAAGAAAGGTAGGAATGGAGGGAGGAGGAAGGCGAGGAAGGGGAGGGTGGAACAAAGAACCGACAGAGCGAGAGAAGAGATATGGCGGAAGAGAGAGCATGTTAGTCTGAAACTAGGGATATGGCCCCCGAGCCCTGCCGGCCGGAGGAGCATCGGGTCACACCATGCCCCGTGTCCCAGACTAGTGCGTGGGGGGAGCAAACCAGCCGCCTACCTGGCCCCAGCGGTGGGGAGACGCTCCGTCTCTGCTGGCTTGACGGAAAAACTGGGGATTCCTGTTTCGCTCTAATCCTTTATCTACCTGCCTCGCTGGCGGCTGGCAGCACACGCCCCCTGCTTGACATCACGCCGGGGAGAGGAAAAACAGCTTCACCGGCCCGGCAGGATCAACAAAAGGCCCTGTGGCAGGTGCAGGGCCCCGCTGCGGCTGCCTGCTTTGCTATTAACTTTGTAACTCAGTAGCTTTGTTGATAACGCCCCCCGCACACACACCCCCACACCTGGCCCCTTCTCCTTAGCCAAGCCTCTAGGATTCGGCATAGCCAGGAACTGGGAGATGCCAACTATCCCCGTGCACCCCGTGGTCCCGCTGTTTGTCCCAACTTCGGGGAATGCTGGACCGGGGGGAGACAGGGTCGTGGGTTCACTCAGGCCGTGAGGCCTTGAAAGAGCCTGTGATCACTGCAGCCCTGGAGAGGGAGGCTGGCCTAGCGGCTAAGGCACCGGGCAACAGCCAGGAGAGTGGGGTTCACTCTGTGTGACCTTGGGCCAGTCTCCCCCTCTCCTCCGGCACAGGCTTAATTCTTCACGGCTTTCTTAGCCGGCTGTGTGTCCTGCCCTTGAAACAGACCTCTCTGCAGCAGGCCCTGCCCGCTGGGGGTGCCAACCTGTCTCTCGACCCTGGTATCCCTTTGCGGGCATTTTGGGGGGCCGCAAGCTGCCCTGAGTAGCCGGGGAAAGGGGGGTTGGGTGGAAGGGCAGCAGTGCCCCCTGGAGGCCCATTGCTCCGAGCCGCTGCCATGTTTGCTCTCCCTCCCCCCGACCCGAAGTCTCACCTTTTGGGGCCATTCACTCCGGTCAGGAAACGGGCCCCGTTCCGGATCCGACCCGCACTAAGGAAAATAAATCCGGGCTGTTCCCCCTCGCCAAACACAGGCATTGGGGCTCCTACGTCCCGAAGGACGAGACGGGTCTGCAAACCACCTCTGGGGCGCGCGAGGCTTCCGCATTGCACAGAATCGACCCGGCTCCGAGCCCCGTCGCCCTGGCTGGCAGGAATGTTCCCTGGCACCTGCCAGCTGCCGACGGGCCCCTCCCTGGCCCGGACGAGACTCCCGCACCTCCTCGCCCTGCCCCGAATCAATGGGCCCATTGTGCTGGGGCAGGGTGCCCGTGCCCTATGGCAGCCTGTGTGGTTAGTGCCTCCCCCTCCCTGCTCGGCTGAGTGCGTCTGAACGCACACCTCCTCCCCACCCCCCCACCCCGGCATTATGAACCCCGCCTGAATGATTGGCGGGTGTAAGGGGAGCTGGGGGAGAGGCACAGCCCGTCGGTGGGGATGCGTCAAGGTGGAAAAGGGCTTTGTCCCCCATCCTAGGCCTTTCCCTGGCTTTATGGACCAACCCTCAGAGCAGCCCTGGATGGGGAAGCACCCGCCATGCCATGCTTTACCACCAATCCCCTCCAGCCAGGGCCGGCTCCAGGCACCAGCAAAGGAAGCAGGTGCTTGGGGCGGCACATCTGAAGGGGCGGCATTCCGGCCAATCCTGCGGCGGCACATTTCAAGGGCACATTTCAAGGGCCATTTTTTTGCTTCGGCAGCTCCGGACGCGTTTCCCCCCCCCCCCTTCTTTTTTGCTCCAGCCGCGGCGCTTTTATTTTATTTTTTTTTGCTTCAGCAGCTCCTGCCCCTGCTTTTTTTTTTTTTTTTGCTTGGGGCGGCAAAAAAGCTAGAGCCGGCCCTGCCTCCAGCTCTGAAGCTTCCCTGGGCGGGGGTCTGTGTCCTTGAGTCCCCCATTCCTCCCCAGTCAGGCGAATGTATTTCCATGCCAACCCTCCCCAACGCAGCGCCCCGACCCCAGGGCGGGTGCCACCCGCCAGGACTTTAGATACCAGCCACCCGCCCAGGCCCGGAGTGGCAGCTTCTTACAAGGGGCATTTCCAGTGGTTGGCACTCCAAGGTGGTTGGCAAATCTGGAGTTTCCTGGGTCGAGGGGCGCTTGAGGGGTGGCGAGGAAGGACACTGCCGCTTGGAATGTCGAAGAAGGCCAGGCCTAGTGTGGACAGACGCTCTGCGATATTTCCTCACGTGGGTTGGCTGATGCCCCTCAATGCCAACCCGCAGCCCCACTGGCTATTCCAGCCCTGGGCTGCCCCCCACAACAACCCTGCCTGCCCCCCAATCTTGACCCACAGCCCCCCTGCCGCTCCAACTCTGGGATCCTCATGCAATGGAGGCTCTGCTGAGTCCAGTACCCCCTGTGCTCCATTCTCTTGGTCTGATCTCTGTCTCTTCCCCTGTCCAGGACTCTCCATGCTCCTTTGAACTCGCAGGCGGGTGCCAGGCGGGGCCGGCAGCCTGTGTTACTCAGCGCTCTCATTATGGATTTCATAACTCGCACAGGGCCCTGTCACTGCCTGGCCCCTGGCCAAGGGCAGCGTGTGTCTGACCTGCACCGTTCAGGGCTCGCCAGGGATGACGGGCAGAACTAGAGCAGCAATGCTGTGCCCGGGCCCGGCTGCTTGCACCTAGCACGCTCCAGGGTGTTTATTACCCTGCCTGGGTAGGGAGAGAGGGCTGGGAGGTGCCAGCCAGCCCAGATGTTAGTCAGGCACAGCTGGAAGGAGAATTTGAACAGTCACAGAACAGAGCTGCCCCTAAGAGCAGGCACCAACTCGTTATCAGTGGGGGAAACCTGAGGGCAGGGGCCAGGGCTGCCCTGAGTGTCGGGCCTCTGTACCGCCTCCAGCGGCGTCCCTCTCTGTACACAGCCCCCTTCCGGGATCCGGGCTGATCCCTTTGCTCCCACTACATGTGCACAGCAAAGGGGCTGGGAGTCCCCTGCCTGACCTGACACCGCGGCGCTGGGCTTTGTCCTGCCGAGCTTATCTGCCCATCCGTGGCACAGGGCAGGCGGCGGGCGGGTGTGTGTGTGTGTGTGCCACCCTGCTGAGCCAAGCTGGAGGCCCATAACGCGCCTGAGGTTCTGGCACCTGGGCATGGCCCAGCCCCTGGTGTCCCTGTGCAGGAACCTAAAGCAATTCTCTCCCACAAGGGGACGTTATTCCCCAGGTCTGGCACCAGGGTGGGGGCAGAGAATTCACTGTCCAGCCTGGAGCCAGGGGAGAAGAGGCACCCTGCACAGTCTTAGAACAAGCCCCATAGTGCACAGGACAATTTGTGCTGCTGGCTCGTGCAGGACAGGAGGGCTAACGTGCCTGGTTCCCATCTGTTCACACTGCACGTGTGCTGCGCATGTCGGTAAGTGCTGCAGGCACGCCGAACATGAGCTGCACCGTATGCCGCATGCACACATTGCATGGTTTATGTCAGTGGTGCACACTTGTGCACGATGAGCATGCCTGGCCCTTGTGCTTGGGGCGTGTGCCTAGTATGCGCTTGTGCACTGCTTTGCACATGGTGGTTGTGCATAGTGCAGCTATGTGCACGGTGACTGCATAGCTCATGTTTGTGTGCAGGGTCAGGAATCAGGGCCTACTGCGCAGCCCAACTCAGGCGATCTAACCAGTGCAGCTGGTCTATAATAGGCTGCCTGACTGGGTGGGAGAGTCAGCGGACTGTTCTTAAGCCAGCAGCAGACACAGGTCACTGCTTGCTTCGCCTGCTGGAATCATTTATTCACGGCTGTGATAGTGTCTGCAGCCCTGCTCCTGCCTTCAATCCAGCCTTGCCTTACCCAGCTAACCCAGCCCTAACCGCTGGCTCTGATAGCTGACTTCTGCTCTAACCACAAGGCATGACTGCCCACGTCCTCAGTGGTGGGTGTGCATAGTCCATGTCTGAGTTCAGGGTTGGATGCGTATTGCACCTTTGTACATAAGACCATGAGAGTGGTCAGACCAATGGTCCATCTAGCCCAGGATCCTGTCTCTGACAGCAGCCAATGCCCGGTGCCCCAGAGGGAATGAACAGAACAGGGAATCATCAAGTGATCCATCCCCTGTCGCCCATTCCCAGCTTCTGGTAAACAGAGTCTAGGGACACCATCCCTGCCCATCCTGGCTAATAGCCATTGATGGACCATGTTTGAATTTATCTCCTTCTTTTGTGAACCCTGCTATAGTCTTGTGCAGGATGGCTGTGCAGGGTGCAGGTCTGAGTCTGCGGGTGTTAGGGTGACCAGCTGTCCCGTTTTATAGGGACAGTCCCGATTTTTGGGTCTTTTTCTTATATAGGCTCCTATTACCCCCCACCCCCTGTCCCGCTTTTTCACACTTGCTGCCTGGTCACTCTAGCGGGTGCACACTGGTGCATGGGGAGCGTGCATTGTGGGCATACCTAATATTGGCTGGTATGCAGACGGCCTGTTTGTGCCCGCACATGCTCATGCCCAGGTGCCTTGGCTGCTGCAGTGGTGCCCCCTCCAGGTAGCTGGTGCTCTTAGCAGAGAGACTCTGTGTGTGTGTGTGTGTGTGTGTGTGTGTGTGTGTGTGTGTGTGTGTGTGTGTGTGTGTGTGTGTGTGTGTGTGTGTGTGTGTGTGTGTGTGTGTGTGTGTGTGTGTGTGTGTGTGTGTGTGTGTGTGTGTGTGCGCGCGCCCAGCCAGCAGCAGCAGAGCTGTAAATCCCGACAAAGTGCTGGGACAGCATTTCCCACCAGACTCTTGTGCAACGTGCAGGGATTAATGTTCAAAATTCAAAACACGATCAGTGCCCCCCCACCCCCACCCCGCCGTCCTCTCTCAACCCTGGCCGTGGAAGAAACTGTGGCAGATGGGGAGACTTCAGAGCTAAAAAAGACACACACACACACCCCCCACACCCCCATGGCTCTGCAGCGCACAGTCCCCACTCCTCCCTCTGCAGCTGGAGGACAGGGGAAGCTGGGTGGGGACAGGGGAAGCTGTTAAAGCAGCCATCGTCCTTCGTTGGTCTGCGGGCGGGGGGGGGGGGGGCAGCCCCATTCCCTGCATGTCCGTTGCCCAACACCTGCCCCAGCTCTGCCGGCTAAGCCCGCCGGGGTGTTCAGACTGTCCCAAGTGCTGATCCTGGCTCTGCCCCCCTCAATCTTGCCTCAGGCAAGTCACTTTTCTGCTCTGTGCCTCGGTTTCCCCAGCACTGGGGTCGGGACAGCAACATGGGGACAGGGAGTCAGGCTTTGTCTGTTAATTCTGTGCAATGCCTGGACAATCCATGACAATGCAGACGTCAGTGCCCCAGTTTCCCCTCCCGCCCTGTGTCTGCCTGGTCTGTTCAGACTGTCAGCAGTTTGGGACAGGGACTGTCTCGCCCTAGGCATCTGTGTAGTGCCTGGCTATGCAGCTGGGTCCTCTGCGTTCTGCTGCAACATGAATAATAAACAATAATCCCATTAAACCCATTCTGAGGAGCATGGGGAGCTGGTGTCTAGACCCCTGGCAACAGGAGGGCTCAGAGCACTCCGAAATGGCCAGATCCCTCCACAAATCATGGTGCCCAGTGGATACAGAGCCGGCTTCCCCACAAGGACTCTAGCAGACGGATTTCCTGGCAGGAACCTAATGCAGAGTCCTGTCCTCCCCTGCCATGCTGGCTCCAAGGACTGCTCCATCCAGCCTGGTACTGCTGCTCCTGCCGCCCCATGAGGCCTGTTACCCTGCTGCTGCAGGGGCCTGAGCCTGGAGAGGAAGGGGGAGTTGCCCATATTGCACCGGGGCAGTTGCTCAGTGCTGCCCTTTCAAGTGTGTGGGGAGTAGGCCAGGATTCCTCACTGGTCCCTGCGCAGACGGGTCCATGCTGTCGCCCCTTGCTGAGTCCGGAACGTCCCTTCCAACAAAGCCCCTGTCCAGAGCACTGAGGACAGCATACGAACACGCTCTGGGCGATCTGCCAGCACACACAGCCCCAAGCAAGCAATCTCTCGGCTCTCTGCGCCAACGCCCTGCTAGGGAGAGGCAGAGCCTGGAAAGCAGTGCTTAGGCGAGACCAGTGTCCTCTAACGACAGCAGCTGGCAGTACTTTTCCCCTTCAGCAGGAGAGCAGAGCCTCTAGTCTATAGGGTAATCGTTGACTCTTCTGTGGCAGGATCTCTAAGCACGTCACAAGCATTACTCGGCCTTCTCCTGGGAAAGAGGGGAGGGTCGTTCTGCTCATTATTTTACGGATAGGGAAACTGAGGCACCGATATGTTTGCACAGCGCCTAGCACCTGGCCCATTATTGGGGCTCCTAGATGCCACCTCAATTCAAATAATTAATAATAAGGGACCTAGCACAGAGAACTGGCAATAGAACCCAGGTGTCCTACTTCCCAGGCCAGGTGACTTGGCCACAGAGAAGCAGTAGCTAAGTCAGAAATCCTAGAAGTCCTGGACTCACAGTCCCCTGCTCTGATGCGCTAGGAACCGCTCTCTTTCCAGAGCTAGCTAGGAATAGAGCCCGGAGTCTGGAGGCTCAGTGCTGGCCCTTAACCACAAACCACCATCCCGTCTTCCGAGAAACAATCAGCCTTACATCCGGCCAGCTCTGGCCGCTCTGGCCGGCCCAGTGACCGTACCCGGGGCACCATCCTTACCTCAACGTCTGCCCCCCTCCCCTGAGACACAAGCCACAGAGAGCAGCTAAAACCAGCCCGTGTGGGCGTGTTCCACCCCATCCTACTCCACCCTCGTCGTCAGTTGGGGCTGAGGCTGCTCCACCAGCCTGAGAAATGGCTTGCAGAGAAGATGCAGGGCTGGAAATCCTGGGAAGGAATTGGTCAATCAGCCTGACCAACCAGTGCCTCCTGCCAGGTGATAAGTCAGCATCCCAGGCTTGGCCCTGGGACATACTGATGCTGCTTATAGCCCTAGGCTGGGACCCTGGAGACCTGGGTTCAATTCCTAACTCTACCCCAGATACCCTGTGTGACCTTGGGCTAGTCATGTCCCCGTTCATTGCCTCAGTTTCCCCCTTCTAAAGTGGGATAATGATCTTCTTGCTCTCCGGGGGAGGGACTGTCCCATGTAGACACAACACCCAGCAGTCTCTAAGCACTAGTGTAATACTCCCAGAATTCAAGCAGACCCTCTGCTCAATAAATCAGCTGCAGCTTCCTCCTCCCCTGAGGGTATTGGGGCTCCCACCAGAAGGGGAAAGGGAACAAGCCCTGTAAATTCCCCATCCCTGATTCATACTGCCTCTTCCATTTACCCAGGCTGCTCTTGGCCTGCTCCCCTGCCCCTCTGATGATCCCGAAGAGCCTTGCACGTGTTAACCCTAAACCCTCTGCCCCTCTCACTGGGCGTGGAGTCAGGCCATAGATCTCCCTTCCACAGGTGGGGAAACTGAGGCAGAAGGGACTTGTCCCACATCACAGAGCTGGGACTAGAACCCTGGAGTCCTGAGCCGGCATTAGAACCCAGGACATCCCAGCTCTGCGCTCACTCCACTGGGTCTCCCGTGTAGCCACCTTGGTGTGCTCCTTTAGCACCTGTGGGAGGAGACCGGGTCTGGGTTCTGCCTCTAGCCGTTACCCTGCTGGTCCGCCTGTCAGTGGAGGGCAGAACAGCGATGGAGTGAAGCTGTCTGTGGCCCAGGGTTAGTGATTCCTGTCTATAAACCGCCTCCTCTTGCTTTTACCCAAGTGTTGCAATTACACAGACTGCTCACCTGGTGGCAGCGCACTCGACAGGCCTGCGCCCAGCCATGGGAGCTGGATTAGATCAGTAACTGAGTGTTTGAAAGCGGGGTCCCCCCCCGCCAGCAATGGCAGCATCAGCTGGGCCGCTCCTCCAGGGAGCACGATGAGGTGACCGAAGTCACCCTCCGCCCCCTGTCGCTGAAGCCTTGGCTGGGCAGGGTGGCTTGCACCAGGTTCGAAGGAGTTTAATCCGATCACTGGGCAAGCAGCCCCGGCGTGCTGCGCGCCTTCCCAGAGACATGCACACAGCTTGGCTGATGCCCCTCAGTCCTACCCCGTATTCCCCTGCATTGCTATTCCAGCCCTGGGCTCTGCCAGTATCCCGCCGTCCTGGCCTCCAGCTTCCCCTATATACCTCGCCCTGATCTGTTTGTCCTCACGTCCTGTCCCGAACGGTCGCTTAGTGCTTCTTGTCCCCCCCACCCAGCCCACAGGCAGGCCAAGAGATTCCCGTGGGTGCCAAAGGGCTTTGGGACCTACGGGGACGGAAGAGACCGGAGCTGTAGAAATGTGAGCGATGGTGGCTGTTGGCGTCAGAACAGTGAGATGCGGCCGATGAGCACACGGGGAGCCTTAGAAATCAGTCACTTGAGTGGCTGGGTGTGGCCGGGGGCGTAGAGGCGGCTATTTCTCTAGGTCCTTCTGTCCCTGTAGCTGTGGATTATCACTAGGCCCATAGTTCTTGGAGTTTTGGACCCAGGCGCCCCCCTCCACCCCCCCCGCCAGCCAGCAGCCCTCCCAGCGTGGCCTCTGCCTCAGCACTGTTTGGAAGGCTCCTGAGCCGTCTCTTAGCAACTGTCCCACACGGGTGGGGCAGACCCTCCTGGACAGGCTGTGGGATACCAGGGCCAGCAGGTGGGCTGGCCGGCAGGGATGGCGGGGGGCAGCGTCCGGTGCACTCCGGGGAGACCGCAGCGCTTGTGGGGTGCTTAGAGCCCAGGGCAGGGAGCCAGGATACCTGGGTTCTCTCCCCAGCCCCGTTTCCCCATGTGTGGGGCAGGGAGGGTGACGGTGAGCCGCCACGCGGTGGGGTTGGGACCCTGTTTTGCGGGAGGGTCTCTCGGCTCCCAGGGGTTTGTCACTGGCAGGAAGGCCAAGCCACATGCAGGGCCGGATTTACACCTTATGTGGCCCTAGGTGCCATCTTCAGCGCCCCGCCCCCACCTACAGCTGACCTTTGTGTTTTCCGTAAAAAAAATCAAAACTTTTAACCCACTTTTAACTTTTAGGGGCACGTGCCTACTGTGCCTAACTGGAAATCTGGCCCTGGCCACGTGGGGCTGGGAGTTGCCTACCTTTCCCCTGGCTCTGAGCGGCGAGGCGGAGCGATCTCCCTCGGATCCATGCCCGAATCCTGCGCCCCGACAGCCCCGTCTCCACATTCTCCTGTGGGAGAGGACAGGAAGGGTCCCTCAGCCCCAGCACACACAGGGGCGCCGGGAGAACACCAGGCACCCAGAGGGAGAGCCACCAAGTGCGAACCGCGGGGCAAAAAGCTCCCCCAACCCTCATGAGCCCAGAGCTTCTGCGGCCCATGCAGCCATCAGCTTCACTGCCAGTGAGGGGGGTGGTTAGTGCCAGCTACAGGGAGGGCCATGGGAACTGAGTGGAGGCCCCCCTCTGCCTGTCTAGCTTCTTATACTGCACCCATCACCATGGTGTCTGGGCGTTGCTCTTAGACCGTCACTGCATCCCACCAGGCCCTACCGGTGAAAGGCTCTGGCCCTTCCCCCCGCTCCTCCCACACAGCCGTGGTGTTGGCTACAACATTTTATGTGACACCCCCTTTTCCCCTCCCCGGTGCCAATCGTCTCTAAACAGCAGTGACCCTGAAATCAGTGCCAGGCCCCCCACGAGTGGGCCTGAGGGACACACGGACCAGCCCCCCACAAAGAGAATTAGCAGTAAAGTGGGAGACTAGAATCCCCCACCCGTCAGGGGCAATGAGCCCACCCTACCTCGCCCATGGCGCCCACTTCCTAGCGCTCCCCTTCCGCGTCCTCTCGTCCTCTCCTAGCAGTTATGACCATTTCTGTTCCAAACCACCGGCCCCAGCTGGGAGCCTTATCTGGACTCTTGCTTTGCTGTAATTTCCCAGCTATAGCTCGCTGCTGCTGCTGTCTCTGTGCGGAAGGCGAAAGGGAGACTGAAGGAGAGGGATCCTTTGCACTGCATCCGCACAGCACCCCCACCCCTACCAGCACCCGCAAGCACTTGAGGTGCCCCCTGCGTTTTCTGCTGTGAGCTGGGGCGTGCTCCTTTCTAGACTCCCCGCCCCCAGCAAGGACACATGTTTTAGCCGCCTACAAATATCTTTAATCAGAGAATCTCATCTTGCTTATCGGCCGCGAATTAATCCAGCCTCAAAGCCTGCCCATCCTTCGAGGCTGAGATCAGTATCTTCACTTTGCAGTGGGGGGAAACTGAGGCACAGCACGCTGAAGTGACTGGTGTGTGGCCACAAAGTGAGCTAGTGACAGACCCCTGGGAGTGGCAGAAATTCTGCCAGCCAAACCTGTGCTCCACCCCACTTGGCAACACTCCCACCCATAGCTGGGAATAGATCCTAGGAGTCCGGGTTCCTAGTCACCTGCGCTCACTAGATTAAACTCCATCCCGAACACAGGCCCCCAGCATGAGCAAAAAGGAACAGTAAAGTCGGCCTATAATAAATTCCATTTTAAGCAATGAGTTAATTTAACTCTGTGAGTTTTTCCTGGGACGCTAATAAGATTCTAGCTAATCCTGTGAAATCTCACATTTGTTCCCTGCTGGGGATCAGATTGGAACCTAAATGTTAACATTTGTACTGTGCCTTTCACTGCAAAAGATCCCAGTCTGCATCACAGGTTGTATACAGAACAACTGAGGATGCAGCCGCCTCTTGGGAGGGTGGGGTGAAAAGTAGCGATGGGGAGAGAATAGCTTGGCGAAGAATGCAGGAGCAAACCCCTCTGATTAGGAAAAGCACCAGGAGCGCCTGTGGAGGAGGAACTGGATTTTCTTTCTTTCTTTTTTTTTTAAACTCAGCCAGATGGCTTTAGTAGGCAGCTGACAAAAGGCACTGGGAAGGCTGTGGGGTCCATAAGGTGGTCTCTTTAGCTGTGGGTCTCAGGCTGGTTTCACTGTCGTGCATCCTCCTTGTATGTTAACCCTGCAGCCATCAGGTGGGGAGAGACTGGTTCCATTCCTGGCCCCATCACTGACTTTCTGATGTGGATCTCAGGCAAATCCCTTCCCCCACCCCTTTGTGACTCAGTTTCCTGATTTGTAAACTGGGGCTGAGGGTATTTACCTGCCTGCCTGGCAAGGGACTGCGATCATTAATTGTCTGTGAGTACCAGCCCTGGCTTTTATTGTGGCCAATTCGCACAGGCTTGTAGGGATAGGAACTCGGGGTTAATGACCCAGTGATTTGTGACTGCCTGTTCCCAGGCTAGGGTTCCTGTCCAGACATCCCACCCACCCTACAAGTGTCACCTCATCTCTGCTTCCCTGTGGGCTTGAAGCCCCCTGGCAGACGTCTGACACTGTCAGGAAAGTCCACCAGAGGGTCCTGTAGAGCAACATACGGTTCTCTGCTCCCCAAGGAGACAGCTGCCTCCGTTCCCAGCTCAGCAGACCAAGAGGCCAAACCTCAGGGCGTGAACCCAACGGCCGAGGGCGCTGGCTGGAAGGCCGGTAGGAGCTTGTCTGTGCAGGCCGCAGAGCTTTCTTGGGCCCAATCTCAGTCTGGAACAAACTCCCGTGGGAGCCAAGTGCCATCCCAGATCTCCCCGCCTTCGGCTCCCGGTGCAGCGGGCACTCCTGCGAGCTGCACGGAGCAGCATGGACGTTCCCAACCCAAAGCCTGCCCAGACACGCCATGGCCGGCCCAAGGCACCCCCAGGCAGCGGGGAAGAGAGAAGGAACCACACGGGACGGATGTTAGCCCGCCATGTCACTTCGTGCACAGGTGGAGGATGCTCAGGTACCGGTGATGGGGGCAGGATAAGAACCTGACTAGATCAGCCAGCCTGCCGCTAAGGGAGAAGAGGGGTGTACACATTCTTTCAGAGCGGGGCTGAAAGTCCCTGAGAATCATGAATGGGGAGGTGGAGTAAAAGGTCCCTCGGTGGCCAGCGTGACATGAGCTGGGGCAGGGCTCAGCTGGAGAGGTCAAGGTTCAAATGAGCGCAGGGCAGGGCCTGGAGGAAGTTCTGTGGATAATTAAGGCCTCCCGGTCTCCAGGGAGCCTTTCGTTTCACCAGGGCTAACTTAATATTTGGGAGGAGGAATTTCTGAGCCGGGGCTGCCAATTTGAGGAGGAGGAGGGCTCTTGCGTGGAGTTAATTTGCAGCACAGGGTTTGTCCGATTGGATCAGACTAGGGTCCAGTTACTTCAGTATCCCGGCTCCAATGGGACGAGAACTCCCCCTAGAGGTCACTTATAGAATAACCCCCATCAGTTAGAGGGTGTCTTGCACCCTGAAGCCAGCAGGTTTATTTCCCATTCCAAGTTTCCTCCTGGTTATTTTTACTCCTTTCTGTTCTAATGCTGAATATTCTTGTTGTCTATGGAAATGCCCAGTCCTTTTTAAAATCCTGCTAAACTCATTGATATCATGTGGCGGGGAGTCGCACCGGCTAATCATACTTCATCTGAAAAAGTATTTCCTTAAATCAGTTTCAAATTTGCCTTCTAATTTCACTGACTGTCCCATTTCCCCGACCAAACATCACATGCTCTAAAAAGCAGTGCCATGAGCATCTGAGCGGTGCTGGCATGCAGGCGGGATTCAAACAGGCTGCAATCTGGGGGAATCTATGACGCTCTCCCTGTCCCAAACTCCTGCCCCAGGAGAAGAGACCTGGCTGGACCAGTAGATGGGGGCACAATCAGGACTGAGGCTGGATTGGAGCAGTGATGATGAATGAGGATGTTTCCCACAATCCCCAGAAGGGGGCAGGGGTAACCCCAAATTGATCAGAGTGGGGTCCCTCCACCACTACAGTCCTCCCCCAAGGGCTCCAGTGGTTTGGACTGACAGGAGCTCCCATTTTACTCTCCCAAGCTCCCCCGCAGGATTCTTGGGCAAAGCGGCAGTGAGATCTGGGTTCCTTTGGAGGCTGGTGCCTGCCAGCCGGCTCTGTCCAGCAGGGAGAGTTGGTCCTGGCATCCCGAGGAAAGAAAAAGCCGTTTATAGCTGTACAATTACAGCGCTGGCTTGGCTGCTGCTGCCGCCGCGCTCCTGCCACCTCCCATTCCCGTGCAGCACAGAGGCTGAGCTTAGGTTTCCAGGAACAGAAAACTGCTTTCCAGGAATGTTCGGGATAGCAGCGCCTTTGCAAGCCCAGCCACCCAGGGGAAAACCCAACAGGACACATCAGCATGCAGCGCCAATCCCCCGAGGCCGGGAGCAGCCGAGCGCCAGGCATGGCGAGCAGGGGCTGCTGGGCATCAGTCCCATTCTGCCTCCCAGGCTGTTCTTCGCCTCACGTCCGCGCCCCACCCCACTCCTGCTAAGGCCCTAGTGCCACCTGCGAGCCGTGGTGCTTAGCCCGAGTCTGCTGGCTCAGAGAGCAGCCATGTTTGGCTGGCTTTGCGTTGTGTTGTCCCCCGTCACGCCCAGGAGCAGGGGCTCTGGCCCGGCTGTAGCCCACGCACGGTTTCTCTACACTGGAAAAAGAGGGGTGTTCTTAACGCCAGGTAAAATAGCGGAGCGGACAAGGCAATTGTGCTGTCAGCTCAGGTTAGCGGCTCAAGTAAAAGCCCGGAGGGTAGCCTGAGGCTGAAGGCAAGCTGCTAACCCCGGTTCAAAGCTGCAGGGCTGCATCCTCGCTGCTGCTTTAAGCTGAGGTAAAAAGCCCTCGGTTTCTGCAGTGCAATCTTGCAGTCCCCCCTGGTCATCAGCCATCCGGCTGGACCCGTGCGGGGCTGAGGCTTGGTAATGTGGGGCCTGCTGCCGGCTTTGGCCCTCGTGGTCAGTGTGGCACGTGGGAACGGGCTCCGTGCTGCTCTCTGTACCAGGCCTAGGGCGGCTGCTGTTTTTGATGCCCGGGGGGGAGGGCGCAGGGCCATTAGAGAACATGGACAATGGCACAGGGTGAGACAGCAGCCTGATGCCGCAGCGGAGCGAGCTGGCAGCGAGGATCGATGTCATGGGTGGGCACGAGGCCGGAGAGAGGAAGGGAGCCCGGGTTACTGGCTTCGGCTCAGTGGCTGATCTGGGCAACGCTGGCTGCTGCGGGTCCCCCGGAGCTCTGAGAAGCCCCCTGACAGAGGTCAGTAAATCCGCAGCCCGCCAGCCCTGCCAAGCGGAGGGCAGGCCTGGCCAGAGCCTCCCCGGGATGTCTGTATTCCACAGACCCCCTGTGCAGAGCCCTCCTCTGCGCCGGCTTGTAGAGGCTGCAGCCAGGAGAGCAGCCCACAGCGCTCCCACTATCAGCCAGGACAACCCTATGCCTAGCCATTCCCCTCAGCACCTGCACCCTGTTGGCACCATGCACACCCGTCGCCCCTCCTCCATGCACACTGAACCCCCGTCTGCGTACACACACACACACACGAGTTCTCCCCCAGAGCACGAGGGACTCCAGACGTCTGCCCGAAGCCGCAGCTGTGTGTCAGGGACCAATGCACCACTGGGCAAGACAGCCGGAGCCGACAACCCTGGAGGGGCCAGGCAGCGGATCCCATGTGGCAGGCAGCAGAGGGAGCGGTGAGGAGGAGGGGATGCTGAGAGGCTGGAAGAAGGCCAGGGGATTATGCCAATGCCTTGCAGTGGAGATCCTGCTCCTGCTGGACTCCATGGAGAAGGGAGGAGCGGGTGCTACTGACGACAGCGGGAGCTGGCTGGGGCCACGAGAGCCCTGCCGATGTGCTGCCGGGACTGCTGTGGTGTGAGCAGGAGCATGCACGCAGTACAGACACGCACTTAGTCTATGGCCCCGTCGAGCTACAAAGAACGTTAGATACTGTCGTGAATTCAGGGACAGACTGGGCCCGTGACCCACTTGATTCCCCACATCCCTCCATCGTACAGGTGGAGAAACTGAAGCACGGAGAAGCGATGTGATTTGCCCAACGCAGGTGTCCGAGGTGGGATTAGAACTCCTGGCTCCCAGCCCAGGGCTCAGCCCACACCTCTGCACCTACACGTGCCAGTCGCTGTGTGGGTACACAAGGATGTACACAAGCGTGTACATATTTGCATGCATCCATGCACACACATTAGTGCAAGCGTGCACCTCCACACAGACACATGCATCCACGCACCCACCCAGGCACACATATCTGTGCATGCACGCACAGCCACGTGCACGTGCAAAAGAGTTGCACACCGATTTACACACTGGCAGGGCTGGGTCCCCAGCAGGCCCAGACGCTCCCACGGCTGTCCCTTGTGCCGCCCCTGCCTGTTAAGTGGCGTTGCAAGTGTCTGGCGGCAGGTGGGACCCTGCGCGGCCCAGAGGAGGTGGCCCCTTGGGGAGGGAGCGATTACCTTGTGGTGGGAGGTCGTGCTGAGTGTCCCGTTCTGCTCAGGGTACGCCTGCGCCTTCCCTGGGGGGCTCCGCTTGCCGAGGCAGGCGCAGCAGAAGACCACCCCAACGGCCTTCTTCCAGTGAAGCAGCCTGCTCTCTCGCATAACCTGATTCATCTCTCCCGGAGCCGACGCTCCTCCGCAGCTTCCACCCGACGCCTTCCCAGGGTCCCCCCCACCCTGTTGCTGCAGCTCTTGGGCTAAATCCCAGTGCCCTCCACGTGACTTTCGCCGGCTGCCTCCCCCCTCCTTTCCTCTTCCCCTCTTTAATTGGCAAACGGCCCCATTAACAAGGGTGGGCTCCGAGGGCTTTACTGCCCCCCGCCCAGCTCCAGCCCCAGTTCCGAAATGACTCAGCTGGCGGCCGGGCGGGCAGCTCCCTTTCCAGCCCTGTACGCACGCAGCCGCAGCGAGGGCCCCGGACACTTCACACCCGTGTGATGACAGGGCTGGATGTTTCAAATAGTGACAAGACCAGCACTGAGCCGGGACCTCCCGCCCCCCCCCCCCCCCCCCCAGCTCCGGCTCGCCGGCCTCCGCACCTGCCTGCCCCTGGGCTCCCTTCCTTCTCCCTTCCCCACCAGAATAAAAGGGAAGCCAGTTGTTCCGTTGCATGCTGGAATTCCCATGTGCTGACGCGTGGAGCCGCACTTACCCCCCGGATCCTGAGGACCGCAGACTCCACCTGGTGCCAAGCCATGTCATGAGCTATTTCTGTCCGCCGGAGGGTGAGGGGAGGCAGGACGTAAGCACTCAGGTATTCCTCGCTGGCAGGAAACCCTGCACTCTGCCACACGCTGGAAGTGGCACATTGAAGAGCAGTGGGGGTGGGGAGGTCCCCTGATCTACTGCACCCTGACCTGCCTCACCCCTTTAAGACACCAGAGAGCACCCTGCTGCTTGCATGCGGGCTACCAATCAGTGTCAGCCTGGTTTTTCCAGCATCCTGGACCCAAGGGCCTCCTGGCACCTTCAGCCTGCTGCCAAACATATCAGCCACCGGCGCTGCCTCCCTGCCTTCTGCAGAGCGCTGTGGCAAGGAAAGGGTTAATGGCATTGCCACTCTCCTCTGGTACCTCACAATGCCCTGCGTGGTGCTTTCATGTATAACCAGGGCAGCTGCACTCCAGTGGGGTGGCCCCCTCCAGCCATTGTGCTGACACGGGGTTGAGGGGGAGCTGGGTTAAGCTGGGAGGGGCGGGTGCTCACTGGTTTGTACCTTGGCTTTGCAGGACGCTGATCCTGCTGGAAGCCCTTGGTTTGGATCCTGGCTCAGGACAGACCCAGGGACCAGCGGGTCAGGGTCTCACGTAGGGTTGATCTAAACCCTGGAGATCACGGTGAAACCCAAGCGCAGTGGGCCGGCAGCATAGTTCATTCCCCTCACTCTCGGGGAGGGGCAAGATCTCCCTTGACACCTCCCGTTCCTCCACCTGCTCAAGCGAGGTGTAAAATCTGGGGCTTGTTTTTCAGGGACCATGGGGAGGTCTGGAATTTCCTGGGCAGAGGCACTGGAACCAGAGGCAAGGAGGGGTACAGCTAGGGTGACCAGATAGCAAGTGTGAAAAATCGGGACAGGGGGTGGGGGGTAATAGGTGCCTATGTAGAAAAACTCAAAAAATCGGGATTGTCCCTACATAATCGGGACATCTGGTCACCCTAGGGTACAGCAGCAAGTACCCTCTGGCTTGAAGTAAGAGTAGCAACCGAATGCGGACCTTCCGTCACGTTCAGGGGTTAGGGTTTTGTTTAGTGCTTTCAGCAGCCGCAACCATACAAACTGTTCCCCCGCCCCGTCCCTGACTGCTCTACTGCCCCCAGTGCCAGGGGTGAGAAACGCCAAGGCCACTGATTTGCTGTTTTCTCTCCTCTGGCTTTATAAACTCAGAGCTGGATCTGCAACTCCAGGCGCCACCACAGATTCAAAAACCGGCAGGGTGAGGGAGGGTGGATTCTCCAATTCCAGACTGGGTCCCTTTCTGGAAGATGACTGGGCTCAGTTTAGAGGTAACTGGGTGAGATTCTCTACCCTCTCTTACGCAGGGATCAGCCGAGATGATCAAAAGGTCCCTTCTGGCTTTCAGAGCTATGCACCTATGAACAATGGCACCGTCTCCACACCCTGTATAACGGGCATCTGCACAGAGCAGGGTTTCATCGGCCTGTTGTAACTGATCACAACTCCACCTACTCCAGAGGCAAATGGCAAACCAGCTGAGGCAGCCCCTGGCTTGAAGAATCTGCCCCTGGCTGCTGGTTTTAAAAGTTTAGCTGGATTCCTCCTTACCTCCCGCATTTTGCATCGTGCGTAATTGCTACTTGAGGCCGCTTTGTCCCACATCTATGTTTAGTGCAAAATAAATCTGGCCTCGATGCTGCCTTGCTGTGGAGATTTCACGCACCCACAGCCCAGGAGGCATTAGGGTGAGAGAGATGAGGCAGAGGTGGTGTGACGGGGATCCGTGGGGTGCAGCCTGGGACCATGGGACCCCTGTGCCCCCTTAACTCTGCGTCTCTCACAATGCTTTGCTAGTGACAAGCAGCAAAACCCTCCCGGCGCTGTGATCACTCAGCACAACCGCATGTGGAGCCCCACTCCAGTGGCATAGCCAGGTTTAGAGCACAGGGGGAGCGGAGCTAAAAAAAGGCGCTGGGCGCAAAAAGCGTCATGAGCAAAAAAAGGCGCCAGGAGCAAAAGAAAAATGCTCCGCTCTGGCTGGCTGCAGTGTAGGAGCAAAAGATGTCAGAGCACCAAAAAGGCACCGCTTCTGCTCAGTGAGGGAGTGGCCGTTCCCCCTGCTCCCCCCCGGCTACGCTACTGCCCCACACCCAGCTAGATTGCATGAATGCTCCCAGATCCACTCATGAAACACACAGAGAAAGGCACAAGCCCAATCCCCCCAGCTCCCAGCCTTGTACCTCAGGAATACCCCGTCCAGCACTGCTCAAGACAAGCAGTGCAAATGTATTAATTGGTTCACCACTTCATCAATGGAAAGTGGATATACACCAGCCTTGGCAAAACCTGAGCAGATTTGCCACATGCTTCATACAAACTCACTGGTAAAGATAAATAGTAAAAGAAGTTTATTGCCAAAAAAAAAGAAGAAGTAGATTTTAAGTGATTATAAGTGATAGGCAAAAAGTCAGAATTAGTTACCAAAATAAAATAAAATATAAGCCACGCAGTCTAAACTCTCAACCCTATTAAACTGGGCAACATCTAGATTAAGCAGTTTTTCTCACCCAATGGATATTGCAGTCCTTAATATACAAGTTTGTCCCTTAAACCTGGGCCAGTTTCCTGTGTTGGAGTCTTCAGTCTTCTCAGTGTCTTTGTTGCTTGCGGCATAGGTGGGGGGCAGGAGAAAGGCCCAGCATGTGGCCAATGCCACTGTGTTCTGTTTTATAATCTCAGTTCATGTGCTTGGAGAATTCAAGTCCAGGCATGTCTTGTGGGATTGCTTGTGGGCCAGGCAAGTTTGAGGATTCCCCTGGTGTGGCCTTATGCAGGTAAGTCATTGATTGTAGCTCCCTTGCTGGACAATGGCTGGTGATGTCTGTTCAGCACCCACCTGGATTTTGGTTACCTCCCTTGTCATTGTCTCTGGAGAGCTAGTATCTGGGTGTGACGGGTTGGATCACAGAAACCCCCTTATGGTTGCCAACTGATGTGCCAAGACTACTTCTGCCCCTGCTTTCCTGCCCTGCCAGCTTGGGACTCCAGCGCCCTGCCTGGTTTGAGCCAGACCGCTAGCCTGCTGCAAACCCAGACCCAAGTCTGAACCATGTCCACTAACAGCTTTAGGCTCAATTGAAAACAGGTTGAGACGTGTTCCTGTCTTTAACACTCAGATGCTCAACTCCCAATGGGGTCCAAACCCCAAATAAATCCGTTTTACCCTGTATAAAGCTTATAAAGGGTAAACTCATAGATTGTTTGCCTTCTATAACACTGATAGAGAGATATGCACAGCTGTCCCCCCCCGGTACTAATACATACTCCGGGTTAATTAATAAGTAAAAAGTGATTTTATTAAGTACAGAAAATAGGATTTAAGTGGTTCCAAGTAGTAACAGACAGAGCAAAGTGAATTACCAAGTAAAAATAAAATAAAACACGCAAGTAATAAAACTGAATACAGATAAAATCTCACCTTCAGAGTCTGGGCACAATCCTTTCCCCTGGTACAGCCCTTGTTCCAGCTCAGGTGGTAGCTAGGGATTTCTCATGACTGCAGCCACCTTTGTTCTGTTCCACCCCCTTATATGGCTTTGGCACAAGGTGGGAATCTTTTGTCTCTCTGGGTCCCCACCCTCCCTTCTAAATGGAAAAGCAGCAAGTTTAAGATGGATTCCAGTACCAGGTGACATGGTCACATGTCCTGTGAGCCCCAAGCCTTCATTCCTCCCAGCCTGACTCACGGGGAGGCCTGACTGCAAAACAGAGCCATCCACAGTCAATTGTCCTGGGTGATAGAAGCCATCAAGATTCCAAACCACCATGAATGGCCCACACTTCGCATAATTACAATAGGCCCTCAGAGTTATATTGCATATTTCTAGTTTCAGATACAAGAGTGATACATTTATACAAATAGGATGACCACACTCGGTAGATTGTAAGCTTTGTAATGATACTTTACAAAAGACCTTTTGCACGAAGCATATTTTAGTTACGATATATTCACACTCATCAGCATATTTTCATAAAATCATACAGCATGTGACGTCACACTGGGCACCTCCCAAACCCACAGCACATTTTAGTGACAACCATACAGGCCATTCTCATAACCTCATACGAATTGATGATATACATCTTTAGATGGAACAGCAGGGTTCAGCAGATCATAACCTTTCCCATGATACCTCACATGGCATGCTTTATATGCAAGGTCACAATTATATATAAATGAGGACTATGGAGGTTACAGGTTGCTCCCCCGTGGTACAGAATGTCACAGTGAGAGAACCCAGATGTGCTCGGAGGGCAGGCCTGATGGGTATTTCAAACTCAGCCTTTATTGCTCAACAGGCTTTGTACTGTAGATAAGGAGAGGTCTCCAGCCTTTAGCAAACACCAACAGATTTCACAAGCACCGGGCACCTGACTGGGCTCCTCCCACTGCATTCAGGGAAACTGAAACTTATGCACTTTGCAGGGAAAAACCAGTAACCAGGACTTGTTCCAGTGCCAGTGGGGCTGGGCTTTGCAGTACGTTGCTTCCTGTGCAGCGCGGACAGCTGTCGCCTTGAGGAAGTGCAGCCTTGCTGGAGTGCTGGCAGATCCAGCTGTGGGGAAACGCCACCGCTAAATTCCCATCGGTACAGCTGAAGCAGCAGAGGGAAGGGAAAGAGGGCAGTGCTCTGCCATGGAGGCTCCTCAGAGGCACCCAGTGGAGCAGAGTGGTGGCAAAGAAATGGAAGACGTGGTCTGTAACTTCCTGGAGGCTCAGGAAGGTGTGGAAAAGCTCCGTTGCTGCTACAAGAAAAGGATCCAGGCTACTCAGAGTGACCTGCAGTCCCTTCGAGAGGAGGTGATGGGGGACTTCCGGAAGATGCACAGCTTCCTATATGCTGAGGAGCAATCTGTGATGGCCAAGATTGGCCAAGAAGAGAGGCAGGTACTCAGCGACCTGGGGGACAGGGTGACGGACATCACCAAGAGGGCAGCTTGTGTTCTGGAGCTAATGGATTACCTGAGTGAGGTGGAGGATCATGATGGGCACCTAACAGGTATGGCTGATAGCCAGGTGGACCATCTAAAGGCAGAGGTGACCAGTCACAGCAAGGAGCTGAGACACTACAGACCCACGGTCCTCTCCAGCCCTTCTCTGACATACATGGTTTGTAGAAGGATGCTGGGGTATGTGATGCGGTCTGCTCTGGAGTGCCTCACCCTGGACCCTAAGACGGCCCATTCGCATCTGCAGCTCTCCGAAGACCTGAAATCGGCAAAACTGGGACCCAGCGCCCAGGCTGTCCTGGAGAGCCCCCAGCGCTTTGAGCCATGTCTTTATGTCCTCTGCGCTCAGGATTTCCGCTCAGGCAGGCACTACTGGGAGGTGAGCATTGGGGGCAAAAGCAACTGGGTGATTGGGGTAGCCAGCCACTGTGTCAACCGCAAGGCAACCGAAGATCTCAACCCTGAAAATGGATACTGGGCCCTTCGGAAGATACCAGGCAACCGGTACTATGCCCTGTCCTCGCCCCCAGCCCTCCTGACCCTGGATTCCAGCCCCACAAAGGTGGGCATTTGCCTGGACTACGAGAGCGGCAGGGTTGGGTTTTATGACGCCGAGTGCATGGCGGAGATCTGCACCCTCAGGGGCAACTTCCAGGAGCCGTTGCACCCTTTCTTCTGCCCCGGCCTGGTGCTGGCCGAGCAGGACTATGAACCTCTCCGGGTGTGCAATTAGAGCAGGGAGAGGGAGAGCTGGCATGGCGACCTCTGCCACCCTGGTTCCCTAAGCACATGGTGGGGTCTGGATTGGCTGAGAAGTGAACTATGAAGTAAAGGTACCAAATCAGCGAAAGGAAAGAGGAGAAATAAACCAAGTGCTGCTCTGTAACATCTGGGAGCGGTTCATTTGTGCGGGGTTTGGGCCAATGGGAGTGCGGAGCCGGTGCTCGGGGCGGGGGCAGCGCGCGGAGCCCCCTGGCCTCCCCACCGCCTAGGAGCCGGACCTGTGGCCCCGGCTGGGGGCGTGACCCGTCGTGGGCGGCCGGCCGGCTGGGATCTGGGAGACGACAGGATCGAAACCAAAATGGTTCCTGTTCCCGGGGTTGGGGGAGCGTGTGTGGGGGGGTCTCCCCAAAACAAGAGACAGATGTGCCTGGGCCTGAGGGGCTTGGTCCCTGTGCGGGGGGTGGAGGGGCCATCAGACCCCGGGGGAGGTCCTGGGGGGAGCTGGGGGCGGGGCGAGCCCCATGGGCGGGACGCCCCGCCCACAGGCAGGTGAGCTCGGGCCCAGCAGCGCCCCCTCTAGGCCGCTTGCCGCCGCGGCTGCAGTTCCCCGCTCCGCCTCCAGGGGCCGCTAGAGCGCGGGGCCGGCGGAGGAAGAGGCGGACCCCGGAAGCGCCCCTTGCACGTGACCAGGGAACCCGGAAGCGCGAGCGGGCGGAGCCAGGGCCGCCGGCTGCGGAGCCGCGATGAGCGAAGGGGTCGAGCCGGCGGCGCCCGCCGGGGTCCGCATCGTGGTGGAGTATTGGTGAGAGCCCGGCCCGGCCCGGCCGGGTTGTGTGGGGGTATGGGGGCTATAGGGGGCGGTGTGGGCAGGGGTGTCTGTTGTGGGCTCTAGGCCGGCTGTTGTCGGTCGTGTGAGTCCTAGGGGGGCTGTTGGGGGCTGTGTGGGATCTGGGGGGTTGTGTGGGCTGCGGGGGGGGCTGTTGGGGGCACTGGGGGTTGTGTGGGCTGCGGGGGGGGGCTGTTGGGGGCACTGGGGGTTGTGTGGGCTGCGGGGGGGGGCTGTTGGGGGCACTGGGGGGTTGTGTGGGCTGCGGGGGGGGCTGTTGGGGGCACTGGAGGGTTGTGTGGGCTGCGGGGGGGCTGTTGGGGGCACTGGGGGTTGTGTGGGCTGCGGGGGGGCTGTTGGGGGCACTGGGGGTTGTGTGGGCTGCGGGGGGGGCTGTTGGGGGCACTGGAGGGTTGTGTGGGCTGCGGGGGGGCTGTTGGGGGCACTGGGGGTTGTGTGGGCTGCGGGGGGGCTGTTGGGGCACTGGGGGTTGTGTGGGCTGCGGGGGGGGCTGTTGGGGGCACTGGGGGTTGTGTGGGCTGCGGGGGGGCTGTTGGGGGCACTGGGGGTTGTGTGGGCTGCGGGGGGGCTGTTGGGGGCACTGGGGGTTGTGTGGGCTGCGGGGGGGGGCTGTTGGGGCACTGGGGGTTGTGTGGGCTGCGGGGGGGGCTGTTGGGGGCACTGGGGGGTTGTGTGGGCTGCGGGGGGGGCTGTTGGGGGCACTGGGGGGTTGTGTGGGCTGCGGGGGGGCTGTTGGGGGCACTGGGGGGTTGTGTGGGCTGCGGGGGGGGGCTGTTGGGGGCACTGGGGGGTTGTGTGGGCTGCGGGGGGGGGCTGTTGGGGGCACTGGGGGTTGTGTGGGCTGCGGGGGGGCTGTTGGGGGCACTGGGGGTTGTGTGGGCTGCGGGGGGGGCTGTTGGGGGCACTGGGGGTTGTGTGGGCTGCGGGGGGGGCTGTTGGGGGCACTGGAGGGTTGTGTGGGCTGCGGGGGGGGGGCTGTTGGGGGCACTGGGGGTTGTGTGGGCTGCGGGGGGGCTGTTGGGGGCACTGGGGGGTTGTGTGGGCTGCGGGGGGGCTGTTGGGGGCACTGGGGGGTTGTGTGGGCTGCGGGGGGGCTGTTGGGGGCACTGGGGGGTTGTGTGGGCTGCGGGGGGGGGCTGTTGGGGGCACTGGGGGGTTGTGTGGGCTGCGGGGGGGGGCTGTTGGGGGTTGTGTGGGCTGCGGGGGGGGCTGTTGGGGGCACTGGGGGTTGTGTGGGCTGCGGGGGGGCTGTTGGCACTGGGGGGTTGTGGGGGCTGCGGGGGGGGGCTGTTGGGGGTTGTGTGGGCTGCGGGGGGGGGCTGTTGGGGGTTGTGTGGGCTGCGGGGGGGCTGCGGGGGGGGCTGTTGGGGGTTGTGTGGGCTGCGGGGGGGCTGTTGGGGGCACTGGGGGTTGTGTGGGCTGCGGGGGGGCTGTTGGGGGCACTGGGGGTTGTGTGGGCTGCGGGGGGGGCTGTTGGGGGCACTGGAGGGTTGTGTGGGCTGCGGGGGGGGCTGTTGGGGGCACTGGAGGGTTGTGTGGGCTGCGGGGGGGGGCTGTTGGGGGCACTGGGGGTTGTGTGGGCTGCGGGGGGGGCTGTTGGGGGCATTGGGGGGTTGTGTGGGCTGCGGGGGGGGCTGTTGGGGGCACTGGAGGGTTGTGTGGGCTGCGGGGGGGGGCTGTTGGGGGCACTGGGGGTTGTGTGGGCTGCGGGGGGGGCTGTTGGGGGCACTGGGGGTTGTGTGGGCTGCGGGGGGGGCTGTTGGGGGCACTGGGGGTTGTGTGGGCTGCGGGGGGGGCTGTTGGGGGCACTGGGGGTTGTGTGGGCTGCGGGGGGGGGCTGTTGGGGGCACTGGGGGGTTGTGTGGGCTGCGGGGGGGGGCTGTTGGGGGCACTGGGGGTTGTGTGGGCTGCGGGGGGGGCTGTTGGGGGCACTGGGGGGTTGTGTGGGCTGCGGGGGGGGGCTGTTGGGGGCACTGGGGGTTGTGTGGGCTGCGGGGGGGGGCTGTTGGGGGCACTGGGGGTTGTGTGGGCTGCGGGGGGGGCTGTTGGGGGCACTGGGGGGTTGTGTGGGCTGCGGGGGGGGCTGTTGGGGGCACTGGGGGTTGTGTGGGCTGCGGGGGGGGCTGTTGGGGGCACTGGGGGTTGTGTGGGCTGCGGGGGGGGGCTGTTGGGGGCACTGGGGGGTTGTGTGGGCTGCGGGGGGGCTGTTCGGGGCACTGGGGGTTGTGTGGGCTGCGGGGGGGGCTGTTGGGGGCACTGGGGGTTGTGTGGGCTGCGGGGGGGGCTGTTGGGGGCACTGGGGGGTTGTGTGGGCTGCGGGGGGGGCTGTTGGGGGCACTGGGGGGTTGTGTGGGCTGCGGGGGGGCTGTTGGGGGCACTGGGGGGTTGTGTGGGCTGCGGGGGGGGGCTGTTGGGGGCACTGGGGGGTTGTGTGGGCTGCGGGGGGGGGCTGTTGGGGGCACTGGGGGTTGTGTGGGCTGCGGGGGGGGCTGTTGGGGGCACTGGGGGTTGTGTGGGCTGCGGGGGGGGCTGTTGGGGGCACTGGGGGTTGTGTGGGCTGCGGGGGGGGCTGTTGGGGGCACTGGAGGGTTGTGTGGGCTGCGGGGGGGGGGCTGTTGGGGGCACTGGGGGTTGTGTGGGCTGCGGGGGGGCTGTTGGGGGCACTGGGGGGTTGTGTGGGCTGCGGGGGGGCTGTTGGGGGCACTGGGGGTTGTGTGGGCTGCGGGGGGGGCTGTTGGGGGCACTGGGGGTTGTGTGGGCTGCGGGGGGGGGCTGTTGGGGGCACTGGGGGGTTGTGTGGGCTGCGGGGGGGGGCTGTTGGGGGCACTGGGGGTTGTGTGGGCTGCGGGGGGGGCTGTTGGGGGCACTGGGGGGTTGTGTGGGCTGCGGGGGGGGGCTGTTGGGGGCACTGGGGGTTGTGTGGGCTGCGGGGGGGGGCTGTTGGGGGCACTGGGGGTTGTGTGGGCTGCGGGGGGGGCTGTTGGGGGCACTGGGGGGTTGTGTGGGCTGCGGGGGGGGCTGTTGGGGGCACTGGGGGTTGTGTGGGCTGCGGGGGGGGCTGTTGGGGGCACTGGGGGTTGTGTGGGCTGCGGGGGGGGGCTGTTGGGGGCACTGGGGGGTTGTGTGGGCTGCGGGGGGGCTGTTCGGGGCACTGGGGGTTGTGTGGGCTGCGGGGGGGGCTGTTGGGGGCACTGGGGGTTGTGTGGGCTGCGGGGGGGGCTGTTGGGGGCACTGGGGGGTTGTGTGGGCTGCGGGGGGGGCTGTTGGGGGCACTGGGGGGTTGTGTGGGCTGCGGGGGGGCTGTTGGGGGCACTGGGGGGTTGTGTGGGCTGCGGGGGGGGGCTGTTGGGGGCACTGGGGGGTTGTGTGGGCTGCGGGGGGGGGCTGTTGGGGGCACTGGGGGTTGTGTGGGCTGCGGGGGGGGCTGTTGGGGGCACTGGGGGTTGTGTGGGCTGCGGGGGGGGCTGTTGGGGGCACTGGGGGTTGTGTGGGCTGCGGGGGGGGCTGTTGGGGGCACTGGAGGGTTGTGTGGGCTGCGGGGGGGGGGCTGTTGGGGGCACTGGGGGTTGTGTGGGCTGCGGGGGGGCTGTTGGGGGCACTGGGGGGTTGTGTGGGCTGCGGGGGGGCTGTTGGGGGCACTGGGGGGTTGTGTGGGCTGCGGGGGGGCTGTTGGGGGCACTGGGGGGTTGTGTGGGCTGCGGGGGGGGCTGTTGGGGGCACTGGGGGGTTGTGTGGGCTGCGGGGGGGGCTGTTGGGGGTTGTGTGGGCTGCGGGGGGGGCTGTTGGGGGCACTGGGGGTTGTGTGGGCTGCGGGGGGGCTGTTGGCACTGGGGGGTTGTGGGGGCTGCGGGGGGGGGCTGTTGGGGGTTGTGTGGGCTGCGGGGGGGGGCTGTTGGGGGTTGTGTGGGCTGCGGGGGGGCTGCGGGGGGGGCTGTTGGGGGTTGTGTGGGCTGCGGGGGGGCTGTTGGGGGCACTGGGGGTTGTGTGGGCTGCGGGGGGGCTGTTGGGGGCACTGGGGGTTGTGTGGGCTGCGGGGGGGGCTGTTGGGGGCACTGGAGGGTTGTGTGGGCTGCGGGGGGGGCTGTTGGGGGCACTGGAGGGTTGTGTGGGCTGCGGGGGGGGGCTGTTGGGGGCACTGGGGGTTGTGTGGGCTGCGGGGGGGGCTGTTGGGGGCATTGGGGGGTTGTGTGGGCTGCGGGGGGGGCTGTTGGGGGCATTGGGGGGTTGTGTGGGCTGCAGAGGGGATCTTGTCATGGAGGGAGTGTGGTGGGGGAGGGTTTAGTGGTGGGCTAAATTAGGCAGATGGGTGTTGGCAGTTCACAGAGAGGGGACTATAGCTTAATGGGTGCATAGGGGGATGTGGGGTTCAGTGGGCATATGATGGGGTGAAGGTCTTAGGGGGGATGCCCCATATCCATTCCAACATCTTTGCATGTTGCTCTGCAGTTCAGCTCCCACTGGATCTCTGCTCTGCATCGTAATGGCATTGAAATTCATCTTCCCCCATGTTAGCCTCTCAGCAGCTCCAGTAGCATCTCCAAAGCTTTATCCCGTGTGTGCCTTTTCCGACCATCTGTTTTTCTTCCTTTCATATCAGTGAGCCCTGTGGGTTTGAGTCCACATACCTGGAATTGGCAAGTGCAGTGAAAGAAGAGTACCCAGATATAGAAATCGAATCCAGGCTCGGGGGGAAAGGTAGGATTTTCCACCAAACTTTCATAACTACTTAGGTGCCACCATGCCAACCTTGCAGCCTCAAAGCTTTGTTCTCTAAAGGCCACCTAGGTGACATGTCTCGTGTATTGGAAAAAAATTCAAGGGTGAAGGAGTTAAAAGTGCGTGGGCGAAGAGAGGAGACAGCTTTGGTCCCGTACACATGGTTTTCCTATGGGATATGTAACTCATTGGGCCAGGACCTGCCAACCACACAAACTGCCTCTTTCTGCAGCCAGCTGAGAATATAGGAGTCAACAGGAATGCAGCAAGTGATGGATCTCAGTTTGAAAGCTTCAGGAGCCTGGGGCAGGGCTTCTTTGGTTGAGATTCATGGCTATGGAATGCCCTTTTACCAGTGACCTGCTGGAATCTGCATCTTCTAGGGCCCTGGGCAGGACACAGCTCTGTACATATAAAGAATCCCCTTTGTGTTTGCTACACTCCAGACCTGTCTTGTCTTATCACGAGGGACTCTACACCACACGTGCACACGACCCAGTCTGTCCCTGCTTAGCACATGGTGTCTGATAAGGTCAGTGCCTCAGACCAAGTGATGTGAGCAGTAATCTTAATGTGGGGGAGGATACTTAACATTATTCAGGTGGGTTCCATTGTATGAGGATGTTGGGATATTACTATACACAGAAACTGATTCTTAACTGCAAATTTGAAGCTGTGTAATCTAATAGAGCAGGACTCCTGGGTTCTGTATCTGAATGTCGTGCCTTTTGGGCTACCAGGGTCAAGTCATGTGGCTTGCTTTCCTCTTCTGTAAAGCGGGGATAATAGTTCCTGACCTCATGGCGAGGTTGTGAGGTGTAGGACATTTTATGCAGCTCTTTGAGATCCTTGGATTAAAAGCACATATTTTAAGACAGGCCTAGCACAGGCTTATAACATAGCTTCAGTTAGATATGTTTTTCCTTGTTTGCTGTCTGTATGCTTAAACTGACTGAATGCCCTGATCTTCAGCATTAAGTAAGTGATCCTGTGGGACTGATCAGTGAATTAAAAATGTAGTTTGGAAGTGTCTGTGGATTGTTACAGCTTGGTTGTGTTTACTGTTTTTAAGGTGCCTTTGAAATTGAAATCAATGGGCAGCTTATCTTCTCCAAACTAGAGAATGGTGGCTTTCCTTATGAGAAGGATGTAAGTATCCAGATCCCAGCTTGACCCTTGCATCAGCCTGTGTGGAATGTGCCTATAGGGATGCTCCTGTTTACAACAACCCCCTTCTGCCCAGAAAGCTTTCTATTTTTGGAAGTGACATGCTTTTCAAAGGCATTTCATCATCCTAGGGTTTTGCTACTCTCTTCGTAGTGTATCAAGGCACGTTTCAAACTGAAGAGCATGTTATTACAATCAGAACTCTGCTGCCTGTAACAAGAATTCAGACACCATCCTGAACCCTGCTTTAGTGCAGCTTAAAACACAAACTGTTGCCTGCCTCTAATATTACTTGGCTTAGAAACTTTGGCCAGCGTTTTCAAAAACGAGTAGTGATTTTGGATGCCTGGCTTGAGACACCTTTTAAGGTATCTTGATCTTTCAGAAGGGGGGTGCATAGCATCTGCTGAAAGTCTGGCCCTTGGAGCTGTTTCAGGCTGAGCCCCCAAGATCAGTAGACACTTCTGCAATCTTGGCCCATGCGTGTGGAGAGGGCTCAGTTATTCTCCATTAGAGGCTCATGAGAGAATCTTTGATGGAGGGATTAATGCCTTTCCATTCTGTCTCTTGTTCTCTAGCTCATTGAAGCAATAAGAAGAGCCAGAAATGGGGAACCGCTAGAAAAAATCACCAACAGCCGTCCCCCCTGTGTCATCCTGTAGCCCCGGCAGCACCCACCTCGTCAGTATGTGTGTTCTGTTCTGATCACCTTTGACTCTGCCCATCCACTCTTAAATCTCATTACCTTGCTGCTTTGCTCCTCTCTGCCTTCTGGCTTAATTATCTTACTATATGGCCAGGCAGCATCATGTGTGGAAGAGACATCAAGGTAACTTGAATCGCTAACCTTGCTGTACAAAGAGGCTTGTGGGGAATGGCATTACATCAGGTGACTTGGGACTGGGAATGTGTTAGCTGAGAGATTACTACATGTTGCTGTTGGGTAGGAATGACTAAACTTTGGTACTACTTTGTGCATGCCATCTAACCCCAGACAGCCACCCAAGCCCCAAGGAGGAGGAGAGTATCCCCACTCCATCATTTTCTATCCCTCTTCCACTCCATACATGTCCCCGTTTCTCCTATTTCTGTAGCACATACCTGGGCAACTTCTTGGCTTGCTGCCACCCTTCCTTAAAATCCTGGTAGGTTGGGTGGAGTCTACCAGGGACCAGATTGCCCTTCCTGTCCCCACCAGGAGTTCTAAGTGCGCTGAGAAAGCTCTGCCTGTTTTGCTTAGCACTGTGGTAATGTGGAAATAAAAAAGGCTTCATGCCGTAGAGTAGGAGATAGTGTTTTGGGGCAGAGAACTGACCACAGTGGTTATGAAGACTTGGTGATTTGGATCAGAAGGTTTTAGAGAAGAACTGAATTGTTCTTAAACGCTAAACACTATTGTTAATCATTTAAAAAACCCCTTGTCACTGTTTAAACCAGTGCTAAAGCAGGATCAATTAGACATCAGTTTTTGGTTAGTAAAATCCCTTTCTTATTTTCTCTCCTCCGAGAACCATAATTAGTGATTGACTTCTAATTGCCCATCTGCTCCCTGCAGAAAACTTCCCCCTTCCACCCCACCCCATTTCTCCAGTTTAACACCCAATTTTCACTTTCTATTGTCATGACTTTGCCCTTTGACACTGAATGCCAAGGGGGTGAATGAGCTAAAGTATAAAGTGCTAAGTGACTTAAGAGAATGCTGGTGTTAAAGATGAGAACCTGGCAGTGCCAATGAAATTCTGGCTACTCAGTGTCTAATTTATGCTTTAAGGGAGGGTGAGTCTATTTATTATAGACTGTATACTAAAAAAAAAAAAGCCAGTAATAAATAAAATCACAGTAAAACCTTGTTCCTTTTTACTTTGTCGGGGGATATAAATGACCGGGGAGATTATCACGGTGTCATTAGAGGTACAGTGCACTGGGCTATGAAAGCTTTGAAACTCTAGCTGTGGTTACAGTAGCGCTCAGGGTGAATATTGTTCATGGATTTCAGTCACCCGGAACTCTGGGTTGCCCAAAATGTGTCGCTTGAGGGTTGCAACCCATTTGATTGGAAAGGTACGTACCTGTTGTTCAGAGACAAGAGTTATATTTGTGCTTGTGGGTGCCTTATGCTAGGTGAATAATTAGCACTTGTGCGTTTTCATCTGTGCATCTGCACTCAAGGCAGTCCCTTGGTCTTTTGCCTCAGGGTCTCTCTTCGTAAAATAAAGCTGTGTTCGCTGCCAAAAAAAAAAAAAAAGGGTGTGTTTGTGCATTGAGATAAGGAATGATGTAAAATCCTAGTGGAGACAAAAGGCATATGTAGTTTTTTACCTGCATGCAGCTAGATGAGGTCAATCCCAGTACCCCCTGGGGTTGACCTGGTCTAGCTGCATGCAAGTAAAAACTCCGTATGCCTTGGTCTCCACTAGGATTTTACATCGTTTGCTATCTCAGTGTACAAATGCACTGTTTTTGCAGCAGATACTCAAAGGAGATTTTCCTCATGGGTGGAAGGATTAGGCCTTGTCTGTGCTTAAACAGTGTACACTTGAGTGCTTCAATGTAGACACTACCTATGCTGACCCATTGGTTTAGGTAATCCAGCTCTCCAAGAGGCAGCAGTGGTGTCTACACAGAGATTTGGGTCGGTTTAACAATGCTGCTCAAGGGTGTGGGGTTTTCACACCCCTGACCGACATTGTTAAACCAACCTAATTTTCTAGTGTAGACGAGCCCTAAGTTAGTGTTTAGAAATTGTTCATACACAAGAACTTATGACTTATGAGGAGAGGCTGAGGGAACTGGGATTGTTTAGCCTGCAGAAGAGAAGAATGAGGGGGGATTTGATAGCTGCTTTCAACTACCTGAAAGGGGGTTCCAAAGAGGATGGATCTAGACTGTTCTCAGTGGTAGAAGATGACAGAACGAGGAGTAATGGTCTCAAGTTGCAGAGGGGGAGGTTTAGGTTGGATATTAGGAAAAACTTTTTCACTAGTAGGGTGGTGAAGCACTGGAATGGGTTACCTAGGGAGGTGGTGGAATCTCCTTCCTTAGAGGTTTTTAAGGTCAGGCTTGACAAAGCCCTGGCTGGGATGATCTAATTGGGTTTGGTCCTGCTTTGAGCAGGGGGTTGGACTAGATGACCTCCTGAGGTCCCTTCCAACCCTGAGATTCTATGATTCTATGATAAGAAGGTTGAGTATTTCAATGCCAGTATGGGTTCCCTGATTATAAAAGCGACAAAGGGTCCTGTGGCATATTGGATGCAAGCATCCCAAGAAGTGGGTATTCACCCATGAAAGCTTCTGCTCCAATACCTCTGTTAATCTATAAGGTGCCACAGGACCCTTTGTCGCTTCTACAGATCCAGACTAACACGGCTACCCCTCTGATACCTGATTATAAAAGCAAATGAGTTAAAAGAGAGGTGAACAGCTCAGATGTGTTAATGTCTAACAGCTAGCGAGCTTCTTGGCTCAAAGCATAATGGCTGCTGGAATATACAGAAGACAGAGCTGACACTCTGGGCCATGTGCTCATTAATATCACAAAATGCTCTTTCTCTCTAGTGAAAACAACATTGACAAAGAAATTTGAGACTGTCTCCCTCAGTTAGCTTGGCTGGTGACCTGGATAGGATTCCTAGTTCAGCATACTGGGCAGAAGTATTTCTTCTCAGATAGATTTTGCTTTAGTGGCCAGAAAAAAAATGACTTTACTCTCTCCTTTGGTATGTTTTCCATCTTAATGAGGATGGGAACTAGTTTGACTGGCCCTCAGGCTCAGAAATGCTGGCTGGAATTGTCCATGGCATCTTAGAGAGAATAGCCCTTTCTGTTCTATCTTGGTTGTTATACTGTGCTCCCCACCACGGTATCTGAGCACCTAGTCGGCCCTGAGGAGTTTATAATCGAGCAGTTGGCCGATTTTAATGAAACCATTCATTGAAAGATTCCAGGTTTAGAAATGCTGTTGGTTACCTTCGCTTTTTCCAGCGGTGAGTCAGAAAGGTGGATGTCTTTTCAGGTAATGCAGGTGAACCTGCCCTCTGAGTAGGAGACATTAGTCTTCTCTGAATGAAGACTGGCAGGGACTGGAGGCTTCAGATCTCCTTTCTCCCCGCTCAGATGGCTAAATTGGATTGAATTACTCATCATCATCATCGTTTAACATCAAACAGATGTTAAAGTGGCCCTTGGCAGCAGGGCTTTGCAATGTGTCTGCCTCAGTTTTCCAGCCTATATAACAAATGACTTAAGCTAGATCCCAGCCCTGAGGGGTAGGTAACATGGTTACATCCCTTTGCTCTCGTGCACAGGAGGGTGCTACAGCAGTGCTAAGTGTTACTATCTTCTGTGGATGCTGAATGCTCAATATTCCTACTTCTAATGTTTGCTGATAGGAGAAAGTAAACAGCAAACACATCTGCCTCAGAGTAGAAAGGGGATGTGCACTCTGGGGGGAAAAACACTTCAGACAAATAGAGTAGAAAAACAATGTACAATCAAATATACAAATAGTTTTGATACAACTGATTAAAAACAATCCATCCATCACCTCGTACAATGCATAAAACTAACATTTTTGAATAGGATCTGGGGATGTCTTATCACAAGTCAACTCATCCCCCTGAGAAGTTTTGTAAAAGTAAACTTCTCTCCTGCACATGTAGGTCTGGGAAGGTTTGAATTGAGGAGGGACAGGTGGAGGGTTTGAATATTATCTAGGGCATTGCATGACAAACCAGTGTAAACCTAAACGGATATAGGGTGAAATTGAGGCTTTAACAGAAGTCTCTCTGTGGGATTACCACACTGGAAGACTCAAGCCAGTTTTGGAAGTGGATCATTGCTCTTTAGTGTAATATGAGGCCTTCTTGAATAATTTGGAGGGGCGATGAGTGACTGCTTATTTAAAAAAAATAAATACTCCAGGTAGAGTGACAAGGAAACCATCACGTTTATGCAGACAGTGCCACTCCAGTGGGAACAAGCTGTGCTCCTGTCTTTTAGTTCATTGTCTTAAAACAGGAAGTCAGAGCAAGCGTGACCAGCTCAGTGGGTGATGTCACAGTGTGAGAGGCTGGATCGTAGCACCCCCACTCGGGTTCACAGAGCTCGGACAGACTCCTGGTTCCCAGCTCCACGGGCAGTTGGAATGAAGGTCTAAGTAGGTTGCTGTAGCTGCTGGACACAACGGGAAAGGACCAGTACCCTGATCTCCATTCCTTGTCTCTTGTTCCCATCCCGTTCTCCAGAATGGGTGCCGAATGGGACAGCTGAGCTGTCCTGTCCTTGGCCCAGTACCTGTGCTAATAGTGGTCTGGTCATACCTCGTCCCTTGCTGCTCTTGATTATTTATTACAGAGAAAGCTCTGAACTCCAGCGCCTGCTGCGTGCTTCACCCTAGTTCTGTCAGCATGAGCAGCTCTGAATTGTTTAGGGGAAGGGAAGGGCTGCTCACTGTTGCAGTCAGCTCCGAATCCACCACCACTTTTAAACCCTGTCCCGTTAAAGCTTTTCCATGGGTATCTTAAAAAAACATTACTGGTAACCCCCTTCAGGCTGTGAGAGCACATCCACCCTTCTCTGTACCCCAGGTGAATGAAGGCCTGTCCCCCACCCTTCCTGTTAATGACGCAGCAAGGAGAAGAGATGCCAGTGCTTTGCCACCCCGTAGGCTTCGTTTCACATTTTTCCAGTCAGTCAGAATCACTCTGATTAAAGCCCTTGAATTTCAACCCCACCATTGTCCCAGCTCTGGCTTTTATAAGCCAGGTGGCCCAGTGGTTGGCACGTGGAAGTGGAGGGGTCTTGACAATCCCTGCACAGAGAAGGTGGAGATGGAAGAGACCCTGTCGGTCCCATGTTTTCCATAGACATCAAGGTATTTGTCAAAATGAATCCGGTTGCATAGATAAATGAAGGACAGGCTTGTTGAAGGCAGTGCTCGCTGGATCGAGACGTGGACCAGCCCTGTTTGGTCCTTCCAGGTCATCGCTAATCTTCAACCAGAGTTAGTTTTAAGAGGACTGGCACAGCTGCCTTTGAGCAATAGTTACGGGCCTTGGTGCTATTCTTCCCTGGAGCCCTTTGTTACAGGACTCCCGCACGCTGCATAAATGAATTCTTACCATTCATACATTGATTCATATCCAAGCTGCCTTGGCTGAAATAGCTTCCTCTGCTGACCAGGAGCGGCCGTTAATCTGATGTGTCCTTGGGCGGCGTGATGGACGCGGTGAGGCCGAGGTACTCTGGGTTCTCGGCAGTCGGAGTCGTGGTGAAGCCGTTGGTTATGGAGCCCGGTTCAGCAGGGTTGATTTTGGAAGGGTCCTGGTTCCAGTAGTAAGGGTTGTCAAAGGCCTGCGTGAAAGCACTTGCCAAGGAAAGGTTGTGTGGAGTCAGGTACTCCGGATTCTCCACTGCATTGGCGAAACTGCCTTGGAAAGGATTCTTTGGTTCCTTGATTAGCCCGTTCTTTCCCAGGTGTCCCTTTGGCTTCTCAAGCGTGGACACCTGGGATCTTTGGTGCTTGCTAGGCGAGAGGCAATCCTCCATCTGGTTCACGTACTCTACAAATGGGAGACAGAACGTCTAATGAATCATGGAAACTAGGCCGCCTTTCCCAACTCCCCATGCATCTTGGAGCCCTGGGAATGACGCGGGACTACTCCGTCCCGTTCGCTCTTAGTACTTCGCAAAGCCTAGCTTTTAAATCATTCCACCATTCCTTCCCTTTGGGGGCATTGCTTCCCAACCAGGTCGCTTTATTCTGCTTTCCTTTGCAGCTTAGACAGGACAGGGGGCTGGATGGCTCAAATTGTCTGGAAAGTCCTGTATTCCTGACAGATCAGACTTCCCCTGCTGTTCAGTCTGAATTTGCCCTTGCTTCATTTCATCCTATTGCTCCCAACCGTGCAACACTAAACGGTTCCTCGTGGAATGTCACACCTTTTAGATTTCGGTGGGTGGTTGGGTCCCTGTCTTAGTGATTTGGGAGGTGAGATTTTATACTGTGACTATCTCCCTTGCTGCCAGTCTTCCTAAGCTCATGATCCCTCTGCCCCGTTTTTCATTTGACCTTGTTTTACCTTTTCATCACTCTCCCCCCGCCCCCCCTCAGTGGAACTGGCAGAACAGCTTGTTTTAGCACCTTCCTTTCCACCCCCCCGCCCCCCACCTGCCCTTCGTCTCCAGGCCCAGCCTGGAAACTTAGAGAAATGGCCCAACTCCAAAGCTATAAAGCAACAAAGCTGTAGGCAATGCCAACATGGCATCTCTAGTGCAGAGCACAGGCATCTTTGCAAGAGTCACAGGCGGGGGCTGTGGGGTTGGAGTGACCGACTTTGAGAGACACGAGCACCTTATCTAGTGCTGGATGGTTCCGCCCAGTTGGCACAGTCTTTAAAACCACAGCCACCCTGTATCATGCTGTCTCATACTCCTTCCTTGAGCCATGATCAGAAATTGCTTGAGGCCGGAGTGTTTCTGTATAATGCTGTGCCCTTTGCTGAGGCGTCCAAAGAACAGCTGAACCAGTGGTTAGGGGACTGGCCTGGGTGGTAGGAGACACAGGGTCAATTTCCTGCTCCACTGCACCTCCACCCTTGCCCTGTGACCTTGGGCAAGTCACTTAGCTTCTCTGTGACTCAGTTCCCCATCTGTGCCTCCTAGGAGGTTGTGAGGATAATTCCATCAGAGTGAGAGAGACACACCTTGATGTTACGGCCATGTAAATACTGGAGATAGAAAGTGCTTTCCGGGTATTCATGAATTAGGTCTCAAAAGCTCCTGAGAGCAGAGAGGGAAACTGAGGCAGAGAGGGGCAGGGGACTTGCCTGAGGTCACCCAGTGAGTTGGTGGAAGAGCTGGGTATAGATCCCCATCACCAGAGTCCCAGTTCTGTGCATTTGCCCCAAGAACACCCCCTGCTGATGCTCAGCTTAGTCCCCAGCCAGAAAAGCTGTTTCCCCAGGGGAGGGCTGTGCTCGACCTCCATACCCGGAGCTGTGCTGCAGGATGCTGGGCTGGTGTAGCTCTCCGATTCCGGCCCCTCGTTCTTGTCACTTGAGACGCTGGTGGGGTCCTCGCTGTACCGCTGGAGGGTGCTGGCCTCCCGCACGGGCGGGCTCTGAAGGGCTTTGCTTGCCACGTAGTCCCCGTCAAACATGTCAGGAGTGGGGCCCTCTGAGAGAGCCTGGCCCAGGTGAGGATAGTGGGCTGAGTCCTCTGCCTCCTCTGCCTCCCCCTGGGTCTCTGTCGTGCTCTAGGGAGTGGGAGAACAAAGCGGGAGTCAGCCTGGGCATTCCAGAGGGAGGGGCGATTGCTGAGGCTCTTGACTACGCTGTGAAGCTAGGATGCAGGCACCCAGCAAGCCACAGGGAGGAGAGGAGTTGCTTTGACACCTCAGGTGAATGAAGGCAGCATTAGCAGCAGAGCAGCTTATTACATACCGGGCCAGACGGGGTCAGAGCCAGCCTCGAGGGAAGACAGTTCCTGGGTCACCCTCGCTCCCCTCCACAGCACGTGCCATTTCTCCCACCCAGTCCTGACCGGCTCTCACCCGGCCGTAGCTCAAGGTGGCTTGGCTGAAGCCCGGCGGCTGGCTCGGCGGCCTGGCTTGCAACGCCGTGGTGTGGGCAAGTGAAGGCCCCGCAGCAGAGCGCGCCGCACTTACCCTGGTGGACGGGATCCGGCTGCGATAGCTGGTGGAGAGCTCTGCATTGAAGAAACCCTGGTGAGGGACCAGGTACTCCTCGGCATCCACCAAGTCCTGCATGTCCTCCTCTTCCAGCAGGGCGCGGTAGAAGGTGCTGTCTATGGGACTGGCCGGCCCCATCATGTCGTCATTCTGGGGGGGGCAGAGGAGGGGAGTTTAGGGCATTTTACCCTCCTTCTCATGCTCTACAAAGCACCAGGGACTCCTCAGGCTGGGATCACAACTCCAGGGCTAGTGGGCGGGCAGGATGATACTGTTGGGAAATTATCCCTTTAGCTGCTAGTCCTTATTGCAGCTGCTGCGTATGGGTGATGCATTCTGCTCCAGGTCCACAGAGACTAGACCTCAGTGGTTAACAGCCCCAAAAGGACGTTCCTTGATTAAAGGGTGGAACTATTCTTTCTGCTTCTCTGGCATGTTCCAAGATCCCCAAGCACTTCATCCTCCCCACGCCTCTGGGAGTAGGTCAGCATTATCCCTTTCCTACAGAAGGGGAATGTGAGCTACAGCGAAGTGACTCGCCAGAGGCCGCACAGAGAATCAGAAACAGAGATAGAACCCAGGAGTCCTGGCTTGTAGTTCCCTGCCCTACGCCACACTTTAACTTTCCAACTGGTAGAGAGGAACCCCAAACCCTGGACTTGCTAAGGAGCTGAATGGGGTGGGTGAAGCCAGCTTACTTACTAGTTGGGTTGGGGTGTGAGTCCCCTATCAGTGCCCTCACAGCAGGCCAAAGACTGAAAGGTTTTGGGAACCAAGCAGTGGGGAGGGAGATGGCTGCTGCCCGGATCTCTGACTGAGAGATGGAGACACCCCCTGCTCCCTGCCAAGGGCTGTGTAGTGATCTAAGCCGCTTCCACGCACCTGGATGACCACAAAGCGCTGTGGGTCCCTCGCCATACGGGAGAACTCTGTGACCAGCTCCCGGAACCTGGGGCGACACTCTGAGTCGATCATCCAACCTTTGGGCAGAGAGCAAGGCACCAGTGAGCCCAAGGCATGTGTACCACGTGCGAGGCTGTGCTCACTGATACGGGAGCAAGGACTCGTGCTAGGGGCCTGGTGAAGAGACACCTCCCAGCCCTTTCTTGTGACCCGCCCCTCTGAATACATGCCTGAGCGTCGCCTCGGCCCCAGGAGGCTGCATCACCAAGGCTGGCTTGAAGGACTTTGTAGTGTGTGTGTGGGGGGGTCCATCTCGCCTATTTACCCTCTGTCCCAATTAAGAGTAGGCAACGCCCCGTCCCTGTGCCCAGAAGGTAGCCCAGCTCACCCGCCCATGCCGCAGGCCAAATGTTGGCCTGTCCTGCAAAGACACCCCGCCCTCTAGGACTGGTTGAACTATTACCCACCCCAGAAGTTAGGCCCCCAGGGTCTTTACCCAACAAATTCACCCTCAAGCCTCGGTCATGTAGTAGCAAGAGGAACCCCATCCTCTGAACCCTGGAGCCTTCTGAGCCTCCTAGACCAGACGTGCCTCCCACCTGTCCGACCCAGGAGTGGAGAATGGTGGGGGTGGCTAGCGGATGCCCATGACGGTTAGGGCCCTCCGTACATTTCACCATGATCATGTAGACATCGATGGTGCAGATGGGAGGCTGGGGCAGCCGCTCTCCCTTCTCCAGGAGGTCGGGGATCTCTCGGGCCGGGATCCCGTCGTACGGCTTGGCACCAAAGGTCATCAGCTCCCAGACGGTCACTCCTGGAAAGACAGGCTTATCAGGGCCAGGAGCAATGGGACTTTCACCCCACACCCCTTGCAGCTAGGGATCCCGGAGACAACGCAATGTACCGTAGCTCCAGACGTCGCTCTGGTGCGTGAATCTCCTGCGCAGGATGGACTCCAGTGCCATCCACTTGATGGGAACCTGGGGCCGGAAAAACACAGAGCGGGCTGAGCCTGTTCATTTCATCCTTGCCTTGTCGTGATCAGGAGCAGGGAGAGACAGGACAGGCACTAAGAGCTGCCTGCAGATATTGGCCAGGCTCCCTAGTCAGACTACATCACCCATGATGCACCAGTCTCCCCTCTGGGTGAGGGAACACGGTGCATCATGGGAGGAGCCTGGTGCATAGTGGAGAATGGATGCAGTTGGACCCAAATTACAGCAGCTATGAGGCCCCACGGCCGCATTTAAGAATGGAAACATTTCGGGGTTGGGCCAAAATATTCTGGATTTAGATTTTGTGCGGAGAATTTGAGGTTTTGGACCAGGCTCAGCCAAGAGCTTGGCCATCCATCACAGGCCTTGATGGCACTCAACAGCAAAACCTCCAGCAGGGCCTGATGCTAGGAGGGAGGTAGCAGAGAGCTGCAAGGTCCGCCTATGGCCACCGAATGCAGATCAGCCATGTACCGGGCTAGTTCCAGCACCGTGCTCTCTGAGAAGGCCAAACACTCGGCTCACTCTCTGCTTCTGATGACACAGAGGGACACCGAATGGCAATGAGGCTGCAGGCGTTAGCACCCAAAGAATACATTATAGTGACGGCCCCTCCCAAATCTGTGTGCTCCGGGGGGGCCCTGAAATGGCCCTGGTTTGGTTAGCTGCCCCGTGCTGGGGGGTGGGATGGGATGGGGTTAATGCAGGAGCTCTCACGGTCTGTTCCCCATGTGCCTGGCCAGCCCTGGCAGGCTCACCTTCCCCCCATCCGCGTGGTACTCTGTTTCATCGATGTCCAGCAGCCGGGCCAGGCCGAAGTCTGTGATTTTCACGTGGTTGGGGCTTTTCACCAGGACGTTGCGAGCAGCCAGGTCCCGGTGCACCAGCCGCACGTCCTCCAGGTAGCTCATCCCCTGAGGGGCGGAGGGAGGAACCGGCATGGAGACCCGTAAGCCTCTCAGCCCCATGGAGGAGTTCTTAGGGACCCATCTGGTTTGAAACCCCCTTCCCTCCCACACCCCTGTTAGTAGTGCTTTGCACGTCAGAAGATCTGAAAGCACTTTACAGACATTAGCCCCATTTTATAGATGGGGAAGCTGAGGTGAAGATCAGGAAAGAGACTTGCCTAAGGTCATCCAGTGAGTCAGTGGCATAGTGGTACTGATGCCCATCCTCCTGCTCTAATCACTAATTAATACTCCCCCTTAATTTATGGCTGGCCATCCTCCACTTGTATACTACCCCCATGTGCTGGAAGCAGCCTGCCCCCTAGGTACCTAGGGCTGGCGAAGCAACTGCTGTGGCCGTGTATCGCAGTCGGGGTAGGAAACAGCAGCTGTGCTTTGATATTGATCACTTCCTATGTTTGCACAGCACCTTTCAGCCTGAAAGCGCCAAACGGGCTTGACGAGCTATGCACGTACAGGGATAATGCAGCCACCTCTGGGGAGTGGGGGGGGCCAGCGTGAATGACCAGCACAGAGTGAAATTTCAGGGAGAGATTTTTGGTCTCAGGATCCTGAGGCAACCCCCTTCCTGGCTCCATGCTTACAAGCCTGGCCATGGGGTCTTTAACACCCATGCAGAGCAGAGGGGACCTCAGGGCCCAAACAGCCTGGGAATCCTCTCCGGTGGAACGGCTGGGTCGGCCCTGCTGGGACGTGAACCTGTGATTTGTGGGTGGCAGGACGGCGCCGGATGCTGGCCGTCCCCCCGGCCCCTCCGGCAGGAGAGCTGCCCTGGAACCCCCTCGCCCAACCCTGGGGCTCCTCCTACCTTTGCGATCTGCACACACCAGTTGAGCAGGTCCTGGGAGCCGATGCGGTCCTTGTTCTCCCGCACGTAGTCCAGCAGGCAGCCGTAGGGCATGAGCTGGGTGACCAGCTGCACGGTGGAGGTGAGGCAGATGCCCAGAAGGCGGGAGACGTAGGGGCTGCCCACGCCTGCCATCACGTAGGCCTCCTGGGGGGGAGAGAAACTGGCTTGGAGCAAAATCAACCCTGGCAGGACTTGACTTGGGCAATCACAGGGGAGACTCATGCCAGGAGCCTGGACCCTAGAGCTGGCTTCCCACCCCCCTGCACCAGGGAAAGGCCACGTGTGGGTCCACGGGGCAGAGACTCGTGGCCCGGCCCAGCTGCTCCTGCCAGCTGGGTTTCGATTTCCACAGCATGGTGCAGCCAAGCCTGGGGCCTTGCAGCGCGGAGATCAGAAAGCAGAGCTGCAAGGGAAAAATGGTAGACGAGATGGGTCCGTTATGCCCCCCCCCGGCACAAGTAATAATTCTGCACCAGTTGGTCATGCCACAGCCTGTCCCTCTCCAGCAAATGGCCATGCTGGGATGCACAGGCCCTGGGGGGCGGGAGCGGCATATGGAGGCAGGGTAACACATGTAGGCACCGACTTTGGCAGCTTAGTGGGGAAAGTGCCCTGAGCCGGAGTTTGTACCCGCCACCCACAGCCACTGATGGGAGCAAACCCAACATGTGTCACAGACTAGGAGGGACCTGGCGGCTCAGGAGAAGCCACGTCTGGTGGCCAGGACACAGCTGAGCCTGGCAGGCAGGGTTAGTGCCCTTCTTCACCCGCGCGTGTGCCCCCTGGGCGGGTGTGTCAGCCACAGCGCCCGTCTCCCACTCACGTCCAGGATCTCCTTGTTGGCCTTGGGCGATGTGTTCTCTCTTAAGACTTTAATGGCCACAGGGATCTTCACGCTCTCGCCGTCGGGGATCCAGATGCCCTGAGGGGAGGGAGGGAGGGAGGGATGGTGAGGGCGCTCGACGGGGCCGCACCTCAGGGCTCGAATGGGCGGTGCCCAGGCAGCCCCAGTGCTGGGGCCGCGCAGCCAGGAGGGGAGAGACACTGCCCAGCTGCGTCCTTTAGAGCCTCTCAGTGCTGCCTCGCCCCCAGCCACACTGCCGACCCCCCCACCCGGCTCCCAATCCCTCCCCTGCGGAACAGCAGCTTGGCCCCGGTTACCCACTGCCCCCCTCGCTCCGCCCGTCCCCGCCTCACCTTGTACACGGTGCCAAAGGCCCCAGAGCCCAACACTTTCACTTTCTTCAGCTCGGTCTCCTTCAGGATCCGCATCTGGGCTTGATTGGGGAGGGCCCCGCTGGGCGTCAGCGGCTCCACCAGCTGCAAGGGGTGAGGAGGGTCCTGTGTCAGTGAGCCGGGGAGGCCCAGGCCCACGGGCTCCCCGCTGCGCCCCCCAGGCGACACGGAGACTCAGAACCCCTGATTGGCAGCTCTGTGTGGCACCTTCAGGCCCTGCCCCAGAGCTCCCAGTGGGGCACCCCGCAGAGCCTGTGGGTGGAGGGGGAGCATCTGGGCTGTCCACACTGGAGGATGGCAGGAGAGGTCGCTGTGGGGTGTGGGAACAGCACAAGCTTGCCTGTTTAAATCACCTGCACCCTTTGCAAGGGCCCAACCTGGGCACCAGTCACAATGGCCATCCAGGGTGGTCAGCATCCTCCGTCCCCCTGCAGAAACCCCAGGCACTCAGGCCTGGCTCCCACCCCCCGCCTCCTTCCCCCACCAGTCCCTTCTGCCCAGGGCTCGGCTGGGATCCTCGGGCCGCTCAGGCGCCCCGGGAGGCCTTGCCGCATTACCGGGCACCGCCACGAGAAGCCAGCCTGAGCGCGCGGGGCGGGTGCTAGGCCTTGCAGTGCCTGCCGTACCTCGGTCTCCTGCAGGAGGCGCCGCATGGCGAGCTTCCGCTCCTGCTGCCTCCTCCGCCTGATGCACACAGCGATGATCAGGATCAAGAGCAGGGCCAGGAGGGCGCCAACCACGCCGGCTATGATGGACGTCACCTGGCTGGGAGAAGCGGGAGGCTGCTGGGTGGGGTGGTTCCACTGGGGGGCGGGGTGGGGGGGAGCAGTCTAACCTGCGGGATTGGCTCTCTACAGGGGAACGGGGGACAGGGACGTTTTTTTTTTTTGGGGGGGGGGGGGGGGCTAAATCCAGGGGTTTCTCCAGAAACTAGCCCCCATGGGTGGCCCATTTGGAAGCAGTGGCTCGTGGCTCCTTGGTGGCGGGGTGCTTAATGGTCTGCCTAGGGGCTGGGAAGGCTGCAAGGGGGACACAGCGAGCCCCGGCCCCTGCCAATCTGCTGCAGAAGGGATTCCCCTGTGGAGCTTCCTGGCCAGAGGGTGGTTCCTGGCAGAGCACAAGGGGGCGACAGAGGCGTATGGGGTAGGGAGATGCTGAGCAGAAGGCAGATGGCACCAGCTCCCCCCAGGGATAAGTGGACCCTGGCCACTGCCCAGGGTGCAGCCTGCCTGGGAAGTTGGCACAAAGGGGGCTGGGCAGATGGGGGCGCAGTACCTTGGCTTCTGATCCACGGGGCAGCCGTCTTCATCCCGGATCGTGCACCTGGGGAAGGACCCAGCGACGTCACTTTGTTACTCGACATAGAAAATCCTCCCCCGGCCTTGGTTTCACTGCCAAGCACTGGGGCATCCTGCCGTGCTGCGTCCCATGGGCCCCCGTGCCAGTTCCCTCCCTCCCCCCCCCCCCCCCCCACCGGCTTCGCCCCACTTGGCTGTCTACTCCTAGGCCAAGCTTGGCCCTTGGGATGCGCTGAATGCCGCAAGCGAAGAGCGATGCTCCGTGCCAGCCAGCACCCCTACTCACAAGTGGCTGCAGTTGGTGGGGCACGACTGGCAGACCCCGTATTCATCCGGATACTTCCAGATGGGCACAAAGGAGGAATCGGCCTTCACCCCACTCGGGCACCTCTCCACACAGTACTGGGCGTCTCTGTAATGGGCGCAGGCCACGCACTGGTCCGCCTCCTGCCAAGAAGGATGCAGAGTGAGCACGGTGTGCATTTGGGGGGGAAGGGGTGGGGTGAAGAACCCAGGAATCCAGGGTCAGCCCAAAGCCTTGAGCGATAGTAGAAACTGATTGGGAATGCAGATCCCCTCCCGCTGTCCTAAAGGGGCTTGTACGCCATCTGCCCACCCCGCAAGGCAGCTCCTCACCGATCCGTTGCAGGTCTCCGTGCCGTTCTGGGGCAGGCACTCGGGGTGGCAGGAGAGGCAGCGGGTCCCGTTGACATGTTCCCGGATGGCCCTGCTGGGAGAAAGAGCCTGAGCCAATCGCTGCACAGAGGCACATTTCACCCTTACCCCGCAGCGCCTGCTGATGGGGCAGGACCAGCCCCCGCCCCAGAGAGAGAGGGCGTGATGGGGTGGGGGAAGCAGGTTGGGGAGGGCTCCTAGGCTGCCCCCCCTGCTCCCACCAGCAGCTCCAGCACCCCCTCTCCCGCCCTGCTGCACCCTGATCGGCAAGATCCTCCCTCGGGGAGATGCAGGGGAGGAAACTCCCTGGGTATTCTAGCCTCAGGGGCCCTTGAAGATGCCCCACACCCAGGCAGGGCTGCACTATCAGTGCCAAAGGAGAAGGGGCCCGGGCGGATGGCCCAGGGGTTTGGTGGCATCCTCTGCCCCCATCGCATCCAGTGCCAAAGCCTCCCCCTTCTCCCTCATTCCCCCAGAGGCTTGCTGGGCACAGACACGCAGCGAGCCCAGCCGCTCAGACCCCCGCTCACCCGTCCAGAAGGTTGCAGGACTCCACGCACTCCTGCCCGCGCAGGAACCGCTCGCAGGTGACGCACTGCGCCGGGCCTGGCCCCCAGCACTGCCCCTTGGCACAGAGAGGGAAGCACACCAGCCCCTCGGTCTCTGAGGGGAGGATGCCACAGTCAGCCCTTGGAACCCGGCCTGTCCCCTCCGTCCCCCGGGGAAGCCAGACCGAGAGCGAACGCAGATGCCACCGGCGCAGGCCAGCCGTGGATGTCAGCAGGTATTCAGTATCAGAGTGACAGCCAGGGAAACGTGGGACCGCTGTGGCCCTGGGGGGCTGTGCACCAGCCAGCAGAGGGCACCCACTGGCACCCATCTAACATGGCAGTGCCACTCAAAGCCCAGGTGAGCTGGGCATAGGAGGAGTCCCTGGGCGGGGCAGAGCACCGGACAGAGCCCTGGCAGAGGCCCCCAGCCCTTACCACACTGCCCCACGGGCTTGTTGTCAGTCTGGAACAGCGTCTGGCGCCGGTTCCTGAAGAGGGCTTCCCAGGGCACCTTCTGGAGGAAGCAGAGGTTGGGGTTCTGGTGGACCAGCACCATCCCGCTGCTGATCTCCTGCAGGGAGCGCAGGCCCAGCGAGGCGATGGACAGGTTCTGCAGCACCAGGGAGTAGGCACCGCTGCAGAGAGACGTGAGGAGGAGCAGGACAATGAAGCAGGAGGCAGAGGGTTCCCGGACAGCCCCACACTCCGGGGGGCTCTGGAACTGGGTCACACCCTCCCACGTGCTCCCTCTGAACCACACACCGTGAGGGTGGCTTTTGTGAGCGGACCTCCAGGCTGAGACACACCAAGCTCATTCCACGTCTGACACATCCCAGCCACGGGGTTCGTCTCTAGGCTTCCACCCTGAAAGGCCCCCTCACCCCTGCCCTGGGGGAAGAGCGGAGGGCAGCGGGCTAGCACCACTCCCCCTCCAGTGACCAAGAGAACTGGGCATGTCCCTAATTGCTTTAACAAGGCTTGTGAGGCCCATCCGTTCTCTGTCCCCCATCCTAGGGCCTGTTCCTCCCACCCCGCGTCCCTGCCGGCGCACGCTCACTTGTGAAGCACTCGTCCTCGGATGATCCGCAGGTTCTGGAAGATGCTCAGGTCTGGGAAGGTCTCTGGCCAGGACTCGATGTATAAGAAGCCTGCGAAATGAAGCAGCAAGCTGGTGGTGGGTCAGTCTCCCAAAGTGCTGGGTGACTCCCAGGTCCAGCGCCCAGGCCTGCCTCCGATGGGCGTCCCCCCGCCTTCGCTCCGCACAATAAGCAAGGTGGTTTAAATTTCCAGGGCAGGAGCATGTGACCTTTAGCCAAAACCCCACCGCTAGGAGGCCCCTGGGGTGGCTTCGCTGCTGAGCCCCATCCAGCGGCTTTGCAAGTGAGTGAAATAGAAACAGGAGTCGTTCGATGGCTGCATCCCGCTCTCGGTGGGCACAGGCAGGAGACGCGGATGGGCGAGCATGGGCGCTAAGCAGTCCCTCACCCACCTGTCAGCTCCTCCAGGCTCCCGAAGCTCTTGAGCTGCTCCGGCTCCAAGGGTGCGGTGTTGGTGGCGGGATCCCTGTTTGAGAAGGAACACGGTGAGGGAGGCGTAAGCCCTTGGGATCGTGGACACGGGAGGTGATGGCTGCCCCCTCCTGGATTGAATCAGAGCCGTTCAACTCTGTGGCATAGACCCTACACTGCTAATGGTGAGTCCCCTTTGGCTCCTGCATTAAGGGCTTGTGCTTTGGAGCAGAGGCTCCCCTGGTGGCCAGAGAGCTGAGTAGGAGTTAGCCAGCTCCTGGTGCCCCCACACAGTGCTCCGACGTGCCACATGCACCTCCTTCACCCTAGGACATCTGAGTCCAGAGCTGGGCTCCCCCTACCTACAGGGCCAGTAGCTCCCTCGGGGCAAGCCATCAGGAGCTGTGCTGAGCTTGCCTGGGCTGGACAATGGGCACCAGAGACCGGGGCACCTGGCACCGCTACTCACCCCGCGAAGGTCTCGGGCAGGAAGGCCAGGCTGCCAAAGATCTTGGTGCAGTGGGCAAAGTGATGGATGTTGGAGGAGTTGACGGCTCGGACGCCCTTCAAGAAATCCACACCCAGCCCATAGCAGCCTAGGGGAGAGCAGGGCAGGGGGCTGAGCGGGGCTGGGAGGGAATCCCGGTGTGGAATAACCCTGCGCTGACCACCATGTGCTTCCATTCCACCCATCGAGCCTCAGTACAGAGACACCCTTCCAGCTCCCCCCCACCCCCCGACCTTCCTGCGGCTCCCTCTCCTCAAAGCCAGAGACTTCCATGCTCCAAAGCTGCTGGATGTGCGGTCCCTCCGGGAGAGGGGCTCCCCAGGGCGGGGCACAGGGGGCGGGGGAACGTTACCTTCCGGGCAGGGCCTGCTGCACTTCTCGCACTTCTGCACGCTGTCCGTGCTCACCTCCTGGCTGTCCTGGGGACACACCAGCGTGCAGGAGCCCACCTCCGTGGCCAGGTAATTGTCTGTGGGAGGGGGAGACATGGAGAGGAAAGATGGCCCCATAGTTAGGGCATTAGCCGGTGACTCCGGAGACGTGCCGTCATTTCCCTGCTCTGCCACCGACTGCCTGTGGGACCTTGGGCAAGTTCCTTCACCCCTCTGGGGCTCAGTCCCTACTCGCCGGGGGGGCTGTGAGGAGAAATGCCACCGAGGAGCGGGAGGCACCCAGAGGCTACAGTGACAGGGACCAGATCAACATTTCAGGAAGATACACGAGTCTGCTCAGCTCACCCAGAGTCCGGGTCCGAGCTGCGGCGAGTCCTGAGCTGGGGGCTTCAGTCTGGTCACAAAGCTTGGATCCTGCAAGCTTGGATCCCAGACTCTGATCCTGGGTGCGGGGAGGGGAAATGGCCCCACCCCCACCTCCACCTCCTGCAGCTAAGCGCAAAGCCACCTTGCTCCCTCTTCCTCCCCATTAAACCCTCGGCGGCTGCATGGCAGCCCGGTTAAGTGGAATTGCGTTGTGCGTCGTGGGGTGCATAGCGGGGGAGGGCTATGGGCCTTGGCGGTCCAGGAGTTTGTGGCCCCCTAGGAGCCAGACCCGACTTTGGGACGCGCCAGGCAAACGTCAATAGAAGCCCCTCAGACCGTCCTGCCCTGCCAGCAGGGGGCACTTTGCAAACCGAGCCCCGCAGGGGGTTGCCCGCGGGTCTCTCCACCGGGCTGGGGTGCATGGCCAAAGCCCAGCCTACGCAGCTGGCAGGAAGTGGGGCACCCCCCAGAGCCCACCCCCCGGAGGAAGGGGCGCTTACAGGGGCACTGGCTGACACAGCTGGCTCCGAAGGTGTAGCGCCCGTCCCGGTTGGGCACCGACTGGTAGATGTCCGAGTTGTAGATGAAGTGGGGCGGGCAGTGCAGCTCGCAGATCCCGCTGCGGTTGACGTGCAGGCAGGCCTGGGGGGGAGCCAGCCAGCCCAGAGGGTGAGCAGCTGGGGGCACCCCCCCACACACACCAGTCCCTAACCCCCTCTATGCCAACTCCACCAGCTCCAACCAACCTCCCCTTTCCATCTCCCGCGCGAGCCTCTCTGCACCCATCCACCGCTCCGGCCATCCCCACCGCGCCTCCCCCGTCCATGCCCCTACCTGCCACCCCCCCACCCCGCGCCCGCCCGCTGGGGCGGGGGCTGGCACTCACCAGGCAGTCCGAGTGCTTGGGCCCGGTGCAGCCCGCCGCGCACTGCTCATGGCAGCAGTCCGTGGGCTTCGTGCCCTTGCACCTGGGGCAGCCGTTGCAGATGCTTTTGGTCACTGGGGCAGAGAGAGACATTGGGGGAGGCGCCACGAGGACCTGGATGTTTGGCGGGTGGCTGCGTGGCATCGGGGGAGCTCTGCTGGGAACCGTCGGCGCCGGGAACCCAGATGGCCACAGCAAACAACCGCCCCCACCACACCAAGCGGCGGGTTCCCAGTCTCAGCAGCACCCAGGGCAGGGGCTCTGCGCATCCCGAAATCTACCCTGTTCAATGGATCCGTTTCCCCCTTGACCCTCCCCCGCCACTCCAATGTCTGTACCTCCTTTCCCCACCCCGCAGCCACAGCCTGCGTCTCCCCAATGTGCATCGCCACCGACCGCCCGTCCACACCTCTGCCCATCCTCCCCCGGCACCTGCCCCATCCCTCGCTCGTGGGGCGCTTAGAAAGCCACGCCGGTCTCCTGGGCGCCATCACGCTCGCTTCCCAGCCGGGACCTTTAGGGGCCGGGCCCTATTTGCCTGGAGGGCAAGCTAACCCCGTGTGCCTCTGCAGGCCATGGGCTACCCGGCCTGTGCTGGCCAGACAGGCGGAGACCCGAGTCCAGCACCACCTCTCCCCCCGTGCCCGGTGCTCACGTGTCTGGCAGTACTGCGGCCCTTCCCCCCAGCAGTGCCCTTGGGAACAGAAGCGTCCGCAGTCAGCACCTGGACCGGGATGGAGAGAAGACCGAGGGCGTTAGAGGATGCCCGAGACGCTGCCCTGGCCCCGGCCCCAGGAGAAAGATGCAGCATGGCTCTCCCTCGCCCCACTCCCCCGGCTCATCCAGCAGCCAGCTGGGGTGGAGGATCCTGCAGCAGCTGCTGTTCCCAACCTCCCTCGCTCCACTGCCAGCCACTGGCTTGAGGCACCAACACCCGCGCCCCCCTTGGACGCCCGGAGCGCCCGAAGCACAGTTCAGTCTGGAGCAGAGGGGCTTGCGGCTGGGTGCTAAGAGCGGGCCCCAGGCACCGGACAGTCCCACATCCCCTCTCCAGAGCCGGAGCCCAACGGACTCGCCCGCAGGCCGGCGCTAGATGGGACGGGCCAGATCCGTCGGTCGAGCTGCCACGCGGGGCCTCTTGTCACCCCCGCAAAGGAGGCGGCCGATCCCTGGGAGATGGGTCGCCCGCGGAGGGACCCCACCCCGGCACGTACACGTCCTCTCCCGGCTGCTGTTGATCTGCTGGTGCTGGGCCAGGTCGTTGTGTTTGTGGAAGATGTCGCCCCACAGGATCGTCTCCTGGAAACACAGCTGGGGGTTGCCCACGATGTGCACCCCGCCCTTCAGGATCTCTGGAGCGGGGGGAGAACAGGACCGTAAGCAGGGCATCAGGCCCCGCTACCCGCCTCCCACCCGCGTGGCCACTGAGGGAGACGGGGCGACATGGTGCCGTGTGTATCTGGTACTGGCCACGCTCAGAGAAAGGGGGATGTGTGACTGGTTGGGCCTACTGGTCTGCACTGGTGTAGCAGGGAGGTCAGCATTACCAGGCACTAGTTTGATCTGGTGCAGTGCGGGGGATACCAGACCACACAGACCATGGGTCTGATCCGGTGCAGGGTGGGGATACCGGACCACACGGACCATGGGTCTGATCCAGTGCAGTGGGGGGATACCGGACCACACGGACTATGGGTCCGATCCGGTGCAGTGCGGGGGATACCAGACCACACGGACCATGGGTCTGATCTGGTGCAGCGTGGGGGATACCGGACCACACGGACCATGGGTCCGATCCGGTGCAGTGTGGGGGATACCAGACCACATGGACCATGGGTCTGATCTGGTGCAGTGCAGGGGATACCAGACCACATGGACCATGGGTCTGATCCGGTGCAGTGTGGGGGATACCGGACCACATGGACCATGGGTCCGATCCGGTGCAGTGTGGGGGATACCAGACCACATGGGATGAGCCCAGGCCCCCTGACTGGCTCAGGAGGCAGCCTCCCCACCTGTCAGATGCCTCATGCCCAGCTCCTGCAGCCCCACCGTGCCGGCGGGGTCGGAGTTGGCGAGCACGGCCAGCGCGTATTTCTCCTCGTAGAGCTGGGTTCCCCGGATGATGCGCAGGCTCTCCAGCTGCACGCGGCTCATGTGGTTCTGCGCAATCAGCACGTAGCCCTGGACCTCCGTGATATCCTGGAGGGGCCGAGAGCCGGGTCAAGGGGAGGCAGGGACAAGACAAGGCTGGGCACCCATCAGGGTGAGGCAATAGCCCCTGGGCTGGGCCGTCAGTGGGAGCAGAACCTGCGAGCCCTGAAGCTAAACACAGGAGCTGAGCTAAAGGGGCTACACCCATGTCTCTGCCCATGACCATGAGCCAACCTTGGCAGAGCCAGGAGTGCTTCTGGCTCGGCCACTTTCCTGGGGTCAGAACCCCCAGGGGAACGCAGTGGGCACCTGCTTCAAAGCCTGCGCCCCAGCAAGCACTGAGAAGATGGAGAAGACTTTCTGTGGGGAGAGCCGGAGATCTCCCCTCCCCCGAGGCAGACACGCCTCCCAGCCCCCTACTGCTGGGCTGGGCTGGAAAGATGCCCCCAGACACAAGGATCGCGGTTCCTAGCCCCCGCTGTTCTCTCTGGATCCCCAGACCCTGCCAGGACCAGTCCATTGAGACTGCCTGGTCTTTTAACCAGAGGAGAAAAGAGCCGAGAGCGAACCCAGCCCCTCGGCAGGTGCACCACTCTCTCCAGGACACATGCTGCTTGACATTCAGACCCGCCCCAGCCAGGAGCGCATGCCCCACCCTCAATAAACAGGGGGTAACCTCCCCCCTGGGAAACTGGCAGCAGCAGGATTAGAACCTAGGTCCCCGGGCAAAGGCGTCAGGAGCTGAGCTGGAACAGCTACCGCCGGCTGAGGAGACTTGTCAAGATGCTGCCCTGTGGTTCCTTACAGGCAGGCGACTCTAGTGGCTGGTCCAGATAAGAGTCTACTACAGCCACTGGCTAGGGGAGTTACTCCTTTAGCTCCAACCATAAAGGCTGTTGCATTTAGGGCTGAAGGACCGAGGGTCAATACCCACATGAAGGTGGTTGCCACGTTATCCCCTTCAGGGACAGACCCCAAGGTCTCCTTAGAGAGAGTCACTTCCCGGCTGGCTGCCCTATAAGGAGAGCCGGGCTCAGCCTTGCCTGTGACAAGCAGCTATCCCCCAGCTGAGCCTGATCTGCTGGCTTCGTTACCCTGAGTGACCCCAGCTGTGATGGGTCAGGGCTGCACAGAGAGCGAGAACTCAGCCTGGGGAGGTGCCGGCGCTCTGGGAAGGGCCAGGATGCAACTAGTCTCTGCGGTGGGCCCTGGAAATCAGCCACGGCGCATCCTGGCAGCCCTCTGGGCTGGCATTCAGGGGAGGAATGAGATGGAAGGACCTAGGAAGAAACTAGAGGAGGGGCTCTACAAGCCACAGGCTACTAGGAAGCAGCACAGGGCTCAGAGGTAGCAAGTGGTCCATGGGCCAGAACCCAGAGCAGACGGTTCCCCTACCAGCTCCAACACAAGGCCTGGTCAGCCCAGGTGGGGCTAAGGAACGAGCCTTGAGGACGGGCTGGGGGTAGCCTGAGACATGGACAGACACAGGCCATCGCAAGGCCAAAGAGGTGATCAGCTGGGGGCGGGAGAGGCAAAGGCCCTGCAATGCCGTGACCTGACAGGGGTCGCTATGTTAGCGAGCGTCCCGCCGCAGGATGGGTGACGGGAGGATGCTGAGCTCAGGGACAGGGCTCCCCGCTTCCCTGCCGAGTTGCTCACCTTGAGGAAGGACGTGTCGGCGTCTGGCCCCAGGTAGGTGATCTCCAGGTTGCCCTGCACCACCTGGCAGTCCTGGTAGAGGCGGCTGAGGGTGGCATAGTGGTTTTCTGGGCTGGAGGGGCGCAGCAGCTTCATGTCGGTGCCCGTGCAGACTGCAGGGGGGTGGAAAGGAAGAGCCGGTGAGGCTGGGCGAGGGTGGTGGTCAGAGCTCTGGACGGGGGCAGAGACACTCAGCGCCGTTTCTCCAAAGGCTGCTCCACCCCAGCGGTGGGCATTCAGATAAACGGGGCCCAGCCCCCACCCACCCCCTACTCTGCAGGCATTTCCCCCAGGGCACAGAGCTGTGACTGGAGAGCTGGCAAGTGCTTGGCCCGTCTGCAGGGCCTTCTGTCCAAGGGTAAGAGAGAGGAAGGGAGGCCTCAGGGGCTGGCGACGTGCCTTCAGTTCCTGCCTGAGCTCCAGACCCGCCACGGGATACAGGACCAGTCGCTGGGGCCTGATTTCCAAGGGTTCCGCACCAACATTCGGGGCCAGACAGTGGCGCTGGAACAGTTTTTAGAGTGGGGGTGGGGGTGGTGCACCCACCTTACCCCTGTCTGCATCCCTCATTGCCCCCTAGAGCTCGGGCCAGGAGCAGGGTGGGTGTGTGTGTGTGTGTGTGAGAGAGACAAACAGGGGTAAGGGGGCCGGGGCTGGCAGTGGAGCCCCTGGGTGTGCAAAACCCAGGGGTGCTGCAGCACCCCCCACACCCCTAGTTCTCACGCTTATGGGGCCAGATTTGCAGCAGAGCTCAGCTGCCATTTAGGTACCTAAAGAAGGGCAGGTTTCCCAAAGGGCTTGCTGAGCTCTGTAGAGAATCCAGCCATTGTGTGCCTCTGGGCCTCAGTTCCCCACCTGTAAAATGGGAGCAACACGCCTTCCTGGCTGGTCTAGTTAGATCGGAAATTCCTGGGGCTGGGATTCTGGTCGCACATGTGTGTGCAGCACCTGCCACTTCAGCCCCAATCAACTACGCCCCCTAGATGCTACCGTAAATACACAGAAGAGACCCACAGGGGATTATTACACATCAGTCGCTGCAAGGAAAACACAGGGCCCTGAACTCCGGTCTCAACAGGTAAAAGCGCCTGGAGTGTTGTTTTTAAACACAGCCGCTTGCAAATCCCCAGACTTCTCTATGGCTTCCTGAAGCTCCCTTTGGTCAGAATGTGCCCATCTGTAGGCAGGTTCCCTTTATCCATTTCAAAGGTTGCCCATATACCCAACCCCTGCTGAGGGTTTGTAACTCAGGCAGCGGCTGTCTAAAGCCTTGCAGAACCCCTGAGGGAGAGATTATGAAAAAGGAATTTACAAGCACCCAAAAAAAAAAAATCCTTTCGCTAGCATTTGCCAGGGTCAAGCTGGGCGTAAAGCAGAGATCTGAGAAACGGTTGGTTGTGCGTGGCTCTTGTGCCAGGACTTGCACATGGACTTGTGCCAGGCAGGGAGGAAGGGTCCGATGGGAATCGGTGCAACGGAGCATCCGGGCGAAGTGCCGGGTTTATTTTTATCTTGACGTGATTGGAGCGGATGCAAAGCAGGTTCGAAGGTGCAGGAGGATTGTGAGGAGCACCGCACAGCCGTGCGCGGTGCCGTGTTCGTTACAAACCCTGCTGATCGCTAGAAATCCGACAGCGGGAGAGACGCCCACGCGGTTGGCTGCTGAGGCTCAGCACCCAGCCGGCTGTATCCTAGCCAAGTTTAAACCCCCTCAGATCTGGGGACAGTTCAGGATTTCCTGTCACTGGAACCACACACCCCACCCCGCCAACTTCTGGAAGCGTAGCGAGGCCGGCATTAATACCCTCCGGGTCACGGACTCGCTCCCCACACGGTCTGGACGCTGGACATGTTTAGGAAGTGTCACTTTCCACAGGAAATGCCATGGACTAAAGTAACATCCATTTATCTCGGGAGGGCTTTCAACAGCTTCCTATGGGCTTCCTGTATGACTTCTCCCCACCACAAGGCAGAACAATGGGGTTTAGCCACGACCCTGTAAAAGGAGCAATTTGTTTGGTCCCAGCCCCCGTTCTCAGCCTCCTCACTGCCTCAGATAAAAGCTCCTCGTGAGTGGGGGAGGCCGCAGTGGGAGGCCAAACGGATTGATGGCTTCTGCGTGTCAGGACCTCTCACCCCCACCATTGTGATCAGCTAACAAAAGGCTCCTGTCAATTAATTAGACAGAAGCTGTCAACATGGAACTCCAGCGAGGAGAGTTTGATCTGGATGCCCGCAAAGACTTCCCACGAGTCACAAACGCTGGGTGACTCTCCCTCCCTGGCGCCCCACTTCACAGAGGGAGAAATTTGGCACTCGCCCCAAGTCACCCAGTCAGTTGGGGAACAGAAATTCAGGAGCCCTGGGTCCCACTCCTGTGCTTTAGCAACGAGATCATACGCCCTTCTCAGAGCCAGAACTCCTGCCTCCGAGTCCCCTGCTCCAACCAGTAACACCCCGCCCTTCCCAGGAGTCCTGTCTCATCTCTCCCCCCACCCCCACCCCAGACCATACCACTCCGAACAACCTCCCGGGCGAGTCAGACTGAAGCGTCTGGTTCAAAGAACCCTAGTTCCCGTTCCCCAACCACGCTGCTTGTCCACCGGCCTTGCTCCTGGCCCTGCTGGGGCTGCCCAGACAGATGAGTCAGTTTCACTTGATGTCAGTTACACTTTCCCAGGCTGGGGTGAGGGGGTTGGGGCTCCCCCAGCTTCCGGGGGGATGTTTCCATGTTGCTGCTGGAAGCACTGGTGGGCGTGAGCCCTTCGCTCGGCTGAGGGAAACTGAGGACAGAGCATTTGATGGGCCTCCATGGCTCCTCCCAGGGGCAGAGGGAACCACTTGGTTTAGATCCTTCCCCTCCAACTCCACAGTATCCATTCCCCGGCTCCTGTCATGCGCCCTGTTTATATGCCATGGGGTCTCCCCCGCTTTAGGATGGTAGGCGGCAGTCAGGCTTATGGCCTAGCTGGGTTGCACCACACGATTGCTGTCCCTCAATCGCCGCTAAGGGACGGGCGCACATACCCCTGGATTGGCATCAGCTCGGCACCCCTGCACCATGTTTCCTAAAATCCCGGCTGCCCCGAACTGCACAGTTCTGATTCACACCGCCAGCATGGGGTGGGCACCCCGAACCACTGTGGGCTGGACGCCAGCCAGGTTTCCAAGGGCCCCGGCGTGGGGGCGTTACGTAACCCAGTTACGCTGGCTTCAAAGCTCTCGGCTTTGTTGCCTCCTCTGTAGCGGGGCTGGGGTGGAGCTAGGTGGGGCGGGGCTAGGAAATCAGTCCAGTGAGAGAAGAAACAAACAATAACACAGACCCAGGCAGCATCTCCACCTCCTGCTGGCTTGGACTCCAGAGCAGCAGGTGTGACCTACGTTCAAACTAAAAGGCCCTAGCAAACCTCCTTCCAACTCCGCGTAAGTCCCTATCCCGTGCTCCCTAGAAGAGCCCCCCAGAAGGGAGGGGGGAGAATGGAATAGCCTGCTTGTTTATTACCCTGTCTCTTTCCTAACAGGCCTGACTTTCCAGTCCCTGTGGGTGTTGCTCTGAGCAGAATGTCTGAAGGGACAGGAGATTGTTACTCCTACAGCATTATACCTCCAAGGCTAGCTTGTTTGGAAGCTAAGTCTTTGGGGTGAAACAGGCTCCAGAAGAGCCCAGGATAGGAACCCTGCACCTCGACCTTGTTCCCTGTTCAGATCTACACTTCAGACCGGGAGAAAAGCACAGTGCTGCTGCGGAGCAGTTGCTCCAGGCAGCTGGAGGCCGTTGGAAAACCAACATGTGATTCTGGCTCTACAGGGCTTGCATGACCGGTGGACTCGGTTTAGTTGACAGCAGAGTCCGGTCAGTGGCAGGAGCCTTTGTACAGGACTCCCTGGAGCTAATCAGGACCCTGCGATTGGTGCACTGTCAAACTAGGAGCCTGGACTCACAAGTATTTGTGCAAACCTCTTCTTTGCCCGGGAATGCACTTATCAGCCCCCTAAGTTTCCTTTACTGCAGGAGGTTCGGTCAGAGCCAGAACAAGACCATCAAAACCAGCTTGGGGTTCAACAATGAGACTGGCACGTGTGTTGGGGTAACGCCTCAGCCGAGATCAGGGCCCCATCACGCGAGGTGCTGCACAGACACGGAGCAAGAGAAAGTCCCTTCCCCAGAGAGCTCACGATCTCAGGATGGAACTAAACAGCACCCCCACGCCCTGCCGCTACAAGGCACCCCACTTTGGGGGCAGGGGTTTCAGATCCTAACTAAATAACTAGCCCCTCTCTCTATTACCAAAACTCTATCCCCAAACAGGGGAGAAACTGGGATCTGGATACAGACTCCAATTCCAAGCCTCTGGCTCGCAGGTCCTGGCCTATTGTTCACACTTCTTCAGGGAGCTGCAGTTCTATGTAACACAATCCCCTTTGGTGGTTTGTCGGCTGCGGGGATCAGATGAGGGACCTCCGGATCTCAGCTTGAGCGTCTGCCTGCCCAGCCACCACTAGAGGGAGACAGAACATCACACCGCGTGGGCATGGGTTACACCTACATGCATAAGATGCATTGGCGTGGGCAGAACGAACGTCCATCAAGATCTCTGCATCTCCAAACCTGACCACATGCCAGTGGGAAGAGAACTCTCAGGCTGGCATTGGCGCTCGTAGGAATTACCCTACATTCCCCTATAGTGTTGCCCCTATTGGATCCCCAGTGTGCACCCAGCAAATGAAACACCACCTTATAAAACACATCTTAGGGCAGGTGATCTGAGACCTCATTTTTCTGACTGGCCACCAGAAAGGAAGAGCACCTCGCACTGCATGTACTCCCCTCTCACGGTCCCTCCCTGAAGACAGACACCCACAGAAAGCAATGCCATGATCAGCCATCCGGCAGGGAGAAAAGGCAGCTAGCTCCCGCCAGCTGGGCTTGCTGCTGCTGGTGCTCTCGCATTTGATCAGATAAGCCAAAATTGACTCTGCGAGGCTCCTGATAATCATTACAGCCATGCTGATGGTTGGTGGGAGTTCGATAATCAAGGGTGGGGCTCGCATGTGGATTGAAACCACCACCGGCCGCACTGAAGCGTGGCCCCAGACTCAGACTGAGCCCCCAACTTCCCACGGAAATTGAAAGGCGTTGGGAGACCTCTGTGTTCGTTCTCTACCTGTTTCCAGGCTGTCTCCAAGCTCGTGCCGTTGAAAGACTGGGAGGCAGGAGAGTGTCGCCTGCTAGGAACCAAAACTGGTGCCGAATCTGTCCTACCCAGTCTCCACCTGGATGTTGCAGACGCAAGCCTGGAGAGTTTGGAGAATTATCCAAACTCTGAAACATTTATCGGAACTTCTGGAGAAGCTTTCTCCCTCTTCCCCCCACCATCCGCCAGTCTCAGACGAAGACAGGCTTCCAAACCTGGTCCCTGAGGGAGGAGGTTGGCAGTAGAATGGTTCCTATAGCCCCTCTCTTTCCAACACACGTGCAGATACCTGGGTGAATGCAGACAGGCAGTGGCTGACGTCACTTTAACCCTATTGCTGCAATGGAGCGGGTTGCCAAATAGCCAGTGCTCCATTGCAACAGCTGCACTTTGATGGGGTGCAAGGGGAAGCTATGGGGGAGTATGTTTTCCCCCTAGACGTGCACTGGAGGGGAAGCTGTGCATGGATGGGCATTGCAGCACACAGCACTGGAAGGGCAGTCATGCCCGGGATATGGCTGTGCATGGTGCAGGATCAGAGGTACATTGTTTTTGCATGAATCCCTCTTAACTCCCCCAACACACACACACGTCAGGCACTGAAGCAGTTAAGCCCAAGTTCTGTCCAACTGCAGCTCATGAAATCAGAGACATGGGTTTTGTAACCCAAGCCCGGCCAGCAGACGCTGATTTAAAAAACCCAGGCAGTTCCGGAGGAAGCCACCGGGCCGGAGGGGCACGCGGGGGCTCCATTTCTAATCACATCCGGAGAGGGACACCCACGGGCCCAGAGATCATAGAAACACTCACTCCCGTGGCTTGCTTTGATGTCACAGATGGCTCTCAAATCCCTGTGTCAATGGCTGGCGTTAAGTGTGCAGTGAGGGGGCTGGGGGAGCTCGAGGGACGTGGGATTTTCTGCCAGAGTCCAAGCGGGGGGATAAAAAAGACTCAATTGTTAAGAGAGCTGGTGGTCAGAGCCCACCCCAGACAAACAAAACTAGTAACAGTTGCTTCTCTGAGGAATGGCAGTGGCAGAGATGGGCCCAAACCATAAGGATCAGACCCCAAAGGGCTGTGAATTCTGGTTTGGGTCGCTACAGAAAGCTTGAGCATGTGCATCAGCTTTTAACACACACACACCCTGTTGCCCTACATCCCCCGCTGAGGTTGCGCTGATCACTGGGGGGAGAGGGGGAGGTGAGTTGGAAGACGAAGGGTGTTGGGACAATCTCGATCACCACTGTATGAAATGAGGGGAAACTTGATGCCATGGTTAGGGTTCTAGTCTGGGCCTCGGGATCCCAGGCCTCGATTCCCTGTGTGACCATGGGCAAGTCACTTAGCATCTCCTGGCCTCTGTTTCCCCATCTATAAAATGGGGATAATAGCACGGCCTTGCCTCATGGGGGTGTGAGGATAAATACATTAAAAGATTGGGTGGAGCTCCGGTAACAGAGGCCATAGGTCAATTAATCCCAAACAGGATGGTGGGTTTTGGGTGAGGTGGATGTTTACCCAATAGGCACTCAGCTGAGACCCAACAAACTCATTGCACTGGGGTCAGCAAACAGCCCTTAGGCCGTTAATGTGCTCGCCCCAGCATCTCTGTCTCTGCACCCACTGTGCTGAGCAGCGTTGGTAGCAGCAAGTCAGTCTGGTTCTTGGGGCTGATGGGGGTGGGGGGGAGATATGAAGGCCAACAGGCTGTCTAGTGTTCACACACCACTGCAATTACTAGCTACCCCCTTGTTAGCATTTATCCTGAGACAAAACGTTCCCCTCACCAGACAGGGCTGCAGCCCAGAAAGGGCCCAGCTCTGGGCCCAGGGGCTGCACATAGAGGCCAATATTTTAAGCTATTCAGTCGATCATTTAGGGAGAGAAACAGAGGTGTGTCTTTATCCCTCCCTGAAACCCCACCTGTGGCTTTCCCTGCTGGGACGCTCTGGGAACGGGGGGGACCCTTGTACCCCAGCAACTCATGCCCTGAGGGTGTGATGGGGCCGAGCCACAGGTATGAGATGTTACAACCTCCCTCTAGACAGCTCTGAATCTTTAGCTCAAGCTGTAGCAACTCCTATTTTTAGGGCTGGAGGTTTCCAGTTCAGTCCCCGCTGTGTCAGCCCAGGAGGGCGTCTGTTGAGGGACCCGTCGACCTGGAGATAAGTCTCTATGATGGGGCTCTTCATTCCTTCTGCTGAGCTGTGGCCATAGGATACCAGAGGCCTTGGTGCCCCTTTGGTTTGGGCAGATTCACAGAGTTTAAAAGCAGAAGGGACCATCCTGACCATCTGCTCTGACCTCCTGCACAGCACAGGCCAGAAAACTGGCCCTGGCCATTCCTGCCTCCAGCCCATACCTTGGGGTTGAGCTAGAGCATGGCGATTTCTAGATAATGTTAATCCCTGGATTGGGCCAGAAACACAGGACCCGGTGGCTCAGGGACACACGTGCTCCCACCTGAGGCCCCAGTCGCTACCACAGACTCCTCGCAGAGCAGTACGGCCAAGGCTCGGCCTCACCCTGTCTCCCTTGATTGATGGTGGTAGCAGGGCACCCCCAGGCTGTTGCTGGTTTTGACGGAACCGCTTTTTCAGGTTGGGCGTGTTTAAAAAGGCAAAGGACTGATGCAATGTTGTGGAGCCAAGCTTCCCCTCCCCGACACACCTCCGCCTCGCCTGCCATGACGCAGCCTCCCCACAGCCCTGCCTCCTGCAACGGCTGCAGTTGTCACCACACGTTGTGAGCGGCCTGCTGTCCGCTCGCCCAGGCCGGCGCATGCCACCTGGGGGGACATGGGGGCTTGACGGGCCATCGCCCTGACGCTGCTCGCCCAGGGCAGTGTGTGCCACCTGGGGGACAAGGCAAGATTCGTCACCAGGTCCATTCTGGGCCCCAACATTTATAAGTGATCAAAACCAAACTGAGGTAAAATAGCTAAAACAGGATAATAAATATTGAGCATTTTACTTCTTAAAGATGAGCCAGGGCCTGCATCCAACAAACATCCAGACAATAAAGCACCAGAAACTCAGCGCCGAGTCCCGCTTGAAGTCCTGGAATGTGGGATGTTTTCCTGGACACATCTGGTCTACGGGGCAGCACAATACACTAGTGGAGGCCATCAGTTCAATCCCAGTGTGTTGGCCAAGATGGGCACCATCCCTAGAGCAAGAGGCAACCGTCCTGCATTGCTGGGCTGCAGACAGACAGACAAGTCCCTTAGGGAACTTGCGGGAAAGGAGGTGGAAACTAGCTCTGCCCAAGGAACTGGAGAAAGGATCAGATCTTAGAGAGGGGAGGGGCAGCAACCAGAAGATGGTGATCTCAAGGGAGGAAGCAGCATGGAGATCTTCCTCCTTGACCAGACTGGGTCTTGATGGGGCAACGTGCATGGGAGCAACGCTCCTGAAGGGGTGTGGCTGAGAGGCCCAGTTCCCACAGAGATGCTGGTGCAACCCACTGGTGCATGAGTGTTATTGGGCCCCCTCTGTGCCTGACCCCCGTCATACTTCCAGCTCAAAGCCAGGATATGGTTCCACTTCTATGACAGCCGCCATCTTGGCCAACACCCCGGCCATTGAACCGGGGAACCTCCAGAGCTAAGTTTGAGCAAGACAGATCCTCTGTGAATCAGGCACAGAGGGGGGCCCTGTACTACGCACTGATCAATGGGCTTCACTAACTCACTGGAGGAACAGGGTCTTCCCTTAGGCTCAGCCGGGTGGGTGTCTGTAGTGGGATGGTTACCCCGCTCCTGCCCTGAGGGGCTGGAAAGAGCCCTGGGAGAGGGCTGAGGCTGAAAGCTAGGCTGATCAAGGAAGCAGCTGCAGCTGTGGCCAGGTTAATCAGGGCCCAGCTGGCCCTTATAAGAGGGCAGTGGGCCTAACGAAGATAGTCTCTCTCTGAATATAGAGAGGGAAGGACCTGGCCACAGATGGTACCTAGACTGGAGCAGGGCTGGGGGAAGGCTAGAGGAGCTGGGGAGCTCCAGCCTGAGAAATCCCCAGGCTGCAAGACCTAGACTAAGGTCAAAAGGGGTACTGTGGTTGCAGGGGGCAGCCCATGGGTAGGCAGAGGCAGCAGGTCCAAAAATCCCCTTGCCTGTGATGAGTGGCTAATACACTGCAGTCTGCCCCAGTGCATGAGGCTAAGTGGGGACTGGCAGTAGCCTATCCTGAGGTGGGGATAGTGGGTGGGGGTTCCCTGGGGAGGGGAGACCCTGAAACTGAGGGGTTACTGCTGGGGGGGGCAGCACCCCAGTGGAAAGGGGCACCGGGATCTGGGAGGGACACGGGGGCCCAGCGGTAACCAACAGCGGGCGCTCCAGAGAACCGGTGAGCTAATTCCCGGAGAAGACCAGCAGGAGGCCCCGCAGGGGTGAGTCACCGCACCGTCATGGTGTCCCATCAGGATAATACAGAGGGAAAACTCCTGCAGGGGGTGGGGGGACACGTGTTTCCCCTCGGGGAAGCAGCTGAGTTGCAGCAGACTGGCTGGCTGGACAGCCTTGGGAGGTGCCGTTGGTAGCATTGCCAACCCTCCAGGATTGACCTGGAGTCTCCAGGAATTAAAGATTATGCTTTAATTAAAGATTATGTCCTGATGAAATCTCCAGGAATACATCCAACCAAAATTGGCAACCCTAGCCGTTGGCCCCCACAATGGGGGGGGGGGGGGCGGCGCGGGCGGCACCACCACACCATTCCTCCTTGGCTTCTCCCGCCCCCGTGCTAAGGACATCTCATTCCCAGCATTCAGTCCGCAGCGGGGTCTCTCCAGGGGACAATGGCCCGCGAGGGCCTGTAATAAAGTCAGCTCCCTGCAGCCAGGCATTCTCTGGACGGCGGCAGCCAGTCTCCTAGCAACGGACGGCGGTAGGCCTCAGGCCTGCGTGGCCCAGCTGAATGGCAGGCCTGACTCCGGAGCTCTTATCTGGGCGCTTGGGCGGAGGGCAGATTAAAATGAACAGCGCCTCTTAGGCAAGCCAGCAAACAGCCTGGGCCATTCCCAGCCACGAGAGACTGGGGCAATTGTGCCTCAGAAGCAAGATGGCGGGGAATCAATAACCCCCGGGGCCGCACTGCCCCTGTGCTGCCTCTGTTATCCAGAGGGTCTTCACGCAGGATCTGCCCACCTTGGTCTCCTGGGGGCTGGTTTGCAGCTAGCCAGCACCCCCCCCCCCCATCTATTGTTGCACCAGTGGGTCTGCAAACAGTACTCCTTCCCCACCCCCCCAGGCTGGACTGTGTAGGCAAGTGGTGACTTTGCACTGGTAAAATGGACACGCGCCTGATTCCCCAGGAGAGAATCTAGGTTGGCAAACACAGGGGATCGGATCGGGAAAGCAGGGAGTGAAAAGGGGGTGGGGGGCTTTCTCCAGCTCTCTCCTCATGCCTGTCCTGGCTCCCCTCTGCCCACACATGGGTGAGGGGGGGTTGCTGGAGTTCGAGCCAGCCAGAACTGCAGCAGGGATCACAGCGGGTGAGCAAAGGGCCCGGCGATGGTGCTTTGCTAGCCGTGGGCAGGGTAGAGACAGAGCCCTCCCTGCACTCTTTCCACCCGCTGGGGCATCGGGCCCCAGGACTAATCACTGGGGAATTTTATATTCGTGTCCCTTTGCCTTTCATGTGAGCATCTCAAAGCCCTGTACACATGAACAAACTTTCTCCACACTCCCAGGAGCCAGGCTTATTATCCCCATTTTAACGAATTTAAGCTTCAATTAACGTATGTGCAGCAGGTGGTCGTCAAGTGCTGAATCAGGAAGTTATACCATTTGGCAGGTGGGGAAACTGAGGCACATAATGAACTGACTGATCCAAAGTCACACAATAGGTCATGGGGACAGCCAGGAATAGAACCCAGGAGGTCTGATGCCCAGCGCCCCTGCTCTAATCAGTAGGAAACACTTCCCTCTCCCAAACTTGGGAACAAAACCCAGGAGTCCTGACTCGCACCTGCCCCGCCTTGCTCTCACCTCCCATTTGGTAGCCTTATGGATTTGTTTAATTTTGCTGCTCTCCAGGACGCAAAATTATGGGGAAAAATAGTAGGGGGAGCAAACATTTCTCTGCCAGCTACTGAGGTGAGGGTGAGGAGGAAGGAAAGGGGCAGCAGCTGTTGAGCCTTTGAGGTTCACTCTGTGCCCCCCAAGTCCCTCCCAGTAAAAGCAAACTGCCTTGCCATGCACCCCGGAGAGCAGTGCTGGCATTTGGCCTGGCGACCCTACAGCAGAAGCTCCCTGGCTGCTCGCCACAGATCAGGGGAGCCCGGATTCCATTTGTCAGATTCCTGAAAAGCTCGGGCAGCGGCGGCTACGTGACTGAGCAGCGGGGATAAGGGATTTGTCCTGGGCTGGGCTGGGCAGCCTGCAGGCTTGGGACTCTAAATCCAGGTTGGAAAAAACAGATCCGCACAGAGATTTCGTGAGATGCCATTTTGCAGGCTGTTACTTCAGGGAGAGGTTCCTAACCCTCCTTGTTCCTTTCCAACTCAAACGGTCCTACCCCACCTCCGCATTGGTAAATTACCAACCCTCCCCAGCCTTCCGCCTGTGGGCTGGGACAGCAAACAGATCGCTCCCCATGCGGCCTGACTGACAGCTCGCCTTGGGCCAAGCAGCTGCCCAGCAATGGCATGCCTCGCGCATAAAGCCAGCAGCCTCCCGCCTGCTCTGGGTCACAGGACGTGTCTGCTCCTGAGCTGTCCCTTGTCCTGGGAAATGGGCAGCAAAGGTTTGTGCTAAGTGTCAAAAGGCGAGGGGTTCTGGCCTGGCACAAAGGGGCTGAGCCAGGGGCTGTGTGTGGAGCCGTCTCTTTGATCCCCTTGGGGGGCTCCCACGGGCTGTCCAGCCCCCGGGCTCCTAAACTCGATGTCATTGTCGGCTGCTCTCTCTTGCACTAAGCCTGGTCTCCGCTTCCTCTGTGTCCTCTGCCCCTTCCTCCTGCTAACCCCCCGGTGCCACTCCTCACGCTGCGGCTTCACGGCCATCCCCTCTGGCCTGCCAGAGTGCAGCTGCTAACGTCACCTTGCCCTGCCAGCGCTCTGGGGCAGTACCTGACTCCAACGGGAGCATCGACTGGACTCTGGTGCACCAAAGGATGTCCGACCCCTTCGGTTCAGTCCCTCTAGCCCTCCCCTGGGTGGCTGCACCATGGCTGCCACCCAGCAGGGCTTCCCCACTTCCTGTCCCCACCCATTCCTTACCCACCCCACTACTCGGAGTAGCCACTGCCCCTCCCCACCGGCTGCTTTGCCCAGGGCCCAGCAAGCAGGGCTCTGGAAAAGGGAGTTAACATTGAACAGCTGCTGCTGGGACTCAGGGAGGCTCAGGAGAGGTCTGAGTGTGGGAGATCCCTGCTGTGGCAGGAGTTTAAAGGTCACCTTCGGAACAAGCTGGACCAGGGCAGATTTGTATTTCATGCTATGCTAGCACAGAGTGGAATCCCCCAGAGGCTGGGGAGATAAAAAGGGAAAGAATAATTAATGCCAGGGGCTGAGCTGATCCGTCCTTATGAGCTTCCTGGCTCAGCCCTGCACTATCACAGGGGTTCCCCATTTTCTCGACTCCCCCCCCCCCCACCCCACCCCACCCCAACTGAGCGCACGGAGGGCAGAATGATGTGAGAATCTCTTTTGGATTTGGAAGCTTCTCCCCTTTGAGCAGCACATGTGCTATGCCGAGGGAGGTGGGGCTCTCGAAGGGGTGTGTGGTTTCCTAGAGGATCCTGGGAGCCAACCAAACAGTCCTGGGGACCATCGTTAGACTAGAACAGATCCAAGCGCGTGCATAGAGCAGAACAGAGTACGTAAAGCTTCATGCTGCCAGGGGAATCGTTCGAGGGGGAGGGTCCCATCTCCCATAGACGGCAAGAAAATGAAAACAAGCTATCACCTGCAGCCAAAGCTCAAGGTCTAAATCCACCTGCTAATCAAGAGATTGGTGTAGGATTCCAGAGAACAATGAACCGTGGCAGCTTTCGGTGGGGCAAAGGTCAGAAGGGCCCAGCACCTGCAGCCAGGGCCAGATTTTCACAAGGGTTCAGTGGGAGCTGCTGGCCTTTTACCAACACTTGGCCCCAGAAGCACAAGTACATTTTACAGGGGAGGTTTCTCAAAGCTGGATGTGGATGCCCCGTTACAATTAAATGGAATCGGGCTTCCAAAATCCATGAGCTTTGGCTTCCACATCTCACCCTCCTATCCCCAAACCTCTCCTGCCCCTCCCCACAGGGTCTGTTGACCTTCCTGGCATGAGGCAAGGCCTATCTGTTTACTCTGCCTTTTGGAAGAGGGTCGATGCCATGCTGGGAAGGGAGCTGAGCTTTGTGGGGGGACTGCTGGTGGGGTAGTGTCTGACTTTAGTTTGGTGGCCTCTCTTTTCAAAGCTGTTGCATGTGCTCCTAAGACTTTAAGACAGGGCAGCTTTTATCTCCGTACGGATCCATATAAATCAATAGCCTAGCCAAACGTTTTGTATAATGCTCCTTTTAATCTATTTATCTGCTGGTCTGAACCCCACCTGAACACCTCTCAATCTTTGCATTTATCCTCACACAGCCACACGAGGCAAGGTACTTATCCCCATTGTGCAGATGGGGAAACTAAGGCACGGAGAGGCTAACTGACTTGCCCAAGGTCATGCAGGGTGCAGTGACAGAGCAGGGACTTAAACCCGAGTCTTCTAGATCCCTGGCTAGCTGCCTAACCACCGGGCCCATCCTGCCTCTACAGCCATTTGCTAACCAGGGGCGGGTTGTTCCGAAGGGAAATTCAGTGGGCACTGAGTGCCTGACTGTCTTAGGATAGTCTCAGCATCTGGACTGAATAAACCGAACAGCACAGAGAAGCATCACTCTTAGCACCTGCGGATCCCTTTATTGGAAGCCTCCGCCGAGGACTAAGCAGGTGGTAGAGACCAAACTGCCCCTGGGGGTCAGGCACAAGATAGGTTGCAGGGATGCAGTGTAGGGAGGGAGGGTGTGGAAAGTGCGCCCTGCTGTTTTCTGGGCTGTCCTCATTCTGGGAATAGGCTAAGAGGCATTGGCCTCCAGGCTGGCCAGCCAGCATTTAAACTAGAAAAGGAAGATGCTGAGTGCTGTCCTACTTGCTCTGTCCTCTCTGAAGGGGGTGGGTGGGGGTGAGGGGGGGCGTGTATCCTGCTGTTTCAGGAGGTGGAATCAATGCTCTGACTATGATTCCATCTCACCCACGTACTAGGGAACGGAGAAGTACAACTAGCACTCCAGGGAGAGTGCATCCCACCTACACAGCCTGAGATGCAACATCCTTGAGCAGGTCCCAAGCTGAGATCCATCCATCCATTACAGGAAGATTGTCCCTTTCCCCGCCCTCCTTCTCTGCTACCTCCCGCTTCACCAGGCTGGCCCAAGGGCAGTGGTGGAGGTAGGGAGATGGTGCGGTCTCCTCTCTCCCCAGCTGTGCTTTGCACCCCTGGCAATGAATCTGAAGGGAGCCGGGTGCCGAAGGAGGAGGGCTGAGTGCAGGTTGTTAAAGTTGCATAGGAATGTGAGACAGCCCAGGCGCCCAGCAAGGTAGTCAATTATCAATCATTAAACGCTCACTCATGCAGGCAGCACTGGACATTTCGCTGGGAGGCCAAGGGCCTCTTGTTTATACTGACGTTAAATGCCTCGTGTGCACAGAACCTGTTTAAAAACCTGGGCGACAGAAGGCCTCTGTTTAACCACAGAGCAGGGTAGCAGTGGGGAGAGCTCCCCACACAAACATGCATCAAACTCTGCTAACGGCTCTCCAACCTGACCTGGAGGGAACACTTCTTCGGCAGAGCAGGGAGTCTAGCTTTCAATCCCTGCGAACAAGGGTTCCAATTAGTGCCAACATTGCTCCACTGTAAATTGGACTGAGGTGTCACAAACTCATCACACATTTGCCACTGAAAAAGCCATCAGATTGTAACTGCTACTGACCTGGACTGGATTCAGACAGGCCACTTAGCTATGAAAGCCTCTATATTCTATTAACCAGCTGTGGAGAGCATGGGAGATTCCTGTATTATTTCTATTAATAATTATGTGTGCCTCAGTTCACCTGCTAGATATTATCTTCCCTGACTGCATGGCATTAAATCAGGAAGGGAAACAGACAGGAAATGAAACAATGATGGAGATAAGGTATCTCCAGAGAGAATACCAAGGGTTTTCCAGGGAGCAATGGTAGGGACAGGGGAAATGGGGGGGTTATTAACTGGGAAATGCCCATCTGCCTGTCTCAAGCTAGGCTAGCAGGTTTATTTTTCCCAGGCCTAAGCCTAGAATCAAAGGGATGCTAAACCATTAAAATTCCCCTGCCTAGAGGGGAGCAGGAGGTGAATCTCTGACAGAGATGCACAGAGAGGATGCTGAGGGGGCTGTCTGTCTCTCCCAGGCCAGGTGTAGGGGTGTCTGGGCTGAGTGCAACTTGCCCAAACCTTGCAAAGAAAGAACGAAGTGTCGATAAGATTCATGCGTGTTGGCCTTTGTTGTTTTAACCCAGTTCTCTCCTACTGTGTTCCTGTCGAGTAATAAATAATACTTTGTTTTGAAAAGGCTGAACTGTGTGGCTGCATACATTATCTGGTTACGCAGCTCCTGAGAGAGAAGCCTCCTGCAGGGGGCCAAGCCAAAACTGGGCCTGCTCCATGAGCCCTGGGGCGAAACAGGGGTGCTATCACACAGGGACCCAGTGGCACAGGTGCAGGAAATGGACCTATCACTAGAAGACTGCAGAGGGGTTGTGACGAAATAGGACTGTTGTTAATGTTTTCCCTGAGTACTGTGTGGGTGCCTCGGTTTCCCCTATGTAGTGCTTGAGTATCTAGGTAGTGGGACAAGGGTGCATGATTGTTACAGAGCCCTAGAAGGCAGATGTGGGCAGGGGCCTGGACACAGAGAATGGCCGACACTCTGTCTCCTGGCAACTGATGGCCTGGGCCCCTTCTCTGCAAAGGTGCAAGCTGAAGGTGTTCGAACAAAGGGATCAGGTGACCTCCTGGCCCAGGAAGGAGACAAAGGGAGAGGCGGGGCTGGACAGTTTCATTTTGGAGCGGGCTTGAGAAGAGGAGGAAAGGGCAGACAGGGTTTGGCCTCCCTGCCCCCCGGTTTGGAGCTGTGGGGTGAAATGCAGGGAGCCCCGGGCTGGGGTCTAAGCTCCCTGCCCCCCGGAAGGGCCCGCAGGAGGGGTCCTGGTTGTACTGACAAGCTCTGTTTGGATTGTGTTCCTGACATCTCTAATAAACCTTCTGTTCTACTGGCTGGCTGAGACTCCCAGTGAATCTGGGGAAGAGGGGTGCAGGGCCTGACTCCCCCACACTCTGTGACAGGGGTACAAAGCAGAGCACACGCTGTGATTCTTGGCATCAGCCCTTCAGTCGGGGACTGTGTCTTACTATAGGGCTATGCCTCGCCAAGCACCTGGGGCCCTGATCTCAGGTGGGGCCTGTAGGTGCTATTCTTTATTATCTACAGTAAAATAACAGCCACCATTTAAAAAAATAAATCTAAGCCGGGTCTGGAGAGCGTGAATTGAAGAGATGACTCTACGGGCAAAGATTCCTAATGGAGGGATCCATTAGGCTGCAGAACTGGGTCTTAAGGAAGAGTCTGGATGCGCCATCTCTACAGATGCTTAAAACTGGAGGACTGCACAAGCATGGAGAATAGACCCACGGAACAACCCCGAACCCGCTGGGAGGATGCGATTTAACAGGGCTTTTCCCACTGCTAACCTGGACGATTCCATAGCTTGACCAGTACATTGGCGATAGTTCATTTAGTTAGATTTTTAGATGCACTGATTCCAGGATCACGTGCAAAACATCCTCAAACAACGCACACACAGACTCACCCTGCGGTTAAGCTGCACACAAACCTTGCCATGACCTGTTGTGTAAACAGATGGGCCTGAATGTTATCAGACTCGGGTTCTCTTAGTGTCCAAAGTAATTCAACCGTAATCAACAGCGACGCTGTAACCCGATGGACCGAGTCCCTACAGGCGCCAGTCCTGCAAACACTCAAGCATGTGTGTAACTTGACCTACATGAATCATCCCGCAGATGTTAATGGGAAGGCACATGTGTGTCGAGTTATGCACGGGCTTCTGTGTTTGCGGGATTGGGGCATGCACACCTGTAATGCCCCGCACTCCAAAACTAGGATATAGAAGTGAAAAATCCCCAGTGACTCGGTTTAATGTCAGAGGTGTTATCACTATTTATTTTGGAACACTGTGACTCAGGCCCTGCCAGAATGGCCCCAGTCCCGGGAACAGGTTCCCTCTCCTGGGAAATTAGGGAGAACAATTAACCTAAACATTTTTTTCAGATATTCTGATCCCGACAAACACAAAGCATCTTATTGGCATGTGATCTGGAAAAGGCGATTCAGAAATTCAGTGCCCACTTTCTGCTTGGATCTCAACAGCTTAGCAGGGTTGGGCCTAGATGGAATATATATGGGACAGACAGATACACACAAGCACACAGGAAAACCCAAGCAGTGCTCCCAAGTCAGCAGGTGATGCTCTTTCTACCAATGTCCCACCATGGCAGTAAGGGGCACACCGGTGCTGTTTTGGGGCTGAGATATCAACTAAAGTAATTAAAGATCCGGTGGGATTTTCTCCCCTCGGGAGTAGGGGGGTTAACCTGGCTGTCCTGGCCAATTCCAATCTGAATAAATACATTCTGCCACCCTACATCCCCCTTCACTCCTGCAGATTCAACTGAAGGAGTTTTCCCCTTCACTTTCTCCCTCAAACTGTTGGATAGTGTTGCTCTGTGCTGTTAGGCAGCTGATGTGTTCCACCCCAGAACTGGCTGCATCTCACCTTGTGAGTGAAGTTACTCCTGTATATATAAAGTCTCTAAAGCACTTCAGGATGAGAGGTCCTTTATAAAATACTGTTCTCTGAGGGCCACATTACTTAGGAGCTCTTATCTCTAAATATAGTGTATTACAGGGACCCTAGAGCCTAGATATGGGTAAACCTGCCCAATTTGCAGGTCCAATTCATACTCAGCTAAGACATCAGAAAACAAACACTACTACAGGTAGTTAGTAAATATTTGGGTTTGTGCATAAGGTGCTATGTATTATTTACCTAAATCCGACATACTGGATAACTCCCTTGAGAATCAGCACCTAGAATTTCCTGTCTGTCCTCTCATCGAACAGAGCTGGCCAGTCAATGAACTACAAAATGTAACTGCTTCAGTAAAGCTGCAGCCCCACAGTATTCAAATACAATAAACAGCTCGACAGTGTAAACAGCAGACAAGATGGATGAGTTGGTGACATTTGCAATAAACAACTTGCCTTCTGCACAAATGAAAGAGGCTAAAATCTTTTTGGCCTCGCTTATTTCCTCATTATATATTTTGAAACATGCAAAACAAGCATACACCTTCGACCAGCCCCATCACAAAAACTGGTTAGAATCCTAGCCTCTGACATTTGTAACATAAACTCCTTTCCAGACTACTTAATTTGTGAGTGAGATATAAAAGAACTGCGCAGGTAAACTATGACTGGACTCAAGATTCAACCTCAGAGGTGATTTCTCACACAGAGCAAAATACGATTAAAGAGAAAAATTCAGCCTGTATAGTTCATCCAACACCTTAGAGTGAGTAAAGTCTGATCCAGCCATCTACCACTGTACAGATGAATCAGGTGGGTAACTCTGTTCCCTTACAACGCAGTGATTAGATACACAACTCACTCCAGATCTCTGCATGAGACTGCTTCAGTGCTATTAGGCAAGCTCCTATTTTTTAAACCCCCTCTTTCCTTGTAACAGCCACAACGAGAAAAGGGAATGAAAGAAACCATTTTAAAAACCAGCCAAGTCTCTCCCCCCCCCCCCCCCCCCCACTACACTCCTGATGCAACCGCAGTCCTCTGGCTCTACAGTCACGTCTGAAGGGTGTAATGGTCCCTGGGAAAGGGGCACAGGGATCGCCCTTTCGTGCGTGTCTAAACCCACACAAAACGACAACATCTAGAAACACTCTCCCCACAGCCCTGCTCTGGAAGCTCCAGCTAAATCCTTGCTAAACCAGGACTCATGGGACCCAAGTCAGTGTCATGATCGCGAAAGTAATTAACAAACTCTTCACCCCCCCCCCCACTCCCCCTCACACCTCATTCTGCTGGGGGGAATGATTAATTTCTGCGTTCTCGGTACATCTTTGAGTAACGACACTAAAGATGATGAAACTAGGTCAGGTTTCTTTCTTTATGCAAGTGACACAAAACTTCAGACAAAGTTTTTTGGGGTGTGCCTTCCCCCTCCCTCCCTTTCTTTGCCGGGGCTGTGTGCGCTTGTTTGGAGTTTTCTTCGCCCACATCCTAAGATCTCTCTCCCTGATCTGAAGTTTCTCTTTCCTAACGTCCCACACAAGCTTGCTTTTCTTCCCTCCCTCTCTCTCTCTCTCTCTCTCTCTTCTTTTCAAATCGGACCCACCTTCTGTGCTCCAGCAGCCTGGCAAGAAAGAGGCTAAAAGCAGCCCCATGCAGAAACAGCAGCTGCTGGGAAGGATCATCTTTTTCATTGCAGACAGCGACCCATGGCTTCGTGCGGAGAGGGGTCTTCCCAGAAAGTTTGTGTGGGTTTCCCTTCCTTTGCACTCTCAGATCCACAACTTTATTCCTGCCCAGCACTTCCTCCTCTGGGCGGCGGGGACGTGCGGCGCGCCCCCGTGCTGGATTCCAACTCCCTTGGGAGTGGCTAGGCATTCTCCCTCCTTGTAGCATGCCAAGGCCATTGTGCGCCTCCTGGGAAAGCACTTCTCGCTGTCCTGTTGCTGCAGGGTCATTCTGATTTCACTTTTCTCTTTGCCTCTTTTGTCTGCTCTCAGCCTGGGCTGCTCTGGGACCGATCGGAGTAAATGGAGATGCCATGAAAAAGGATGAGAGCGGAAAATAAAAAGGGCTGATTGATGTGTACACACTGGAAAAATCTCTCCTGGGATAAGGGAGGCTTGCAAACTGCTCTAAGAGCCACTCCACAGCAGGGAAACTCCCTCCAGATCAAGGGAACTGGGAGATGGGCATTAGGGGTTCTGGGATTTAGGCACAAATCTCCAAAAGGGTGCAACTCTCCAGCCGCCTAAACAAGCAGCTGGATTTTCAAGAGGAGTGCTTGGGTGCTGTGCAGTTTGAATATCCGACCACGTCTTTCTGTGCCGAAATAGAGGCTCAGCTGACTTGAAAATCTGCCCCACTTGTGGGTGTAAAACCCTCCTGAAAATTCTGGCCCCCTGCTCTGCTTGAGAAGGGTGCTGAGCTCATTCAGAGAGCCCAGCCGCAATGGTCTGTACCTGAGTCTGTGGACAGCCTGAAACAATAGCTCCAAGAGGCATGAACTGCCCTCAACCTGTATTTTAACTCTGAAAACTAATGATCATTAATGATTACTTCTTGTGACCGTTGTTAACCATTTTGCGGCTGAACTAGGTATGTGAGAAAGGAGAGAGACGGTGAGACTAGGCAGAGCTGGAAGTAAAGTGACTGGAGTTTGGTTTATGAGCATAAGAACATAACAATGGCCAGACTGGGTCAGACCAATGGTCCATCTAACCCAGTATCCTGTCTCTGATAGTGGCCAGTTTCAGATGCTTCAGAGGAAATGAACAGAACAGGGCGATTCTGAGTGACCTATCCTTGTTGTCCAGCTTCTAGCAGTCAGAGGTTTAGGAGCACCTGGAGCATGGGGGGCCATCTTGACTAATAGCCCTTAATGGATCTGTCCTCCATGAACTTAGCTATGGGCAGAATTTGGTTTGAGGGTGGAACTTGGGAGAGCATCACTGCAGGAGACCTTGTCAGTTCAACCCCTGATTGGTAGAGCTGAGCCTGAACCAAACCCCTGCATCTGAACACCTCACAATGTTACAAAAGTTTAGATTGGATCAGAATTTAGTAGTTTGGACCTATCACTGCCTATTGGGAGAGGAATCAGACTGCTACAGCCATTCTGATGGACTGGGACGCATGGGAAGACCATGCACTGGAAGACCAAGGAGGACAGTTTGGAGGTCAGACCACTAGACAATCAGAATAGCCTGAAAATCTATGAAAAGATGTCCTCCGATCTTCTCTGGGAAGGAATCCTTGCCTCATACAGACGGTAGAAGATTCCCTCAAAATGCCACACCATCCATCAGGGAACCACAGCATGGTTTAGTTCTGACCCACTGCACAGAGGGTGCCCAACACCATCTCTCAGTGGATCAGGAGAGGGGACCGTGATGCATCATGGGAAATGTAGGCCACATGGGAGATGTAGTCCAGCCATGAAGCCCAGGCCCCAGAGCAAAAGGGGAGCATGAGGCACCCAAACCACAACTCCCATGAGGCACCATGGTGGCATTTCCAAATCAAAAGGTGGGGTTTTTTTTTACCATAAAGATTAACTTTACCATGAAAAAGTTAAATGAAAAAAAAAAAAGGGTTTCATTAAAATTTTCGACAGAAAACACCCCTTTTCTCAGAAAATCCCTAGCTGTGGCCCCCAAGATCATTCACACAAGCCACCAAACAGCCATCAGATGGTGATAATTTCCATTCACTGTTCACCTGGAGCTAGAACTGAACCTATCCCAAGAGGAAGGGACTAACTAGTCACTATCATGAGTAAAGAGAAGTTGGTCTAATGATAAGGGACTGGGAAAGATGACACCTAGGTTCAGTTCCTAGATCTGCCACTAACCCAGCTGTGTAACCTTGGGCTTATCTTGCTATGCCTCAGTTTACCCTGCTCTAAAATAGCTTAATAAAACTTAAATAAGGGAGGTTGCAAGACTTAATGCTCTGAAAGCTTGAGGCCCTTGGATTAAAGGCCCCGGAGAAGGAGAAAGTATCTTGTTAAGAAGAAACTAGTTTTCTTTGTAATTTTCTGGATTCTATACAGAGGTCACTATCTTGAGTACAAAGGAGTATTTCTAGTCAATATCCTAAACAGACAGTGCAGGGTGGGGAGTCTACTTGTTAATATCCTAAGTGGAGATGCCTTGTGTGGGGCAGTTGGATTGTGTCCCAGAGGGTATATGTGTCTCTGGATAGCATGTGCGATCTGAATTTGAGCAGGTATTGGCACTTCTGGTAGGATCCCGTGGCTGGGAAGTTGGTGCTTGATTCCTGTTCCCAGCCTCAGAAAACTAATAGAGTTTGCTATATTTGGCAGCCCTCCATTCATTTCCTTGCGTGGCTGGAAGTTGTCATCAGGGCTATAATGGGCTGACACAGTTCTGTCTCAGATACGGAGGAGAGGGTGGTCAGGCGAGGGTGGTTTGGGGGAGGAGTCGGCCTGAGAGATTAGACCCTGGGGAAGAAAATCTTGGAAGCAGGAAGGGCTCTTAGAGAATGAACTCCATTCAAGCCTCTGCTGAGCCTTCCCGGCAGCCAAAAAAAAAAAAAAAAAAAATTCCATCTGTTGTTGTTATTGTTTTTCTTCCTTTTCTGCAGCCGTTTGAAAATGGGAGGGAAAAAGAAGGCAGGAAAACGAGTTTATTGCTTGGGTTCCCTGTAATCTGCATCTGATAATAGCCAAGCACCACTTTACAATCCGTGCAATTGTGTTGCAGTTGGGATGTGTGTGAAAGAGTGGGCAGGGACAGAGAGAGACAGGTCCAAGGGCTGAGAGAGTGCAGGCAAAAAAGAAAGAAGAAGAGGGTCCCAGGGGACCTTGTCCCATTACACGGATGGTTACAACCCATTTGCATCTTGGTGTGTAGACGGGGCCGAGCCGGCTGAAAGCTGTACTCCGATTCGGGGACACAATTTACAGTGTGATCCCATCTACTCTGCAAGATAGAACTAAGTTAGGCGAGCACTCCCCTGGAACTACTGGACAGCGAGAGAGCGGCTTTGTTTTGAAGGGGTCTTGGGGGATAGGGTGGAGGAACTGGAGTTCTTTTTGGCCTGCACTCTCTCAGCCCTTGGACCTGTCTCTTTCCAAATCAAACCTTCCAAATCAAACCTTCTGCCAATTTGGCATTAAGGCGTTACCTTTTGTGGGCCTTGTTCACACACAGATTTGCACGGGTGTAACTGAGCTCTTGTCCCTGCTGTTTTCACTGAAGGCGTGGTTTTAAACTGATTTAACTAAACTGGTGCAAAAGGCCACGTGGGTGCTCTGGCTTTGATTTAAACCAGGTTTTGGTTTGGCTGACGATTAAGAATCAGTTTAAGATAAATGAAAATAAACTACTCTGTAAACCAAAATGTGTCCACACAGGGTTTGCACTTGTCTAAGCAAATCAGTTAAAAACCCTATTTAAGTTAAACCAGTGTGTAGACATTGGGCAATTTGTTCCCTCATCCTACCTCCATTCCCTACTTTTATCCCCTGCTGTAGCATTAGACATTAGCATTTTAACTCTCTGATGTACTGGGCCTGTCGGTCTCTGAGGGGGAAATGGGCAGGAGCAGGATAGGACTCTGCACCTGTATTGAACACAGACCTGCCTGTGTGTTTGTGATCATGTTGCCATCTAGCAGCTGCAACCAAGAGAGACCAGCCCGATTACTGCAAACAGAAGAATGTCTCCCAGGTTGCAGCTGCTGCTATGGTATTAGGGCTTTGGGAAGATGCCACAGGGAATGGCTTAAAAATGGCAAACCAGAAGCAGTCCACTGAAATCTAGGGGCCTTGCTCTTGTTGTGTGCTGATAGTTGAGCTCTGACAGGACTGGGGTCTAGTGGTTAGAGCAGTTAGTGGTTAGAGTGGTTATTCATTCCCATGAGCCTCTCAACCTGGAGAGACAGACACCATTTCCCATGATCCTCTCTTCTCAGGGTGTGTGTGGGATACTTTCCCATGAACCTCAGTGTCTGTGTACCTGATCCTCTCTGCCCTTGGGGGGGGGGATAGACACTTTCTCATGAGCCTCTCTGCCCTGGAGGGGTAAGACACTATTTCCCATGATCCTCTCTGCCCTGTGGAGGGGAGGGTGGGATAGACACTATTTCCCATGATCCTCTCTGCCCCTGGGGGAGAGACACTATTTCCCATGATCCTCTCTGCCCTAGGGGAGAGACACTATTTCCCATGATCCCCTCTGTCCGGGTTGGGGTTGGACAGACTCTATTTCCCATGAGCCCCTTCGCCCGCAGCGCGGAACGTTTGTGCGCGGCCCGCGTTTCCGGGGGGAAGAGGTCTTGCCGGCGCGGCCGGAAGCGGCGGTCCCCTGCTCTGGCGGCGGGATGACGGCTAACGGGGCCGCGCTGCTGCTGCTGCTCGGGGCGGCAGCGGCGCCGGGCTCGGTGCGGGGCTCGCAGGGGGATCGGGAGCCCGTGTACCGGGACTGCCTGGCCCAGTGCGAGCGGCGCAACTGCTCGGGGGCCGGCCTGCGGCACTTCCGCTCCCGGCAGCCGCTCTACATGAGCCTGACAGGTACCGCTGGCCAAGCCCCGCCCCTCACTCCTTCCCCCTCCGTCTGAGCCCCGCCCCTCGGGGTCTTGGCCACGCCCACTCTTAGAGCCCCTCCCCTGTGGGCGGGCACCCGACCCCATGCCCTTACTGGCCTGGCAGCAGCCCCTCTCCTGGCTCCATTGCTGATGGGTCCTGCCCCCCCCCCCCAGGCTATGCCTCCCCCCCCCACCCCGCTGTGCCTTGCCCCCTGATGGTCCTTGTCCTCACCCCATAATCACTCATCCCCTAGTTCCCCCAGCACGGCAGCGCGTCCAGGCCCCTGCCTGTAGGGCCCTTTTCTGCCCCCAGCCCCCAAAACTCCTGCCATCAGCATCCTCAGCAACCCCCCACCCCCACCCCGGAACGTGTTCTCCCAGAGCCCAGATCTCTCCCTTCCCTGCCTGGAACCTGTTTCCCTCAAACCTCGTGATAAGTCCCTTGGAAAGGGAACAGGTTCTGGGCGTCCTGACAGAGGTGAAATGGGGAGACATTTAGGCTGACAGTGCAGTTAGTGAGCCAAGGTGGGTGAGGCCATATCTTTTATGGGGCCGACTTCTGCGCTTTTGTAGAGCGCTTTTCAGATCCAGGAAAGGTAATCTGAGTGTCGCAGCTAAATACCAGGTGGAGCAGGTTGCTTAGCATAAGGAGTGAACATGTAAGAGACCATTCAAGGTGAAGAGGGCAGTCAACACCTCTGCGGTAGTAGGACAAAGGAGGGTTAGTGGGTTATAGATCAGGGATGGGCAACCTTTCAGAAGCGGTGTGCCGAGTCTTCATTTATTCACTCTAATTTAAGGTTTTGCGTGCTGGTAATACATTTTAACATTTTTAGAAGGTCTTTTTCTATAAGTCTTTAATATGTAACTAAACTATTGTTGTATGTAAAGTAAATAAGGTTTTTAAAATGTTTAAGAAGCTTCACTTAAAATTAAATTAAAATGGAAAGCCCCCCAGACCGGTGGCCAGGACCCAGGTAGTGTGAGTGCCACTGAAAATCAGCTCACGTCCACCTTTGGCACCCGTGCCATAGGTTGCCTACCCCTGTTATAGATTATTGTAATGAGCCATAAATCCAGTGTCTTTATTAAGTCCATGATTTTTAGTCTAACAAAGTTATGAATTTAAGGTGCCAGGCTTGTCTAGAACTTAAGATCCCAGGCTAGTGTGAGAGAAGTAAACTGAGGCTGTTCAGAGGAACCAGTTTTGCCCTGTGGGTCTCCTTGCCATGTTTTAAATCCTGTGGGTGGGTTCAGTTGCTTAGTTACACCAGATGCCTTGGAGGTGCCCTGGTCATGAGAATGATAGATAACATGAGAGAGAGATACTGTGTGAGAGAGAGCACAAGTAGCACAAGTAAATCAGCACCAACCTTTAACACAAGCTGGATCACCTTAGGGAGTAGAGAGGTTTTATGGAACTGATGGGACCATCTAAATCCATTTAATAGCAGTAGTAAAAGCTGTGACCCTCTGATGGCTTTTCCTTTGCCTATTTATTAGGGGTTGGGTGGTTCTCAGAACAGTTCTAGTCCACATCACACAAACCACCTCTTTGTTTGGCCTACTTGTTGATAATCTTAGCAGGTGTACTGAGGACTAAATGGGCTGCAGAGACCATGCCTTTCCTATAGAGGTGGTCGCTTCCTGTTCAGACTGAGGTATGTGGGCCTAGGGTCTTGCAGTGCTGCTGCCTGCACTGTACCCACTCTGGGCATGTCTACACAGCCAAGAAAAACCCTTGGCTGGTCCGTGCCAGACGACTTGGGTTGTGGGGCTCGGGCTGTGGGGCTGTTTCGTTGCTGTGCAGGCTTCTGGGCTCAGGCTGGAGTCTCAGTTCCAGGACCCTGTGAGGGTCCCAGAGCTCAAGCTCAGAAATCTACATCGCAATGAATCAGCCCCCCAGCCCGAGCCCTGCGAACCTGTGTTGGCAGGCCCAGGCCAGCCGTGGGTTTTTCTTTGCTGTGTAGACACACCCTCTGTGAACCAGTAGAAGGGCCTCAGAATCCGGATAGTCACCTTTGCCTGTTGGAGATCATATATGCAGGTTCCTTGTTTATTTGTGACTGTAACTCACTGCAAGTGCGCAAGAAGAGCAGTCAGAAAACGCCACCTAGTGCCAATGCCTTCAGAACTTCAGTCAGTCAGTTGGTTTCCTGGTACCTTAGCTTAATACATATGCAAAGCAGGAGGTATCAAAGGGGATGTTGACACTACCAAAGGGCTAGTCAGATCAACTCGTGCAATAGACACATAGGTCTCTGTGGAATGTAGCTCAACACCCTTCTGTCCCATCCTCCTCCTCTGTCTATTGGGGATGCGAGCAACCTGAACTGCTAAAATAAACTCTACATTGCTTTGTTGTCACCTAATAAGTGGCTCTGTCTCTCCTCTTTGTGTCTCTTTCAGGCTGGACCTGCAGAGATGACTGTAAATATGAGTGCATGTGGCTTACAGTGCGGCTTTATATCCAGGAAGGTTACAGAGTGCCTCAGTTTCATGGCAAGGTGAGCAGGAATTTGGCACAGAGCCATTTGGCCCCAGATCACAACTCCTGTGATCCATGCTGCAGCCATGAGAATGCCTCTATCTTTGCCTGGTTTGGCGAACTACCAGCTGTTGGTTCTTGGATCTACCTTGTGGCAAAAGAGAGTTCTGTAATTTCAGGGAACTGCTTGTGCCCTGCTTATGGGCACTTGGTTCCAGTTCACCACCCTACCTGCGTCATGAAGTCCTTTGCTTCATAGAAAAGGATGACTTGCTTGGTACCATGAGCAACCTGCCAGTGCAGGGGGAGGGTGGCTCGTTATTTATAAACTATTCATCTTCTACAAGTTCTCTTGTCTGTGTTTCTCTCCCCTTGATCTCTGCATGAGAAACAGGATCTTTTTTTGTGCAGGTGATTGGTACCGAGTGCTGTGGAAAGTAAGGATGGGCTGTGGTTAAGCCTGGCAGTCAGGAGACCTAGATTTGACTTTTACCACAGCTCACCACAGACTTTGGGGAAGTAGTATATGGCCAGGTTTTCAAAAGTACCATCTAGTTTAGGCTCTTCTGTTCTTTATGTGCCTGCCTTAAGATGCCCAGGTCCTGTTTTTCAGCAGGACTGGATGCCTGCAGCTCCCATTGACTTCAGTTGAAGCGTTGGGCACTCTGCTTCCTCTGAAAATCAGACCCACAATGCCTCGGTGTGAACCCCTCATGGGAGAGCTGTGTAAAAATAAGAGTGGGGGAATAATATGAACTTAGAGGGGGGTTACATGGCTAAATTCATTAATGTTTTCCAAGCTCTCTGAGAAACTGGCGTAGAAGGTGAGAGGAAAGGCAAAGTATTCTGAATTATTTATTGTTTTCATATGTGCTTGAAGGCTCCCACTGAGAAGCCTACTGGGAGCATCCAGTGCACACATTTTTTATGAAGCTTCTAAACAAAAAAAATCCTTTCCATCCTCAGTTAAAATCTGCCGGCACTTCTGGGTTCACTAGAGAGGCCCAAAATGCCATTTTTTCTATCCCATCCCTGATACCAGGAGCCTGTCAGTGTGCTTTGTGGATCCTGGGACCTCTCTGAATGGTGCATCACTACTGAACCCACGGGAGCCTGGAATCTTCATAGAGGCTCAAAAGAATTTTAAACAAGACCATTTCCCCCCCCCCCCCCCCCTCTGTTTCTGTGCCAAATGCCCCTGATAACCTGGTGAGTGCAAGAGCCTTTAGCATGCGTGTCTGGGCTTGACTTAGCTCTTATTTCAGCACTGATCCTGTTTCCATTAGGCATCCTGAGGAACGAAGAGGAATGTATAGAGAGACAGGTTTGTCTTGTGGTTCAGGCACTTGGAATGGGACTTAGTTCTTGGCTCTGCCACAGACTGCCTGGTATGACCTTTGGCAAGTTGGTCTCTCTTGGGGATGTAAAATGTTAATGGTAAGTGTTAGTCTTACCAGTTAACCTGCCTTAACTGTTAATCCCCGTGCCGGCCGGCCCCAGCAGCTAGAGAGAGGAAGATGAAAATGACTATGAAAGGAGGTGAGATTTAAAACCTAGCTCAGAGTTGTTCCTAGAACAGAGTGCTTGGAATTTTTTTCACCTGGAGCTCCAGTCTGGCTGTTCCAGCAGGGTAGAAGGTTTAACTCCTGCCACCTACAGCTGGCAGGAAAGAACTGGAAGTGTGAATTCGTTCTGTTAACTGTGTCCCTCGTTTCCCTTCCCCTTTTACTTTTATTTTTTAGTGGCCCTTTTCCCGCTTCCTGTTCTTCCAAGAACCTGCTTCTGCCTTTGCTTCTTTCCTTAACGGACTTGCCAACTTTGTGATGTTGACTAGATACAAAGCATCCGTCCCGCCTTCATCTCCCATGTACCACACCTGTATCGCCTTTGCCTGGGTAGGTAGTTTGAAAACTCTCCTCATTCCTTTCATTCCTCCTCCCCGACCCCTTTATAGAACTTCCTGTTTTGTTTTTAATAGTGACTGTTTATAATAACTTTCATTTAGAGAGCGCTTTTCATCGCCAAGCGATTTGCAGAAGGGATCGCTAAAATGCAGCCACCTCTGGAGTGGCATGCATCAGCTATCTGAAAGCGCAAGGGGTAGTGAGGAAAGAAGGGCATCAGATCTGTTGAAACTGAGGAGGTATTTGAGGGAGGAAGAATACAATAGCCCCAGGATCCTGAAATTGACACCATGCAAGTAGCCTGGCCAGGCACTGGGCAAAGGCCCATCCATGTCCTGTCCTGTGCCCGGCTGCCCAAGCAGCATCTATGATTCTGGAGACAGGGACCAGATTTTGGCCCTCCACTTGTAAATACTGGGTGTAACAATTTGTGTCCAAGGAGGAGAGAGTCTGGGGAATGAATGAACTGCACAACAGAGGGCGTGTCTGGAATACCACTTCGAAGGTCTTCTAGAAGCAGGTTAGCTGGATAGAGCTTGGCTCAAGTGAAACTTGGTGCATAGAGAATTAGAAATGAATCTTGACTTATCTCTGTGCCTCCCAGTGTGCTGACCACAACCCCAGTTATAATGGAGCATGGCCAGGGTCTCAGCTGTCAACAGCTGCCATTCAGGGCATCCTTGTCATGAAGAGCCTCTTGAAGAGAAATCCTCCGCAGCCCTGTTATTAATTTATCCCCAAGGACTAGATAGGAACTGGTGATCGAGAGATTTAGATCCTATTCATGGGCATTGAAAACTGGGCTAAGGGATGTGAGTGGCTATCGTGCCTGGATTGGTGAATGTTTGTGCTGATTTTTGCAGGGCTGCACAGGGTGGTTCTGTCCGTCTCTGCAGTGCAAGATGGAGGACTGCTCAAAGCACTCAGTCTGAGGCATCCCGAGGAACCATTCGATCATCTGACTCTTAACACAGACCATAGAATCTCATCCAGTCACCCCTGTATTGAGCCCGATTACTTGTGTTTGGCTACAGCATCTCTTCCAAAAGAGCGTCCGGGCTCGATTCGAAGCTAGTTAGTTCTAATGGTTAATAACACGCACTGCTTTTAAAAAAAAAAAGATAGATAAAATGTCCTTTATTATGGGGTCCTATTAAGAGGTCATCTAAGATGGCAACAAACCTGATATTTCACCCCACGTTCAAAGTTTTTTAAAAAGGTGAGTTGGTGGAGTAGCAAAAATAATTCCTGCTCAGTGACTTGCCTACTTCTAGGCCGGTGAAAGCAGTGTGCAGCCCCTGTGTATACGCAGTGAGGACAGATAGGTGGGGGAGTACACTCCTCAGGTTTCCTTTAACATCCAAGGAAACGTGACCTTGCACCTTGCCCAAAGGGGATTATGAATTCCCCTTGTGTATTGTTCCCAACGCACATTATGGAACAGGGTAAAGAACCCTGCTCTTGAGTTAGCAATGAATAGTGCTGTGTGTGCGTGGAAGAGAACAGACTCTCTGCTGTCACTGTCTGAGGCTGTGAATTGCCATTTTAATGCAACAGCTTAACTTGACTCATTCTGTATTGTTGAGTTCCTTGGGTTGCAGCCTCCTAGACTTGCTGCAGGTGCTGTGCTGTGTGGTGCTGGATTATCCGGCTGCTCTGTGGCAGCTTAGTCTAGCAGCCAGGCTTCCCCCCAGGGGCAATAAGAGTGCTGGTTAGTATTCTGGGTTCTGTTGGAAAACTGCTCTATTTTAATCCAGCCGGGCCAAGTTCTTCTGGGTTGTGTCTGTTAAATCAGAATGAGCGCCGTCCGAATGACTCGAGTTACTCTGGCTTACGCCTGCTGCTGAGAGCAGGATGTGCCTCCTTTTGTCTGTTGCAAGGTGACCACGCTTCACGCTCCAGCTTTCAGCACCATGCTATTCGATAGTATCAATTTTCGACTGATTAAACTGTGTTTGCTTCCTGGGTTTATTAATTTAGCCTTTGGCTTGGTTTTCCTTCCTCCTTGAAATGCAATTTATTTCTTACAGCTCCACGGAGGGTTTTTTTCCCTTTGTTCTTATTCTTCCGTTACCCAGCTGTCATCTACACCTTAAACATTTCATCTCCTTCCTTTAACTGTGGCTCCTTCACAGTGTCCCTATTGACTTTCTTTTGTGAGTTTGCTAGTACCAGGCAGAAGGACTTTTGCTCAGATGGTCACTGGGTTATTTCTCCTCGGTAGCCAGGGCTTTGTCACTAAGCTTACAGTTGGAACTTCACAGGCACAGAATTTACCGTGGTCCATTAAGTCAGGATTCTGCCTCCAGCAGATGCCAACACCTGATGCTTCAGGGGAAGGTGGAAAACATCACGCTCGTGGCTAACTGTGCATGTGGTGGGGAGTTTTCTTCCTGACCCTTGTGGTTATCAGTCTGTGCCCTGAAGCATGAGATTTGATTTACTCTCAGTGCATCATTACAGATTATATTGATCATAAAGTTGTCCAGCCCTCGTCTGGGCCTTTTAAACCTTGTTACAGTGCTTGTGTTGTCTGGCTCTAGGCCTGTTCTTTAGGGAACTGGTCTTATGAGATGCTGAGTGCTGTCAGCTCCGACCCAGGGACTCTAACCTTTGCTTGGATTGTTTCTTTGCGCTTAGTCAGTTTCTGGTTTCTTTAGTTGTGCAGGATGATTGATTTCACCCTGGCGATGAAAGCTCCTCCCTTTGTCACTTAGGAGCATCTTCTTAATCTAGTAATCGGAGATGCCTTTGGACTCTATGCTAGATCTCTTTATTTAGATTGTCTCCCACCACATCCCCACCCGACGAGGCTGAGCTGCTTCAGCTTCATCCTTAATAAAATAAGAAAAGCTGGTAATGGTCCCCCTTGTTGAAGCTTCACTGTGGCTCACGCTTGGAGACTTCCGAAAGAGCCAAAGGGCATTTGTTAGGTGTGGGTCCTATGAACATCTCCAGTATGTAGCCCAAGTCTGTTGATTTAATGATCTTATAACCCTGTTTGGGAGAGCTCATTTGCTTGCAGGGATTAAAGAGTTGCAGGAGAGAGAGACTGGAAAAAACGGGTGTTAATTGTGCATCAGGAGGCGTGAAACTCTTATATAAGAAAGCAGGCACCGTGCTGGAGGTACAATGTGTTTTCACCTCAGGAGCGCAAAGCTTTCTCCAGGCATTTAATTAAGCTCACAAAATCCCTAAGAAGCAGGTATTCTTATTGCCAGTTCAGCTGTATAAACAGAATTGCAGTAAATGTCATCAAGGAGCTATGCCTCCCTTCTGTTTTATTTTTAAATATATACACTGCAGTGGAAAGAAAAAAATGTAAACAATGAAAACCTCAAAACCATGTAGAAATGAGCTTTAAAGAAAGTCAAAGAAATTCTCTTTAGGAGCTTAGTGCTCTTGTAGGTTTTCCCCAGAGGTCAGGAGAACATGCTCGCGTCCAATCACGAGGCATGGGCTTCCTGCAGGAATTACTGGATGAAGTTCTGTGGCCTGTGATACAGCAGGTCAGACTAGATCATTGTAATGGTCCCTTCCGGCTGTAGGCGTCTATGAAAGCGTTCGGACAGCACTAGGGTCTTTGGCAATGGCTGGCGATAGAAGACTGTAGGTCAGGTTAGGCCCTCAGTTACTTCCGTGCAGTTCTGTTGGTGTCAGTGTTGCGGGGCGTACATGAGAACAGACATCGACCCATCTGTTAAACGTCCTCTCTGGTTAAATGGTGCCTTCGCTTACTAAACATTAAAGGGTTTGTAAAAAGTCTGCCCCCAAGTTATCCTTTCGTGCACGCTCTCGAATGAATCCCATCTCCTGTGTGTCTCTTACACTGTAAGCTCTCGGGGGCGGGGGACTGTCTTATACAGAACATCTAACTGTCTGCCTCTCTTAGGTTTCATTAAATGCCTGGTTCTGGTCTACTGTCTTCCATACAAGGGACACTGATGTAACCGAGGTGAGTGTTACCCTGCTGTGGGAGCTTTGCATGTCTCAGGCAGTTGAGGATCTGCTATCTACTCTTGCTTCTCAGCCCCCTGAAATCTACAAGGCAAACCCGGGGTGTAAATGGGGGTGAGGAACACATGGCCATTCTCTAGTTCAGTGTCTGCTGAGACGTGGCTGAGGGAGACCTGCCTTTACCTCCATAATGTTCTAAGATGCCCCTATGCTGCTGGGGTGAAGCTGGGGGGCTGCAGAAAGGGATCTGGTGAATCTGCCTGACCTGAAAAATGGGTCTGTGTGCCAAATCCTAGGAGTGCTTACTTGAGCAAACTGTCAGTGGCTCCTGAGTAAAGATGGAGTTAAGTCCCCTGGAAACTAATCTGATATTGTTGCCTTCTTGTGCACAACATATGTTCAAATGACTCTTGAAAAGAAATCCTGGTAAGTTCCGTTTCTGGAACTCTCAGCCCTTTAAAACCCTGATCTCCCTGACTCTCATCAATGTCTGTGCTGTCCCTCCTTGGCTCTTTGTTGCTCTTCTACCAATGATCTAACCAGGCCTCTTGCCCCACAGAAAATGGATTACTTCTGCGCTTCCACCGTCATCCTGCACTCCATCTACCTGTGCTGTGTCAGGTGAGCTTAGTACGGTCCTTGTGTCCCTGAGATGAAGGGCGTGTCTCTGGCTTCACAGCTACAGAGTTGGCTGGCAGCCCTGCAGCGAGATAAGCAGTAACCTGGTATTTACTTTCCTCCTCCCCTCTTTGTGCTATGAGAACCTGACTGGGGCTTTGTTTAGCCAAGGAGCTGGGGAGTGCCGCTTCTCCTCACACAGAGGGGAATGTGTCTGAACTTCTGATAAGGGACATCAGCATTGCTGCGGTCCTAACATTCAGCAAGTGAAGGAGAGAGAGACCCATCATAGAATCATAGGACTGGACGGGACCTCAAGAGGTCATCTAGTCCAGTCCCTTGCACTCATGGCTGGACTAAGGATTATATGGACCATGCCAGAGCTGGCGTGGGCCCATCCTAGGGTTAGCCACTTCAGGAACAGAAGTAGCCATCTGTAAGCGCCAGCGAGGTTTGTATTCTGCTAGAGAGGGCTGCTTGTGTCCCAGGGCTTGGGGCTTCTTATTGCTGTCTGTCAACACAGGCCAAAGCGTTCAGCTGCTCTGCAGTTTATGAAGCAAGCACTGGCATACACCGGTACCTCTCCGTACCGGGCTGTATCTGGGGCAGGAAGGTGAGCTATGAGATCCATAGTAGTTAAAAGGCAAAAAGACCTCGGAGTTCACTGAATCCTCCCCTGCAAGGGCAGATCCATCCTCTGCCAGTGGTGTGTGTCAGATACCAAACTGCTTCTATACTTCCAAGAGCATAAGGCCAGAAGGAACTTTTAGATCTGCTAGTCTGACCTCCTGTGTGGCACAGGCCACTAAATTCCACCAGCTGCCCTAGACTGAGCCCAATTGTGTGCCATAGGGAGAGCAATGAAGATGCCATCGAGGCCCTGGGGCGGAGTGTGGGTTTTGTTGTATCTCCTTCCTCTGAAGCATCAAGGATGGCCATGCCTGGAGATGGGCACTGGGCAGGGTGGGCCAGGGTTCTGAGGTGACACCTAGCAGTCAGTCTCTCTCTCTCTCTCTCTCTCTCTCTCTCTCTCTCTCAGGGGCTTGGCTGGCTGGTTCTTGCTCAAATGCTCAGGGTCTAACAGGTCGCCATATGGGGGCTGGGAAGGAATTTTCTCCCACATAAGATGGGCAGTGACCCAGGGGCTTTTTCACCTTCCTCTGCAGCATGTGGGGGATGGGTCACTTGCCAGGATTATCTGGGTGTATCTCACGTAATCATTTCCATGCCATTGTGGGGGTGCCTGGGGCATTGGTGCACCTCGGTCCCTCCTGTTCTCTGCCTGCAGCACGTAATCCTCTGGGCTGTGATGCTTGGGTCTTGTTAGGTGGTTGGTTTAGCATGCGGGTGCTGGGAGGAGTTGGTGGCGTGTGCTATACAGGAGTTCAGACAGGATGATCTGGTGTCTGTGACACTCTAGCGGCTGGGACTAGATTAGGTGAGATCTCCTGGGGTGGTAAATGTGTTGCAGGAGCTGGGGCGAAGCCGCTGGTGTGTCCTGCAGGAGCTGTGTAAGCTGCTGGAGTTTGAGAGCTTCTCTGCATTGTTTTGGTTTCCATTGTAGGACCTTGGGTCTGAAACGTCCAGCCTTTGCGAATGCCTTTGGGGCTTTTCTGATCCTCGTCCTGGCCTGCCATGTCTCGTACCTGACGCTCGTGCGCTTTGACTATGGCTACAACATGGCCGCAAACGTGGCGATCGGTAAGGCCCGGTGGGGGCGGGGTCGGTTTTTGGTAGTGACTTGGAATGAATATGAGCAATGGAACTGTATACAATTCATACACACTAAGTGCTCAGTGTCACCCCCTGGGCCACATTTGGGAATGTACGGTGGTTGGAGAGAGTCTGTCTGGCTCTACTTTCTGGAGATGGTGTCTCCTTGTGTCTCCTAGCTGTTCCACTGCACCTGCGTGCGGAGGAAAGAGGGGCTGATCCATTCCCTGGGACTCCAGGTGTTTGTTATCTCTGCGGCTGTTTGTCTGCTAAATCTAAGGACTGCAGCTTGTGTGGCTGGTGAAATCTCCAAGACAGCCCTGACATGGTGCTAGTCTGACTTCCCCCTTTGAGTTAATAGAAAATGCCATTTTCTGAGTAGCCTGGCATCGCCCCAGACCCCTGCCTGCCTCAGAAAATACAGCTGCTTCAACACGTTGGACAGAGTTCTTAACGGTCAGAGCAGTGGGTGGGAGTGTGGGACTCCCGGCTTTGCCATTGACTTGTCTTGTGGTGTCGGGCCGGTCATTCTCCCCCGGTGCCTCCATTTTCCGGTGTCCCCAGCTCTCCGTTTTATCACGAGTCTCACGTTACTTGGTGTTTTACCTCGAGCCCCAGCCCCCGGCGTCGTGTTTGGTGAGAATCGGTTTTCATCCTTAAGAGAGTCACTTTGCAGCCCTCGCGGCTTCGGAGGAAAGTTTGAAAGTGTGACCTTGGGTGTGTCGTCAAGGTTTAAAAACAGGAAGGCGACCAAAAGGCAGGATGGGCTGTAGATGGCTACGAGAGGCTGACAGTGCAGCTGAAGCCTGGGTGCCCTATGGGCACTGTGGCCGTGCCCCTTCTAGCCATGCTCTGTTTCCTCGCTACGTTGGCAGCTGGGAGGCTGCCTGTCCCTATGTCTGCTCTATGGCACTGCAGGGTCAGCCTTGTACTGAGGCAGGGCCCAGAGTGCATTGCAGCGCACCGCTGGGGCATCCGGTCTGGACGGTGGGGGCATAGGGACAAATTGAGAGGAGCAAAGTGATCAGGATGCTGATTGGCAGGCAGCTTGTTAATTCCCCGGAGGCTGAAGTGTTCGGGGGAGTGGGGATAGGTGACTATGGGGAGAAGATCGGGGCCGGTGAAGAGGAAGGGGCGTGGCGACGTGAAGGCACAGCAGGAAAGTTGGCAGTTGTGGCTGGAGGGGAACATAGTCTGCCCCCCCAATCCTAGTGAGACTGCCTGGGATGTGTCCTGGATCTGAGAGCTGCCTGCCTCTGGGGCTAGCAGGGGAGAAGGGAGCTAACGACGTGGCAGGGGCACATTTAAATGACACTCTCATCAGCTTGTGAGCCGTGCTGTGAGTGAGTGACGCGAGGGCTGAGTCACTTACAGGGCCTGGTCTCTACAGCCAGGTTCTGTGCCCTTGGGCTGGCAGAGGACGGAAACAACCCCAAGAGGGTGAGCTCAGCCTTTGCGGGAGGGGTGGTCAGGGTGTTGGCCAGCTCTCGATGGAGCCCGATCCTGGAGAGTGAGATTGGTAAGAGGAACTGAGTGCACGGGAGGCTCGAGGAGTGGGGGAGTAATCCAAAGAGCAAGCCCTGCTTCCTGTGACCATGAGATCCTCCGCCCTGGCCCTCTTCCCTTCCAGGTCTTCTCAACCTCTTCTGGTGGCTGGGCTGGTGCGTCAGGAACCAGCAGCGCCTCCCGTACGTGTGGAAGTGCGTGGTGGTGGTGCTGCTCCTTCAGGGCCTGGCGCTGCTCGAGCTCCTGGACTTCCCGCCCCTCTTCTGGATCTTCGACGCACACGCCATCTGGCACATCAGCACCGTTCCTGTCCACGTCCTCTTCTACAGGTCAGCCTCGGGTGCGTGATCTCGGGGGGGCTGTTTGGGCGACAGAACGGTGTCATCATTCACCAGGCAGCTCCCCCCTTTGAGAGCCAGTCCCTGGAACGCAGACAGCACAGCAAGACGCTCTGAAATGTAATCCCGTGTTATACAGCCAAGCTGCCATATGCTATAGCTCCATCCGATCTTGACAGGGTTGGGTTAGACCAAGCCACGCCTGGAAAGGGGGGCTCTTGACTCGCTAGAAGACGCTCTCCCTTCAATGTGGGGACCGTCTCTAGCATTTGGCATCGCAGCAAGAAGCAGTTTCATGGTGAGTGCTTCCCAAATGGGAGCACAGTCCGGACAGGCAGATCTTACGACCCACCAACACTGAGAGCAGGGAGGAAGAGTGATCTTGTGGTTAGGCTGCTGGCCTGGGGCCCTGGAGGCCACAGCCTCCCTGTTTGATCGTGGACAAGTCACTTAATGGCTCCGTGCCTCAGTTTCCCTACCTGTATCATGGGGGTAAATGCATTAAGAAGTCTGAGATGCTCAGGTACTAGGGACGGGGGCCATACAAGTACCTAGACAGTGTGCGGGAGCCCTCAGCGTGAGTGTAATTCTGCCCCATTAGTGTCCCACCAGCCCACCTAGCCTAAACCAGTAACCCAGCAGGGAAGCCCGTCGGTGCAGAGCCGCGGGCGTCGGCAGCGCAGGAGCAAACGCGGGGCAAGGACTTGGCGCCGTTAATGTTTTCAGACGGAGTAAATGTCATGTGAGCTCATTACGGTTAACAAGCTAACAGGGTGTGAGCTGTTGGAACTAATTATGCAAGCAGTGCCCTTTAGAGCAGTGCTCGCTGGCAGCCAGGCCTAGCTGCCGCTCCAGACGGGAGCTCAGAACTTCGCTTCTGCCCAAGGACGCTCATGCAGGGTAGGCCTGTTTGGGTTGGGGGGCCGGCAGTGTTGTGTCCAGTTGTGCAGGAGTCTGTCCCTCCTCCCCCCCACTTCCCTTATCTCTCCCTCCCCAGGATCTGCATTTGGACTTCACCCACCCAGAGTGTGTGACTGTCCACCCTATCCCACCCAAAGAGAAGATGCATCCCATTCCCAAAGCTCCTCCCTCCCCCCCCCAACCCCTTCCAAGCCTTCCTGGTCCCCTGACCCGGCTGCCGGCACCCCCAACCTCCTTGCAACTTCTGAGCTGAGTGACACGGAGTCAGTGCCCAAATGTATGGTGGATCCCAAGTGCGGGGGATTTCGCTTCAGAGCCTGACTTCCAGCCGCTGAGGAGCGGGCCCTCCGTAGCGAACACAAAATGGTGGGTTCAGCGTGCGGCTGCTGGGAGGAGGTGGTGGCCTGGTATGGGTCAGACTGGGTGACCTGGTGCCCCTTCTGTCCTGGCACTGACTCCATAGTGCATTGACTGGGTATTTCCGACTAAAAAGACTCTCTTTCTTTTGGAATTAGCCTGAACTAGCCGCCACTGGAACAGCTTGGGTTCAAACGGGGCAGTTTCTGGCTAGAACCCCGCCATGCCGCCTCTAACTCGCTCACGCTGCTCTCGTTATCCTTGCAGTTTCCTCCGCGATGACAGCCTGTACCTCTTGAAGGCGAACTCGGACATTCTGAAAATAGACTAAAGCTGTCGGGGGGGCCTGTCGTGCGGAGAGGAGCTATCCCCTCCCTGATGGAAACTGTCATGTGAGACCTTCTGAGCGCCTTTCCCAGCAGCATGCCAGGTCTCAAGCCAGCTGCTCTCGAGAAGTGGTCATCTTGTGCACTTTCTTTGAGTCCCTGTCTGGAATCTGTGGCCGTGCCGAGACCTGCTCTTTCTGCCTTTGACTCCTAGGTGCACCAGAATCCTGGGTAAACGTTCACCCTCCATCAGAGCTTAGTTTTGTTTCCTCTTTTTTTGCCTTCAGAAGTTTTAATTCTAATCCCATGACTCGTTCCATTAGAACATCAACGATCCATCTCGCCCACACGCTCCCCCCCACACACTGTAATTAATGCTCTTCTGTGCTACCGGGCAACATGGTGCGTTTCCGTTTCCACTCTTATGAAATCTGTTTGATTCTCAGCTTGCTGAGGGATTTCAGACTAAGTGGGAAATGTTGGTGAACCAACTGGTGACTCGGCAGACTGGAAGGTGTCACGATCACATTGTGGGGACATTGGTCATAGAGTTGTGTGGCCCATGGGACCTCAGACTCTGCAGTCAGCCGCTGCAGAAATGGGTTATTGTTAAACTGTGTAACTAAGATGGATTCACTCGTCCTCTGAGAATAGAGCCTGTGGTTCTAACCGTGAAACCTCCTTCAGCAATTGTGGGGAGGTGGCTCTCCCAGGTGATGGGGCACTTGGGGTGAATGTGGGTGCTCTTTGCTGTGCAGAGGTGATTTTTTTGAAATGGGATACTCGGTGCAATCTTTGAAAATCTCAGTGCAGTGTGAAATGCCAGGCTGACTTCTTTTTCCGCTCCTCGACAGACCTGCTCTGATTAATCCTGTGTGCCCTATAAGGGAAAATGCCCCTTTCCTGCAAGGGGAGGAGGTGCTAAGGACCCCAAAGATTCCCTAGCCCCGGAATGCCGCTTTAAGTCACCCACATGTTGTGGCTAGTCCACCATCCTTTCTGGCTGTTAAGTGCTGAGAAGGGACTCCCTGCAGGGCTGAGATGAGTGCCTCCTGGCTGGAGGTGGGGGTTGTTGAGGGGAGCAGATGAAAAGCAGAACAGGACCATTCTGTCCATAATGACATTCCTGGCTCCCCCTTTACAATTGCATTAGTCTGTGGCCTGCTGTATGTTACAGGATTAAGGCCTTACTGAGTCAAGTGAAAGTCTGAGTGCTCTGGGCTCCGCTCATAAAAGCAGAGAGACCAAGAATGCGCCAGAAAGCCGAAGGGATCAGCAAGTGCCTTCCTGACTGCCAAAGGGAGTTAATGAAGTAGGTGATCGTTCGCCGCAAAAGGGGTTATGGCTATTGCTGTGTCGCTGTGCCACCACTAGGTGGCGAGCGTTGCCAATCCATTTACATTTCAAACTCTCCATCTCCGGTCTGAGGTTGACAGCCGGCCAGCTGGGCTGGTTCGCATTCGCCTTGGGCTTCAGGCAGACAAAAGGGAAAGCAGTCTGGAATCGATGTGCCCCGTGCCTCCAGACGGGGCTTGGGACGTTGGCTTGGAGAGCCCATGATTCTGGGTGTCCTCCATTGTAGTGTGCTGTACGGTCTCCTAGGGAAGTCATGCCTTGTGTCTGAATGGGCCCAGGCTGTGTGTGACCCCCCCGTTAGAGACGGGAAGGCCAGGCCGTTCCTGGTTCTGTTAAAGGCTTGGAGATGTTAGCTCAGACTTCTAGTCTGCATGGGGCTGCAGTGTTTGATCTGGGGGTGTGTGGGGGTGTTTGCAAAATTAGATTTAGTTCCACGGTTAAGATAAAGTCCAGGTGTGTGTTTGTTGCGGGGGGTCGCACTCCAGTTGGGAAATGGATTTTGTTTTTGTGGGTGTAGCCCCGAGTAACCTCCATTACTGGGCTGGGCTGCCCACGCAGCTCACAGCGGGTAATATACGAGCTGTTCCAAACAAGGGACAGGAAGCCAAGAACTCGCCAGGGGCCTGAGGTGCAGTGAGTCGGGGGAACTTGGTCCTTTCAGCACCGACCCCGCAAAGTGCTTGCTCACCAGTAAGGACCTGAGTGGTACCATTGACTTAGCTGGGACTGCCTATGGCTCTGATCCAAAGCCATTTGCAGTCAGTGAACAGAAGGTTGGACATTCGTGCTTGGGGGACTGGGCCGTGCAGAAGTCTGCAAGGACGATGGCTTGGAGAACATGGGCCAGCTGAGAAGACCTGGCAAGTGGCTACCTAGAGGACTCGTATTTATGTTGACCACAGTTAGCACAATAGCTTGTGTTCAGTGGAAATTAGACTATGGCAGCATGGTGGTAACCCCGGAGAACTGTTAGTGGTGGCTAACGGTGCGTGTGTCTGTCCAGGGCTGAAGTCAAAGCCTGAGCAACTTAGTTTCAAGGGGCCCCCTGTGGCATCAGGCCCTGGGCCCATGCCCTGCTGGCTACCCCCTAATGCTGGCCCTGGCTTTTCATCTACTGGATATGCAGTTGTTGTGGCACAGGTGGGCCGTGGAATTTTTAAAGCATGTTGGGGGGTGCTCAGAATGGTTGAGAACCCCTGGTCCAGAGAATGGCTCCTTCACCTTGGTAGAGTCTCCTGCCTTCCTTACACCAGGGCTGCAATAGGCCAGCTGGGCTCGCTTGCAAAGGGAGGCACCAACTGGCGGATCTGCTGCCTCCTAGGTCGCTGGCGGGCTTCAGCCTGCTACTGGAAGGAGTCGAGAGAGACCTCGGTACCGTCCTCTTTGGATAGTGCTGAGACGTGGCTGGGCTTTCCTGGGTGGGGCTGGTGCCAGCATTCCCTCCTGGCACTCCCGCCCCTGCTCTGTCCCCTGAGACTGGCCTAGCAGGGCTTCCCCTGAAGAGCCAGCGTCCCTTCTCCCCACTTGCTCCAGGTCTTGGCACCTGCTCTGCAGGCCCAGGGCTCTGACCTCAGCTATCCCAGGCCTTGTGTTATTCCCGCCTGGTCTCTTGTAGTCACTGTGCTCCTGAGTTTCAGGGGAAGTATCTCTGGAAAGAAATGTCCTGCCTCTGGTTTTAAACCTTCATTTTCCTTGTTCACTGCGCGTGTGCATCTGCTGGGGCAGATAGTTTTCGGGCCAGTTTAAAAACTCCTGTTGCACTGGGAGGGCTTGATCCATGAGCCCCTCCCTCCCCCTGGCTTTCCACCCGAGGGCTGTACCCTAGCAAGGAGGAGGCCTTTGGTGTGACGCTGTAGTTAGCAGGGTTGTAGTGGAGGCTTCTCGTGGAAATTCTTGCCAAGAACAGACTCATGGCTGTGTGTGCAGGGGTGTACAGCAGGTAAAGTTTCTCTTGTGTGTGTGACATGATTGACCCCTGCCGCAAAAGCAGCTCCTGGCCTCTGAGAGCTCTGTGCCAACTTCTTCCTGAAACGTCCCCATGTGTAATTTTAGAAGTAGAAAACAAACAGCACATCCTCCCCAAAGAGCTCCCAGCCAACGCAGCACATCGTGTGCTCGCTCACTGTCCATTCACCCTCAGTGCTATCACCAGAGCCTGGCATCTGTTCTTCACATGGAAAATGACCGGACATTCTCCTGGCATCGCCCCTGCCGGCCACTTCAGTCGGGCTTGGTAACAGAATTTCCTGAAGGTGACCTGAAAGTGCTGTTGGTGGGGGCAGCCACTTTGCTGCGGGGGAAGGGGGAGAGCAGAGATTTGTGGGTTTCTTTTCCCTCCTCCGTTTCCGAGGAGATTTCCTTTTTGGGCTATACGGGTGATGGGTTGGGATAATCTGTATATATCATGGTAATAAGGGAATGGGGGCAGATTTTCTATCACTGTACAGCCCACACACGTGTCGTACGGGGATGTGAGTGTGACTAACGTGTGTTCTGTTGCTGTTTCACTTCTTAATTCAGCTCTTTGGAGCGTGATCAGTTCATTGTATTAGACTTGGGTCAAGTCAGCGATTATTGCAAACAGTGCAAATGAACCTTTGTCTCTATTGTTGTCCTGGTTTCTCTGAGAATAAAATTGTAATTAATCTAATAATCTCCACCCCCTTCAGCTGTTGATTTTTTGCCCCCAAATCTCCACCTAAAAGAAAAACCATTTGGAGTTGCCAAAAAATGTGAATAATAACCACTCTTTAATCCCCTCTCTGCCTCAAATCCTGAATTAAGTGGAGTGCTGTCGCATGGCCAGCTGGGGAGCGGGGTTGGGAGGGTCACGGCCAGGAAGCAGCCACCTCCATCCGGGGATCAAGTCCAGGAGTTACTGGGTTGGGATGGAGAGAGAATTGACTGGAAGGAGCGATGGTGAGATGGGAGCTGGCGTGGGGTTGGTGGTGCCAGCTCTCAGACAGACTCCCTTCCACTGCCGTTGGGAGCAGGGTTGGGCTTCCTACCAGGAAACCTGATTAGAGCAGGATCCCAGCCACTCTCCTGGGCCCCATCCTCTAAACCGCATGGCCAGGGGCCAGCCAGGAGACCCGAGCCGCCGTCACAGATTCAGCTTATGCTCTTTGGATAAAGCTCGGCCCGTATTACTGGCTTTTCCAGCGTTTGGATTGGATGGCACGGTTATGATACCCTTTAGACGAGGCAGAAAACTACGATCCAATCAGAAACTCAAAGGCAGGTGGACTCTGAACTGTGCTTTCCCCGGCCGAGGCTGCCGAGCTGTAGTGGATCACCGGGCAGTCAGGCTGTGGGGAAACTTCTGTGCTTAAGGATGCAACATCTCTAAATAAAAGCAGTCGCTTTACTTAACGCAGCTTGTGCGCTCTGTTCCAAATCCCTCTCTAGGGACAGGAATTGGGAATGCCGGGGGGGCTGTCACTGGGCACAGCAGCTGAAGCTGGGGAAGGGAACATTCCACCGAACCTCCCTGGTGATCAGTTAATCCCTGGAATAGGGCTCGCTGTCCTGTCCCCCGTGGTTACGTACCGTGCTATGTCAATACTCTGGCTAGTAACATTACACTCACTGGCCTCACGCGGGAGCCTAAATCCCTCTGAGCTCATTGGGCTGCCGCTGGGGCGGGGATTGGATTTAAAGGCTGGATGCTCATTTGAAGCCTTGAATTCCTTCCCCACTCCCCACGGCATGAACTAGCCTCCTAGTAGAACGGGGCCAGCCCGGCGCCAGTGTGACCCACTGGCTAACGAAGAGGTGATGTCATTACCAACTCTGCTGGTTTTACGGCACGATCCAGGGCAGATATTTGCGCGGGGTGAAGAAGGAGCACGAGCTGGCGGGAAACAGTAAAGAGACAGCCTGGGAGACTGACTTCCAATGGTGCCGGGGAGCTGCCACGTCCATTTTCAGTGACATTGTGCGGGCCCGGTGTCGGGCCTCTGAAAGACACCGTCTTTAAGCTACCTCACGCCTGACCAATGCAACCTGCAGGTCCTGCCTGTTCTGCTGCAGCCCCGAGAGGGAAATTAGAGAGACCGGCTAAGGGTGGTGCCCTTAACTCACTTAAGCACCATAAAATCCCACCCTCGGCTTCCAAACAATTTTTTGCAGCGAGAGTTAACTAGCGAGGGTCAGTGTGGGGTTACTGTGCCTCCCACCTTGGGGAAAGACCTATATTTTTTCACAACATTTCTTTAAAGGGTTGGTTCCAAATTAAACATCCTGTATTTATTAAAGTCGTCAGCGGAACTATTAACCGCGTTGGGATTACTTAAATATAGACTCGCAGCTGCTTTGTGGGCTGTTTGTTTAACATTTACGCTTCCACCAACTCAGAGTGAATCTAGACAGCCCCGTTTGCCTTTATTTTATAGCTTTTATTTTCAATGGATTCTCATGCAGTAACACGAAGGCACAGTGTATAGCTCTTAGAGAACAGCGTGGAATATATGTCTATAGCCACAAAATAAATATCTAGAGAAAGTGCCATGGGAATCATGAGAACATCTCTTCATTATTGGGTCTCTGAAATGTTTTTGAAACATACAGTAAAAATCTAACCGTTGGGCCTAAATTATCTGGGGTTCCCACTAAATTCTTCAGCAGATGGGTTTGGTACCAAAACTAAATTGTGCTAATTCTGAAGTTGGAATCCTGCTGAAATTCCACCGTGCCTAGTTTTGTAGTCTCCCTATACAATGAAATTCCAGATTGGGTAATTTATATTCTTCCTACCTCCTACTCCCCTTTCACTTTCAGAGGGAGTGGGAGGCGGTTTTTCATTACCTGTTGTGGAATGTTACTGTCTGCCCTTTAGCAGCTGCTGGGTTCTGCCCCAGAGGTAGCTGCATGTCATGTAAAAGATGCGGAGAGAGAGAAACTAATGCACTGAGTGCAGGATCAGGAATTGGGAAGTGGCTGAGTTCTAATCCCAGCTCTCGCTCTCTAACTAGTCCCTACTTCGTTTCTGTGACTCGGTTTCCCTGTTTATAAAACAAGGGTGGTAATGCAGATTTGCTTCACAGGCTGGTGTGCTGATTAACTGAATGATGTAAGCACTTTGCACCTCCCAAAGGTCTGTAATAAGCACCCCGAGCCGTTAGGGAGGGGTGCTAGAAATGCCTGCCCCAAGTAGGATTTCACTTTGTACGGCACAAGGAGAGCCTTGATGCTACAGAAAGCCAACCCTGCCTGATACTCCGGTAACTGCTCAAGCCACGCTTGGCCCTACACAGACACAAGGGAACAGGACCCGCCATTAATAGAAGCCTAGAATTTATGAATGAAGAGACCCTCAGAGAACCTGCCTCCAGTTTTATTTAACCCCTTCACTGCTAAATCGGCTACCCCATGCAAAGGAGATGAGCTCTGGAGCTGGGGGCGGAGGGGGCGTTAAAGAGGATTGAGCAGCGTGTCAGGTTATCTGCCTAGGATGGATGCATCTATTGCATTTTTAGCTACCAAGCTTCACTCTGCCATAGGACGTGCCTCTTAGCAAAGAACAAGAGGCTTGCCCAGGTCTGCCTAGCCACGGGCCTCAGGCCACGGGCTTCTTCTGTGCGTGGACAAAGAAGACCCCAGTCACGTCATCCACGCCGATTTTCAGGCTGGGCGGCATGAGGTAGGAGCGGAAGTCGTGGATGTGGTAGCCGCTCTTGCTCAAGGCCTCCTTGACGTCGGCCTCGCTCACCGGCACCACCGAGAGCTTGGCCTCGCCAGCCAGGTAGAAAGACTCCTCCAGGGCGCCAATGAGGAGGAAGTGGCCCCCGGGCTTCAGCAGGGTGGTGACGTTACGCAGGGCTCTCTCGAAGCTCGGCCGGTCGGGGCTCACCGCCTCCAGGCAGAAGGTGGAGACCAGGGCGTCGGCCGGTTGGCACAAGTGGGAACCCAGCGGCTTGGGCTGGTGGACGTCGATGGGGAGGATCTGCCTCAGTTTCCCTCTCAGCTTCTGCTCTTTCTCCTTCCACTGCTCCCTGTGCAAGCCAGAAAAGAATGAGGGCTGTCTGTGAGAAAGGTGGTGTGGGAGTCAAGCTATGGGGAGTGTACCCAGCCACACCCAGGAGGGAGAGGGCGGGTGTAGGGTGCTCCAAGGGGGATGAGGGGATCAGAGGAGCCAAAGGGAAAGTCAGGCTGAACCGGCCCATGGAAAAGTGCCGGATAGGGCGGGGTAGGAATTTTATGCCCACTCAAGGTGCTGTGGTGATAACACCAGAGTCTGACACAGCGCTCCCTCCCCCCCCCCCACCCCCGCCCCCGGGCTGCGCTCCTCCAGCTCGCCTCTGCACTGCAGAGATCAGAGCCATGGTTGGGTCCTAAGGAGAGGGACCGCCCCCCTATGGTCCGTTTCCGCTTGCCTTTTCGGAGCCGGGCTGACAAGCGAGTCTTGGAAGCCAGATCCCTGGTGCAAGGGCCTCGTGCTTCCAGCCCCCCCCGTGCCACGCCGCACGGTCTCTCTGGCTGGCAGGGCAAAGCCCCTGGGGGTGAGGCCAGGCGGCGGGTTAGCGGGCCCAGGGCACGCGTTAACTTGGTCAGGCTGGCTCTGGGGAGGGATCGACGCCCGGGGCAGTCACTTGGTGACCTAAGCGAGCGGCGGGGGGCTAGGCTCAAAGAGCAAAGGATGGTGTGGGGGTGTCAGTGTGTGTGTGAACGTGTGAGACATGGCTGGAGGGACGATGCACTCCCTGTGACACGCCGCATGCACAGGCGTGTGGCAGCCAACAACACCAAGGCCACTCTGGCTCCTTTAACTCTGTGGCTAAGCAACCCCCCCCGACCCCCGAGCTGCTTGTCACCCAGTTGCTAAATCCACTGCCCCCCCGCCCCGGTCCATTTCCACCCGGCAAACAGCGACTGTTTGGGAATTCAAGCGACACCCTCGGGTCCCACAAACCGCCCGGACCGTGGAGCATCCAGTCCTGCTCGAACGCCCCTCGGTCCCACTCTGAGTCCCAAACCGCCCGGGGCTGCCTCCAGCCGAACGCAGCACCGGCAGCTCTTCCCCCGGCTCCGGGGCCACCGACCAGCCTGGTTCGCTCCTGCCCGTCCCCCCCCCCCCCCCCCCACCGACGCCTACCCTTTGCCCTCAATCCGGCAGACGTGTTGGATGTACGGGCTCCAGTCGAAGCCGCCGGGCTCGTCCCGCACCCACCGGCCCAGCACCTCCCGGTTCACCTCCAGGTAGTCAGTGGCAACGATCTCCTCAAAGTGGTCGCAGGCGCTCAGGAGCTGGTAGATGGTGGGGCCGGAGCCGATGTCGATCAGGGTGCGGCCGTGGATGTCACCTGGGGGGCGAGGGAGACCTGTACAGAGGGGCGTGTGCTGAGGGCCGGCGGGGGGGGGGGGGGGAGATTTTTGGTTACCCGCTTTGCAGCGGAGGAGGCTGGGAGAGTGGACGTGGAAGGAGAATTTCAGCCCAGGCCTGGTCTCCCCTGGGGAGCGTTTCCCAGGACAGCCATATGGGTACAGCAAACCCTGCGTGGAGACGCGCTCAGCCCGGCCGGAGTCCCTTTGCCTGGGTAGCTTCTACCCGGCCCCCCAACCAGCTACGCCTTAGTCACACAGGCTTTGTGCGCTGGTGGCGGTGAGGCAGCCCGGGGGGTTCGCTGCCAGGGCTCTGACACGTTGGGGCGGTTTTCTCCCCCATCGTAGCTATGCCGGCCGGGCATGGGGCAGGCGCCGGCTGCCATCTCTGGCCGCAGCGTCCGCTGCTCTGTAAATGCTACGACAGCAGCACTAGAAGCCACGAGAAGTTCAGCCTAGCGGAGGTGAGGGGTGGGAATCGGGGCGCCTGGATTCTCTCCCCCGAGCTGCCAGGGGAACGGGGTGTAGTGGTCAGAGTGTGAGGTTGGGCACCAGGACTCCTGGGTTCTGCGCCCAGATCTGCCCCCAGTTCTCTGGGCGACCCAGGGAGAGTGATGGCATCAGTCTGTGCCTCAGTTTCCCCATCAGTAACAGGGAGGCAGCGACACTCTCCGCCCTCCCCAGGCAGCTCAGAGGCTTCATCCACTAATGCCTGCAAAGCCCTTTAAAGGCTCATCTTCAGCTCCTGTCTCACCCCTGCCAACACTCACCTGCAGCGAAGGCCTCGGCCAGGCACCGCAGCTTCCAGGGCACCACGCAGTCCTCGGAGCTGAAGTTGGCCCGGGGGGGCATGTAGTTGTTTTGCAGGTAGGCTCGGGGGTTGAACTTCTGGTAGCTCTCCCCGACGGCCGCGATGCTGCTCATGGCTGGGGTATCGGCCGGCCGGCTCACGCCCGGCTGGAGCCCAGGGAGCCGCTTTTATAGTGGGTGGCTCAGGGCGTCGCAATGCGCTAATCGGATTAGGGCCCAGCGTGCGCCGGGCAGATGGGATCTGGTGCTCCCCTCAGGGCGGATGGAAATTGAGGCCATTTCTCTAGCTGCCTCCCCCCGCTCCCCCCCCCCCCCCCCACCACCACACTGGCACCCCGGCCCAGCCAGGCGGGGAGGAAGCTGCCGTGTGCGGATTGGACGGACGGTTGGGGAAGTTAATGGAGGGTCCAGAGACACGTCGGGGGTGGGGTGGGAGATTAGTTTATCTTGCACCGGATGATCATTTGCCAAGCGGATTGAAAGGCGACTTTATTGTGGCCGTTCATCCCGGCTAACCAGGTTAGTGTCAGCGCCGGGGTGGGGGGGGCCAGAGCTGCGTCCTGCCTGCTCCGGCGTAGCTGCCATTCCTCACCGACCGGCTCTGCCTGCTGACGGGCTCTGGGTGTTTGCAAGTGAACGTAATGCTTGTGAAGAGGAGAGTAAGGGAAGTGCCAGCTCCCACCCACAGCTCTGCCGGTGCCCCTCACTCCCGACCTGCAGCCCCATTGCTATTCCAGCCCTGTGCTCCCCCCACAGCTCTGCCGGTGCCCCTCAATCCCGACCCGCAGCCCCATTGCTATTCCAGCCCTGTGCTCCCCCCACAGCTCTGCCGGTGCCCCTCAATCCCGACCCGCAGCCCCATTGCTATTCCAGCCCTGTGCTCCCCCCACAGCTCTGCCGGTGCCCCACAACCCCAACCTGCAGCCCCCTGCTAGTCTAGCCATGGGGCCCTGCCCCCCAGAGCTCTGCTGGTGCCCCTCAGTCCCCACCCACATCCCCACTGCTATCCCAGCCATGGGTTCCCCCCCCCCCCCCCCAACACACAGCTCTGTTGGTTCCTTTCCACATAGGCCCCTCTGGAAGGCAGGTTGTTAATGGCTCTTTAACCGCAGGGTGGTTCTGTGATGTGATCCACGAGGACCAGCCGGACCCCAGCTCTCAGCCACCCCACTCAACCCACCCCTATCACTCCACCCTGGCTTCCTGGCGCTTCCTGGGACAGGGGCGAGATGGGGCTGGCCTGAGGACACCAGCCGTTAGCACCATTCCCGGCCCTGCTCTGGCCGGGGGAGCTCCATCGCAGCCAGTGGGGAAGGGGCAGGGGGCTTCCCTTTGCCACCTCTCCTCGCCAATTCCAGCCTCTTCGCTTATTTCAGCCTCCCAGTCAGGAACAAACCAACTCCTCACTCACTCTTCCCCTCACAGCCCCCCACCCACGTGAGGGGAAGGGGCTCATTGGTGGCACGATGCAAACCAGGGCGGTAATGGAGTTAGCAGCAGGGGGGGCCGGCCTCAGGGCCCTGTCAATTGTGGCTGTGAAATATCTCTGGTGCAGCTGATAAGGCCGGGCCTGGAACAGGTTAGCGGCCCCAGATGCTTTCAGGCTGTTTTGGAAAAGCCGCCTCAGCTCATAAATTATGTCAGCGAAAGGCCATTAAGTGGGCCCGATCCCAGCTCTCTGGCGGGGCAAACGTGTTTTGACCAGTGAGCGGCCAGCGGGCTTCTTGAGGGGGTCGGGAATTGTCACCGTCGGTGCTGGCTGCCTGGGCGGCGGCCAGGCCGATAGCCGAGATCCCAGAGCTGGTGGAAGGACATCAGCGCCACAGCCCGGGGTCCTCTGCTGACCCGTGCAGGAGGGGCTGCTCCCCCTACAATGTGCCCCAGCAGGGGGACAGGGTGGGAATGGAGGTGCCGGCAGGGGGGAGGAGGCACTTAAACAGAGTCCCACAGCGAGTACAAGTATTATAGCACCTGCCACGCAAGGATCAGATTAGAACCCAGGAGTCCTGGCTCCATGTGGCCTGCTCTAAGCCACTCCCCGCCCCCAGAGCTGGGAATAGGACCCAGGAGTCCTGGCTCCCTGCCCCCCTGCTCTAAGCCCCCAAGTCTCCACCCGGAAAGTGTGAGTCTTTCACATGCTGCCGCATCCCCCCTCCCCCAGGAATCCTAGGACCCAAGGCATCTATAATTAGCACCATTCCCTTGTGCCTGGCGGGACAGCCAGACCGGGCTGCTCAGCACATTTTCTCCCGGCCGGGTGCAGTTTTCACATTGCGTCTCTGGGCCGGGGGAGTGTGCTGAGCTTATGGGCTCACTCAGGACCACCGGGGGGCCACTAACACAGGGGTCAGGTTTCAGGATAATCTCAACCCCCACACTTGGTGACCGGCAGGCCCTGTGCTCCCTGGCCTGGGGCAGCGCCGAGCCCGGCCCGTCAATGAGAAACCCGCTCCGAGAACTGCCCCCAGTTCTAGTTCCAGCGTCCGCGTGCTCTCTCGGGACACCTGGGGCCACTGGCTCACCTGGGCCCCACCCGCCAGCTGGCCAGTTTCGCTGATATCGCCCCCACCCTCCCAGCTCTGAGGCAACAGGGAGACCTTTAAAAGAGCCACCACCCCTTTTCCCCAGGCCAGTTGTGGGAGGGAGAGGCGCGGGATCTAGTCAGTTACAGTGGGGGGATGGGAGTTGGGAGCCAGGACTCCTGGGTTCTATTCCCAGCCCTAGAAGGGGATTGTGGTCTAGAGTATAGGAGCTGGTAGCCAGGACTCCTGGGTTCCATTCCCAGCTCTGGGAGGGGAGCGGGGTCTAGTGGTTAGAGCAGGGTAGACGCGGGTATCAGAACTCCTGGGGTCTATTCCCAGCTCTTCTACGAATTCCCTCTGAGACCCAGAGTAGATCACGTCACCTCCCTGTGACCAGAACTATCCTCCCCCATAGGGCTGGGGGTTTGCAAAGAGTTAATTCACACCCCTAAAGGGTTGGGCCACCTGGGGTGGACAGTAGCCCAGGATTACACCCCCACGCCCACACACACCCCGTAGCTGAGACCCCTGCTGCTTCCCAAAGGCTCTAGGGGTAGAATCGTTGGCACGGCAGGATGAGCTCCAGGCTGGGGCTGGTTTCCAGTAAACAACAAACTCGGATGGTGTCCGGTGTCTGGAGCGCTGGAGAGTGACCGGGTGGGGCAGATATAGCCCCTGACGACACGCGGCCCGGAAATAGCAGCAGGGAGGCTATTTAAACCCTGGCCCGGGTGGCCAAGTACCAGGGCTCACACACACACAGCCGGACTCACACACAACTGGGCTCACACACAGCTGGACTCACACAGCCGGGCTCACGCACAGCCGGGCTCAGACACCCGCAGACGAGGCGTCCCCCGGGGCGAGGATGTTCGGCAAGAGCGTGGTGCTGCGTAGCGCGGGGGTGCTGGCGGCGGCCGAGCTGGGCTGCCTGGTGAAGGAGGAGGACGTGGTGCGGCGCGAATCCTTCACGGCCGAATGGAGGGACCTGTCGCTCTCCACCAGGCCCGAGGAGGGGTGAGTGTGGGGTGCGGGCACCCTGGGCACTGGGCTCCCTCTGGCCCCGTCCCTGGGCTGAGAGAAGCCCCAGGAGTCTCCGTGGAGGGGCAGCCAGGGGGCCCTGGAGCAGAGCAGGATCCCTGTCCTGGCCCCCTTCCGTGCCCAGCTAGCCTGGGGCAGAGGGTCACCTTCCCCTCAGCAGCCCCAGCCCAGGCCTGTCCCCCTGCGGCTGCCCCGTCCCCTGTCCAGGAGAGAGGCAGACCCAGCTCTGGGGCAGTGCCCCCAGCCCCCCAGCCCTGGGTACAGCGTCTGATGGGGGCAGGGGGTGGGGGTTGGGGTGGAGCAAGGCCCCCACTGACCCCACCCCCCAGCTCCCTGCCTGCAGGGCAGCTCCCCTATCGCGGGCGTCTGTGGCACTCAGGGCAGAAGGGGCCCCAGGGATCGCAGCCCCCCAGCCTCAGGGGGCGGGTTGGGTCCTTGGGCTTGTCCGGGCTCCCTGCTCCCAGGAGGCGATGCGGGTGCTGCCGGGGGCTGCTCCCCGGGTCCCTAACGGTTCCCCCCCCTCCCCCCAGCTGCTCCCTGCGGGAGGTGGACGATCGGCGCAAGGAGACGTACTGGCAGCAGCAGGAGACGCGCTTCGTGGAGCAGCGATCGCCCTGGCTCCTCATGCGGCTGGGCCGGCTGGGCGAGCCCCTGGCCCGCTACCCCCTGCCCTACCAGCGGGCGCTGCCCCTGCCCCTCTTCGTGCCGGCCGACCTGAGCGCCAAGGTCGAGCGGGGAGCCACCCCGCCCCAGCTGCGCCGCATGATGGACTTCGAGGCGGCGCTGGCCGGGGGCGCCCTGCCCAACGGGCAGTGCCGGGACAAGAAGGCTGTGGCGGAGATCACCAAGGAGCTGCCCCCCGTCGTCCAGCCCAGCCGGCCCGACTTCGGCAAGGGTGACCTCCACCGCTCCCTGTCCCGCTCCCTGTCCCAGGAGGCGCAGCGGGGCTGAGGGGCCGGGGCACGGACCTGCCCGTAGGGCTCTGCGTACCCAGCTCACGGCTCCCCCTGCATGAGACATACCCACGGTGAGCCGGGCAACGCAGGGTTACTGTAGAGGCCCATCCCAGGGCCAAAGCCATCCCGGGCGTAAGCTCAGCGAGGTTACGCCGCGGCTGCATGTGGCTTTTCGAGTTAGGCTGTGAGCTCTGTGGGGCAGGGGCCATGGGGTCGGACAGCGCCATGCATGCTGATGGCGCTGCAATCGGAACGCTGTCTCTTTAAGAACGGCCTTCCCGGCTGAGCTGTCAATCAGCTCTCAGCAAGGCTGTCACTGCAGCTGAGGAGTTTCCCATCTAACAGCACAGCGGGGGAGGGGAGTGTGGGCTAGTGGTTAGAGCAGTCAGGAGCTGGGAGCCAGGACTCCTGGGTTCTATTCCCAGCTCCGGGAGAGGAGTGTTGGCTAGTGGTTAGAGCAGTCAGGAGCTGGGAGCCAGGACTCCTGGGGTCTATTCCCAGCTCCGGGAGGGAAGTGTTGGCTAGTGGTTAGAGCAGTCAGGAGCTGGGAGCCAGGACTCCTGGGGTCTATTCCCAGCTCCGGGAGAGGAGTGTGGGCTAGTGGTTAATGCAAGTGACTGTGAGTCAAGAGAGCTGGGTCATGTCCCTAGCCCGGGGAGGACGCGTGATTAAGTGGAGGTGAGGGCACCGGGAGGCTGCAGTGGCTGGCCTGGGGGATGCACAAGGCGGCGCTCGGCCGGCCGGCGCTGCAGGAGGAGGATTAGGGCATGAGGGGGGCGAGCGGCTCCCTGCAGACGGCAGGACAGGGGTGACCCTGGGAGCTCATTTGCACCCTGAATCCCCTGGGCTGAGATTCCGGGGCAAGGAATTCGCTGTCAGTGTCCCCGTGTTTCTCGGCCCGCTGCTGTTACCGTGGCGCTCGGTGTATGACTCTGTCTGGGTAATAAAAGGAGTGAAGGCGGCACGACTCTCTCCTTCCATTCGCCGTGTTAGCCGGCCTGGCATGGGGGAGCCCCGGGGGACGGGCCAGAGCCGGGGCCTCAGGCCAGTGCGGTTCGCTGATGGCTCTCTCCACACAGCGGGAGCCAGCACACAAAGGTGGCGTGGGGGTGGGGGTGTTTGCAATCGGGGCACCAGCGCTTCCCCTGGGATCTGCTCCTGCCCCCCTCCCGCTGCTGGGGGTTGGCAAAGGTGAGCCCCCCCCAGGTCAGCCTCCCCGCTGAGGAAGAAGCCGTGATGCTGCCCCTGGCTAGTCCCCTAGAGGGGCCCGTTCAGTCACAGCACATGGCCCCCTCCGAGCTCAGAGGAGGTCACGTACGCCACGCAGGCCACGCACCCGCTGCCCGGCTCCCAGGCAGCCCTTGGCCCCCCCCAGACTTGATGTCACTCGGAGAACAAGGCAGAGAGCAAACCCTTACGGCTGGCCACAGCTCCCCGGCAAGCGTGTGTCCCGTGCCGCACCTTCGCTGCCAGCTGTGTGGCTACGGCACCTGGCTAACACCCCCCCCCCCCCCCCCCAGCAGACTGGTGAAGCCTCAGGACCTTTGGTTCCCCAGGGTCCAGGCCTTTGCCAGCTGAGCTCGGAGGTGGGGCCAGGCCATGCTCCCACCCCAGAGAGCCTGCCAGTTTTGGGGCACAGGGCAGCCTGGCCGGCAGCTTCCTCTTGAAGACTGGCCCCCCTGGTGCCCAAGGACTCCTGGGAGAGAGACGGATGCCACAGCTAGGAGCAGTTTGCTGCCTTTTCGGGGGGGGGGGAGGAGAAGGGGGGGGCATCACTGCCCCCCACCCCAGGCCAGGGCTTGGTGTTGTCAAGTGGAAGAAAAATGAGGTAAAAGGAAGAGGGGTGTGTGAATATTATGACACTGGAGGGGAAAGAGGATGCAGCTGCTGATGCGGGGGGGGGGGGGGGGGGGGGCTGCACTCAGGTGTGTGGGCAGGAGCGGGGTGTACCCAGATTGGGGGGGGGGGGCGGTGGCTAGGAGCTCAAGGGTAAGAGCTCCATGACTGACCCAGCCTGTCCGGACGCAGTGGGGAGCACAGCCCCCCCCCGCCCCATCACCGGGCAGCACAGCCTGGCCGAGAAGCTCCCATATGACGCTGGGAGGGTGAGTGGGGCAGGGAGCTGGGGACAGAAGGGGGGGGCAGGGCATGGCAAATTCAAGCCAGGCCAGCCCAGTTAATCCAGGCGTGGGGGGGCCCCCCCATCCCGCCCCAGGCAGGCCCTGGTGGGATTTGCCATTGTTATAATAAATGGAGATATGCCTGGCTCCTAGAACTGGAACGACCTTGAAAGGTCATCGAGTCCAGTCCCCTGCCTTCACTAGCAGGACCAAGTACTGTCCCCTGACAGATTTTTGCCCCAGATCCCTAAATGGCCCCCGTCAAGGATTGAGCTCACAACCCTAGGTTGAGCAGGCCAATGCTCAAACCACTGAGCTATCCCTCCCCCTTGTTTGGGGGCAGGGGGTGCAGCCAGACAGCTGGGCTCTGCCCCATGTCCATCCCCCACCTTGCAGGCCTCTGGCCAGGCCACCTTCCTCTGACCTCGGGCTCCCCCACCTGCTGGACCCCTGGGTGACGCGCAACGAGCGCCCGGGGAACGCCAGGCCAGCTGCCCCCTTGCGGAGGTTAAAGGGACTCTGGCCAAACCGCCCCCCCCCCCCCCCCCCCCCGCCCACACCCCCCCTCCCCCCCCGCCCCAATTCCTGGCTGTGCCAAGGGCAGAAGCTGTTTATGGCCTTGTTAAAGTTCTGCTCCCAGGCCAGGAGCAGGTGGCCGCTGACGGGGCCGCGCAGGTGGTGGTGGTGGTGGTGGTGGTGGGGGGGGTACACAGACACTTGAGCTGCCCTGATGCCGCTGGGCACTGGGGCCAGCTCCCACATGGCACATGAGCTTGGGTGGCTCCCGGGGGGGGGGCGTTTGCCCAGCCCCAGCAAACTGCCGGGTTAGCGCGTGAATCAGGCTCAGCACGTGGGTGGCCCGGGGCTGGGCTAGCAGGCGGTGGGGCGGGATGAGGGGCTAGCGGGGCTGTGAGGAGAGGGAGCCCACGGCTCGACTCCGAGGCGGCGGGTGGGTAGGGACAGAGGGTGGGACGCCCACACTGTCCCCGCTGCAGCCGCCTCCCGGCCCTGGCAGCAGGCACGTGGCTGGGCGGCTCTGCCCATGGGCCACAGGACGCGGCCCGTGCGGTTCTCTCAGCCGGCGCGCGCACGGGACGAAGCCGGGGGGAGACACGCTGCCTTTAACAGTAACAGCGCCCGGCCTTCGGCAATGTCCCCTGCAGGCTGAGGTCACGGGCCAAGCTCCTCTGTTTAGAGCCATCGCCTTGACAGCGCCCCCACCACCCCACACCCCCCCGGCGCCGGCTGGGCCCAGGACCCGGTCTGGGCTTGGCTCGGAAAGTGGCTCCCTGCCCAGGCTATATTTAAGCACAGGAGGCCGGTCTGGCAGGGCCGGCCCCGATTCCCTCATGGGACCTCAGGCAGGGGACACTGGGAGGCCGTGCCCACGTCTGCCCGCCAGGGGTTGAACCCAGCAGGAGCAGGGCCTGTCTCAGCTGGGCCTGTGTCACGGGGCCTGGCAGGATTTGCTCCCAGCCACGGCTGTAGCCAGCCCCTTAATCCCTTCGGTGGGCAGCCTCCAGAGGGAGACATGGAGCCACTTTTGCTAGCAGGGGTTACCCTGGGGCGGGGTCAGCCCACACCTATGCCTGCTGCTGCCTGTGTGGGCCAGGGGAACAGAACATGGACCCCGCCCCCAGATCCGTGTCTCCTGTCAGCCTGTTACCCCTTGGCCCCGCCCAAACCGCTGCAGCACATCCCTGGAGGCCTCACACCACCATGGCTTCTGGGCAGGGAGGGACCGAGCAGGGCCTGTGACAAGACAGTGGGGAAACTGAGGCACTGGGCTGGGGGTCACATATCAGCCAGAGTCTTGGCTCCCCAGTCCCACATTGCTACAAGCCATGATCCTGACACCATCCATGCCCCTTTAATAAATGCAGCTGTACCCTCTGGCCCCCCCGCCTCGACCGCCCGGAACCCAGCTATGGGCTCCCTTTAACTCTTGTCCTGCTGCTTTCTGCCCTGCGGTGTCTGGCCTGACCGCAGCGTTCCCCGCGGGCCCCACTGAGCTCCCAGCTGCTGGGACGACTCCGGCATCGTGGGCAGATTGAGGCTGGGAAGCCCCCGGCTCCTTTCCCCACCCTGCCCCTTTCCAAGGAGAGGGGCCAACCTGGGGCTCAGCCCCACTGCTATCAGTCCAATGGCCAGCTCCCTCTCTCTGTGCAAATCTTCATCAGCCTTCCAGCTGGAGTCACGGGGCTGCGCCGGGGGGAGCAGGGTACGGCGCCGGGCCCCTCCAGGCTGTGCCTCGCTCTGCCCAGGAAGCAGGCCTGCCCCCCTGCCCCCCCAGGCATAGGGCAATTCCAGCTGTCACTGGCACCACCGCTGGGCTAGCTCCGAGCCCATGCAGCTGTTGGGGTCAGGCTCAGCGCGGGCCGCCCCACAGCGATCGCTCGCACATGTCAAAGGAGTAGGACCAAGGCGGGACGTTGGGGTTGAAACTGGAGTTTTATTGCATACAAGGAAAAGTCACGTGGATAGAAACCCACCTCTCCACCCCCCACCCCCCGCCCCGCTCCCCGCAGCAACCTACAGCTCCCACCCCCGGCTGACTTCCCCGCGGCTGGGATTCCCCTTCATCTCATCCGCGGTGGCCCCTCCACTCCATCCCTTCCTGCATTGTCCTTCCACAGCCGGGGCGCCGTCCCCCTGGGCACGACCTCGCCTGGCCCTTCCTGCCCCCTCTGCCCACTTGCCGTCGCCACGTCTGCCTGCTCCTGATGCCCCCGTGCAGGGAGGGGCGTGAAATCAGGCTCGTCCCAGCTCCCTCCTCCTCCTGGAGCAGGGATGCGAGAACCTCGCCCTCCTCTCCCCTCTGAGCGCTCCAAGCACGTTCTGAAGGGGAACCTCTGCCCCAGGGAGGCAGCTCACTCACCCCGTCCCAGTGAATCTGCCCCAGGCCACAGAGCTGAGCTGGGCAGAGAACCCAGGAGTCCTGATCCCCCTGCTCTAAAAACCACTAGACCCCACTCCCCTCCCGGAACTGGAGACGGAACCCAGGAGTCCTGATCCCATCCTCCCCGCTCTAACCCACTGGAACACAACCCAGAGGTCCTGCCCCATGTCTACACTGCTCACTGTGGGCCCCTGGCTCGTGGACTCGTTTCCAAGCCTGCACTTGAGGGTCCGCACAGCAATGGCAGGCCGGGCCCCACAACCAAGGCAGAGCAACGGCTGTGTGGGCAAAACAGAGCCTCGGGCGTCACCCCACCTAAGACCTGGGGCTCAGTGTGCCGTGTCCCCCAGAGCCAGGAACGGGAGTGGAGTCGCTTCCCGCCTGTCGGTTCCTACCTTGTACAAACCCTTGGCAACTAGGGGAGTTTGGCGAGGGGCACTCGGGGTGGTGCCCTGTGCCCAGGGCTGGGCACAGTTCCACCCTGGCACCCGCCGTGGGTGCCACACAGACACAGCGCTAACACAGACAGCACAATGAAGCATTGTCTCAAGGTGGGGGGAGGGGCAAAGAGCCCCGGCTGGGGAAATTGGCCCCTCAGCCCCGCTGTGCCTCCTGGGACAGGGAGCGGGACAGGGAGCGGTGGAGGTCACCCTTGCCGAAGTCGGGCCGGCTGGGCTGGACGACGGGGGGCAGCTCCTTGGTGATCTCCGCCACAGCCTTCTTGTCCCGGCACTGCCCGTTGGGCAGGGCGCCCCCGGCCAGCGCCGCCTCGAAGTCCATCATGCGGCGCAGCTGGGGCGGGGTGGCTCCCCGCTCGACCTTGGCGCTCAGGTCGGCCGGCACGAAGAGGGGCAGGGGCAGCGCCCGCTGGTAGGGCAGGGGGTAGCGGGCCAGGGGCTCGCCCAGCCGGCCCAGCCGCATGAGGAGCCAGGGCGATCGCTGCTCCACGAAGCGCGTCTCCTGCTGCTGCCAGTACGTCTCCTTGCGCCGATCGTCCACCTCCCGCAGGGAGCAGCTGGGGGGAGGGGGGGGAACCGTTAGGGACCCGGGGAGCAGCCCCCGGCAGCACCCGCATCGCCTCCTGGGAGCAGGGAGCCCGGACAAGCCCAAGGACCCAACCCACCCCCTGAGGCTGGGGGGCTGCGATCCCTGGGGCCCCTTCTGCCCTGAGTGCCACAGACGCCCGCGATAGGGGAGCTGCCCTGCAGGCAGGGAGCTGGGGGGTGGGGTCAGTGGGGGCCTTGCTCCACCCCAACCCCCACCCCCTGCCCCCATCAGACGCTGTACCCAGGGCTGGGGGGCTGGGGGCACTGCCCCAGAGCTGGGTCTGCCTCTCTCCTGGACAGGGGACGGGGCAGCCGCAGGGGGACAGGCCTGGGCTGGGGCTGCTGAGGGGAAGGTGACCCTCTGCCCCAGGCTAGCTGGGCACGGAAAGGGGCCAGGACAGGGATCCTGCTCTGCTCCAGGGCCCCCTGGCTGCCCCTCCACGGAGACTCCCGGGGCTTCTCTCAGCCCAGGGACGGGGCCAGAGGGAGCCCAGTGCCCAGGGTGCCCGCGCCCCACACTCACCCCTCCTCGGGCCTGGTGGAGAGCGACAGGTCCCTCCATTCGGCCGTGAAGGATTCGCGCCGCACCACGTCCTCCTCCTTCACCAGGCAGCCCAGCTCGGCCGCCGCCAGCACCCCCGCGCTACGCAGCACCACGCTCTTGCCGAACATCCTCGCCCCGGGGGACGCCTCGTCTGCGGGTGGCTGAGCCCTGGGGACTTGGCTGCCTGGGCCGGGCCGGGGTTTAAATAGCCTTCCCGGTGCTATTTCGGGAGGTGCTGCTGGCACTGTGTGTGTGCGCGCGTGCTGCACAGTCATGGTGTGTATGTGTGTAGGAGGAGGAATACTCCCAGGGCCAATGTTCCAGGCCGAAATTAACAAGGCCCATAGCTGGGGGAGGCAGCATTCCCGCCCCCCCCCCCCCCCCCCCCCGGTTTCTTACTCCAAGTTTGCTCCGGTGAGTGATCGCAGGCCTAAGCCCACGGAGCCGTCACATTTCCGGCAGCCGAGGGCTGGTCCTGGCTGCGTTTCGGAAGAGATGCCACCCTGGGAAGTGGGCAGCTGTCGAAGCTGCCTAGGGGGGGATGCCGGGCTCTGTGCTGTGACCAGCCCCTGCCCGCTGGCGCGGAGGGGAGCAGGGAGCCTTCCTTCTGGCATGCAGGGGTCGACCGGAACGGGAACACTCCCCTGGAGCCCAGACCAAACCTTGTCACTGCAATGCTACCGCAGAGTCCCGGGGGGCTCCTGGAGGGCCGGGCGCCAGGGCCGGGCGCACCACCTTGCCCAGTGACTGTGGGCTGGGCAGCCCTGTTCCTACATGGCTTTGCTTTCCTTCACCCCAGTCAATCCCCTCTGGAGTGGAGATCAAGCCTCTTGTGCTGGGAGTTGGGGCAGGGATGCAGCCTCAGAGCCTGGCTGAACCACCTTTGTCCCTGAGGGGAAGGAATCCCAACCCTACAACCCCCCCATGAGGGCTGGCGGCACCACCAGCTCTGAATTTCCCCACCGGGGACGAGGAGACGCATCCCTCCCCTGCCCCCAGCAGGGCAGTAGCACCGGCCACTCAGCAGAGCCAGAAATTCACATCTCCCACCCACTGCCAGAGCTCTGGACGGCCGGGCCCACGGGAAGCCAGGTCGCCTTCCTCCTAAATTCCCCACACGACCTGAAGCTTGGCCACCGGCACCCTGCGTAGACCCAGCAGCTTAGCTGCCCTACTAACGCTACGAGACCCTATGGACCTAACGCCACGCGGCCCGAGGGACCCAGACCCCTCGTAGGAGCGGAATAGGGGCTGCAGAGAGCTCTCAAAATGGACACATTTGTCATGCATCCTTCTCATTAAAAGACTCGCCCAAGCTCCCCAGCCACTTACGATAATACCCAACACAGGGAGGTGACAGATACGAAAGGTTTGTCGATGCCGCTGGTGGAATGGGAGCTGGTACGGTTTTGATCACAGCTGGATATTGCAATTGGAAAAATGCACCTTCGCGAGGCAAAGGTTTCATCAAACCTGAAAGCTGCTTAGCCCCCTTGAATGCAATGGCTGATTGAATTGCACCAAGGAAAAGAGAAGCTACAGGTAAGTTTTCACTATGTTGACATTTCTGTGACACCCCACGGGGAGAACAAAGAATATGCAGTTGAATCAACTGGTTGTATTGTGTATGCAATGTTATTGTGTAATAAATAGATGTCAAGCAAGATTCCTTATGAAAGTTTGTACTGTTCTAAAGCTGAGGGTCATTATAAGATCTGGCTACAAACCATGGTTATGAATTTATGTATTTGTGTATATATAACTGCTCATAATTTGTGCTGCTAAGCTGCACTTGTACAGGGAGGAGAAGCAATCAGGGACTGGAAGGGACTGCCTCCCCAGCGGGCCAGGACTAGCTCCAAATAGCATTGTTCCACCTGGGAACAGACACTGGTGAACCATTAAAGTTAATGGGAAACACTGAAACGACTTGAAAGTGAAAAGAAAACCCCAATGGTGGGAAACTAAGAAAGGAGGAAATTTTAACTATGAATCACCAGACCAAGAGGACAAAAAAACCAAACCAGCCTTTTGAAACCCGGCTCTTCATCCGCACCTACAAACTTTCAATCCTCGTGCTCCAGGAAAGCTCCACAACTTGATGGCAAGATCCAGCACACAAAAAATGTCCTGATTTTATTATTTCAGTTTGTTCATTTGCTCCAGAACCTTCCGCAGTTATGAATTTGATTTTTATAGTTATTTGATCACAACTTCCTTTTTCAGGTGCCACAATGGTTGCTTTGGTGTCACCCTCACAAATGGAAAGAAACAGGTAGTATTTAAAAACCTTGACAGAAGTTATGCAGTTTGCGGTGATAGCTCTTACTCCGAACAATTCACCGGGAATTGGGGTCAACCTACTTAAGTTTATTACAGAACATGGTCCAGAAGTCAAGGATGCGCGGCAAACCATTCCGAACAATGCGACGTACACTGCTGCTGAAATTCAGACTGATAGCGTTGATATTTTGAAGATGGTCTTGAAAGATATTGTTGAAGATATTCAGAAAAACGGTTATGTCAAGTTGTTCTGCTTAAAATATGACACACCAAGGGACGCTGTGAATGTAGAAAATGTATCCACTGGTTTATGCTGCTCTGCTGGGGGCAAAGTCCTTGTTGGAGTAGCCCAATTGCATGGCCTCACCGCTGAAGATATTACACAACTAATTTTGAAAGACCTCATAGACTCATAGACTTTGTCAGAAGGGATCATTATGATCATCTAGTCTGACCTCCTGCACAACGCAGGCCAAAGAATCTCACCCATCCACTCCTGCAATAATCCTCTCACCTATGTCTGAGCTATTGAAGTCCTCAAATCATGGTTTAAAGACTTCAAGGTGCAGAGAATCCTCCAGCAATTGACCCGTGCCCCATGCTGCAGAGGAAGACGAAAACCCCCCAGGACCTCTGCCAATCTGCTCTGGAGGAAAATTCCTTCCTGACCCCAAATATGGTGATCAGCTGAACCCTGAGCATGTGGGCAAGACTCACCAGCCAGACACCCAGGAAAAAATTCTCTGTAGTAACTCAGATCCCAACTCATCTAACATCCCATCACTGGCCATTGGGCCTATTTACCACTGATAGTCAAAGGTCAATTAATTGCCAAGATCATGTTATCCCATCAAACCATCCCCTCCATAAACTTATCAAGCTTAATCTTGAAGCCAGATAGGTCTTTTGCTCCCACTGCTTCCCTTGGAAGGCTGTTCCAGAACTTCACTCCTCTGATGGTTAGAAACCTTCGTGAACTGGGTCTTGACCCTAAAAACACTTGATGTTCTTGCTTTGATGGCGCCAACCTTATGTCAGGTGGTGTACAAATGCTTTTACATGAGAAATTAAACAAGCAAATACCATATTACATCTGGTGCTCACTGCCGTGTGAGAAGAACTATGGTCTCAAACTGTAAGTCTCTGGCTGAATTTTTCCCCAGGCACGATGGGAGTGTGCCGAACAAAGCCAGCACCTGCAAAGACTCACAGAAACAAGATGGCTTGGAAACCATCCCCAATCATTTGGCAACAATTCAGAGCCTTCTGTCAAACTTTGTGGATGGATCCGGCAACGTGTCCATTGAAGCAGGAGGGCTGCTGGATGCTTCAGAATCGTCCAAATTATTGTTCTGAGCTGAGCTTAGAAGAATGGTTTTGAGTGCATGCTCCTGTGAACAATGACCTTCTAAAGGAACGAATGCACTTTGCGAAAGGAGTTGAATTGATCACACTTGCCTGTGAATAACTGACGGGTTTTTTCCTCAGCGATTTCATCCATGACCCTGCTTTGAGAGGTGACCATGATGAGGCAACAGCATTAAGATGTGCCACCACCTCGGCAGGTGAAGCCGTGTGTTGGGGGCACCAGGGCTAGGAAGAGGGCGTGGCGTCGGGGGAGAAGCTAAGCTAGCTAGCACAGTCATTGCCCGGCCACCTGAAAGGGCCCACCCAAATTTCCATTGACTTAAAGCACTGCTAGGGAAGAGAAAGTGCAAAGACTCTGGAGACGTTCTAGGTGCTGCCGAGGAATTAAAGGAGGCGTTCACACGTAGTTTTGAAATGTCTCTGTGGTCTTCTTTGGAGCATCATCTGCAAGGTGTGAGAATGCCTTTGCTTGTTTGAGAAGAATGTTATCACACCAAAGGACGAGCACGGCCCAGGAAAGAGAGAAACCTAATTCACCTGACCCGGGCTGTCTTTGTGGCAGAATTCAGACACCCTTCGCCAGGAAGAAATCAACTTTAGTTTATGAACAGTTTTGGCATTACACAACACTTTCATCATGCTCTAGCCTTTTACATTTCTGACTCTGTGACTGTTTTGAATGCTTGAATAGTTCTTATACAGAGTGAGCACATAAATAGGGCTTTATTTTTTATTTGCATAAAAATAAAGTTAAAAACAAGGGTTCTGACTCACACCGAGTTTTTCACTAAGTACATATGAACTTCTGAGGGAACTCACAACTGTCCCTCTTGTCAACCAGTCCGTCTGTCCCCTGCGGCGGTGTCTAAAGCTTAGTGACAGGCCTGCTAATTGCCCTGGTGGGTCCCCGCGCTCCAGCAAAGTTGGTGAATGGAGCTGGCCTCCTTCCCAGCAGCCTGACACTCGGCTGCCCCTGGGAGGGGCCCATCAGAACCGCTGGGATTAGCTAGGAATGCCTGGCCCGCAGTTAACAACCGCACCTGACGCTGGGAGCAGCTGGCCCCTGGGCTGCCCAAATCAGCCAGGACCCTGGCTTGGCAGTGCCCTGGGACACAGCTTAGCCGCTGTGCACTCTGCCCCATGCCCGGCCGCATTCCCGACCCCCTACCAACACAGAGGCCTATGTGATTAGTGTGTGTGTGTGTGTGGGGGGGGGTTTCAATCCTCCCCTCACAGATCACAGCTGAACCACGGCACTTTGGGCTCAAACCGCTAACCCAGAGCAGGGGGGTGCAGGGGCTGTCCATGCTGGGGCGCAGTCGGGGGAGCTTGGGAAGGGGGGGGCGGGCAGAGCAGCTGTTGGTGGTTTGTTTAGGGAATCCGCTGTGATGGGGGCAGTAATGCACCGTGGGCTTGCCCCCCCCCCCAGCTGATTTTTCCACTCCCAGGATAGAAGAGCCCCGAGCCCTGCCTGACAATGCTGGCTGTCCCATTCCTGCTGGGCCTCACTAAGTCCCGCCTCCTGTCACGTTTGATGGCATGGGGGGGGGGGCGGGTCGCAGCTATGCACCCCCCGCTCCACCCCGATGTGACTAAGCACCTGGAAAGCTTTCCCAGCCCCCAGCCCGGTGTCGTGACCCCTGGGCTGGGGCGGTGCCGAGCGCCTACAGCTGCAGGAGACCATGGGTGCGACGCTGGTAAAGACGCCAATGCTCTAGGGGCGGATACCCACATGGCTGCTGGCGAAGGGCTGCCCCAGAGCAGTAGCCCGGGCCCCATCCACCCCACGGCTGCGAGTACTGACACCTCAACAGCCACCATAGCCGAACCAAGGCACTATGGGGCACTAGACTCAACCCACCTTGTGCCCCATAGGCCCACCTGCATGCCCTGGCCCCACCCCTCCATGGGGTGACGACAGCTGTCAGCGTTAAGATGAAGGGGCCAATTTCACCCCTCTTGGCGCTGTTGTTTTAGGCTCTCTGCAGATTCAGGCAGACAGCGGCGACACCCCCCCCCCCCCCGGGGGTCACATTCTCAAACTTTTCTTTGCATCCTTGAGGACTAGCACTATGTTTTCTATTTTCTTTTTTTAAAGCCAAACTCTCAGCCCATGACTCCAGAAGCTGGCGCTGTAATCCCTGTGCCCAGTCAAGGGGTTGTAAGAGCCCCTTCTGCATGTAACACCCCTTCCCCCCCAGGAGACGCCCCCCCCCCCACTAATGCTCCTTCCCAGCCCTTCACGCCGGGGGGCACAGCGCCAGGCACAGATAGGGCTGCGTGGCCCGGTGGCCCAGCGTCACGTCGACTCTGGGCCGGGGAGGGGGGCAGGAGAACCGGGGTGGGGTCAGACGTTACACTATGACCCCTAAGAGCAGGGAGACCCCTTTGCCGAGGAGGGGGTGGGGTCCTGTCCTGACCCCGGCCTCCGCCTTGCTCATCGCCTCTCGATGCCACAGGTGCCCCGTTGGGCAGCTACGATCCCCCCGTCCCCTTTGCGCCCTCCCCCCCGGAGGCTGGAACCGGGCCCTGCGAGGCGGCCTCTAATCCCAGCCTGGAGCATAGAGCGCGGCTGACCTTTCCCCAGCCCGGGGACACTGCGTGCTTGCCCTTTGGACTGGCCAGCCGGCTGCCAGCGCCCACTGCCCGCCCTGGCCCTGGACTAGACGAGCCCTGGAAGGCAATCTGGCCCTACTCCTCTTCCCCACGCCTGGGTGCTCTTCATGGCCCCCCCACCCCTGCTGGCTCCCCTCCCAGAGCTCCAGGGAGCACCCGTCTCCTCGCCTGAGGAAGATGGACAGCGAGGGGTCGGGTAAACAACATAATCAGAGACTTGTTAACTGCTTCACGGGGCCGCTGCCAAAGGGAGCGGGGTGGGGTGGGGGGGAGGCTTTGAACTAGCACAAAGATAGACGCCTCCTAAAGCCCCCAGCTTGGGGGTGACACATGATCCAACCCTGCAGCGGCAACGCCAGCCCCAGCTGCCCCTCTGCTGCCCCGTGCTGGGCTGCAGGCGAAGGCGACTGGCACCGACTTCATCCCCGGCAGGCAGGCGCGATGGAGTCATTCGGTAGAATGGGGGTAAGGGCCGGAGCCACTGGTCAGGGATCGGGCCCCTCCCCCCCGCCAGGCACTGTGTGTACTCACAACACAGGCACTGCATGTGTACACACACACACACACACACATACACACAGTCTCAGCCTCCCCCCATGCCAGGCACTGTATGTACACACAACACAGGCACTGCATGTGTACACACACACACACACACACACACACACACACACACACACACAGTCTCAGCCTCCCCCCATGCCATGCACTGTGTGTACTCACAACACAGGCACTGCATGTGTACACACACACACACAGAGTCTCAGCCTCCCCCCATGCCATGCTCTGTATGTACTCACAACACAGGCACTGCATGTGTACACACACACACACACACACACACACACACACACACAGTCTCAGCCTCCCCCCATGCCATGTACTGTGTGTACTCACAACACAGGCACTGCATGTGTACACACACACACACACACACACACACACACACACACACACACAGTCTCAGCCTCCCCCCCATGCCAGGCACTGTATGTACTAACAACACAGGCACTGCATGTGAGCGTGCGTGCGTGCATACACACACACACACACACACAGTCTCAGCCTCCCCCCCATGCCAGGCACTGTATGTACTAACAACACAGGCACTGCATGTGAGCGTGCGTGCGTGCATACACACACACACACACACACACACACACACACACACACCAGGTGGCTGAAATAAAGGAACAGGTGGACGGCTGCAGCTGAGGGGGGTGTTACAATGCTGCACAGCTCAGGACTGGAATAACGGGGTGCGGGGCTGGAGTCCAGGGCTGGGGGCACAGGGGTGTGTGGGGGCGGGGTGGAGAGGGTTGCGGCAGGGAATGGGCAATTGGGTTGGTGTCATTTCTCTGAACCATGCTGAGAAATTGAAGCAGGAACCCTCTGCGGGGAACTTGATGATAAAAGATTGGGGAGTGGGGGTGGGCGGCGGGGGGGGGGGGGGCGGGGGGAGCGGCTCCACGGCCCCTGCAAACCCTGTCTCTTTGATTGACGTTCATTACGCTGCAATGACACCCCCCACCCCCGTTCGTTCCATTGCCAATACACGTGCCAAACGGCCACCGGGAGTGAGCCAAGGGGGCCGTGCCCTCCCCGCCCACACCCACCACCTGGCATTGGCAGGGAACATTCCCACACAACCAGCCGCTCTAGGAAAGGATGAAAAGCAACCGCCCCACCTGCAGGGCCCCGCCCGCTGTAACTCTCCAGCCCAGCTCCCCGTTCCCCCAGTAGGAATCACTGCAGCCAATGCCCGGAGAAAAGCCAAATGGTTTGGAGGTGCCCTCGCTGAAGAGAGTGTTCTAGGGCTCCCCGTTGAGTAGCATTATTAGCAAGCAGCTGCTGGGCTCCACCCCAGAGGTGGCTGCATGTGAGTGGGGACAGCAGGTAGGAGCGAGCCCTTTGCCTAGAGCTGTTCCAGACTATGGGCACCCTCATTCGCTACAAGCCGGCAGCTCCCACTCCCCACTCTTAGCAATACGGGAAGGGCCAGGTGGCCCCCCGCCCAGCTTGGGACGTGTGGGGCCTGGGGAGGCTGGGCAGTGGGAGGGCAGCAGAGGGTGGCACACAGCAGATGCGGGCTGCCAACAGGCCCAGGGCAGTGAGGGGGGCCGTGACCCCCTGCCAGCGGCAGCAGGCCACGCCAGGGGCAACTCTCAGCCTAACCCCATGCGAGAGGCAGCTGCCTGGCTGCCCCCAAGGGCGGGCCTCACTCTATTGACTTGACCAACAGGGACTCTTCATCCATCACTGCGGCCTCCTCCTCCATCACTGCGGCCTCCTCCTCTTCCTCCTCCTTGTCCCCACCTTGGGGCGCCGGGCTCAGCATCACCAGCACGGCCTCCTGGCTGGGGGGCTCCTCCTCGCTGGGGGGCCCCTCCTCGGCCTCCAGGGGGTAGTAGCGCCGGGCGGCGGAGAGGAAGTCATCACCTGTGTCCAGGACGAGCAGCCGGTCCTGGGGAGGGGGAGACACAGCCAGGCTGGGATGGGGGGGGAGGGCACAAGGTCAGGGGCAAGCAAAGGGCTATGAGCAGAGGGAGGGACCCACCTCCCGCTGTGGGGGGGAGCAGCAATTACCCATCATCCCTCAGTGCAGCTGCAAACGCTGCACCCCGCGGCGGGATGGCAGACAGGGGGGAGAAGGCCCCCCCCCCCAGCCGCAGCCCCCGCCCCACACACCAGGACGAAGAGGTAGCGCTCGGGGAGGCTGCAGTGGCGGTCGAAGAGGCTGGTCTGCTCGGCCAGGGCGCTGAGGAGCTGGCGGGCCTGCAGGGGCTGGTGCAGGGAGCTGTACGAGGCGGTGGAGGTGATGTCGAGCAAGGCGTCCGCCTCGGCGCTGAACCCTGCCCAGGGAGGGGAGGAGAGAGGCCGTTGAGCCCAGGCCCCAGCGCCACGCTCGCCCTCGCTAGAGCTGCGTGGGGCCCGTCTCTTCGAGGGGATAAGAACCTACTACTGCTACCAGGTGCCAGAGGAGTTACTCCTCCAGCCTGTTCTGAGGGGCTGGCGTCATTGCCCTGGGCTCGTTAACGCTTCCCCCCCTGCGGGTGAGGCTCAGAGGCTCTGGAGCTCAGGAGGGGCAGGGGCAGGCTGCTCCCTGGGTCTGACAGCGCGTGCTGGGCCCTGCGTCCCATTGAAGAAGCCCCTCGGCCGCACGGCCTCCCCGCGAGAGAGCCCAGCCCAGCCCCGGCTAAGACTGTAAAGCATGGCGCCCGCCCCGCGCCCCTCTCCGCCAGCAGGGAAGCGGGCGCCGTACCCAGGACCTCCAGGATCTGCCTCCATCGGTCCTTCACCTCGCGGCGGATTTGGCGGTGGGCGCTGATGTCGAAGCTCAGGTGTCGGTAGCCCTACGGGAGAGGGATGGGGGGGGGGGCCAGGGGTCAGGCCCTGGAATCCACAAGGCACCAACTCCCCCCCTCTTCCCTTCACCAGCCAGTCACGGCTGCTGTGCACCAGCGCCATGGATTGGTCCCCAGCCAGGGTCCCAGCTCAGCGCTGGAGCCTGACTGGGAGTTTCGCAGGACAGTGCTGCTTTGGGGAGCAGGGGGGGACCGGGAGCCAGGACTCCTGGGTTCTATTCCTGGCTCTGGCAGGGGAGTGGGGGCCAGTGGTTTGGGGGAGTGGGGGCTGGGAGGCACCTGTCCTGGGTTTCAATTACAGCTCTTACTCCACGATGTGACCTTGGCCAAGTGCTAACCTCAGTGCGCCTCAGTTTCCCCACTGTTACAGTGCAGATCTGTTGTGAAGGCTCCGAGCGCCCAGGATCAGAGCAGCCTAGAGCAGGGCCAAGCATTTCAGTGCCTGGTAGATGTGCCAGCTGGCGTGAGATCCCATCCTGCCCAGCGCGGTGCTCTCATTTCTCTGACCCGGCCATTCGCTCATCCCCTTCCTGAAAGAGAGCTATGTTCCAGAAGCACCTAGAGGTGCTAAGTGAGAGCAGGGCCCTGCTGTGTTGGGCGCTGCCCAAACGCCCCCCAGCCCTGAAGAGCTCCCAGGCTCAGCAGACAGGCTGGGAGGAGAAACTGAGGCAGCCAGGGGCAAGGACTTGCCCAAGGTCACGGCGCTGCTCAGTGGCAGAACCAGGCATAGCACCCAGGCCCCCGTTCAGAGCCCTACACGTCTCCAGCCCAGGGAAGAAGAAAGCTCCCTGCGGTCAGGCCTGCGCAGTGGGGCCCTCGGGGAGTCTCAGGGGTCAGCCTGAGCCAGGGGGCACCGACCTCCGAGCCCCAGCACAGCCTGGCCCGTTTCTGCAGCAGGTTGTAGAGCTCGCGGTCGTCGTCGCGCTCCGTGTGGGTGTCGTCCGCGGGCTCGTTCCACAGGTTGGTGGCCTGGGCTCATTTGCGCTTCCCCAGCTGGTCGAAGTACCGGAGCATCTCACTGCAACGAGAGGAGAGCGGGCCCGGGAGAGAGAGCGCGCGGCACCCAGCCCGCCGGGCGCCCCGGCCCAGGGCAGCGCCCGCCGGCTCAGCCAGACGCTGGCATGCAAAGGGGGCCCACTTTACTAGGCAGCTTTGCCCAGGCACCGTGGGGTGGGCCCAACCCACCAGTCACGGACCCCTCCCTGCCAAGCCCCTTGCTGCAGGACTGTGGGTGGGGGAAGCCGGGCAGGCGCTAAGGAGCTGCTGTTGCGGGTTGTAACGGCTCATCCAATATCCTGCTCCAGTGGCAGATATGGCTCAAGGGGAAGGGGACCCCCCCCCAAACCCAACACACACTCATGCGGGTCCTGGGGGGTAACCGGGAAGGGGGGCAGGGAGCTCATGCCCCCGCCTGGAAGAGGCCGTTGAGCCAGCAGGAATGTCGCGGTCGCTGGCACGGGGTGAGTGTAGGGTGACCAGACAGCAAGTGTGAAAAATTGGAATGGGGGTGGGGTGGGGAAGAATAGGAGCCTATATAAGAAAAAAAACCCAAAATCAGGACTGTCCCTATAAAATCAGGACATCTGGTCACCCTAGGTGAGTGGGGGGAGGTGGGTACCAAAATAGGCAGGAGGGTAGTTTCAGAGTGAGGCTTCCTTACCCAGGTGCCGGGTGGGTTTTTTTTTTTTTAAAAGGGGGGGGGCTGAAATGCCCTTTAGATCGTTGTGGGGAATGTGCTTGGGGGGCTTTAGGGACATTGACTGGGGAGGGAGATCCCAGCTCCGTGGTAGCAGCAGTGGAAACGCTCCCTCTGCAAATCCCGATCCAAGTGGGTGGTTGTAGGGCCTGGGTGGATAGCCCCTCTCGGTCCCCAGCAGCCCCCCACCAAAGAAGCCCCCATCATTGTAGAGGAAAGGGGAGCTGAGGTGATTGGGAAGCAGGGTTCAGGGCCCTGCAGCCATGAGTGCGCCTTCCTCCATCCTTGTGTGAACGCCTGCGCGGCTGCCATGTCTGGCATCTCCCAGGGCTTCGAGTTCCTCTGACACACGCTCGGGGCGGGATCACGGCGCAGAAATGCAGCTGGCCCCGCTGCGGCACACGGCGGCTGCTGACCAGCAGGCTGGGATGCTGTTCCAAGCAGCTTAGGACAGGCAGGCGGGAGAGAAGGCCGTACCCGAGCGCGAGACGGGAGACGGTAGGCAGTGAAGCAGAATGGAATTGGCCAGAAAAACTTGGGCTAAAGTTCTCTGCTCTTGTGAAAAGCAACACGGGATTTTTAAGGGGTTAAGGGTGGACTGCAATTGATGCAGCAGGCTGTGAAGACAAAGGATTTTGCTTTCCAGGGCTGTTACCATAGCACCGGACACAAACACTGAATTCACTAGGATGTAGAACAGAGGGGAAGGAAGGAAACGGTTCAAAGCACTGAACCGGGACTCAGTTCCACTCAGAGCGCAGCCACACAGACCACATGTCACGCCCTTGCTCTGTGCCTCAGTTTCCCCAACTTTAAAACGAGGCGAATAATGCTTTCTTTTGCATCCAGTTCTTCAGGGAAGGGACTGCCTCTCACTCCGCGCAGCGCCTAGCCCAATGGGACTCCAATCTTACTACCCTACCGCTATTAATAAATACCTGAGGAGTGGATTGTTCTCTGGCTCGTCTTGTTCACAGGAGCAGCAGCAGATTTGGTGCCAAACATCCATTCTGCTGGTGTAAGTATTAATCGAACCCAGAGGAACAGCAGCACAAGGGGAAGCAAAGGGGCAGCGAACTCTCTTCTCCTGCAAAGAAACGGCTCTGAAGAAGAGTGAGTGGGAAGTTCTACATTTAAGAAAAATGCAAGTCATAAGCCCTGATCATGTGAGATTCCCCCCTTCACCAGGGCTCACAGCCTTAAGCCAGGGGGACGCGGCCTTGCTGAAAAGGAGGCTCTTCTCTGCATCGCTTGGGGTTACTGGGCAATGAAAGCAGGTTTGTTTCCTTCCTAGCGGAAAGCAAACCCGTGGTCCATAATGGCTGTAAATACACGCCAGGCCTGGCCCAGGAACATGACCATGTCCGGGAAGGCTGGGGGATTAGGTGCAAGTCAGGGATGTCACCTCTCCCAGTACCTCTTGCGGGGAGCTGCTCAGATCCCGTGGAACAGGGGTTGCTTTAGCAGACAGGTCACTCTGTGCTTACTGGCCGGGAGGTACAGTCAGGCTCAGCAGAGAGCAAGAACCGTCTGGGCCATGGAGACAGACCCACTCCTGGAGAAATCCCCCTTCCCCGTGCAGGGTGGAAGCCTGTGGGCACAAATGAGCGTGCGTGAGTGACAGGTGCGATACACGGAGTTCTCCACGCACCGGGACGGTCACGTTAACCCCCATCACCAGCGCTAGAGTCTCCCCTCACCTTTATGGCTGAACACAGCGATGAGTGAACGTGCACCCTGCCGGCATTTCACGCCAACGGCTCCGTTAGCAGCCTTCGTCCCCCCCACCCCAAAGAGGCTGGAGACAAACGCCGGGGCAGATGCTGAGGCCCGTGGAAGCTGGGTGCCTGCCAGGGTGTGGAGGAATCCCTGGCACCCCTCTATACCCACCCAAGCAAAGCACAGTGCAACTTTCCTCGGCCTAGATGCAACTCCCAGCCAGAGAGGGTCTGGGCCAGGTGATCAGAATCCTGCTGGAGGCATGTGCCTTTTACTCCGCCTTCCCGCAGGAGCACAAGGATGCACCAGACTCGTGGGCAGTCGCCTTTCCCTGGCCCCAGAGTTACCCCTGTGTCGACAGTGCGAGGGTGGGGACCCATCTGCAGTACACGGGACTTGCAGTTGGCTGTCACCCCTGCTTTGAAGGCCCCTTGGGAAGCCAGGGCCAGGCGAGCTCGGCGCTCCCAGCTGGCGGGACAGTGCAGGTGTAAGTGGACTGTTGTCCCCTTACTACAACTCAGTATGTGTGTGTGTGGGGGGGGGGGGGGGTGGGGGAGGGGGGGGGGGTTGGTTGTTAGCTCCCAGTACCAAAAGGAAGGGGAAGGGTAGATGGGAAATTAGGACCCTGAGACTGACAGTCGCCAGGAGCAATGGGGAGAGGCCAATGCTCCAAGTCAGCCTGAATCACAGGGCGGGCTAATGAGGGAGTCAGGTCGGGGGGCCCATCCCCCGTGGGAGCTGGAATGGCCTGGGTCATACAGAGCGGGGCCGAGCTAAGGAGAGAGCAGGGGCCTGAGCTGAGCTGGTGAGCAGGGCCGTCCCAGCCAGAGAAGCAGCCCAGGGAGCAGACCCGCGCTGGGAGCAGAGTCGCGGGAGCAGCCCAGGGAGCAGACCCGCGCTGGGAGCAGAGTCGCGGGAGCAGCCCAGGGAGCAGACCCGCGCTGGGAGCAGAGTCGCGGGAGCAGCCCAGGGAGCAGACCCGCGCTGGGAGCAGAGTCGCGGGAGCAGCCCAGGGAGCAGACCCGCGCTGGGAGCAGAGTCGCGGGAGCAGCCCAGGGAGCAGACCCGCGCTGGGAGCAGAGTCGCAGAAGCAGCCCAGGGAGCAGACCCGCGCTGGGAGCAGAGTCGCGGGAGCAGCCCAGGGAGCAGACCCGCGCTGGGAGCAGAGTCGCGGGAGCAGCCCAGGGAGCAGACCCGCGCTGGGAGCAGAGTCGCGGGAGCAGCCCAGGGAGCAGACCCGCGCTGGGAGCAGAGTCGCGGGAGCAGCCCAGGGAGCAGACCCGCGCTGGGAGCAGAGTCGCGGGAGCAGCCCAGGGAGCAGACCCGCGCTGGGAGCAGAGTCGCGGGAGCAGCCCAGGGAGCAGACCCGCGCTGGGAGCAGAGTCGCGGGAGCAGCCCAGGGAGCAGACCCGCGCTGGGAGCAGAGTCGCGGGAGCAGCCCAGGGAGCAGACCCGCGCTGGGAGCAGAGTCGCGGGAGCAGCCCAGGGAGCAGACCCGCGCTGGGAGCAGAGTCGCGGAAGCAGCCCAGGGAGCAGACCCGCGCTGGGAGCAGAGTCGCGGGAGCAGCCCAGGGAGCAGACCCGCGCTGGGAGCAGAGTCGCAGAAGCAGCCCAGGGAGCAGACCCGATCTGGGAGCAGAGTCCCAGAAGCAGCCCAGGGAGCAGACCCGCGCTGGGAGCAGAGTCGCGGGAGCAGCCCAGGGAGCAGACCCGCGCTGGGAGCAGAGTCGCGGGAGCAGCCCAGGGAGCAGACCCGCGCTGGGAGCAGAGTCGCGGGAGCAGCCCAGGGAGCAGACCCGCGCTGGGAGCAGAGTCGCAGAAGCAGCCCAGGGAGCAGACCCGCGCTGGGAGCAGAGCTGCAGCAACCAGAGCCAGAGAGGCTGGAGAAGCAGCCCAGGGAGCTGCAGGGAGAGCAGCAGCAGCAGTGGGGCAGAGTGTGGGGAGCAGCTGGGGAGAGCGAGGGGGGACCCTGGGCAGCGGGCCCAGCGCAGGGAGACCCCCGCAGCCAAGATGCCGGGCAGGCCAGACTTGGAGGGGGATCACAATCCTGATGGGGCAGGGGCAACGCTGGGAAGAAGGGTCCTGCCGCCTAAAGCCTGAGGGTGTGTGGCCACCGCTAGCACTCCACAGCCCCAGCCTGCTGCTCTAGCCACTGGACTACGCTGCCTGAAGCAGGGAACCAACCCACGAACACGAGGCTGAAGGGCAGCCCCATCGCCTCTCGTGATCACGCTTAATGTTACTACAGATCTAAGCACTTGCCCCTAGTTTCTGTCATTATCCCAAAGCACCAGGGCTGCTTTTGAGCTGGCCAATAAACATCGGCCACACAACCCCCAACCCCGTAGGGCCCTGCTCCAGGAAAGCATGTAAGCACATGCTCATGCAGTATGTCCACTGGGCTACAGAGGCGTATAAGGTGGGTGGCTTTGCAGAGGCCTAAATGCCAAGACAGTGGGGCGCGGTGTAACGGTGGGCGACACAGATCACAGGCTCTTGTCTGTTGTAGGTTTTTATTTGACGAAGGTACAAAGGTTCCAGGCGGAAGGCAGCAGGTTATTAGAGCGACAGGCTTCCTAACCAGGCTCAAGGGGAGCCCCCGCCCCCCCGCGGAAGAACCACAAACCCCCTGGAACTCGCTGCACAGTCCCCGGGGGGGTGCACGAGGTCCCCAAAAGGCGCGTCATGCCGAGGCGATGGTGCAAAACCCTCGGGGAGCGAGTTAGCGGTGTTTTCGGATGTAAAGCTGAACAAAACAGGATGGAGATCGGTTTCACAGGCCCCGCCGAAACTAGCGAACAAGTGGAGGTTAGTATTTCTTCTCCCCGCCCCCACCAGGCTGTATCATCCCCCCTCACCTGCACTCCCCTCTCCTTATGAGCATTAGTCTATGAAAACGGGGTCACAACCTCAGAGGCCCAGTCGCCGTCGCCTTCCTTTGACTGCCCAAGGTCACTCGTTCCCAGACTGAAGTGTTTCCTCGAATAAGGCGATCCTTCTCCACGTTTAAAACCGTCCCCTCCCCAGGCCCCCGCCCACAGGCGCCACGGCGGGCACATCAGTGACCTATGGCAAGGGAACAAGCTGGGCATGGCTCCGCTGCTCGGAGGCCCTTGGCCGGAGCTCGCGGGCGACATGACTTCTCAACAGGGAAAGATCTGCAAGGGCTGGAGCCAACTCGGAAACGGAGAAGCTGCTATTGGGGCAGTGTTTTACCAGGGGCGGGTTGCTTGTGGGTGCCCTTCCCCCGGGCCCAGGCACATCGGAGACCCAGCTATGCCCACAGCTGGGGCTGGAGAACTATTCTAGACCTGCAGAGACTCTGCCCTGGGTACATTTCACAGCCTTTTGTGGACCGCACGTGTGCAAACTAATCCGCCACTGCCTGGCAATACCCTTATCAGTGCGCTGGCACCTCCCAATCGCTGGCAGCTGAGGAATGACGAGGGGCAGCCAAGTGCCCACAGGCTGCGAGCTACCGGCCCTGCCATGTAAAGCAATGCCTGTCAGCAGATCAGAAGCAAATCCTCCATTTCCCACTTTAACCACTCTCCAGCAGCAAGATGAACAGGGATGCCTGGCCCTGCCCTGCCCTCTCCTCCACAAGGCGTTTAGGTAAATACGGGACTCCTGACGGATGAAAGTCTCACACAATTATCAGAACATTTTTTTTAAAAAGGACAGGAGACAAACTGGGGCAGTGGTGGGGCTTCTCCAGCCAGAAACTGCCACCTCCACTGGGTACGGCTAGGGAGAAAACAGTGATCAATAAAGGGGTTTGGCACACGTTTAAATCACAAAAGGCTCCATTGATTCCCATAGCTGCTCAGTTAGTTTGATCCTTGATTGGAGGGGTGAAGAGAAAGGGATCTGCGGGAGTGGGGAGGGACTGGGGCGTCCCTCGGGCCTCTCAAGGCATCTGGCCCCCTGTCTGCATTCCTGCAAAGGTTGCTCCAGTGTTAGTACAGTCGCAGTGATAGCCACCTCCCTGGTACACAGTCTGGCTCAGCCCTTCCTGTGGGGAGGGAAGAGGTCTGCATTCCACGCGCAGGCGGCTCCGTGGCAGGCTCTCTCCGGCTCCTTGGAAGTTGCTCCCCACTCTGCGTTAAGGATAGAGGGCAAAGGAATGTCCCGTGGAGGGGCAGGCGCTGCTGTTCAAAGCCTGCCCGACACCTCGCTGACCCGCTGCCGCAGGTGGAATGCAAACTCGAACATGGTGGCTGCCAGGCTTTGATGGATAAGGTAACGGGGAAGCCGACCCTGCAGAAAAACAATGAAATGGGAACACAGGGTTTATTTTGCTGGCTGAGATTGTACATGGTTCCTATCCTGCATCTGAATCCCAGGAAAGCCGCGCTACGGATCGCGTCTCAGAGGCCCTGCTCGTTTTAAGTCCCACCCGAAGCCACCACGACGTTTCCAGCACAAGTCTCTGTGGCCGCTCGAGATGGGTTTCACCGAGCATTAACCAGAGCATCTCAGTGCGGTAACAGGACGGGCCCTGTCTGGCGGATCAGCGAGAATCACAGCAAAGAGCCGCGACAGCTTCCCACTGCTTCGAGCTGCTTCGGGGCGTAACTTGAAGTGTTTTGAGGTCTATAAAAAACCCCTGCACGGTTTGGGTCCTCAGCTGCCCTGGGCCATACTGCAGCAGTAGCTAGCAGCAGCAGCGGCGTTCAAGCCCGTCCTCACCCAACGGCAGGGGGCTGAGGGCAGAAGGTGAGGCAGGGGCAGTCTGTCTCCCGTGTTTGTGCCACGCCCTGCACAGTGGGGTGCTGGCCCGTGACTGCGGCTCCTAGAGGCTACTGCAAAACAGATCAATAGTAGCAATAATTCACCACGGGATCCCGCTCAGATCCCCTCCAAGGTCCAGGTCTTGTAACTTTGAGGGCACGCTGCAAGGCCGATTCTGCCAGCCCGGCCCCGTGGGGACAGAGAGTGCATGGTGGGAGGTGTCTCCGCAGGGTACTTAAGAAGGATTTGCACTGCCGTAGCACCCCGGTAGCCTGTCGTCGACCAGGACCCTGGTGCGTTAGGCGCTGGTCGAAAAGAACACCACTAACGGCTGTCCCCCGTGGCACTGAGGATATTGACTCTATGGTGTTTCGGGGGGGGGGGTGTTTGTTTTTAACACACACACGCACCTAGAGAGTTTGGGGGCAATCTTCCAATCAGAACGAATTCACTGGAGCGCTCGGCCTTCATCACAGAGGATGCAACCATGGGTCAGTTTTACAAGCATTTCTTCAGGGACACAGGAAACGCCAGGAGGGCTGGACCAGTGGGTCCACCTAGCTCGGTAGCCAGTCTCAGACAGGGGCTAGCCCCAGATGCCTCAGGGTTAGGCGAGCGCTGGGCAATTATGAATAGCTTGGCTGCTACAGAAGTTTCTTCCGCACAGGCAGCAGCTAGCAGGGGCTGGGGGCCTGTCTCGCAGAACTGTGCATGTTTTCATTACCCGTCGCAAACAGCCGACTTCTTTAGAGGCTGGACAAACTTCAGAGCCAGTTCCCATAAAGGAAACCCAGACACAACAGCCTGAGTGAGAGGCGCAGCTGCTTTTTGCTGCTCTCGGCTCTATCCCCCAGTTTGAGTCCCCAGCAGGACGGTTGATTTTGCAAGTGCTTTTCAGTGACCTTACGAGCAACAGAATAGCCGACCCACTTCTCCTGGAGGGGGCTGGGGCGCAGGCCAAGCGCCCCGATGAATGAGGGCTCTGTGCTCCCCTGCTGCAGCAACGGGTTAGCAGATGCTAAGCGTGCGAGGGGAGGCGGTTTCTATTGCACGTTACTGGCGGCAACAGACACAAGGGTGGGCAAGCTTTGGGGCGGCAGGACAACCGCGCAAGGACAGTTGACTTCTGGTACCCGAGCAGTACAAAAAAATACAAACAGTTCCTCTCCCTGCCTGTCTATTCTGCACCGAGCACTCAGATTTACGGGCAAAATTTTTAGCAATCAGGAGTGATTTGGTGGGGGCCAGTTCGGCACACCTGAAAGAGGCCAGATGTTCAAAAAGGGCTCTGTACCCACCCCTGGAAGAATCAGGCCCCGTTAGTGTCGCAAGCTGGGTCCCCAAGATCATTTTTGAAAGCGCCCGATGCACCCACGTGTCAGTCCTCAAGGGCTTCGTGGCGGGGTGTGATCCGGCTGCCTTTGGCGAACGGGCACAGGAGGAGGTGGGCTTGGTTGCACCGTTAGCGCCACGGGTTTGAGTTCCCCTGGGTGGGGATTAGATCTCACTGCTCGCAAATACTGGCAGGGCCGCGAGCCAGATTCTCCACCTTGTGCTCTAGGGAGCCCTGGGTGTGCGGCACACGCCGACGTGGGACCCACCGTACCTTGAGGTCCGTGTTGAGGATCCAGAGGAAGGTGCACACTTTGGGATTGCTGGCACATTTCAGCACAATGAAGCCTCCTGGCCCGTTCTCGCCCCTTGGAAAAGGAACAGCACAAAGATTGCACAGCTGTGAGGCGCTGCAGCCCCCATGTCACATACACACGCAAACACACAGGCTACGGGGCAGATCCACACGCATGCAGCCTGGGGCCCGAGTGTGCCCGTGCACCACAGAGACACTGGTATGTTCGAAAGATCCATTCCTGCACTTGGGTGCAGTGAGAGGCAGGATGTCACAGCCGGAGCAGTCCCTGGGCAAACCTAACTGGGAAAGAGCTCACTAGCTCCACTGCCAGAGAGAACGCCGCGTCCTCCACTGCCACGTGGAGAGTCCCGCTCATTCCACACCTTCAGCTTTTATTTCCCGTGGGGGGAGTTCAGCGAGGTCCAGTGGCCTGTGTGAAGCGACTTGGTGGGGCCTAGTAGGCGTTTCCACATCACAACATGCCCTGGCACCAGCAGACACGCAGACATGGGTGGGCCGAGAAGACTCCTCTCTATCCCTGCTGGGGGCGCTACGGCAGGATTAGCTCACACTGGCAAAGGCTGCCTTGCAGGCCTGCTGCCTGGGCTCTGCTCTGCGGACAGCGAGGGATTCAGTCTCCAGGGCAGTGGTTCTCAGCCTAGTTCCCATCGTGGGCCGCGTATGCAGCTCTCCGTGGATAACGTGGGCCGCAGCCACACAATATATCTACTACCTGTACGGCACCGAGGATGTCACATGGGCCACAGCTGTGTGCTGACTGGGCCGCAGGTTGAGTACCACTGCTCCAGGGGCTGCCGGGGGCATCTCTCACCAGCACTACATTGGCTGGATATTGAAAGGCAAACCCATTTTGAACGCAGGTGCTGGTGAAAAGGTTCCACCTTGCTGAGAGCGGTGGAGAACGAAACCCTTCGCGGTGAGGACAGGTACTGCATGGGCAGCCTCCTCTTCCCTGCTCTTGGTCTGCTTAGCAGGGGCAGATACCGAGGGATCCCTACTGATACGTGCCGGATTTGTGAAGAGGCGAAAGGCCCCTATCCATCCAGGTATGTTTAAACGGAGATACGTGTTACCACTTCCCTGCTTTGCAACGCTAGTATTTCTGCTGGATATGGCCTTAAAAAGATTCTCAAGCCCCAGCACCTAAATAGACAGAGGCACTTACTGAGCCTGTGAGTTAAATGTCAATTACTTTAATCAGATCACTCAGAAAAACAAAGTCAGTAAGAGAAGCAGCTGAGCTGGTCACTAGCCACCTGAGGCACAGCCTGACTGTAACAAAGAGGCCTTGTTGGAAGAGATTCAGACCCAGATTAATGCATCACAAGGCAGCCGGCCACTGTAGTTTGGAGCAGAGAAATGCCAGAGACCTTGGCGAGGGCTTTGAGAGAGGCTCCATATCGAAGGGCGCTCTCTTTACACCTCCCGCTCCGTCTCTCTGTGCCCTGGGCCTTTATTAAAACTAAGGCCAGGCCCGAGAAAGGGCACACACGTAACAAAAAAACACCACCACATGATGAGTTCAGCTGCTTATTCCCCCTTTGAAGTTGCAACTGTCCCTGTGAGAGAGCTAATTCCACCGATGGGATGTGGAGTCGGTCGGGGTTTTTGATCCGTTGTCCCCCCCTACCCTGCCCCCACTGCCTCAACCCGAGCTGCCGCTGACCTCCTAAGCAACGCTGATTCCATACCAATTGTTCTTTAAACAAAAGAAGAGGAACACAGGAAGTAGCATACAGTTCCGCAAACAGATGGGCCGCCAGAGTTTTTGTAAAGCGGCAGTTTCCTTTAAAGAGTGACAAGAAATGCCCTCCCATGTTTTTTTAAACTCAAGGGTCTGTTTGCACCGAACATATATTATACAGCAGCGTGTGCTCTAAGAAAAATCAGACCTTTCCCCGTGCCAAAATCAAAACTCTAACCTGACGTATTTGGACAGCGGAGGCTTCAAACCGTGAGTGGTTGACATCCCTGAGGAAATATAGCGGTCTCGTCTTCTCTCAATGCGACGCACGTTTACAAAGTCCCTATGTAAATAAAGGGGAAAAGCAACTGCTCTGGGGTCTGCACAGACAGGGAAGGTCCAACATTCAATCTAAGCCCTATGGAAAAGGTGTGGCAAAAATATTTTAACATGAAGACACTATGTACATTTCTGGTTATTAAAGGGACAGACCAGGTATTTAGTGACTCGGATAGAGGCTGGGAGCCAAGACTCCTGGTTCTAGTCCTGGCTTGGCTATCAATTTTGGCTTAGGACCTTGGGCAAGTCATTACACTACATACTAGACTATGTTACCCACCCATAGGGCAGGTTAGAAGCGCCCTCTTGGACACACTGTATGTTTCATGCGTAAGACAATGGTTGGCCTGGAGTGCCCTCACACAAAATCTCCTTGATGTGTTCTAGGTGCTTGTCTGACTAGGCACCGGAGCGGAATAAACTCACCTGGGTGACACCACACCACCTGCAGCCCCTGCTGCAACATCGTAGGAGATAACGGTGTTATCTTCAACCCGCTGTAAGATCTGAGTGAAAGGAGGACAGAATAAGAGACGCGTCCTCTCACCTGCCTGTGGATCTGTACATCATGCCAACAAGGAATAAGGAGCCTCCCTCAAAATTGCCCATGGATCCAAAACAAGTGAAGAGCCTTTAGCGGCAGATCTGATAAATACAGGCCTTGGAGAGACCAGCATTAGCATGACCACGTTCACCGTCTGGTGTTGAGAATGGTCTGCTCTGCCCTTCTGAATAGCGAGCAGGCGTTTCCTTCACATCCTGGACACAGCAACTGCCAAGGGTGAGTAAGCTCCTCCAAGCCTGGGCAGCGAGAATGACCTTGGTGCTGTGCCTTGGCCCGTTCCCTGGGGCTTTTGGACAGACAGGCTTTTGGTGCAACTAGCTACTTCAGAACGTTCAGACTGCCTGGGTGGGCAATGCATTGGGATTTCAAATGCAGCCAAGCCCCCAGCTCCCGTAGGACCAGGCACTGCATGCAGCAGGCTCTGTGCTGCGAAGTTCCAACCCCAAAGGGTTATTAAAATGCTCTTACCTGGCAAGCTGCCACTGTTTTATTCCACAGGATCATCCTCTCTGGTTGGAGAATCACCTCCTGGTAGACGGTTTCAGCAGAACACTGCATGAAGGCCTGAGAAAAGGACCATACAGCGAACAGTTTGCCCCAGCTGCCGTCCCTGGGGCGTGTATTCAGCAGCACAAGATAAAGATCACTAGGGACAACCAATTGAGTGAAACAAGTGCTCACGAGAAGCGATAGCAAAAGAACTGGCTGCAGCCAGACAGGAACAGCGTACCTCCATCCTGAACAGAACAACCCCTGCTATTCCACCCCTGGGCTACTCCGGCATCTACCACTTATACCGAAGCAGGCAGCTGTTTCAGGAGGTTCATGGAAGGCTACTAAGAGCGTCAGCAAAAATGATACACTTGCATTCATCCGCAGCCTCGTGTGGGTCTTTAGAGGCAGAGGGAGAATGCAGTAACATGGGGTCACCCAGATCTCCGCTCATTAAGAGTCTTTTCACGTGCCGTTCTTGCAAGGGTGGCAACGTACATACTGACATAAAGAAAAGTCACCACGGCAATGGGCCTTCACTAAGAGATTGTTTCTAGCCAAGCCACTACAGTGAGTCACTTCCTAACAACATCTGTTAATGCCAGATTGCATCTGAAGTGGGGATCAACCCTGATCTTGCTGGACAGGCAGTCGCTATCTTATTGTAGTCCTGGAAGCTGGGGTTGGAACAGGATTCTTTGGTCACCTGGTCCACCTTTCTGCCATTGGACCCCAGTGTATTTGGGAGGGGGAGGGGGGGGGTTGAATTGGTCTAGTTTTAGACGGCACCTGGGTGTTATCTGGGCTGTAGCACAGAGCTCAGTGTAAGAACGCAGCAGAGTTGTATCACCGAAAGTCCCACCAACAAGCGGAACGGGCTTTACAATGCCACTTGTGTTGCAGTGTGACCTGTATTGCTGGAGCCAGGGAAGAGCATGAGTGACTAGCTGTGCTGGGCATTAGGCAGAGTTACTGCATGTGGGTTATGTTGTAGGGGGTTATGCCCCTATAACAAACCTGCATCTTACCAAGCAAAGTGGCAGAGGCCATAGGTCCTTACCTTTAAAATAAAGGTCTTGCCGTGGAAAGGAATTTCAATGGTGTAAACAACATCGCCAAACTCCTGTGCAAGAGACAGTCAAAGTCACACTTCACATACGCGCCGGTAGCCCCTTTCACCCCAGGATCTCCAAGCACATTTCAGACGTGTGTCCCTAGCCGGGCTGCACAATGGGCAGTCCCGCTGCCATCACTAGAGTCAACACGAAAACGCAACCCGCTCCGTGGCGGGACCTTTGAAAAGTCCAGATCACCACTGGGCAGCAGGTTTAGGACAGGAAGTGAAGACTGTCTCCAGCTGAATTTTTAACACAATTCCAGAAATCCACGTCTGTAGGTGACTGCAGACAGAATGCAACCCGCTGGGGCATAAGCGTGACGAGACACAGAAATGGGATGAATCTGTAGCTGGATGCGTAGCAAAGGGAAGGAGTCTATTGCATGTGACAGCTCCCTTAATGCTGGGCATGGGGGTTTTCAAGATGGCACCACTCACTCCCTTATTTTGCCAACAAAATGCCTTCGATCCTTTCCCACTCGGTCAACCGCAGTTCCACACCCCAGCTGCAATTACAGGCTAACCACACTCCTCCGCCCGCCTGTGGCTGGGGTGGTGGAGGGAAAAACTGATGGGTTCCCTCTCCTGTCAAACAGGAAGGTAACTGAACGTCTAATTAAATGAGAGGCGATTTCCATTTAACTGAACTGGAATAAGATTCCTAATTCAATCATGTCATTGTAGCGCTTGTTGATTTTCCATGGCGTAACCAGGTTCTGAAAGCCCCATCGTTCTGTGGTCGGTGCTAACCCCGCCATGCTTTCTGCAGGCAAAGAGGGGAAATACTTGCGTTGTTTTTTTCGAATTTCCAGTTTTCCTCCTGGGCTAGGATTTGATCCACAACCTCCATTGCTTCTTTGCCTTGTTGGACATATTCCTTCTCCTAGAAGGAAACACAATCCATTTACTGCTCCCTTTATTAATGATCTTGAGTGTGCGGATGAGTGATTTTGCCTCCTAGTGGGTGGGCAACAGAGGAAGGGACTTTCCAGTACTGCACCTGCTACAGATTGCCACCTGAGTCAAAGGAGGGTGACACAACCGTGTTGCACCTGGCAGGTCAGGACTCTTGCCCTAGCTGTGTCATCGACACACTAGCTGCGTCTCTCCACAGTTGTGATACCTTTCATCCCAAGAGAGTCTCCCAGATGAAATCGTAAAGCCACAATGAGATCACTTCTCCTCCCACTGAGCTGCAGCCACCTCTGGGGTGAAACAGCAGCTGCTTAGCTACACAGCTACTTTGGAAAGGACGTGAAGAATCTCGTGTCCAAGTGAAACTACGGTGGGATGTTGGGGAGGCAGAAGGCGGTTACCCAAGCTGGAATTTGACAAGTTAGTGGAGTCAATACCCCCTTCCTCCTTCAGCAAAGTCACCATGTAACCAGTAAGAGCAAAGGAAACTGGAGGGAGCAGGAAGGAGACAAGCTGCTGTCAGGGACACAGACGCTTTTAAAAGCCAACTAAAGAGGTGGGTGAAGGGGAAAGTAAGTGATGCTGCACATGAGCCGAATGATTCCCAGTAACGAATACGGAGTCAGAGCAGTTTTTCCCAGAGCACATGAGCAGCATCGCTCGGCTAAGGGAATGATTTGCCCATGTTTCTTGGCAGCAAGTAACATACTTCGGGACCTTCAGTTCTGAGAGGAGATGAAGAAGAAAGGGGACAGAAGCTTTCACCCCTCGATTTATTCAGCACCCTGATGGGTACTTGCTGGAGTAATCAGCTGATTACAGAGCCTCATATCAACATGCATTGGGCAGCCATCAGAGCCAGACATTGAGAGATGCTCAGAACCAACGGGGGTAAAAGTGGGTCTCTAAAATGGCAAGATCACCGCTCCTCCATTTACCTGGGCTGTTAACGCTTTCCTCCCCACATCTGCTTCATCTGACTCATCATCCGATCCTAAAGAAAGGTACAGAGTTGTGAGGAAGCTAGAGATCCTGCTGGTATGATTTTATGAAGGGGAGGGCCCACATGGGGTCAGCCCTCCCTCCTTTCCCACTTCACTCTCCAGATGCACAGATTCATGCAGGAGCGTCTGTGTGTTCTCTTACAGGAACAACAATGGTGGTTACAATGGGAAATGCTCCAATCCCCCAGCCCCAATGCAGTCCCCTCTGGAAACGCACCAAAGCCACCAGGTTAACACCCTTTTCTGCAGCAAGCTGTGCAGTTCACACTAGCTCTTTGGGTGTCCAGGGTGAGGCCTTTGCAACCTTAGACCGTGCATTTCAAACCCTGTGTCCTGAGGCCTGGAGCTTTGGTTTAAACAAGCTGAGAATGGATTTTGGTAGCACAGGAAAGTCAGGCATCAAATGCAAAGTAGGTGGCTCCTTTTCCACCTCCTGACAATCTCTTTCCGACCCCACAGCTGGGCACAAAAGCAGCTACACAACATAACCTTCCCCCGGCACTGGAAGCAAAGGGGAGTTCATGGCACTGTGCTGTGACATAGCTCAAAAGCTCGGTCTAATTAGGCAACGCTCAGCGAGGAGCTTGGAGAGGCAACAACAGGGAAAAGGAAACCCAGGGGATCCGGCAAGCGGAACAAGCTGAGGAAGCAACTCAACCCACATACAAAGGTCACTGCACGCCAAGAGGAGGCAAAAACGTTCGTCACCTGCAAAGGACTCCGGAGGGGAATAGAACTGCCCGTCAGAGAGGGCTCCGGAATAGAGCAGAGGGCCCCGGGAGGCAGCGGCCTGCGCTGCCAAGTACCCTAGGGAACCAAGAGACATAGAGTGTAAATATATACAGAAGCCAGCGTTTACTCCTAACATTCATCCAGGTCCCTCCTCCTCCAGGGTAAGCTACCCCAGTTAACCAACGCCTGGAACACAGCTCCGTGCTGGGACCCGGGCTGTCTCTGGGACACACAGCCCAGCCTCAAAGGAGCTTTCAGGCCCTGTTCCCTCGCTTTTCATTTGAGACACAGCACTTTATCTGCATGGAGATCAATGAACTCTTTTCCCTGTCAAATCCAAAGGTGATTAAGCACCTAATTAAATAAGAGCTTTTCCTCGAAGCAATCCAGAACACGCGCTTAATCCAATAGAGGCATGAAACACTTGCTCGTTTTTCATCTTAAAACCTCCTCACAAGACCCAAACGTCCCCTGGCTTTTCCCAGCCCATCGATACATTTGTGATCAAGTCTCACTCGACAAATTCTTCCTGGTTTAGATGCCATTTTCCCCCTCCCTCCCCCCACTCTTCTGGTTGGGAAGACGAGAGCGACATGAGAAGCTCCTTTTGCAACCCCGAGACCACGGCCACGAGAACCGGAGAGCTACAGGTCAGAGTGGGACCTTGAGCTGAGCACATGCGCCTGATTTTCAGTCAGGGTGGGCACCCTCCACTCCCACTCGCGTCCTGTGGGTGCTTGGCACCTTGGCAAAAGTCCCAGTGTTTGAGGCCAGAAGGGCTCATTAGATCATCCAGTCTGAGTGCCTATATAGCACAGGCTGGAGAATTTCAGGCAGTCTCTCCTGTGTTGATCCCAGAAGAGCACGCGGTCTTGACTTCAAGAGATGGAGAATCCAACTCTTCCCTGGGGAGACTGTGCCAGTGGCGAATCACCCGCACTGTTAAACGTTGAGGCCTTATTTCTAATTTGAATTGGCCTGACTTGAAACTTCCAGCCACTGGTTCTCATTCTGCCTCTCTCCTTTACGGTAGGGGCCCTTTTAGTAGCTGGTATTGAATCCCTGGGAAGGCATTTCTATACCATAACCAAGTCAGACGAGGCAAATCGATCTCCACCACCTGCCTGGAGATCACTTCTAATCCTGGTTCCCCTTCCCACACACTACCTGGTGACAAGCTGCTGCCAAAGCCCCGGCCGGTTTGTTTGCTCCAGCCGCGAAGAGGGAAAGTGACTTACATCGTTCCTCTTCCGCCTCCTGAGATAAGACTTTAAAATCCAGGAACCAAGTTTCTAGCCAGGCGATAACGAAAGAGACGATGGGAAGTAAGTACCCAAAAGCCCCCTTGGCTAGCAGCTGGGGGAGGAAAAGAAAACCACTGGGAGTTTACACAAGCTGGGAAGTCACCGCGTGAGACACAACAAAATCTCCCATTAGAGCCCTTGAGAGCAACTGACCTCGGAGAGGATGACCTTCACGATGAGGAAGGCACTGGACACCAGCGTAGTGAACTGGAAAAGGGAAGACGGTTACATAAATCTACAAGCCAGCTTCAGTTTAAAGAGAGAAAAAGTCCAATACATCGACAACAGGAAATGGATTCCTTACCGCGATGACCCACCAGTGGCGCAGTTTTAAGAGTGCATAGCCCAGAAGTAACACAGAAAACCGGAAAAAAGCCAAGACCTTTAAAAAACAAAAAAAGGGCACAGATAAGGAGAGAGTCATTACTATTCCCATTACACTCATGCTGAGCTGATCATGCAAGGGGCCACACAGACAGAGCAAGATACAGGAAGATCTTCAGGGGACGGACTGTCTAAATAGTCAAGACAAGAGGCGGGAGGGGAATGGCCCAAGGTCCCTCAGAAGGTCAGTGGCAGAGCTAGGCACAGAAACCAGGGCTTCTGAATTCCAGCCCAGCGCCCTATCCATTAAGCCACCTCGCCTATCTTAGAGAGAAAGTCCTTTCCCTTTGACTGGTTAGCGTACTTACAAATATATCAAAGAACGAGGTTTTAAACCGGTACTCGATGATTTCGATCTCCAAGTTCTTCCGAATGCCATTGTTGGTCTGAGGGTGAGAGAGAACGGAAACAGACAGATGTTGAGTGCAGAGATAAACTAATGAGGATAAAAATCAGACAGTTCTGTTTAAACATTAGTCAGCTCAAGTTAGGTATCAGGGTTGTCTGCTGAATGCATAAGTGGACTCATCAGCAAATGTTTAGCCATGAATGTAGGCAACCCTCCACTTCACTTCCATTTCACTGTTTCATGCCCAAGTAACACAGAGCAGGAGCAGCATGTAAATGCTTTAAGAAAGTGCTTGGGTACTAGAAGGTACTGAAAAAACACCCACTGATTTAAAAAAATCTCAAGACACTGAAAACTAGCTTCCTTAAGAAAACTGCTTTTGTGTCTTTTTTCCACTTGATTCCTGATGCTAACCGAGGACCCCTTGCAATTCCACGCCCATGGAATAAGCAGCCACTTTGACCTGTAGGATTTCGAACAAACATTTTCTTTTCGGATCCAGTTATTGAAAGCTTGCTCTGAATGGGATTGAAAAAATAACTGGTTTTCTTAAAGTACCATTGACTCAGAAAGAACTCGGAAGGTTGTGTGATTGATGTTGCTTCCACAGGGTGTTGTCTACATAAACATTACTTTTCTTCTACAAGTTATTCCATACGAGATCTCTTCAAGACTACTTCAGCTCTGTTCTTGGACGATACCTATTAACAGGCATTCCAGCGCTAACAGAAGAAGTACACTAAAGAAGGAAGACGTTCGCACTTATCAGTCAACTCCCAGGTAAATGTGGTGTGGCTTGAGGCAGAGGGGGAAAACGGAAGCCTATTCATTCGGTATAGGAATGCTATTAAGGGTCTGGCACAGAGGTGGGAAAAATACGGCCCGGGGGCCGCATCCGGCCCTTCAGACATTTTAATCTGGCTCCCACCGGTGCTCCAGCCAGGGGCTTGCCCTGCTCTGCACATGCTGTGGCTGTGCGGCATGTCCCCCCTCCGGCTCCTATGTGTAGGGGCAGCCAGGGGGCTCTGTACACTGCCCCCACCCCAAGCACCGCCCCTGCAGCTCCCACTGGCCGGGAACCATGGCCAATGGGAGCTACAGGGGCAACACCTGCAGACGGGGCAGCACACCGAGACGCCTGGCTGCACCTCTGCATAGGAGCCGGAGAGGGGACGTGCCGCTGCTTCTCAGTCCCACCCCAGAGCCTGTACCTCCAGCCAGAGCCCTCACCACCCCCCTGCTCCCTAACCCCCAATTCCATGAGCATTCATGGCCCACCATACAATTTCCATTCCCAGATGTGGCCCTCGGGCCAAAATGTTTGCTCACCCCTGATCTAGCATCTATTGTGTCAAAATGACTCTGCTTCAGATCATAGTGGGAGGGGGAGGGATAGCTCAGTGGTTTGAGCATTGACCTGCTAAACCCAGGGTTGTTAGTTCAATCCTTGAGGGGGCCATTTGGGGATCTGGGGCAAAAATTGGGGATTGGTCCTGCTTTGAGCAGGGGGTTGGACTAGATGACCTCCTAAGGTCCCTTCCAACCCTGATATTCTATGATTCTATGATAGTTAAGGGCCTGCCAGTAGGATTTTTGTACCCCGGATCCTATTTTTCGAGGCTTGGAACTGTGGCTTATGAGGGACTGGATGGTTCAGGTAATTTGGAACCAGCCTTTCACCTTCAGGCTATTGGGTGGAACACAGCCCAGCTGGACTGGAAGTTGTTACAATCTGACAGCTGTTTCATGGTCTATAAGAAACCAGTTGGTGGGTCTTCGTCCACAGTGGACAGCCATTCGCATCATAAAAGCCGCCGCTGTAACGCGTACCCTTCCGCTGGAGGGGCCAAGGACTGACTAGGCAGCCATCAAAAAGCGTTCCCTATAGATCAGGGCCGGGGCAGGCCGGAGGAGAGCAGTGGTTCTGCATTGCTGCTGTCATGCTGTATCTGTTCCGTGGCGAGAGGAGTTCGGTCTCCAGGGCTGGCAATCCAGCAGGTTTCACAGAGCTGCAGTTTAAAAATTCATTCCGAGATTGAATTTGACAAGAGCGCTCACCACAGGAGGGACGGGATGAGGGCTCTGGGCTACATTTCTGGGGGGAAAAATGAAAGTTTAAACAAACGTCGCTGCCCTGAACAAACAAAAGAGACTGGGGAGTTCCTTGAACTCAGAAACAGATGTGCTTGGACAATTCAGGTTTGCAGGTGACTGGTGCATTTAATGAGAACTGAAGGAGGTGCCAATATTGCAACAAGCGAGAGAGAACCAGTTGAGTGTTTTAGAAGCATGAGTCACTGCACAAACCTGGTAATTTTCACAGCAGTGCAAATGAGCCTTCTTAACATTTTCAACCGTGCAGCTTTTGGGCTCGGGGCCATGGGTTACCATTTAGTCTCAGTTAAAGGCAACGCACAAGCTAACATAGCTGTGAGCAAAACTGGAGCATGAAAAATAATTTGGTAGCTTGGACGCTAGTTTTATTTCCATGAGTCACGCTGCAAATCAAAATACAAGAGACCCCTCCTCCTCCTCCCACCAGCCCTGGAGGAGGGCAATCCCACAGGGTTAAGGGAATTCACAAGAGGACAGGGTTTCTACTGTAACCCCTTGGCCCTAGTGAAACACTGGCTGTTAATTTCCTTGCTCCTGTGGTTCCTAGGCAGACCCTCCGTGCTACTCATGTCATTTCTGGGGGGTGGCGTGAACTGAACTGCGGACTGAGATAAACTGTTAAGTGCAGACTCTGAACGAGGTAAACAGGACATGAAGATAACAGCGGATATGTCCTCAGGGATCCAGTCATAATAAATAAGGCCAGACTGGTGAGGGCTGCACGTAGAATTGGAGATGCATCTCTGATCATCTCCTTTCTGCTCCTACCAGAGCAGGATAGAACAGTAGCACATGCAGCTTCAAAGCCCAACCGCAAATGTGTAAGCAAGAAGTCTCTCCCTGCAAAACATGACATCACCATCACCTGGCAGAGGGCAGGGAACACCACAACACAAGACACAGGCAGTGGCCAGCAAAAAGTCCATCAGTTCCCCTCTTTACTAAGTTTGTAGATGCAGTAGAGGAGTTTGGTGAGAACAGATCCGATGCTCAGACTGAGCAATGAAGCTATCCACAGGATCTCAAAACAGGCTCGTTTCCAGCTGAGATGGTAGCACCATGCTGTTGAGATGCTGCTTTTCTGACCAGATACTAATATCACAAGCAAGGTCACTGTGATATTCTGTACCTTGGGGGAGTGCCCTGTAACCCCATGTTCCTCATTTATATATAATTGTGATCTTGCATATAAAGCAGGCCGAGTGAGGTACAAGGGGCAAGGTTATGATCTGCTGAAATACATATATGGATAGAAAAATGACTCATTAATGTACATGAAGTTATGAGAATTGTGTTGTATGGTTGTCACTAAAACATGCTGTAAGTTGGGGGAATCAGCCAGATATTAGCTTCCCAGAGGCGACAGCAAGGAAAGTAACCAACGCCCAGACGGGGTGTCAAACAATCCATCACCAGCCATTGTCCAGCAAGGGAGCTACAGTGCAAAGACTCACCTGCATGAGGCCACACCAGGGGAATTGCTCAACCTTGCCTGGAGACTCAGTAGTGCCCCCCAGACATGCCTGGACTTGTGTGTTCCCCAGGCTCATGGGACTGAGGGTATAAAACAGAACAGAGCAGGTCCATGCGTCGCTTTTCTCCTGCCCCATCCATGCTGCAAGCAACAAGGACACTGAGAAGACAAACAGAGGAGACTGGCCCAGATTTCAAGGGTGAAATCTGTGTACTAGGAACTGCAATATCCAGCGGGGTGAGAAAAACTGCTTAGTCTAGGTGTTACCCAGTCTAATAAGGCTGAGGGTTTAGACTGCATGCTTAGATTTTCTTTTCGTAACTGACTGACTTTTTGCCTATCGCTTAAAATCTATCTTTTGTAGTCAATAAATTTGTTTGACTGTTTATCTTTACCAGTGAGTTTGTGGCAAATCTACTCAGGTTTTGCCAAGGCTGGTGTATATCCACTTTCCATTGATGAAGGGGTGAACCAATTAATAAATTTGCACTGTTCATCTTGAGCAGGGCAGGACAGTGTATTCCTGAGGTACAAGGCTGGGAGCTGGGGGGATTGGGCTGGTGCCTCTCTCTGTGTGTTTCATGAGTGGCTCTGGGAGCATTCATGCAATCTAGCCGGGTGTTGGGTCTCCACAGTGATCACAGCACCTGGAGGGGTTTGCTGCTGGTCACTAGCCAGGCATTGTGAGAGCCAGCCCAGGCTGGAGAGAGTTCAGGGGGGCACAGTGGTCCCACAGTCCCAGGCTGCACCCCAGGGATCCCGTCACAGTTACCATGTACCCAGTGCCAAGCCCAGGGAATGGATGAGGATCTCTGTTTGTGACAGCTTTACGGGCCAGATCCTCTACTGGTGTGAAGTGGTGCAGGGCCTTGGAAATCAGCCGAGGACCTGGCCCTAGGGTTTCAGAATGGGGCTGTTCACATGCGTGGATGGCATCCCAAAATCAACAGGAGAGATTCATTCACTGCTTCCCCACCAGAAAGGACCCCGGACTCACATTCAGCTCAATTATCCACAGCAGAGAGACAAACAGCAGGTCGAAGGTGACAAAGAGGCAGAAAGTCCTCCTGACGTCCGAGATGGCTTTCCGCTTCTCCAGGGAGACGTAGTAGTGCGGGGAGAAGCCCTGGCTCTGCGAGAGAGAGGTGCTCATGGACGCAATGGCTGGGAGGCTCCGCTCCAGATCATGCTGAAAGTCTCTGGGCTTGCTCATCCTCGGCCAAAACAACTACATCCGCCAGCGATCGGGGCAGCATCTGTGAGCGCGTCACAGTATCACCTGTGGGGAAGATGGAGGGGACCTGTAGACACTTGAAGGGGTGCTTGGTTTGCTTTACTAGCTGAGCCAATTCTTACTGACTGCCTTGCAGCCCCAAAGGATCCCCCTCTCCTTCCAATATATCCCTCCCACGGAGATGATCAAGGGCACAAACGGGAGCCAGCTGCCTCACTGCCTTCTTCACCTTTGAAAATCATCCCCACCCCCAGTTCAACCGAATTAATTCTCCTGCTATAAGCAATACCTGGTAAGAGGGGCCAACGTTTGCACTTTGGTTTACGAGAGCTCTTGTGTCATCAGCAGGAAGCGTTTGGGTTATTTTTCCTGCCCCGTTTCACACCTGTCCTCCGAGCGTGTCAACGTGAGCAGGAACCGCTCATGCCTCCCCCAGCCTTCCGCCACGCCCCACAGTCACACTCGCTTCAGGGGAGTGAGGATGTGCCGCAAAAGGGTCTGGCTGAAAGAGAGTCCCGGTGGTCACTAAGCGCAATTTCACTCCAAACTAAATCGGCCCAGGCTCTCCTGCTTCAGAGCACACTTTGCCAGCCTGCTTGCTTCTTTGACCGCAGACTCTTAGCCTTTGCCACCGATGCGATCGTGATGGCGTGGCCTTGGGGAAAGCCGCACATGAGATGTTTTTGCAGAGGCAGAGATATGGGCAAGGGGTCCTTTAACACAGGATTCCAGGAACAATCCCAAGCCACCCAGCTGTGGTGGAACAAGTCAGTCTAGTGGGGATGGATGTTCCCCAGGGGCTAAATGTTCCACACGGCTCCTGGATATTCACGTTACTTTGCGCCATTGGCTGCCCATCCCATTGACAGAAGCGCGGCCCGGGTTTAAATCGTGTAGCTGAGCCGCTCCCTGGGCGCCCGAGTCAGGGCTGCTGACTACATACTTTTTTCCAAACTCCTGTTAGAACTGCAAAGTGAGGTGGATTTTATTCTGCCTACTGTATCGACAACCCTGACAGCCAAGCTCTGACCGCAGCATCTTTATCGCTGCCCGTGGACTAAAGGAGGCAGAGAGAACAGCTGCATTTTCACACCCAGAGAAAGTTGGCAGTGCTGGGCATTTAGAACAGACCTGTGAGCTGAGGAAGTTGGATCAGGAAGGCAGTAGGCTGTCCTACAACACCTGGTTTAAATGCACTTGAACAGTTTTTTCCTTGTCTGTGGTCAACAGGAAAATGCCATGTTGCAATCCGTAAAGAACCGTGATCTTGCTATCTAAAAAAATACTGAGGCGCAGCACTTCATGATGCTGGATAGGACTGGCCCGCGAGATCGTTACTGAAGCACTACAAGGGGGTTTTAGAATTTCCTGTGTGACTGTAACAATCCAGCTTGATAGGGAGCTGTGGGAAGAGCAAACAGAAAGCAATGCAATAGATCTAGATAAGAACACCCCAAGCGCAGGCATGAGACAAGGGGGCGAGCTGGTCGCTTCAAAGAGCCTGTCTCCAAGGAAGCTGCAAGTCTGGTTTTGCCCAAGCTAGGAGCCTGGAGAGCAAGAGAAAAGAGGTTTAAAGTCCTTTTTAGGGGGAGTCACTTGTCAACAGCTATGTATGGAGACAGGCTGCCAGAGAGAGTACACAGAGAGAGTCTGAAGCAGCTGGGCCCGCCCACATCCAGGGAATAGCCAGCCTCGGGGGAGACTTAGACACAATGTTTTCTCTCAAATGCTTTTGTTCTAAATTACTTTTTGCCATGAGAAGGCTTTCCGGTCATCGCATTAACCACAGTCATGGCTCACAGAGGGAAAAGACTGCAGGGCCTGAGCCTCCGGCTTGGTCTATACTACAGAGTTAGGTCATTACGTCAGCGTCCACACTACAGCCTTGCTCCCGCTGATGCAAGTGCCCTACTGCACCGATAGAACAACTCCACTTCCACGAGATGTGTACGGCTTATGTCGGTGTGGTTACAGCAACGCCGTGTCTGTGTAGACGCTGTGGGTTACTTATATCGGCTGTTGGCTGTCATTCTTGTCAATTTCATGGCTCCCAGCCAGACTATGCCCACCCGGCTCCCCACTTCCCACTGGGAGCCCGGCTGCAGGGTGGGCAGCTGGGCTCCTGGCAGTGAGGAGGTGGGGAGCTGGGAGCTCGGGGGGCAGCTGGGCTCCTGGCAGTGAGGAGGTGGGGAGCTGGGAGCTCGGGGGGCAGCCGGGCTCCTGGCAGTGGGGAGTTTCTAGGGTAGACATGCCCTAAGTGCGATATTCTGAGGCCATCACAGTTAGTACCATGGGCCTGCAATCCAGAGCCTGGGCTGAGAATGGGAGAATCCTGTGATACCACCCTGAGCCGGATGATGGCTCAAGGCCCGAGATCAGGTGCACTTGATGAGCCCAGGACGGCTCAGAGGTGCAGTTTGCCCAGTAACTGTGACAGGTACCTATGATAAAAGATGTTCCTTGACATGGTTCGAATGTGTTTTTTCCTGTCCTTATATGCAAGAAGCCACCGTGTTCTAACAGTGACGGTGCTCCACCACGTTCCCCAGCTGTGTGGATCATTGTAGGATAGGAAGGACCAGAGAGGGAATAAACATGGAGCCCTACAAGTCATTTTTAGTCCCGTTTCTGACAATAGCAGCACTTTAGAAGAGATGTCACTTTGTATAAACAGTAGTAACAAGGCTTTCCACTGCTACGAGTGATGGGGGAGAGTCTCCAACTGAAAAAAGTGAAGACATCTGTGGGTGCTAAATAATATATTGACACATACACGGTGCCCCGTTCTCGAGGTTAGAGTGTCATTGTGTCCTCACCTTGAACAACACTTTGCACTTACAGTCCTCTGCCACTTCCAAGTACTTTGCAATCATCCATCAATTCCTCACAGCCGCCGCTCCCCAGCCAGACACATAAATAGCGGTACCCCCTTTTTTACGGCTGGGGATACGGGGAGGGAAGTAACTTGCCCAACATCACACGCAATCAGGACTAAGAGTTCAGAAATTCCTGGTTCCCACACCATGCTCTGTCTAAAATAGCTCACCGCCTTCCTAGATAAAACCAAAATATACCTCTTTACTTTGTGGATTTTTTTTTAAAGACTTGACCTGCTGCGAGACCAACACGCTGATTGAGAACACATGAGAGAAAACTAGCGATAGTCCACTAGCCCTTCGATGTGCAAAGAGCAAGTTGAATTTTGCATTAAACCCAGCTAGAAACAGATCTGAGGGAAAGAGGACTTTTCGTTTCCAAGCAATTCTAAAAGACATGAATTCCAAAGCACAGGTATAAGCACAGGTTAAGGTACTGTAGAATTTGGATAAGGAAGTGAGCTTAGAATCTCATTATAAGGTCTGATGTGATGCTTTTCTTTTCTGGGTGTTCCCAACACAGGCCTGTTCCATTAGACGGGGATGGAGTTTGGAGAGAGAACATTAGCATGCCAGAGGGTTTTTTTTGTTTGTTTGTTTGTTTACACAAGCTCTCGTCTGTGTGAAAGATTAATTATTGAGCATCCTAGTGCTCTATTACATATTTATATATTCTCGGAAGTCTCTCTTTTTGTAGCAGGATGTCGGCTCAATCTAGAGGAGAGAGACACTTGGTTTCCAAACAAGACAGGGGTTGAGGAAGAGCAGCAGAGAGAAGAGAAACGGCACTCGCTGTCTTGAGAAATTCCATGGGCAAGGATCAGACTCAGAAAAGGCACCAGGAAGCTAGAGTGTCCTATTGACGCTCTTCTGATTCAAAAAGCAGTGGTAACATTAACAACAGCTTTGAGGAGGAGAGTTGGGTTTTTTCTTACTCCTGGGAGTTCATGTTTCAATCACGGGCCATACACTGGGATAATTCACTAACCAACTCTGTCCTCTCCGATGAGGGAGTGTTTCTAGGGATTTGAGCAGGAATTTGGGAGACAGGAGGCTCCTGCATCAAACAAAGTACTTGTCTTAATTTTCAAGGCCTTTAATGACCTATCCCATCATCTTCCATTCACTGATCGAGATACTGACTCCTACCTCCACTTGGCCAACAGCAGCCTCTATCGCCTGCTTGTTAGATTTCCAAACAAGTCCCTCCTTGCTTTCCCCCATGCTGCCGCTCACTGTAAGCTACAAAGCTACTTCACTATCCTCCTGCAAATCCCTCCATAAACTCTCCTTTGCTGCGATGCCTACAAAAAACCTTGACAACCGTTGGGTCACCGGTGAGCTGAGAGCACCGCCTGTCGATCCAATCAGTATCGTCTTATTGTCTCCTCGTGCTCCCACTTCTGTCTGCATGCACCTGTTGTTTCTCATCTCATACTTACTGTAAGCTCCTTGGGACAGAGACCGTCTCTGTTCTGTGTTTGTACAGTGCTTAGCACAACGGGGTTCCGGTCCACGACTGGGGCTCCTTGGTGCTACTGCATACCAATAATAAAACCCCAGCTCTGCCACTGACCGTGTGGCCCTGGGTGAGTCACTTAGGGAAGCCGAGATACAGTTTATCTGTACACGAGGCACAATACCTACCTCACACAGCCGTGTTGCAAGAATTACTTGGTGTTTGTATGGTACTATTCAGTGCCAAGTATAATCTAGAGATGCCAAGAACTCAAACATAGAAGTTACATTGCGAGTGAGAGGGAACGTGTCTCACCCTAGCCAGTAGCAGATCAACAGCCGCATCACAAAGACACCTCAGGATTCGGTGAGACTGGCGGTGGCTGTTCATCTGTTTGAGAGGTCCACGCCTGGAAGAGCAGATGGCGCTGCAGGTCAGGGTTGAGAGACACCGGCAAAGAAGCTCGCATAGTACCTGTCCACACTATTCTGGGACCTCGCCAGCCCCTCCCTTAAGTCAGCAGCGAGTAGGCCCAAGAATCTGAACTTGTCAACAGACTGTTCAAGTATCAGATAAACGTGAAGAGAACACCAAATGCAAACAACACACTGCCTTTCACACAGACCTGTCCTGTGAGGCCTGACGTGCTAACACGCGCAGATGTTATGACCCAAAAGAGACACCTGTGTCAAAACACTGCAGGGATTTGCATTCGAGTGTGCTTATGTCATATCCTATGCACCGCACACAGAGACACTTCAGGCCTACCGTGTCAACATCCACTTGGACTGCCTTGCTTCTGCTGATTTAAGTAATACGCTTCCCATTAGCACGTGTTTGCATGTTAATTACATGTCTTGCAGTAAGAAGACTCAGTCTAGTAAGAGTTTCCCTTTGCCTCTCACTCCCTAGACTTCCTATCACTGATGTGTGTTCTCAGCTCATAAAATGGCTTTAACAACTAATTCTCAAGTCACCTCCTTTGATAGTTTCAGATTTTACACCAAATACTGTATCAAAAGACAAACTGCCTCAGGAGACTATTAGACTTGGGATCCTTTCAAAGAGATGAACTACAGAGGATTTACTAGAAGTTAAAAAAAGTCCTGGATTGCTTAGAGAGTAGACATGTTTTTAAATGTAACCACCACTGTACTCCCTAATAAAGGGGAGAAATCCACATTGCAGATTTCTCTGTTTCTTTGCCAGAGTGACATTGCCTCTACAGCTCAGATCTCTCTCAGGATCGCAGAGAGGTAATCTTGTTAACACACAGCAATTACATTTTTGATCATAACAATAATTAGCACTTACACACCACTTTACAAATGTTAATTAATGTTCAACACCCCAGAAGGCAGGTACAGATTATCTGCTGAATACACTTTCCCCTGGTGCTGGCATCTTGTAAAATGTGGGACATGATTTTGAAAGCAAACTTTTGCAGCTTCTCTTTAAAGTCTTTCAGGACAAATTAGCGTCTGTACCAATGTTTCTGAAGGCTACCCCCTGGGTCACATTACGTATTTGTTTCTGGTAGACATGAACATTCCACACAAAGATGGACTACAAGCCGTCAGGAATAGCATCCCCGATACCATCACGGCAAACCTGGTGGCTGAACTTTGTGACTTTTTCCTCGCCCACAACTATTTCAGATTTGGAGACAATTTATACCTTCAAGTCAGTGGGACCCTATGGGTACCCACATGGCCCCACAGTATGCCAACATTTTTATGGCCGACTTAGAACAACGCTTCCTCAGCTCTTATCCCCCAATGCCCCTACTCTACTTGCGCTACATTGATGACATCTTCATCATCTGGACCCATGGGAAGGAGGCCCTTGAGGAATTCCACCAGGATTTCAACAATTTCCACCCCATCATCAACCTCAGCCTGGACCAGTCCACCCAAGAGGTCCACTGGGAGAGACAAAAGGGCAAGAAGGCCACGTTGTAGCAGCAGCGCAGGTTGGAGGGGTGAGTCTGTACTGTATTTAACCCCAGGTGGTTTTCTGTACCCCGCATGGTGCCCATCCCCACCAACAGCTTTTCCCTTCCCCTGAAGGGCAGATCCCCACAAACTGCCACTACAACCCACCCCACGAGAAGGAACAAGGAAGAGCTCATACGGCTTCCTTTCAGACACCCAAAGCTTGGTATTGCGGCCATTGGCTCTGACCCAGGGACATGTAACTTCTTTGGGAGTCAGACGAGACTCCTTAGTCCCCCAGAGCAGGGATGGCTACTCAGTGATGCGAGGACCCCGCCTCCCCCCCGTCATGTCCCAACAGAACCAGACTGTGTATTTGACTGTACAACACTCAACTCTTCGAGTCCTTATTACCTGCTCTCGTTCCCCCCCTGCCCCCCGCAAGAACAGGGTGAAGCCTCCCCATAAAGCAGGCCCGACACTAATCAAAGGTGGATTTGTTTGATGGGCTTCATTTCCCTTTTCTCAGTTAAGATTTTTGCTCAGACCTGGATGTACTGACAGGCCCCTTGTTTCTCCAACCTCACCCCCTCTGTCAGCAGTCACAATCCCAGAGATCAGACAAATTGCTGTCAGACTTATAGCGATGACACACTCCTTACCACAAGGCTCAGTTTCCACTGGTGACTCTCCTTCCCCTACCCAGTGAGACTTTCCATCACTGAACTAGATGCTCCCAGGAGACGTTGGGCATTACAGTCATGTGACTTAACAGTAATCAAGTATTTGGTGTTACAAGAAGAGGTTAATCAAAACCCAAGGCTGTGCTGTCCTCCCCCACAAGTAGAACAGTGAACTTTAAGCCACTTTAGTCTGGAGCTTCTTTCACTAGCCATCGGACAACTCCTAGGGCAGCAGGAAGACCAGACAAGGGATTCTCAACTGGAGAATTCTCTCTTGGTCAGAGGGCAGCTTAAAACAATGCACTTGTGGTTACTCAGTCACACGCGGTGACTCAACAGCAGCACTGCAAAGGGCAGGCTAGCCCCCTCTCCTTCCTTCACACCCTGACTTCCCCCTGCCGCGAATCAAAACTGACAAGGCGTCAGCAGCCTTCCTAATAGCCCTTGGCTAGCAGCGGGCCCCGGGTACATTAGGGAACTGAACCCAAACTGCCGAATTCAATTTGGATCCAAACACGGACATCTGAGCGAGGGTTTCGATCCCGTGTTCTGATTCAGGACCATGTAGCACACGGATACTCAGACCTCAGTGGGTCAGGAGCCAAAGTAGTGATCAACATTACTCAAAAGAGCCACAGCAGGGTGAATTCATGGTTTACTATATATATATTTTCTCACAGCACAATGACTGACCAAGTATTATTATTTTATCGACTACAATTGGCTAATAGCTTAGTAAAAGCATCCTGATTGGTTACTAATTCAATCACACAGGGTTTTAATATGGGCTGCAAAGCGGAGACACATTAAAGAGCCACTGGCGGCTCGCGAGCCTCAGTCTGAGTATCGCTGATTTAGCAGGATGATGGGGTAAGCCCCCCCAGGAACTGTTTTCTGGCATTTAATCTCACTGCCCACAAGAGCCTGATGTTCTCTGATCCATACAGCCCACTGATCCTGAAGGGCTGAGCATGCCCTAAGGTAGCTCACTCCCTCTCCTTTCCTAGGGGCAGAACACATTGTACAGAGCGTGCTGTGTGACTCACCATCCCTGCTAGCACTTAAGGCAGCCCCCTCCTGCCTCGGGAGTATCACCCCTATTGACTGCATTCTGGTTATGTTACCGTTGTGTATACCTGAGGCCATCCAGAGCATGGCAAAGAATGGCAACTGTCTATGCACAGCGGTTGGCTTTAAAAGGGCCGTGCTAACTGCAAAGAGCCACTATAAAGATGGATGGCACCTCTCAACCGTGCTCTGCGACTAGGAGATCAAGAGCCTCCCAAAGCTTTGTGGTTCACCCCATTTTTCCAACATCCCTTGAAACCTATAGAAAAATCAGGATCACACTATGCAGCCATATCTAGGTTCCTTCTTTATTCAAAACTACAGAAGCCTGCCTGCATCCAATTTGCAGTCTCCGCCATTCGAGCGAACACCCCCCCACCCCCCGTGCAGCGGCCTCATTAGCCCTTCACACTATCAAAACAATTTTCAGAACACTTCAGTGGCAACTTAATTGTTCGAGCCTCTGATTCACACCAACTCCATCGTGCTCTCTGATCATAGCAACTTTGAGTCCGGGGGTTTACGCTTCTTCCCTTCCCTCCTCCCCAGCTCCCCTGGAGTTTACTGTCTGACACAGACCACTTCCCTCCCATCCCTGCGCCTGCAAGTCAGCAGAAAAAACACCCTGCCTACATAATCAGGAAGGCTGATTTCCATGCCACTGCAGATCAGCTGCGAAACTCCAACATGCAGACTGGCAACTCAAGGTCTCACAACTGTGCGATGAAATCTCAAGGTCTGATGTAATTAATCACTGTTTTTATTAACGATCACCAGCAGCTGCCAGCTTGAGTTTAGAGACCGACCTTAATGAGGAGACTCTCAGGGCCTCATGTAAAGATTAGAATTAAACATGCAACAGATCAAGTTTGTCTGGAAGTAGGTTTAGGAAACATAAGATTTGCTATTAGGCCATTACTCTATTAAGTTTCTGGCCTCCGGCAGTGACCAACATTGAATGCTTTTAAAGGAAATAAAATTCACCTCATATCCACAAACTACTTCTAGCATTAAGGGGCTCATGGGTGGAGAACTGTCATGACCCCTCAGGCCCCACCATAGCACTTCAGATGTTACTATGCAGCCGTGGATAAAATCCAGTTTGCCACTAGCTTCCTGGAATTGTGACTGCCACAGGCTGAATACATTCCATGCGAAGTAGCATTTCCTTTTATTTCATCTAAATTTAATCTGCCTTTAATTTGACCAAGAGACCACATATTCACTCAAGGGCTTGGGTGCAGTTTGTACGCTGCTCAGAACAGGGAGCTGTGGATGTATTTGTCTACGAAGTTTCATGCACTCAGTAGCAGTGCATCAATACTAAAGTACACAGGGTAAAGAGACGGATCGGATTTCACTGTACTTTTACTCGAGATTTATTTAAAGTTACAAAATCTCCTCTCATTTGTGTCCTTTACGGTGGTGTGATCACCGTTCGCTAGGTGCTCAGATCCGATTGGTGATCCATGTGACACAAACGCTTAGAAAGATTCAGATTTATAAACACATGAGGAACTTGACATTGAATAGCACAAAGTTCTTCTAGACCGTAACCAGCGTTACCGCAGGGTGGGGAGAGTCTTCACAAAGTTAGGTCACTTTGTTTGCTCACGCAGCTGCTGCCAGGGCCAAAGCACACCTTTGAATCTTTGCTTTCAAGCAGACCAACAAGAAGTGCGCCACATTGTATGCGCTTTCAGATCAATGCAGCACTCCGAGACAGACAGCAGCATTTTCCCCACACCATAAAGGTTTACAGCACCCAAGTTTGGACAATACTCGAAGCAGCGCCGGATTGAAAAATCATTAGCAGCAATGGCAAAAGCAGACAAAAGCCAACACTTCTGCTGTGCCGGGATCCCAGGCTGAAGAAGGAGGGGCGAGGTATATTAGCAGAGGTTGGGCGTGGGAGGAAAGCAGTATTAGAAAGCGGGGACACTACCCGTCAGGTTGGACAGGCAGACCCCTGAAAGTCCTGCCCTCTAGCCTTGTCCTTAGCTTGAAAAGTGAGGGCAGCTACAATGCAAGAACAAGAAAGTGGAGAATCATAAAGGCTCTGAGGTGATGTGTAAACTAACAAGATTTTAAACATGACTTAGTAGCTAATGGAGACAGGACAAGTTAGGGTTAAGCACAACCAGCTAACATGTTTTTTAAACATGAATGTTTGTCCTCATTAAGGACAAAATTGCATTGATTAATAGGATAAACATTTCCTAACATGAGTCATTCTCCTGGTGTAAATATAGTCAGACCCCTGTGAAATGCCCTCCTACCCCCAGAAAAGAGAAACAATAGTAGTATTTAGACTTCAGAAAAAAAATAGCCCCAAGAAAAAACAAAAACAAAGACTTAATTCTGACAAGCTGTCCAGCACAGGCAGTGTTTGGATCACTCTCCTTTGCCTGCACAGTTCAGGGTCTCAAACTCTCAATATGTTTTGCAACACAAGCCGCTAAAAATAGAATATTCAACTACTACATAAGCAGCAGCCTTTCATGTTACATGTTATTGATGAGTGACTACCACATACAGTAGCTTTATCAACACTGGAAGTCACAGCAAGCTCTAGAGGTATTCTTGGCTTATTCCTTCTGATAAGTGTTGTTAAACAGATAGAGGGGGGTCTGCAAGTCAGGAACTGAGTTCTGGTCCCGGCTCTATCAATGATTTGGCATGACTTTAAGCAAATCACTTCATCTCTGTATGCATTAGTTTCCCCATCTGTAGGCAGGAGATGATACCACTTCCCAGCAAGGGCTGAGAGGCTTAACTAGTTAATATTTATAATAGCACCTTGAGGTCTTCGGCTGGAAGCACAAGGTGGCATTAGTAAACATTGCTACAGCTTTTAGCTCCACACCTCCCTCTCTCTGAATGCTTCTAATAAATGTTTACTGTCTACAGGGCTTTCTCCTCTCCTCCCTGCTAGGTCGACTCTCCTGTTTATTATCACTATTGCCAAAAAAACAGATCAGATAGTTTTAAGCCACTTAAATGTAATGGCGCCCTTGGCGAATTAGTGCATAAAGCAGCTTTGGAAGGATTTGATTTAAATCAGAAAATCATTGGTAATCGTCAGTTTCTCCCTCCACCCAAACATCAAACTCCATTGTCAATCAAGATTTACAGCGAGAACGCTAAACCATAGCATTGCTACTCTTCTAGACAACTGGTGTCCCTTATTTGCTCTCAGTTTTATCCATTAAAAAATTATTAATGCGAAACATGATCAAGTGTGATTTTACTCATTGGATCTACCTATCTTTAGCACAGGGGTGGGCAAACTATGGCCACATCCGGCCTGTCAGATCATTTAATCCTGCCCTCGGCTCCAGACAAGGAGCGGGGTCTGGGGTTTGCACTGATCCTGCGCTCCTGCTGGGGAGTGGGGTCTGGGGCTTGCACGGCTCTGCACGGCTCCCAGGAAGCAGCTGGCATGACCCCCCTCCGGCTCCTATGCAGTACGTGAAGGCGGGACCAGGCCAATGGGAGCTGCTAGGGTGGAAGCTGCGGACGGGGCAGCGTGCAGAGCCGCCTGGCCGCGCCTCGCAGCCGGAGGGGGGACATGCTTCCAGGAGCTGCTTGTGGTAAGCGTCGCCCGGAGCCTGCACCCCTGAGCCTCCCCCATGCCACAGCCCTGATCCCCCTCCTGCCCTCCGAACCCCTCGATCCCAGTGCAGAGCCCCCTCTTGTACCTCAAAGCCCCTCATCCCCAGCCCCACGCCCAGCCAGAACCCTCACACCCCAACAGCCTGCCCCATCCCTGATCCCCCTCCCACCCTCTGAACCCATTAGTCCCAACCCGGAGCACCCTCCTGCACCCCAAACCCCTCATACCCAGCTCCACCCCAGAGCCTGCAGCCAGACCCCTCAACCCCCTGCCCCCGCCCTGATCCCCCTACTGCCCTCCAAACCCCTCGGTCCCAGCCTGGAGCCCCATTCTGCACCCCAAACCCCTGATCCCCAGCCCCACCCCAGAGCCCTCACACACACACATCCCCGCACCCCAATCCAGAGCCCCCTCCCGCACCCTGAACTCCTCATTTCTGGCCCCACCCAAGAACCCACACTCCCAGCCGGAGCCCTCACCCCCTCCCACATCCCTACCCCCAATTTCGTGAGCATTCATGGCCCACCATATAATTTCCTCAGGCCAAAAAGTTTGCCCACCCCTGCTTTAGCATGTTGCAACCCTTTCCCCAGGCCCTTCGTCTGCTTTGTTCAGCCAAACTGTAAGCACTTTGGGGCAGGGACTTTACTTACTCTTAACTATGTTAATATTATTTCTTCTTTGTAATCATGTAGCATCAAGAGGCCCCAATCAATACAGAAGGATGATCTAGGGGATAAGACACTGGATTTGGACTCAAGAGATCAGTGTTCAAATCCCTGTTTAGCTCCAGACTTCGTGTGTAATCTTGGGCAAATCAATGAACCTTCCCTGTGGGAATAATATTTCCCTCCCTCACAGTGGTGTTGCAAAGATAAAATACATTAATAACTGTGATGCACTCAGATACCACGGGATGAGGGTGATGTAAGTATCTAGATAGATTGGAGCCCTATTACGCTAGACAAACAGAATAAGAAACAGCTCCTGTTTTAACAGTTTAACAATTTAAATTATACAACACTCGGCACAATGTGACTCCAATCCTGAACATGCCCTCAAGCTCTGTCGCAATACCAATAATAAGAGTAATAAGTATTGAGGGTTTCTTTAATTTTCTGCTAGTCCAAAAATGTTAAAGGGTCAAATCTGGCTCAGATTTTAAATTCCATACATTTTAAAAAATTCCAATAGCAACCTAATACATTCTCCTGAATGGCTGGCGCCAAACTTTGTAGAATGGAAAAAAATAGAAGTGGAAGTGACTTAAGACTGACTGGAAAGAGTGAAAATTTTCATAATCAATCTGCTTAAGTGTTTATTTGCAGAGCTGCGAGAAAAGTTTATAAAAACTAAAAGAAAAAACCCCAAAAACATGAAAAGTACATTTTAAGTGTTCAGTTTTTTAAATCTACACTTATTAGAAATTTGGGAATTTAACACTACCAAGAATCAGTATAATGATAAAGTTTTGAAATAATCACTTGCAAACACTCAGATTATTAATGGGAGAAAAATCCAGAATCTGAGCCCACAGGTAAACCAGCACACTATGATAGCTGGTACCAAGGGACTAGTGTTTCTCAGACTTTTCGGGACCACCAGGACAGAGAGAATATGAAGGTGGCCGATGAGAGGAATCTCTCTTATATGGATGGAGCTGTCCTGCGGATGAGGGGGAGAAGTGATATAGAGATACCACTTCTTCCCCTGTAGACCTCAAAGCAATTTACAAATGGAAGCTAGTATCGTTATTACTTAAACACACAGAAACTGAAGTACAGAAAGGGGATGGGACTTTCCCAGTCACACAGCCACTCAGTAGAAGTCAGGAGTCCTGACCCCCAGCCTTGAACACTGTTACAGGTGGAAGATTTGTGGGAATCAGTGTTCTCTTGTTTCTCCCCTCCAAACCAGCTGCCTTTTCATGGGGCTAACAGGCATGTTGTGCACAATGAGGACAACACACCAATGACCGCCAAAGCATCACCCCAGGGCCACGCAAGGGAGTCAGGGTCAGCTGGGCCCCTTGGCCAATGGCGCTGAACAGAAAGAGCTGACTCCCAGGGATCCCCCTAAAGTGGGGAGGCTCCATCAGAGTCAGACTGAGCCTGCTCTACCCAGCCCCCAGCTCCCCAGGCCTGGCACAGATCACAGCCTGCAACTCCGTCCCCTCCTGGATCAGAGCAGGGGACACAACCCAGGAGAGACGGGCTCAGGCTCGGGGGAAAGACCGAGCCCTGACACCCCCCTCCTCCTCCCAGCAGAGCATGACGAGGGGGACGGACAGACAGACACCAATGGGGGGGGGGAATAAAGGCCCAGACACGGGGGTACGAGGACAGACAGAGACGGGGCGGGGGAGGGGAATAAGGGGCCCTGGGACGGACACCGAGAGCAGTGGGCAAGTGACACGGGCAGACGGACGAGGGGAGGGGAGGGGGGGGGCGATGACAGACGGACTCTGTTGGGAAGGGACAGACGGACGCGGGGGGGACGGGACAGACGGTCTCTGTGGGGGGGGGGCGGGACAGACAGACGGACGCGGGGGGGGACGGGACAGACGGACTCTGTGGGGGGAGCGGGACAGACGGACGCGGGGGGGGACGGGACAGACAGACGGACGCGGGGGGTGGGGACGGGACAGACGGTCTCTGTGGGGGGGGGCGGGACAGACAGACGGACGCGGGGGGGACGGGACAGACGGACTCTGTGGGGGGGGCGGGGCAGACAGACGGACGCGGGGGGGGACGGGACAGACGGACTCTGTGGGGGGGGGGACGGGACAGACAGACGGACGCGGGGGGGGGGCGGGACAGACAGACGGTCTCTGTGGGGGGGGACGGGACAGACAGACGGACGCGGGGGGGACGGGACAGACGGACTCTGTGGGGGGGGGGCGGGACAGACAGACGGACTCTCTTGGGGGCGGGGGGAGCCCGACGCCAGAGCCCGGGGGTCTCAGGGCGGGCGGACCCCAGGGGCCCGGGGACGAGACGGCCCCATCGGTACCTGCTCATGGCCCCAATCGCCTCCCGCGGCTCTGTCCCGGCGCCGGTGACAGCTTCAGGCCGGAAGCAAATCCCGGCTCGGGGCAGGCAGCTTCCGGGCCCCGCGCTACCCATAGGGCGCTTTCACACGGCGTCGGCGTGACCCCTGACCCCGGAAGAGATCGGGACTCTCCTCCCTGCCTGTGGGAGAGACCATCCGGGATGGGGCGGGGGAGAGACATCGGGGAGAAACCATCGCGGGGAGAGGGGGGAGTGGAGCTGGGCTGCTGGGCATTCTACAGCCAAAGCGGGGCAGCCCCTATTTCGGGGGGGAGGACACCCCTTCATGGGGAGGGGAGCTCCTGTCGGGCAGAGGAAGCCCCTGTTTGTGGGGGGAGGACACCCCTTCATGGGGAGGGGAGCTCCTGTCTGGGGGGAGGACACCCCTTCATGGGGAGCCCATGTCTGGGGGGGAGGACACCCTTCATGGGGAGGGGAGCCCCTGTCTGGGGGGGAGAATACCCCTTCATGGGGAGGGGAGCTCCTGTCGGGCGGAGGAAGCCCCTGTTTATGGGGGGAGGACACCCCTTCATGGGGAGGGGGGAGTCCCTGTTTGTGGGGGGAGGGGAGCCCTACATGGGGACGGATGGCACCCCCCTTTCAGCTGCCCCTTGGCTAGGAAGGGTTTAATGCAAGGGGCTCCCTGTGGGGATGGGCGCGGGGCAGGCAGACGCTGGTATAGGGCAGGATCTCTTCAGGCTAAGGAATCTGTGGAGGTGCCAGCATGCTGGTTCCTGCTTGGCTCACGGAGACAGGAGCCCTAGGACACCTCCCCTTCCCCCCCCCCCCCTCCCCGATAATACAACGTGACTGTGGGCTGGTGCCTGCTCTCCGTGCTACGGATGCCCCCCCTTCTCAGGGCTGTCAGCCTGGATTTTCAGCTTTCTCAGCTTGGACTGGGAGAATGGACAACTGTCTGTCCAGAAATTGTCCAAGGCTTTCATCAGCCTCCGTTCTCCCTTCGGAGTCTCCACAGTTCACTTCAAACTCATCAGGCCCATCGTGCTTACACTGGGGCAAATCATGGAATCTCCTTCCTTAGAGGTTTTTAAGGCCCGGCTTGACAAAGCCCTGGCTGGGATGATTTAATGGAGGATTGGTCCTGCTTTGAGCAGGGGGTTGGAGGATTCAGCATGACCTTGGAGAAATCACTTCACCTCTCTGCCCCAAATCCATCTTCCCTAAGTGGCAGTACAATATGGTAGCCAGCCTGCTCCGAGCCAGAATTTCCAGCCCAGAGACCTGGGTAGTCCACTGCATTCCTCGTTGGATCAGCCCAGAACAAGCCCTTACAAGTCTGCCACCTTCCTGCGGGAACGGATCGGGAAAAGAAACAGGCCTGTGTTGACTGGAGAATGCAGATTGAATTTGTTAATAACGTGAAACCGGCCCTTGTCCACAGTGGGCTGGGTGCCAGGATGCTGCCTCTTGGCAGCTTGCTTTATTTCCTTATGAAAAGTCAGTTGGAATGAGGGTATTTCTGGCTCCTCTCAAGACGCTGCTCCTGAGCAACAATGCCTTTGCTGTGAGCAGTTCCGATGCCAGCCAAAGCAAAAACCAGTTCCTGTACAAAAACAAAGGTATCCCTTGGTGACACTGCTTTGGGCAGCCAAACCCCTCTGTGTACTTAAAACACAGACTGGGAGGAGCACAGTAAGGCGTAGTGAGGTGGGATTAGCTGGACTAATAACCTCCAGAGGCAAGAAAACAGACTAGGGCCAAGATCCCCAAAACTATTTAGGCACCTAACAGTTGTTTATTTCAGTGGCATCTCGTGAGTACAGCATATGGGTCATGGGACTTAATAGCCAACAGTTACCAATAGCACTGCAGAATTCAGGGGGCTGTTGGTGGATTAGAGACCCTCAGACCTAGATCCCTGCTTCTACTCTGTCCCAGCTTGGGTGGCAAGTTGTCACTGTCTGATCCTAGCAGATGTGGCTCCATATCATAAAAACCCACCACCACTTCACCTTGTTGGAAGCCTCAGAAGAGAGGCCAAGGACTGACTGGATCCTGACTGCCCGTCTCACTCCGAGACGGGAGCCTGGCCGGTCAGTATGGGGAAGCCTGCACAGGTGCTGCCCATCCTGTACCTGGCCCTATTTCCCCTGCCTTTCCCATCCTTGTACAGAGAGCCTAACAGCCATTGCTCTGAGTCTCAGACAAGAACCTGCTCTTTGACCATCTGGCACTGCAGTGACTCCAGCCCACGCTCCCTCTGTCACCCTCTCTGCAGCTCTCCAAGGCCCTAGCACCCTATGGAGCATAAGGGATTATGAGTGGCGGCCGAGTCTTCTGCTTACCAGCAGTGCTGCATTAACCACTACACCAGCCCCATAGTTAGGTGCCAGCCTCATGTACTTACTGTACCCTGGCAAACCTGCTGCTGGGAGGCCTTGGAGTTGTTCCTGGGTGCTTGGTGATAGGAGGAGGACTAGCCAGGTCTCTTGTATCTGAGCGGCTCCTCCTTTACCCTCTCCCAATAAAACACACTGCAAAGATTTATTTACAAAGCTTTATTACCGCAATGAGGTGCACGGAAGGGGCATTGCTCAATACAGGATCAAAGGGTACAGAGAGAGAGAAGGAGAGAGAGAGAGAGAGACCTAAACTAGACTAAGAAGCTGCCTCTTGCGCGCAGTCCCCATTAGGGATGATATAACCATGGAAAACAGCATTTTGAATTTGGCAAACAGGAACTTGCATTTTCCATGTTAATGTTCCCTCCAGGGGGCTGGTTCAAATCCGGCTCAAGCCGCTAGCCGTTGTAAGCTGTGTGGTGGCTCCCGTGAAACAAGTTAGTGGGTTCTTGGCTCAGGTCCCAGGAGATAAGTGGCCACATGACAAAAATCAGCCTCACTGGCACAAACTGGCCTCTTTTGCTAGGCAGCATCAGCAGAGAAGCCCAGGGTCGAGTGGGAGACCTTCTCCCTCGCTAGAGATAGGGGCTCAAGGGGAGTTAGGCACCTACAAAAGCTTTGAGGATCCGAGCCAGGGTCCTTGCTGCAGATCCAGCTTGAGGCACATTGGTGGGGGATGCTTGACCCTATCTGCCCTAGGATATAAACTAGAGGACTTCAGTCTCCGGGGCTGGTGAACCAACACGATGATTTGGTTCCACCTCTATTCAACTGTCCAGTGCCATTTCACATTTTAATTTTAAAGTAATCCCACCTGCCCTGTCTAGGGTGACCAGATGTCCTGATTTTATAGGGAGAGTCCTGATTTTTTGGGTCTTTTTCTTATATAGGCTCCTATTACCCCCCACCCTCTGTCCCGATTTTTCACACTTGCTGCCTGGTCACCCTAGCCCTGTCTCCCCTGTGTTCTGTGCCCCTACACCCAGACTCTGCTCCGCTGACAGTCATGGAGATGCTCTAGTGGGTGGAATCTTCTTCAAGCTTTCTCCTCTGGTCAGCACTCCCCTAGTAGCACTGGGCTTCCCCCTGCCACATGGAGCTGGAGTTTGCTCCCATGTTCCTCTCTTGCTCTCTGGTCTTTCAGAGAAGCTCAGGGCTGGTTTGCTTTAATGAAATACACAAACCAGTGGAAATGAAGACCAGATCGTCTCCCCGCTGGAAGGAAGGAATTCTTGCCCAGCTTGGCACGTGCATGCACCCAAAAACCCTCCCACACAAGCCAGGATTTCACATCCTCGGGCAGCTCTTGCTAGAACAACTCCAAGACTTGTGAGTCTCAGGTCTGTTCCTGGTGGGCAGGGTCTCCACCTCCCCTGCACCACCATCACCGACACTAATTGCCCCCCACCACACTTTTAGCAGACTCAAGCAAAGAGGGCAAGGACTGAATGGACCAAAAAGACTGAACTGTCCAAAGGAAGGGCCTTTCTTTAGGGTTGAAGATGGGGGAAGCTTGCATTGCCTGCCACGTGTACTGCACTGGGACGTGCGATTGTCTCCTAAAGGAAGGGGCGGAAGCCCCATTGTTTGGCACAGTTAGACGGACAGGACAGAGCCCTAGTAAATGGAGACTAGGGAAAATCTTGCAGTAGCCTCTGGGCCTGGGATGGATTAGATGCCCCACAGCAAGAAGACTTGCCCATCTCTATCATCTAGATGGACATGCAGAGGCTTTCAAACATCTGTCCAGCGGCCACCTTTCGCCGGCACTAAATTCACTTAACAGAAACAAGCCAACCATTGGCAGGTGAAGGGAAAATCAGAAAGATGAGAAAGGATGGGGGGGGGGGGGAGCAATAAAGTAAACGAGGCCGTTAAGGAAAGAGAATCCATAACGTGGAGCGGGAAGATGAGGGCGTTCCACCTCTGGGACAGCTTCCTCCATCTTCCTTCCGCCACCCAGGCTAACTGGTGCTTCCCAGTGGGGAGGTGGTGGAGCAGTTCTCTACGTTAACGGAGCGGGGAGGTCTCTCTGCAAAGCCAACGTGTCTCCGCTCCTTGATGTGTTCTGGGGAGGGGGGAAATGAAAAAAAAGATGCAGATGCTGTAGATTGTGAGCTCCCCCCAGGGCAGGGATCAGCTGTTATTTGTTTGCACGTTGCCTAGTGCACGGATTCTGGATTGACAGGAGTCAGTTTATGGCTTTGAGGTGCAGGTCCTTAGAGCCTGGGGCTGCGGGGGCCCTGGGTCGCTGACACCCCCTCGTCACCACCAAGGGAGACCGACAGAGCAGCACCTCACCAATCCTGGAAGGCCAGGCCCCGCAGGAAGTCCTATCGGAATGGCCAAGGTGTACAGCCACCTGATTGGCTCGCACCCACTGCTTCAGCCAGGAAGTGACCCGAGGGGGTGTCAGAGTAACCGTGCATGTTCTCCATTGCTGCAGCATCAGATTCCGCTCCTGTCTCTCTCCTGCAATCTGCCTCCCGCCCGCCTTCCCACTTCACTCCTGCCCTTGCCCCCGGTTCCTGCCTTGCTCCTGCTCCTTGCCTCGTCTCTGGCTACTGCCCATACGCCACATTCCTGACCGTTGGCTAGCAGACCCGGCCCTGACCCTAGCTCATCATCTGCCTACTGACTCTGACTTGACCCCCCAGCCACTGATGTCAGTCCTTCCCATTGGGCCAGACTGCCTGTGCGTACAGACTACTGGGATGACAATCATCACGAAAGCAGCTCTCCAAACTGCCCCAGGCTGAGATCCCTTTCTCTAACGGGAGGACCTTGCTTCTCCCAACGCTCACGGTCATTTACAAAACAGTTACCACTTGCAATCCAGACACATGATTAGAGGGGCAAAATCCATTCCATGCATCCCACCAAGTGAACCTCTAGGGCAGGGACCCCAGCTTGTAGCTGTTAAAGAGTCACGTGGCTCTTTTTGTGACAGTCTGGGTGTTAACCAGAGTGTCGTGGCCAAACTCTAGCTCAGGGGAAGTCTTTCTGCTGAGCCAAGTTTCTCCATGCAGTTTCAACAGGATGCAGTCCCCCCTTCACTTTGTGTTCCCAGCTGTTAGTTGCCGTGCGCTATTAAAACAGTAGCCACGTTCCACCCCAGAGGTGGCTGCATTTCAGCACTGGGAATGTGGCTCTTGTATTTTCCGTTGCTTACCCCACTGTTGTGGGTTCGATGAGGCTTCTTTAATGAATGTTTGTGAAGCTCTCTGAGAGCCGCCCGAGGAGCAGGGTCCCCTGAAGTGTTAATGTGCTCTGCATTAACTGGCTCTATTTATGGACTCTGCATCCGGCACTGATTAATTCTGTGGTTGCTCCTGCTACACAACATACACCCCACTCCTGTCCTTGCTCCTCAGGCTCATGACGTTACCGCTCGGGGAAGGACTGTCCTGCCCTGGATCCGGTTCCTGGGCCTTGGTCCCGTCTCCTTCAGCTTCAGGTTTCTCCCATTCAGCGAGCGAGTTCAGCTCATCCCCGAGCTCCGCTATCCCGCCAGCAAAGGACACTTTCTGGCCACCTACCAGGAGTAAACAGCAGCATGTTAATCAGCGTCTCCATCCCCCATCACTGCGGGTTCCAGGCTTCATGCAACAATTCAGACAAGTGCTTTAAAACGTCACCGTGAATCGGTGAAATCCTGATTATCTATCAAGCCCAGGGGCAGATCCAGATCCAAGCCCTCCTTCCCCCCAAATTAACATCAGGCTCCTCTGGAGAGACCCTTCCCCTTGTCTCCTCTACCCAAGGCTCCAATGTTCCCCCCAGTCAGCCCATCGATCTACACACTCAGTCAGGGAAGGCTAATGAAAGACCTTGGGGAGCCTGATTCATTTGCAGCCACAAAAAGCCACTGATTTGGGGTATCTCAATTTCTGAGACACCTGAGGCCCAGCTTGCTGAGGAAGAAGAGGTCAGATGGACAAATCGACGGGAGCTGCGGGTGATCAATGCCCTCTGAAAATCAGGCCCAGCCTGCCTTAGGCCTTGTCTACACTACAAATGCCATCCTGGCAACCCCCTCTCCACCGGTGTAGACGCAGCTTGTGCCAGCAGATGGCGTTTCTCTGTTGGCATAGCAAGACCACGTCCCTGAACAACATTAGCTATTCTGACAGGACTTTGTAGTGGACACCTGGCCTTGGGGTTGGGGACTTGAAAATGGTGCTAATTTTAGCTTTGATGCTTCACAACCCAAACAAGAACAATGCAAAGGGAGACCGAAACCAGGGCTGATAAAGTCTGGGCCCCAGGTTAGTGCCAGGCCAGGTAGGTGCCTCCTCTGAAAACATAATGGAGATGCTGACTGACCCTTAGCCCTGGAGGCATTGCTGGGTCTCCCACCCACCGCAACAAATCCCCACCAATTGTCTATCGCACCGGCGGATTACCTTTCCTTTTGTGTGATTTGACCACAGCTGGATAGATACGTGGTTCAAATGCCTTGGTCTCATGTCCCGGAGCTTCTCAGGGGCGGCAGCAACAAATGAGAAAGAGAACAAGACGCATTGCACAGAGTTCTCCATTGGAAATATTAACAATGGGGATAAACAAACCGGCAAGGGGCCCAGACTCACGTCACAACTCCATGTGCTCTGAGCAACGGCCCTGCAGGGGTAGGGAAGGGCTCCCCTCTCAGAGCGAAGCTGAACGGTGGGACAGGCTGACCGCGTCCAGGCACAAATCAAGGGCAGCTCACCCACTTAAGCGGGTAGATCCTGAGCAGCACAGAATTTGGGGCGATCAAATGCCCAGTGAGAGCCCCGACTCCGAGTGAGGGGGTTGGGGGCAGAGCACAGATATCTCCTGAGTGATGCTCTGATTTACACTGGGATCAATCCTTCACAGCCACTGGAGCTGCACTGGATTAGCCCCAGCATTAGCACCGGTCCCCTCGGCCGGGGAACCCAGTGCTAGGGGAATCATGTCTGAGAGCTCGAGGACACTGGTGCCCTCTGAGTGATTCCCCGCACCAGGAGAAGGGGGTTGCGACACTGCCCTCGGTTTCACACAGCATGAGACCACCCCCAGCTGGGTTACACCCTCGGTGTTCAGCTTTCCCCAAAACTAGAGGTGTTGCATGCACTTCGAATGGGGAGAGATCAGACCTTTGTTGTTTCCGTGTTGATGAAAACGCCACCCTCACCCTTTATAGGGTGAACACGCTTCCCTGCAGGGTGAAGAACCCAAATCCAAGGGGAACTAGCTAGTTTGTGAGAGCCAGAAAGCGGAGAGGGGCTAACTTTCCAAAACAATGGGTTACACCAGCCCCTCCACACACACAGCTTTGGGGGCTGAGGGGGAGGGGGAAGGGAAAATGGGACCCAGAAGGGAACTGCCTTCAGTTTGAGACTCACAAAGCAAACTCCTGCTGAAGGAGGTTTTGCAAACCCAGGGTGTCATCACTGCAGAGTTAACTCTGGTGTTGTCCCCAAGCCCTCTCCTGTCCACACAAAATCCTGTCACCCAAGTGGGTCTATCTTCACTGCAGTTCACCCAGGATCTTACCCAAGTTTTAGCTCAAACCTCTCCCCACCAACCCTCTCTGACCTGGGTTTGGAGATGCTTTAAGCCCAGGCTAGCTGACCAGGATGCGGCTGAGTTAGCCCCTGGGCTCTAGTTTAACCCAGGGGTTAACTCTGGCCAAACCACTTGAGTGCTTATTGTCCTCCAGTGCTTTCCCACAATTCCCCCCAGGCGCCCAGAAGGACAGACAAATTCTCTGGACGGCTGACTGGCAAAGAATCCTAGAGAGGCCCAGCTTACTGCACACAAAGAACCAAGGGATCTTCCTCCCCGAGAAGTCCTAGCAACACCAACACACACACACACACCCGTGAGGACCCATTAACTGGGGCTTGGCTGCTGCTCACACCAGGGCTAGATTATTAACTCTGCAGTGCAGCCACACCCCAATAGCACAGCTGGGTTTTGTCCCTTGCTGCTGCCAAACGAAACTGAAGTAGTAGCAGAAAGTGAAACCGATCGGCTTAGTTTCCTTGTGCGTGTGTAACTGTGACTACTGGAGTCCGGGCGGGCAGCTCCCTGGCCATGTGACAGGGCTATTAGCCCTCGTCAGCCTGAGCCAACACACTCCAGAAATGGCACCGAAAGTTAAAATGGCACCAACCACAAAAACTAAACTGAAGGTTGTGGGTTTTTTGTTTTTGATGCTTTCAATTCTAATCCTCAAAGGGGTTTGTAGTGACCCAGAGAAGGAAACATCAGGCCAGATGCTGATCTCAGTTAAACCAGAATAAATCTGGAATAATTCCATTTACTTCAGTGGAGTTACTCCAGATTTACATGGGTGGAAATGAGATCAGCATCTGATTTTGTTACCATACACAGGGGCCAGAGAGTCTGTTGTGAATTACCCCAGTGTAAATCCACAGCAACTCCATTGGTGTCTCTCTGGTTTTACCCCAGAGGAACTGACAGCAGATGCTGGGCCCCAATTTTTTCTTGGCAACCTCCCTTTCAAAACAGAACAGCACCAACCAAACCAATGACCTGCAGTGGCAGGAGAGAGAGAGGACTCTGGGGCAGTGATGCTGGATGCAGACAGACACCACGGGTCTCTGACTCCAAGACTTGCTCGACAGCCTGCGTTCCGCAATGTCGACCTGCCCCCCTTCCCCGGCACACCAGCCTTGCCGCCCCCTCCAGAACCTCTGGATGTTGTGTTTGCAAGAAGCCTGGACACCAGTGCAGGCGTGAAACCCCAGGCCCGTCTCCCCGAGGTGAGAGACGCCGCCCGCCGCGATGACATGTGCCTCCTGTCCCGATAACATTTCTCTCTGCTGTGATCACCAGCTTCCCGGCGCCGCTGGAGCTTAGCAGCAGGGCGGGGAGTGTGCCTGCACACTCGGGAAGGGGTGAGAGCCTGTGAAAAGCAGCGTCAGCTGTTTCCCCAGATTTGGCTGGAACCGTTTTCTTTCTTTTCGGGGGACTTCTTTTACAATCCCTCTTCCCTGGCCTTTCACAAGAGGGAGCCATTCCCTTACCAGAGTGCTGCTTCGGCAGGGCTGGCTTGGGACGGGCGGCTGCGGCCTCAGGTGCCAGAGGCAGCTCCTTCATCGCCTGGGCTCCTGGAATGAATATAGTAGCAAGATAAGCCATCTGGGGAGCGACCAGCGAAGGTCAGGGCGGCTGGCGCGCCGTCTGCGGAGCACAAATCCTGTCCTTCCCCCACCCCGCCGTCACCAGCAATTTCAACCCAATTCTGTTCCTCCAGCGCCCGATCGCTCTTGCTACCCTCTGATGGCCGCTTGGTGGGGTGAGTTTGGCAAGTCTTGGCCCAGCTGCAAATAAGACAGGTGTCCCCGCGGGGGAAAAATCTCCCCCTGCCGCAGCTGGCTCTGCTAATCCCCCTTTGTCATCAGCCACAGCAGAGCAGCCAAGGATTGAATGGGGTCTGGAGATCGGCTGCCCCTCTCGGCCCTAGAACGATGCCACCAGCTAAGGGTACAGCCCCATTGGGCCAGATTCCTCATTCCCTCATGCAGCTGTGCTGGTCTAGTAGATAGGCCTGGGGGTTTGGACTCAGGAGACCTCTGCTCTGGTCCGAGTTCTGGCAGGGGCCTCAGGCAACTCTGTGCCTCAGTTTCCCCTCCCATCCTTTACCTCCTCTATTTAGACAGTAAGTAATTGAGGGGCAGAGGCTGCTTCTCACTGTAGATACGTACAGTTCCCTGCACCATGGGCCCTTGATTGCTGCCGAGGCCTCTAGGTACCTCTGTAATCGATCTAAATCACAGAACACCGGGAGGACCCTCTGCAGCTGCTACCCTCCCTTCCTTCAGATGCCTCTGCTACCATGCGGCCTATCAGAAACCAGCCAATTGGCGATGGCTGGAGGGGCAAATTGGGACAGCTGGTGCTCTGGCTATTGCTAATTGCAAAGGTATCGATGTCTATAAGATTGTATCTGTCTGATTATATCCTCCTCTCCCCTCCCGACTTCATACATGACTTGCCTTCGTAGACTGTAAGTTTGCTGGGAGTCTGGACAGGTGCCAAGTCTTCCCAAGTGTTTGTCCAGGGCCTCGCCTCATGGGGCCCCGATCCCAACCGGGGCTTTTAACTGCGACTGGGACACAAATCCGAAATGGATGCTCGGAGGGGGCGGGGGGCACATTACAAATTCCTACATAGATTTCACTACCGTTGTGTTGGCAGCGCTCTGTGTGTATGGGGAACCCAGGATTGGAAGGGTAGGGGGCTGCAGGGGGCACTGGCAGAGCTGTGGAGGGGGGAGCCCGAGGCTGGGCTACCAGAGGGGGATGGGCCTCGGAACGGAGCAGCATCAATGGAGCCGTGGGGTGGGGTGGGAGCCCAGGACTATAAAAGAAACAAAGAACTTAACTCTAACCCCAACCAGCCTCCCCCTGCTCTCGCTGCCCAGAGCGGAAGGGAACTGAGATGCCGAATTGCCGAGACAAACGTCCCCGCCGTGAGCCGGGTCCATTCTGGACGAGGAAGCTCAACGATTCCCTCCCCCCTGAATTTAACCGGGGGGGAAATCTCGCCATCCCCCGACGGTGTAGGGAAAGCAGGTGGGTGGGCTGGGGTGGGTGTGCATCTCTGACTGAATGCCAAGGCACCAGGCTCCTTCGTGCCAAGCAACAGCGATGGTTTCCTAGGTGACTGACGGCTCATTGTACCAGGGAGGGAGCGTATGTGCGGCGGGCGGCGGTGGGGAATATTTACAGGTTTCTCCCTAGCAGCAAAGGCGCTAAACGAAAGGATATTTTAGTATGCGCAGCGGGTCCCCGGCGAGTGGGATCCGAGGAAGGCGGGGGGAGGGGGGCGAGTAGCGAGGCCTTTAAATAGAATCTTGCTACGCTGGCAGCCTCCCACCTGCTTCCAAACTCCTTGACCTCCAGCCTCCGATCCAGGGAAAACTGCCCTGGACTAAAACAAATGAGCAGGAATTTCCTTCCCACCTGCTCTCCCTTCCCCCACATCACTTCCTTCCAGGGCTCAGAGAGGTTAGGACCCCCACCCCACCCCCTGCTGCCCACAAATGACCAAGAAAGCCCCATCTGCCCTCTGCTCTCCTGAGCTCCACCCCAGGGCCTTTGACCAGCCTATTCTGGGCTTCTCCCCCCAGTTCTGATCGGGTAGTATCACCAATCCACTTTGCACTGTGGTCACCGACTGCACCAGGGCTCGGCTCAGGGTTCCCACCCATCTTGCCACCGCAGCTGGAGTGTGTGAGGTGCTCATCCCTGGAGTATCTGAGCATCTAGGGAACCTAAACACCGGAGCCCTGCCCAGGGATCCAGTGCACCAGGGCACCAGGCTTGGAAACCTTCTTTCAAACAGGAATCTCAGCAGAGCAAGGCCAGCAAGATGCCCTGAGCTAGAGAACAGATACAAACTCTCCCGGCGGGACCCACAAACAATGGCGGCCAGGAGAGGGATGAGTTCCTGGAATTCCCACTGAGCCTACACCTGCAGGTAATTGCCCCTGATGGTTCATCCCGCTCTCCGGTTCAGGGACGGCTTCGCGAGGCTCTGGGGTACCTCAGGGATGGACTCAGCACAGGGAGGAAAGCAGCCATGATACCGAATGGGACAACCCCTCTAGCTAGAGAGCTGTGATTTGCACTGGCATCTATCGTTGTCCCCACATGGAGAAACTGAGGCCCAGAGCAACTCCCCAAGGTCAGCCGGAAAGCGTCTCTCCTGAGTCCCAGCCTAGCAGCGAAGGGACAGCTGCTGCAGCCGCCAGCCACTGGTTACGTCTGTTGGCTGCATTATTTGCAAACGACCATTCGCCCGGGGCTGTATGAAACACAGCGCCAATCTTATGGGATCCAGGACTAGACGCCAGTCTTCCTGGTTCCCAGGCCTGTCCTTGGAGGACATGATCACGCTGCGTTGCACGGCCCTGGGCTCCCCTCCTTAGGGAAGATCTAACAACCTGAGCTTCCCTCTCTGGCTTTCCATGACCCCTCTTCCCAGACAATGGCACTGCTGGGTTACCTTGATGTATGGCGAGTTGCAGTACCGACTTCTGCCACTGGGGGCACCAAGCTTCTCCCAGCCTGGGAGGATGCAGGACACCTAGCTGACCCGAAGGGGGGATTTTGGGTGCTGTAGGATTTGCAGGCACAGAGCAGGGAACCTGGTGGGGCCGAGTCGAGGGGAGCCTGCCTGCACACGCCCCTGCAGCCCGACACCACTTGCTTTGGGCACCAGCTGCTCCTGCCCCCAAGTGGCTATTTCTGCTGCATTTCTCTTACCAGGAACGACGCTGCTCTCTAGTTCGCATGGGCCGGGGATCTCGGAGTCGATGTCGTCCGGGTCCCGTGACTTGTCGTCCTCGGCCTCCCCTTCGGAGCTGTCCTCGGGCTCGGCGGCATCCTCGTCCTCCAGGCCGCTGCTGGCCTCCAGGTGCGACTGCACTATGCGCTGCATGGCTGGGGATGCACAAGGAGGGAAGAAGCGCCAGTGGGAGCCGGGCCCAGCCAGGGCAGGGTCCAGCCCAGCAGGTGACCCAGCCTCTGTTTGTCTCTGGCACCAAGTGGTGGAGTGCAGAGGGAGCTGAGAGAGGGGAGCCACACCCCACTAGCGATCTCTCTGTGTGTAGGATCTCAAAGCACTTCACAAACACCAGATCACATTCACAGCCTCCCTCACAGCAGGTCAGTGCTATCCCTGCTGCACAGATGAGGGAAACTGAGGCATGGAGAGAGGCAATCACTTACCTGAGATGAAACCCAGTCGGTGGCTAGAGCTGGAACAGAACCCAGGAGTCCTGGCTCCCAGTCCCGTCTTCTAACTACTTCACCTTTCTCTTGGTACTCCACACAGACCAGATTCTTCTTTCACTCACATCAGTTTTATGCCCAACTTTACACACTGATTTCCGAGGCGTTAAACCTGATTTCAATTGCTGAATGTTATCAAGTCTGGTATTTATAAAGGACATTACCAATGGATTCTTCACCCCATTGGTGTTCCGGGGAACCTAAAGTTTGTTTCCTGACCAGTTTTTTCCCCTCCATCACGTGTGCATGCTGGCTTGTTTGTTGTAGGGTTGCTTGTAAGTGCTGTGACATGTGAACACTGCTTGGCTATTGTGGGTGGCTAGTAAGCACAGGACCATGAGTGGTCAACCCAGCCATGGCAAACCTCTGGGTACGCAGGCTCAGTGCAGCACACAGGGCAGCCCTACAACAACAAATGTCAGTGCATGCATTCACTCAGCCCCATACCCCGTGTATGTGTGTGTATGCTCCGGACGGACGCGTCTAGCATGCTAACGGACCGACCGGCAGATCAGCTTCAGAATAACAACGCAACCCGCAACGCTGCAGCCCCAGCTTCCTACCACCTTTCCCCCAGCCTGCCTGGGGATCATATGAAAACTCAGCGGTCGGATGTCTACAGTGCGTTTACTGGGTTAAAAAACCCGCAGCAGCGCCCCGTCTCAGAGCCCAGGTCAGCTGATCTAGGCTTGTGGGGCTTGGGCCGCGAGGCTATAAATTGCAGTGAGATGTTTGGGCTCTGTCTGGAGCCTGGGCGATGAGACCCCCAGTGTAGACATACCCCTAATGCCTCTCTTGGAAGGGCTCCACAGTATCTCATGAAGCATCAACCGAGCCAGAGTGGAAAACCTGGCCAGGAAGGGAAGTGGGGAAGCACCAAAGAACTTAATATGGTCCCAGATCCCACCAGGACGATTGTCCTGTCAGCAGATCACGCTGCCTCTCACGCCCTGGTTTGCAAGAGGAATTAGCTTCAGGGCCAGTGAAGCAGACAAGGCACATGGGGCAAAACCCTCCCTCCCTCGAATGAATCCGGAGCTGCCTCAGCGCTTTGAACACTGGACATGCTGGGTCTTCATCCACCTCCTCCCCTTCACTGCCATGGGATCACCCTACCTGCTCCCCCTTGCTGTGATGCGGAGGCGGCGCAAAAGGGCTCCAAGCAGCGTGGCCACCTTCGTGAAATCTGGCTTCCCGTGGGATCTAGTGCCACTGGCAGCGCCAGCCACTAGCGTCCCAGCCAGGGGAGTTTGCAGCTGGGCGACCCCAGGCTATAGAGCGCCGTACTGCCCCAGGGGAACGCGCCGGGTAACGTTCACGCGGCAGCTGGGAACCAGCCTCCAGGCTCAGGCAGACACACTCGCGCTATGGTGAACAGAGCGGCGTGGCTCTTCCGGCTCAGGTGGGTGCCCGGGCTTTCGAGCCCACCCGACCCCCTCGGCTTGAGAACCCGAGCCAGAACGGCCACACTGCTCGCACGAGGCGGCTTACGTGAGCTGGGCGATTCGCTCCCCACTGCAGCGGAGACGAACCCCCTGCGGCCTGCTCTGCCACACACCCTCCCTAGAAACCCTGGTGCTTTATCTGTGACCTTGAGACGGTCCGACCAGCGCGGAATTTCCACACCACCTGAGCCAGCACCTGCCCTCCCAGGCCAGAGATCACCACTGACTTGACAATCTGGCCATGGAGTCACAGTGGGGGGCTGAGTCCTTACTCAGATGCTTCCACACGAGCTGAGCTCAGCTGAAAATCTGGTCCCGGTTGGGGCTGCTGAGAACCCAGCAGGTGAGGAAATCTGACCCGAATTTTGGGGCCTTTTGTAAAAAAAAAAAAGCAGTTGAAATGTATATTTCAGGGATGAAAAATAAATGGATTAGGGCTAGATGCAGTAGAGGGGGCGTGTTGGGTCCCTGGCAGGAAGCGGAGGTGGCTATAAACACCACCACGGAATAAGCCTCCGTCAACAATGCCCCATTGTCTCGGTCTCTGGGATCGGTTTTATTTCCCCAAACAAGGCTGGTCACATTCCTTGCTGAGGACTACATCCCTGCCCAGGCTGAAGAGCCAGGAAACATTTGCTTTGTGGGAGCAAAGTGCTGGGTACAAAGGACCAGAAAGAGGTGGTTACAGGCCCTCAGAAACAGCGGGCTGAAATGCAAGTGTTCTCGCAGCTTTGAGCGGAGGAAAAATATGGCTTTGGGGATAACGTGGGGGACAGGGAGGCAGGACTCCTGGGATCTCTTCCTGGCTGTTGATTACAGTGGAACTCAGGTTCCTTGGTTTGTAACTGCAGGATCAACCCCCTGACCCTACTGCTCAATTTAGGGCTGATAAAGATTGTTTGGAAACTCGATCCTAGGAACGGAGGCAGCGGGAACCAGGAGGCCAAATCCCAGCTGGAGCGGGGCAGAGTGCGCCCTGAAGCCACTGTAGAAGTGACAAAGGGTCCTGTGGCACCTTATAGACTAACAGAGGTATTGGAGCATAAGCTTTCGTGGGTGAATACCCACTTCTTTGGTATTCACCCACGAAAGCACGAGTCGGCTTACGTGAGCTGGGCGATTCGCTCTCCACTGCAGCGGAGACGAACCCCCTGCGGCCTGCTCCGCCACACACCCTCCCTAGAAATACCTCTGTTAGTCTATAAGGTGCCACAGGACCCTTTGTCGCTTCTACAGATCCAGACTAACACGGCTACCCCTCTGATACCTGAAGCCACTGCCCCTTTAACACGCCGGTTCGCTTGTTCCACCAGTAAAGCAGGACTGATGGCAGTGGGAATGGCGGCCTGGGCCCTGCTGCCTCCCTCGTGGATTAGAGGAGAGGGAGGCTGTGCCAGAGAGCCCCACCGGCCACACTTCGGCCTCCACTGGCTCCGAAGCAGCTCACCCGGCAGGCCGGCCCAGCTGCCTGAGCTGCCGGGGGAGGTTGGGAGAGAAGCCAGAGAACTTAGTGATAAGCTCAGGGGGAGCGATAGAGTGATGGCAAAGGGGGAGGGGGGAGCAACCTCCTACAGCCTTGAAGGCAGCACAAAGGAGCCTGCCCGGCCTCCCCCTCCGGCCGGCCTTGGAGCCAGCCAATTTCTGCATGGGAGCCAAGAGGCAGGAGCGAAGCCAGGGCAGGCGGATCCACGGCCGGAGGGCCAGCGATCAGCGTGGCAGACACTTGGGGCTCCCCAACGCTGGCTGGGATGCCCCGAGGCCAGTCAGGGACAGACCGTCACAGCACCTCCTGTACTAAGGGCCGGGCCATATTGACCCTTTCTTCATTCCCCTGACCCTCGGGCCCTGATTCACCCCAGCGCTGGCACTGAGTGTGGCACGGGGACCGAAGGGAGAGAGCAATGCGCCTCTCTCATCCTGGGGCCTGCTCTGGCTCTGGACAGTTAGAGAGGCCTTGAGCCCCCATGTCCAATGGGCATTGGAGCCACCCAGGGGAGCGGGGCATGGGGACACCCTGGCCATACCTTCTCCTGCCCCTGTCCACCCTGTCCTGCTCCCAGCACTGGCTGTGGAAAGGGGACAATTCATGGGGCACAGGGCTTACAGATCAAAGGGGTCACAGGAAGCTGAAAAATTGGCCCTTGCGTGGGTCATTTTAAAGGCACAAGGGTGTAAAACTTCCAGGGGTGAGGGGGTACAAACAAGTCCCTGGACTCAGCACAGAGGTAACTGGGTGAAATTTACAAGGGGCCCGACTACACGAGCCAATTGTCCGTTCTGGCCTTAAATGCTGATGAATCCTATGGCTCTTTGGGTCCATCTGCAGAGCAGGAAAAGACCCATGGCACGGCCACGGCTGGCCTGGATCAGCTGACACAGGCTTGGGCTGCAGGGCTGTACGGGGAGGGTCCCAGAGCCAAGCCTGCATGTCCACATTGCTATTTTCAGCCCCGCAGCCTGAACCCGGTGAGTCAGCTGACCAGGGCTCAGACTGCCCCACGGCGCTTACAGCACGGGGCCCTGAAGTCCCAGAGAAATCTTGGGTGTGTGAGACTTGGGCCCGGCCTCGGTGGATTTCACCATGTGGAGCTGAAATAAAGCAAGATCCTCCGCTGGTGTAAACGGGCAGCCCTGCACCAGAGCCGCACTGCTTCACATCAGCTGAGGGTCTGAGCCCAAGGCGCTTTGGGGTTTTTCCAGGCCATGTGGCTTTTGCTGGCCCAGGATCATCCAGGCTGGGCCCTCCTCTAGCCAGCGCTCCCTCTGGGATGCCCGTTTTGTGAGCGATATCGACCCAGGGCATGATTTCCCCCTCACTTCCCCCAAATTACACACCCCTCTATAGCCTCATGGGCCTCAGTAACGCAGCCCCCCAGCACCATCTGGGTCCGTCCCTCTCTCACTGCCATGCGGGAGGCAACGTGCCTTCAGAAGCAGCGAGGGAACAAAGCAGGGGGCTGGGAGGGAACACGGGGGAGGAAGAGCAGAGCCGGAGCCCTGGCAGATTTCACAGAACCCGAGATGTTACAGAGGCAGGTGAGAACAATAGGTGCATGCGGATTAAGTGGGAGCAAGCGGCTGATGGGAAATTGCTATGTACAGCACAGCGCGTGTGCGCACGTATGTGCGAGTTTGACGCAGTGTGTGTGTGTGTGTATGGGTGTGCAGGAGCGAAACTGTGTGATTGTGTATGTGCGAGAGAGGGGGAGGGAGAAGTAGCAGAGCAAGAAAGATGTTGCCTAAATCCACTCCTCATCCCCACTATCCACCATTCATGTCCCCGCTCCGGGCCTCAGTTTCCCCGTCTGTAACATGGGAGTGGCTTCATTTGCCCACACCGCTGTGCGGGGTGAGCCTGAACTCCAGGATGTCTGCCCTGCGCACTGAGATCATAAGGACGGCAGTCAGAAGGGGCGAGCTAGGCGGCGCCATGACCCCCTCTCTGCATCTCACCCCATCACCACCCACCCTGCAATGAGATCCCTGCGTTGCAGTAAACTCTTAATACCTGGCAGCGTCTGCGGCGCAGACAGATTGTCGAACGCACACACGGCGTCAAATTAGGGCTTTAAATAGATCATGTCAGTGAACACCCTGGGCTTGATTCATCTCGCTCTGACACCGGTGTAACTCCACCCGCTGCCGGCACCTCACTCCCGATTTACACGGCAAGGGGGAGAGAGAGGAGAACTGGGCCCTCGGATGTTGCTATTGACGCTTGTTAAGATCAAAAGGTGCAAATGAGAGATTTGAGTTGGGTGTGGGGTTGGTACGTTGCACTCTTCCACCTGGAAACATCTGACAGCTTAGATAGGGACAGAGAAAACCAGAGCCAAGCCTGTTAACTCCACTGAAATCAGTCCGAAAAAGTAATTTGCCCTGTGTTCGTACAGAGCCTAGCACAACGGGGCTCAGTCTGGTTGGCCTCTACCAGGTCCTGGAAAGAACTTGGGAGGGAGCAAGAGACAGTCACCTCGGTGAAGAGGGTCCTTCCCAAACCTCGCCTACCATCTAAGTCCCATTTAACGACCTCAAAATAAGGCTTACGTGAGACACCAGCAATGCACAAAATATATGCTGGGCCCATTGCTCAGAAAAGGCAATCAAGGCCATTCTTTTGGCTGATGAGGACAAAAGGCAAACCCGGAGAGAAAAGCACAGCTCTTTAACCCCCAAGATCAGACCATATAATTGTCACAATCACAGAGAGAACACATTCGGGGTCTAAATCTCTGTCTTTTTTTAACACACAGCCTCTGTAAAGAGGGAGCCGGGACCAGTGGAGTGAACAAGGGTCTGGCAGCCAGGATCTTCCTATTCTAAGCCCAGTTGAGCCACAGACTTGCTGTGTGGCCCTAGTGCAAGTCACTGCCCCACTCTGTGCCTCAGTTTCCCTACCTGTAGAACAGGGATGGAATTATTTCATTCCCGCTTCGGGTTGCTGCTGGGCATATTTGATCTCTGTGGAGCTTTTAACATTTTTAAAGTGCTGCACAATTATCATCCCTCAGTTCTGAGGCATTTAAACTGGCTATTTTTAAAGGGGTATGGGGGGGGGGGGAACAAACAGTGTGCCAGCTCCCCCTGCTAGCCCAGCTCTGCAGCAGCAGTTGAAGCCCCAAAGTTATGATCCAAAGGATTTTGTGGCCTTTAAGGATTTTAACTTTTCCCTTGTAGCTTTTGGAAACCTAGACTCACTGCAGGGAAATGTGAAACTGACCAGAAGCAGGAAGTGAAACTGACCAGCTGAGACTCACTACCCGCAAGCCCATGGAAGACCCATTACGTGTCCATCAACAAGGAGGTGAGTGAACACGGATTGCAGAGGACAATAAAAAGGCTATATGCCTCCCTAGGGGATGAAGCAGGACTTGAGTGATACATCGACCTTGTGGGTGAAGTGGGACAGGCGTGAACTTCACTGCTGCTCCCAAGCTTTCTTTTTGCAAGGGGTGAAATGAAAACAAATGTACCTTTCAGGGAGGGAGGCGTGTAGACACACGGGTTGGTCCTCTTGGTTTTAAGCAGGTGTGCCTCGCCCAGCGTTCTCTGGAAGGGAGGAGAATGGATCGTCAACAGCCCTGGAGCAGCGCCATCAAGAGAGTCTCCCTCCGATTCGAGGGCCAAGCTCAGGGCTGGGACAGCAGGTCAGGCAGCCACCCAGGTGACCCAGCCAAAGAGGCCCCCGCTCAGCCGCTTTCCCCCCACTCATCATGGGGAGACCCCACGCGTGCTGCCTGGTGCTCCTCTCTTGACAGGAACAAAGGCTGCCTAGGAGACCTTGGATGCTGGTTGTTAAGCACAGAGGCCCTGGGTGGGGTGGGATGGTGGGGAGCAGGGGGTAAAGTGCAGGGAATCCAAAGCAAACCTTGGTCCCCGAGCAGAGCAAACAAACTTTTGAACAATGTGGAGCGAGGACTTCCACGCCCCCTTGCAAATGGCTCCGCCCTGGGCCCTGGGCCTCACGTTAAAAACAAAGCCCCGGGCCCAGATTTGAAGCTGGTGAAAAGCACCGGCTCCACCCGCCTGGACACTGAGGTCTAGTTCCTCAAAGACTGCAGAGGTGTTAGTTGCCCACTTCATGTTGAATGGTTTCTTGCAACATGTGTTAACTCCTTGTGTTTAACAGCCTGTTCCATCTTGTATCTAGCTGTGACACTCCGTGAGCGCCTTCCCCGGGCCTGAAGGAGAGCTTGGTATGGCTCGAAAGCTCCTCTCTCACCAACAGAAGCTGGTCCAATAAAAGATATCACCTCCCCCACCTCGTCTCTCTCATATCCCGGGACTGATACAGTGACAACATTGCAAAGGTATTTAACTATCCCTGACGTCACTGGGAGTTGGGCATCTAAATATCTTTGAGGATCTGAGGGCCTCTCTGCACAGAACAGGGACAGTGCGGTCACTGCACTGCCAATGTGCGTCGGCCCGGAGCACAGTTCTGCTCACTCCCTGAAGCAACTGGCTCCTTACTCCACCTGGGTGGGAGAGAAGTGGGAGTGGCTTTCTGGAGAGAGAGGATCTAGAGGGTGGGCTGAGCATTCCTGGAGGAGGAGCCCTAGGAGCTGCCAGCCCTGAGGAAAAGAGGTTTGAACTGAACTTTGCCGCACTGTCAATTCCCCAAACTCCAAGGAGTGGGGATGGTGGTCAGGGGATTAGGGGGAGGCCGGGTGAGTTTGGATTCTAACTCATGTGAGAGGACTGTGTCTGAGAGCAGGTTGTGGGATGCCCCTCCTCAGACAGAACAATTAGTGCCACTCGCTATTGCAGGGCTGGGCTGAGGCCTAGAGCGTTCAACTTCAACACATAAGTTGTCAAACACCCATCAGACGGTTGCAAGTTTCATTCACTGTCAATACCGAGCTGGGGCAGGATTTGAACTGGCCACACGGAGGTGACCGGTTCCATATGGTGCTGTCCATGGCCACCAGAAAGGGGCTGGCTTTGTTAGAACACTGCAAAGTGGCAAAAGGACCCAGCAATTACAAGATAAGTTGCAAATCTGCTACAGTAACGAACTGTGAGTTCTCTGCGTCATGGGGGGCTTGAAGGGCAGCCAAACCCTTAACCAGTCCCTAAGCTTCAGATTCCGGGCTCCTGTTCACGTCTTCATCTTCCATTACAGCTTAGCGCTTTGCCAGGCATTAAGGAATTTAATTTCATTCGAGATCAAGGAGAAGCCGTGGAAAATGTGGGCAGAGCTAATCTCTCGCTGCGAGCTCCTGGAGCGCGGGGATTGAGCCGGGCTTTGCGGCAGTTCAAGTTGTTTGGGAATTTCCAAGGTAACTTTGCACCGCGCAATCTATCCCTGTCACGCTGGCTTCACAAGGGCAAGGAAAAGGCCCAAGGCCATGAGCCGGGGGTGCCCTGACATTTTCTCCCTTCGTCAAAGCTGAATAACCGCGGTGACTTGCAGCGCTCCTGAAAGGTAGCGACCGAAAGCAGTGGCTATACGCGACCAGCGCAAGCTTCCCCTGCCAGTGCCCCTCCATCCTGACCTATGGTCCCCCACTATTCCAGCGCCCAGCTCTGCCAATGACCTGCCATCCCCCTGCTATTCTGATCCTTGGCCTCTACGTGTCCCATGCCCCGACCCCCACGCCGAAGCTGGCCCGCTGCTTTGGGGAAGATGGCAGTGCCAGGGTAGCAGGTTTTTCCACCAGAGGGTGAACTGGGATGAGTCTCTCTGGAGACAGGTCATGCCCCGGAGGCCGCATTTGTGCCTGTTCTGAGCCAGTCACACCACTCAGAAGGACGAGATCTTTGTAGTATCCGTGTTGCCTCCACCTCTGCACTCCTGGGGCTGCTGATACAGGTCAGAGCCTGGACTGGTCTCTAGCCCAGGCTGGGTGTTTTACTGATTCTGCATTCACCCAGCCCATCCTCCCTGCTCCCTCCGCTCCGCGCGGGGCCCCACCACTGACCTGGTATGGGGAATAATCCTCTTCTGCAGGAGGGCGGGAGAGAGGAGGGAAGAAGAGAAAGACAATTAAAGCACAAGCCAGGGCAGCAGGACGACAGCAGGGGGCACCCACTCCTGGTCAGAGAGGGGCCCAGATCCCCGGGCGCTTGGGGCCAGAGCTGCTAAGACCGGAAGGCAAATGCTGCTTCGGTTCAGGGCCCAAAGGCCAGGCCAGAGCTGCCCCCCTTTTGCCCCACTCCCTCCGGGCAGGGAGCTCCCCTGCCAGGTGGGAATTGCCCCAGGCCAGCCTCAGGCAAGGCGGCAGCGAAATCGCCAGGCAGGGAGGGGAGAGGGATCCCCCTGGGACCAGGAGGGGGCGCTGGGGTGGGGAGTCCTCAGGCTTCAATCCCAATCCCTCCTCTCACCGGGAAGGGGTCGCCCGCCCCGCTGCGCCTCAGCTAATTGGCAATGGCCACTGTGACCGGGCAGTGGGTCTGGTTCCCCCCAGCCCTCTCCTCCCCTCCAGACATGCCGATGAGGGCCCTGATGGTGGCTGAGCCCCTGCCTTTGTGGAGACCTCCCTCTGCCTGGCCTCCCGCATGCTCTCTGCCGTGCCCCTTCCTCCCCCCGGCTGGGATGGAGGCCACGACCCCCCTCCCAGAGCATACTCACCTGGGGACGAGTGCTCCGACATCTGGAAGAGCATGGCGGGCGTGGGCCTCCGGCGGCGGATCTAAACGGGGGCATGACAGGGAGGACGGTTTGAGCGTCGCTCTATTGCCCCATTCGGGGTAGGGGTGAGGAGAGGTGATGATGCCTTGCTCCCTTCCCCCGTCGCCCCCACCGCGCTTCGTTCTGGCCCAGGGGGAACGGGTTTCCCCTTCCTCCACTACCCACCCCCCATCAGAGCCGCTGTTGTGGTCCCCAGGACATGGCACCGGGGGCCACCCAAGCCGTGGCAGTGGGATGTTAATTGAATCTATTTCCCCTAGTTAACTATCCTCACACCTTTGTGTCAACTGTCCGAAATGGGCCATCTTGATGATCACTTCAAAAGGTTTTTCCCCCTGCTGATATAATTCCTCTTAATTAATTAGCCTCTCATAGTTGGTATAGGCACTTCCACCTTTTCATGTTTCTCTGAATGTATAAATATCTTCTTACTGTATGTTCCCGTCTATGCATCAGATGAAGTGGGCTGTAGCCCATGAAAGCTTCTGCTGAAATAAACGTGTTAGTCTCTAAGGTGCCGCAAGGACTCCTCGTTCTTTTTGCTGACACAGACTAACACGGCTGCTATTCTGAAATGGAGCTCCCTCTGACATCCTTGGTGCTGATGCCTGCGAACTGCATGGTAACGGTGAGGTCGCTGGGGCCCGGATATCACAGCCCACCATGCGGACCAATAGTGTCTCGTTGTTTCCTGGCGCTCCCCTGTCTGAACCCATCTCTTGTGTTATGCTTCGACTGCCGGCGCCTTGGTGGGCAGAGATGATCTGTTTATTGGGTGTTTGTACAGCACCTTACGCAACAGGGTGCTGGACCAGGACTAGGCCTCCTGGGTGCTATGGTAATACCAATAATAAATAATAAAATCCTGCGCCCCTCAGGTAACCCATCACCATCACATGCCCTCTCCAGTCCCGCACTGGCCCTCAGTCTAACCCATCACCCTAAGCCAGGCAACTTCTAGTCCACCACCTGGCTGTACCAAAACGCTGCAGCCAAACCCTTACAATGTATGTATCATCACCGCCCTCTATTGGGCAGCATTGGACTTCCACATATAGACCCTCTACAGGTTATAAGCCATGCAACAGCTACCGCCAATGGGGATTTCCCAAGAGGTAGGAGCAGGTTTCCAGCCCTGCCTCGCTGCCCTGGACATTGTACGTCCTCTGGGAGCCCTTTGAAGATCACAGAGCAGCCAGCTCTGGCGATTTTCATCTCTCGACATTGGACGGCCCTTGGAATCACGAACATCTCCGATTTCATTTTTTTTTTTAAATAAGGACGTTTGCAGCCCCTGTGGCTGCTGGGGAAAGCAGGGGAACGTGATGCTGGTGAAGTCTCAGAAACCGGCAGGCGAATAAAAAGAACCCCCAGTTTATTTTGTTTAAAAAATTCTCATGATTTTTTAGCCTATCTTCTGATATTTTTGGGGACTCTGACCTTGGGCTGGCCAGGCTGGCTGACAATCCTAACACCCTTTTGTGTGTGTGTGTGTGTTGAGAGAGAGTGAGTGATCTAGTGTGTTCCTTTGCATGAGTGTGCATTGATTTTACATGCGTGTCTGATGTATAAGTTTGGGTGTTAGTTTTGTGTATCTGTGTGTAAGTGACCTTGTGTGTGTGCGCGCATTGGCTTTGTGGGGCAGTGGCTGAGTGGTGTGTGCATTGGTATGTATCAGGGTGTAAATGATTGTGTGTGAGAGGGGCACTCTGTGTGTGTGTGTGTTGGTGTTGTGTATCAGTGTGTATGTACATGATCTAGCGTGTGTACGTGAATGTGAGACGGGAGATGGAAGGGGCTCGGACCTGGGGGTGTACCAAGGTCTCCGCATCCCCGCTTTATTAAGCAGGGAAGTGTCCAAGCCCAGGGACACCCTTGGGAGGAGGTGGTAGGAGAGGATCGGCCAGGCAGCCCAGCCCAGCGGGATGAAGGGAGTGAGACCGGCTCTCACAGAGGCCAGGCTGGTGGGGCCGAGCACCTGAAGGAAGTGAGATCCAAGCTGAGTGCATCTTACAGGGGGCAGTTCGGGCCATTCTCGGGGCACAGGCGGGGCAGCATTGGGGCAAGCTGCTGGCACCACCATGGCAGACTCATCCCTGGCCTGGCTGGCGCCCCCACTTGAAGGGGAGGGAAATCCATGCTAATGGTGCAATTTGTCACATGGACACAGGTCCGCCCGATGGAAGCCCCTGAACTCAGGTCACCTGGGGCATCCGACATCCATGGGATGGCAACTTGACGGGCCTCTGGCCTGACTGCAGCTGCCCCCCACAAGTATAGGAGTCAAACTCCTCCCCGGCTAGAACGGAACCCAGGGTTCATTTCTGACCGAGAACCCTGAGGTCACACTCCTGTAACACACCGGAGCCGGTACGGTCGTGTGGCTGGAGGGGGGATATATTGGCTGGACTTGCAATTCACGAGGATGCCCAGTGCTAGCGGAACCGGGTTCACTTGTGAAATTGCACCTGGCATCATAGGACCCCCTGGTCTGAAGTGGACTCCGTTATAGCCAGGCTTTACGGTTTGCTTCAATGGCTCTCAGCACCCCCCACTCCATCAGTTGTTCCAGTGCCCCTGCCTGGCATGCGCGGCCTGGAATCTCTCCTGCCCCAGCTTGGCACTCAAAAGCCACCTAGCTCAGTCTGTCACTCAGTACGGAGGCCCCCAAGACAGAGGGAGAACTTTGAGCTGACACCCTCCCCACCCTTCTGATCTTTGGTGGGGATGCGGGGGACCCGGATCCACATCGCATCCGGATTCAGCCAATCGAATCCCCAGTGCTGCCTGTCTGGAGGCACCGGGGCTTGACAAACACAACTCACTCTCACCTGTGCCGGTGGGGTAGGTTCTCGCAGCCGGATTTAACGCTGCGCAGTGACTGACAATCTCCGGATTTAACCCTGACGAGCACCGGATTTAACCCTGCGTAATCACGGACAAGCACCGGATTTAACCCTGCGTGGTGGTGACTGACAAGCACCCAAATGGCTGTTTCTGTCTCCAGGGGCATGTTTATGCAAAGAGCTCAGGCAGGTTCTGTCCTCCTGGCTGCTAAGGGCCTAAGGCGCCTTTAATGAAAGTCCATCCGTTTAATGCCCAGATGCCTTAGACCATTGACCAGCTCTGGGACAGTCCCGGCTCGGCGCATTCTGGGAGGGAAATGGAGTCAGAGCTGAGCAAGGAAGGCAGGGCTGAGGGCATGGTGCTTTCCAGGGGACGTCCTCAGCCCTTGGCTAACCAGAGATCAGGTTCGGGGGTCATTCTGTAGCTAGGGTCTGATGCTCAACTGGTGTAAATCAGCCCCACTGATATCAATATAGCCGCACTGGTTCACACCAGCGGTGGATCCTGCCCGCTGCTTGTTGGCGTGCGAGCGTGAAGGATGCGTGTGTCTGTGAGTGTGCCCTGGGCTTGGGTGTGTCGCGGTGGGGTGCGTACCTGAGCGGGCTGTGGTTGGTGTTTTTTAGATGGAGGGTGGTTTGCTGTGCCGGTGTCCTGGGTGTGTGAGGGGTGCAGTGTACACACACCACTGTGCATTTTAGTGCATGCATGGCTGTGTGGACGAACCTGGGGTGCGCACGAGTGGCCTGGGGTGTGAGTTTGTTTGCACTGGTTTTGTGGGTGGGTGTGCGAACGGCTAGGCGAGTGTGTGCGGGTGCGAGTGTACCCGAGCGGCTGGGTGACCAGATGTGTGAACTGCATATCCTCGGGTGTGTGCGACTGGCCCTGGGAGTGAAGGTCTAGGAGCGTGAGCTGTGCGGACGGGGGGGGAGGGGCGTGTGCGTATGTGACCCCAGCAAACAGGAGCTGGCCCTAGAACCCAGCGTTTCTCCGCTGTGTCGCTCCCCCTGCCCCGCCGCCCCCCCCAATCCCAAACGAACCCGCCGATGCGCTGCCCTTACCATGTCCACCGCCCTGGGGTCCAGCTGGCTGGGGGGCGCCGGGACAGAGAACTGGATCTTCTTGCGGTCCTTGGGGTCCATCGCACCGTCGCTCTCTCCCACTTCCCAGAAGAGTCTCCCAGTCCACGGCTCTCGCTCCCGCTGAACAGAGCACAGGGAGAACCGTGCTGCGTGGGCCCCCCCCCTTCGTCCAGCCCTGGCTTAGCCCAGCAGGGTCTCTCCCGCTGCTCCCTAGCAAGTGAGCCTGCGCCCCGTCCCCCAGCAGAGTTAGACAGCGCCTGAGTCCCGCTGCACAGTGAGTAGTGGAGATGGGAGGGGAGAGGCAGAGAGAGAGAAGAGGAGGGAGGGAGAGGAGAGCTGAGCTACTACTGGCTCTCTGGAGTCAGCCTGAATTATTAATCTCCCCAGGCAGGGGGGCAGGGGGCTAGCTTAATGAGCCCTCGCGGGGAGCCAACTGGCAGGGGGGGGGCGGCGGTTCAAACAAAGCCACCCACGGCCAGTCTTAACCCTTTCACCACCCAGCTGCGGAGATGCCCCCCAGAAGCAAATGGATTCTGACGGGCAGCGTTGCCCAGTGGGGCAACCACTCACTGGATGTTGTCCAGGAGATAAAGCACGAGGCTGGGAGTCAGAAGACCTGGGTTGCCACTGAGCTTAAGCAAGGCATTTGGCTGCCCCATGCCTCAGTTTCCCCAGCTGGACAGCAGGGGCAGTGATTAGAGCTGGTTGGGACTTGTTCAGTAAATTGGTTGGTCCTCAGAAAAATGCCAGTTAGCAAGACAAGGTCGGGCGCAACGAATTTCCCAGCTTGAAAATAATGTCGAGGGAAAACAAAGCAACCAAACGTTTGGTGTTTCAGAACGCCGCCATTTTCCAAAGGAAAAGTTCCGTTTCTCCGGCACAAAACAACTTTTCAATCCCATCTCTAAGCTCATGTTATTGAAAAGACATTTCAAGAAGAAAGGTTGAAATCTAAACCGAGCGCTTTGGCCTGATCAGAGGGAAAGTTTTCGACTGACCCGAAACAAGGGGGGGAAATCAAATAGTTTTTTCAGTTTGTGAATTCTTTCGAGGTTTCAATGTTTAATCCTGATCTGAGATGGGAAAAGAATGTCAAACTCTCAAACTCATTCACCGCTGCCCCCCGAGCCCTCTACATGGTGCTATTGTGATTTTCTATGGGGAGCTACACAGGATGTGCATGTGTACCTAAGGCTGCTTTAGTTGTGCATGTGTATGGCATATGCTCTTTGCATGTGTGCGCATTGGTTTTGTGTATGCACCGGTGTGTGTGTGTGTGTGTGTGTGTGTGTGTGTGTGTGTGTGTGTACACACGCGTATGCGTCAGCTGAAAGTGTTGGCATGGCGAGTGCAGGTGTCTGTGTGCGCACTCTGTTTGAATGTGTCCACATGAAAGCGTGCATTTGTTGTTCTGCCTGCAGGTGTGTTTGTGTCAGTTTTGTGTTTGTGGAGTAACACACACCTCATTCAAATAATCTCCGCCAGCAAGAGCCTGCTAATTTGGAAGCTGCTGCATTTCAAAGGGCAAGGTTAGTAGATGTAGTGGATACAACACTGGGCAGGGGCAGAGGAGACCCGGCTCTGCCACTGATGTTTTGTGTGACCTTAGCAAAGTCACTTATATCTCCCCGAGCCTCAAGTCTCAATCTGCAAAATAGGGATAACACCTGCCTCACAAGGATATTGGGAGGGAAAAAAATCCATGCATGAGTATGCAGATCAGCTAAATATCTAGTAGGGCTGGTTTTCAGAACAAAAAGGTCAAAAGACTGGAACTTATTTTGGAACGAAATGTTCTAAAAAACCCCGACTCAGAAATGTCATCATGTTTCGGTTTCCCCATGATGCATGGTGGCCACTCACAGGCAAGACCACGGTGCATCCTGGGAGACGCAGTCTAGCTAGGGAGCATGACCTACAGGGAGAATGGATGCCTGAGGGACCTGCAACTACAACTCCCATGAGACACTGCAGTGGGCAGATGCAAAGATTAATGGAGACCCCATCCCAAACTAACCATGTTGTGTTGATTTTCCCGCAGAAAATTCTCCCGAAATTGATCGTGCCCCTCAGAAAAAAAACTAGATTATTGGACAAAACCCCCATTTTCTGATGGGAAAAATATTTCACTTAAAATTTTTCCACCGGCCCTAGAAAGCTGTTAGCTAGAATTCACTGGTATCACGTGGAACAGATGATACCACTGAATTTTAGCTGCATGTGGAACAGATGCAGCTCCAACTTCCCCATTAAAACTTTGATTAAAACTTTCCATAGCTGCACATCAAACCCGCCCGGGGGACTTGGAGTTATTTAAGATCCTTTCATCTGAAGTCTTTAACACCGAAGCTGGATGTCTTTTCTAAAAGATTTGCTCTCATTTCGCTGTGGGCTCGTTAGTGTCACTTACATGGAAGGGGAGAATAATTCTCCTCGGCGCAGGAATTGCTGAGTGGGAATCTTTGGCTGGTGTTATGCAGGAGGTCAGATTAGATGGTCAGAGTGGTCCCATCTGGCCTTAAAAAACAACAACCTACAAATCTCTAGACACACCCTGTACATGATTATTTGTATTGTATTAGCACCTCGCAGCCCCGGTCACAGGCCAGGAGCCCACTGTGCGAGGAGCTGTACAAACACAGCACAAAAAGACTATGTTTGCCCGAAAGTGCCTCCAATCTGTACCTTAAGCCATTGGCTCAGTCTTCATTAGCTCTCAACGGTGCTCTGCCAGCGGTGTCTTTGCTCTCTCCAGAATGCCGGCCTTAAAGCCTAGAGGCCCCCAGCCGGCGTAAATCAGCGCGACTCCACTGAGTTTGTGGATTGCCACCAGCTGAGGATCTGACCCGACGAGCCCAGGACTGTGCATTAGCTGCAAGGAACAGGCTATTCCCACTGTTGCATGGTCCAACTGAGAATGGGACGGCTCTGGCCCCAGGGGATGCAGGAGGGAAGGGAAGGGCCTTGGATGCGAACCTGTGATTTCAGGAGCCGCCCATTGCAGAGGGGAAGCGGGGAGCAGGCATGCAGCCAGCCAGTTCCATCCACGGGGCTGCAGACCGGACTGCCAGGATCAGCAACACCGAAGGGGACATGCCCGGGTCATTCTGGAACGCGTTGGCTCTGCCAGGCATTGCCCAAGCAAGCAGCTCACCCCCAGGCTCTACTCTAACCCGGGCCCTGCCAGCTTCCCACTGTCCTGTTTGTTTAGCCTGCAGATCGAGGGCCCTTGGGGAGAGAAGGCAAACCCCAGAGCTGGTCGCACGCCAGGGTACAACCCTTCACGCTTGGGAGGCGCTGCCTGTAGAGAGCCCCAAAGCTACAGCCTCCTCCTTCAAACTTCCCCCAAATTTGACACCGGCTAGGTGGCTGCTGAGCCGCCTGCCACACTGACCAATGCTGCCTCACTGTTTCCTTGTACTCCCCCCTGGGTCTGTTTGCCTCCATCAGGTATCTCTTGCCTTGTACTGAGATTCTAAGCTCCCGGGGGCAATGACTGTCTTTCTTGTTTGGCGTTTGTACAGCACCTAGCGCCCCATGGTCCTGACCTACAGTAATGAAATAAGAACCAATGAGAACCAATTTGCCTGGTAATGCATCCAACAAGAATGGCACTGCCTGCCGAGTGTTCGGACAACAGCAGAGCCCAGGGGAATTTAGACCCAGCTTTTTATTTTTCAATTTAAAAAAATGACTTTTTTTGAACCCCCCCCCCCCCCGAAAAATCTTATGAAAATTCTTGTTTTCATTGACATTTTTCAAGTTTTCATTGGCAAAAAAATGTAATTTTCAATTTCTTGCTTGTCAATAATGGTCCATTTTGGGTTGTTGAAATATGAAAAAAACAACATTTTTTGGTTTTTCAACCAAAAGCTGAAAAATCCTGTGAAAAGAATCACGATTTTTTATTCTGATGGAAAATAAAATCCATTTTCCAGCCAGCTCTTGAGAACAAGATTCAGCAGCTACGCATCTCTTCTAAACGCCAAGTTTTGGAACGTGAACTCCCGACGCTTGTTTTAATACCTCGCTCTCATAGAATGCTTTTCAGCAGGCCATCTCAGAGCACTTCTCAGCCTTTATCCTCACGCCACTCCTCTGAGATAGGGCAGGTGGGAAACTGAGGCACAGAGGACGTAAGTGACTTGACCGAAGTCACCCAGGAAGTTTGTGGTAAAGTGGACTCAAACCAGTCTTTGACCAGTGCCCACACCACTGCAAAATCCTATCTCAGCTCATTCAACTTGGAGCCCCATCTATAACATATGTTTTCAGCTTTGGCCTGGTCTTCGCTGGGACATAAGGTGTGTTTTGGCCACACATTAGCAGCTAATTAACACGTGGCATCCTTCTAGTGTGGACAAGGGATCTGTGGTTTTTAACACGTGAGAGTATGTCACTGGAGGAGCTTTTTGTCTCAACTAGAGTTTGTGGCCCCGTTGTAACTATGCCCCCACACCCTGCACCAGACCTTTCCGTTTGTTTTCTGTAGAGGATCCGGGTGAACAGGGTTTGTGATTACTAGATGCCCTGCCTGGGTAAATATTTTGCTGGAACTTGGCCACTTAAAGCGGTTGGATCACCTCAAACTCCCAGCACCTGAGCCAGGCTAAAACTCCCACTGACTGGAATGGGGAGCAGAGTTAGGTCAACACGGGGGGCTTTGGAAAATACCGCCAAGCGCTGCCTGAAACTCGGTCCCGGGGCTCAGTGGAAGGACATGCAAATGAAAAGCAAAACTAAGCTTTGCTGGGGTTTGCATCTTTACGGTGGAGAAAGCCAGCCTGACAAAGTTTTCCTCCCGGATAATGTTGGGGTCTTTCTTCAGTTTGGTTAACATAAACCTATCACCCCTGGCTAATGAACAGTTGGGAGAAAGCTTGCCTTTGTTAAATGTTTGGCACCACTACCCCTGCAATTAAGATCTGAAAGGCTCCCCCCGCACGTGCTCAGAGAGCCCCCAGAAGGTGATCCGGAGGGAACCAGATTTGTCATTCTTAAGGTGGAAGCAGATCACTCGGTTCGGGCCCTCTCCACCCATCTCAAGGAAGCCAAATTAAAGGCACAAGCCCCCTTGCTTAACACTCCATTGTAAGCGACCCCCTTTCAGTGGCATCTCATGCTAGAGGTACCTAGGTCAGTGGAATTCAGCACAACAAAAGACAGTGACTAAAAGAAAATACATAATTGTGGAGGGCTGGGTGGAGAGTGGGTAAAATCCGACACTGCTCTTCAGTTCTACCCACTGCCAAACTTCAGGGGTGCCCCTGGGGATGGGTCCGGGAAATAGCCCAGGGCCCAATTCAGCATCAATGGCCCCAGGACCAAGCAGGTGCAAAAAGCTGCAGCTTTTTGCGTGGTGCAAATGAGGGCACGAGGTGTCCGGCAATGGTGACCCGAGTCCCTAGTTCAAATCCAGCCTGGAACCGTCCGATCCAGAGTTAATACCAGGCCTGGGTGTTCAGAGGCCTCGGTATTAACAAGCGTGGGTGGGTTTCAGGTCAGTTCCTAGTTATGGGGCGTCTCCACCCTCGAGATCGGTCACCCCTCTCGTTAGCGTCAGCGCTGCAGCGGGACCGAGAAGCTGAGCGGGGGTCAGAGCCCACTGGGTGCTGCGCAGACCCAGGTCACGCAGCAGAACATGGACTAGAGGCCAGGTCTCCTCCCTCCTCCAGGCATGCCAGTGCTCTCACCACCAGACCATGCTACCTCCCACAGGTAGGGTGACCAGATGGCCCGATTTTATAGGGACAGTCCTGATTTTGGGGTCTTTTTCTTCTATAGGCTCCTATTACCCCGCCACCCGCTGTCCTGATTTTTCACACGTGCTGTCTGGTCACCCTACCCACAGAGCTGCCAAGGGCTGACGGGGGTGACAATGCTTCACAGGGCCCAGGCACTGTAGGGGAAATTGATTTTGCTGCCGCCTCTGCCGTGCCGGGCTCTCAAAGCGCCCAAGTCCCGGGGGGCAGGCACGGGGGAGGGCCAAGCTGGCCCCAGCACCAAATCCGCTCGGCCCTGCAAAGGGAACTAGCGCCGAACCTCTCCCCTTCCCCACCCCGTGGCTTTGCGGAAGGCTCCCGGCCTCCCCCACCTCGTGCTCCCCGGTGGACTCCGCTCTGCGCAGCTCCGTGCCAGATGGGACTCTGTGCTTGGCGCAGGTGGGAGCAGCAGCTTCCAGGCTCGTGACACACACAGAGCTGTGAGTCACCCGGGGCCCTCCGGAGACCTGCGCCGTGGGGCATGCTCTGGAGGGAGGGAGGCAGCTGCCTGCAGGGAGCCGGGCATGGGTCAGGTCCAGCCGGGGTCTGGAAATCCAACTCACAGGGTGGGGACGGTGCTGCTTGGCCGGGACACCTGGAGGCTGCCGGACACAGCCAGGCCCTGCGATCCTCTCTCTGGCCCCAAGCCGGCCTAGGGAAGGCCGGCTGCTGTCTTCACTAGCGCTCCCACCATCGCAGCCTGGGGGGCAGCCACCCCACTGCTACAGGGAGAGTGGGAGCAGGTCACCAGCCCCTCAGGAGGCAGAAGCGAGAGGCAGCTGGAGTCTGTTCCTGGGGCATCGTTCCTGTATTGTAAGGGGGGTGGGGCTCCAAGTTAAATAAAAAAACTAAGGTGGGGCATGATTCAAAGGCTGAAACCCCCCCTGGCTTGAAAGGATTCACCCAAGATATGGGCAGCGCCCCACTGAGGGCCTCCCTCAACCGCTGGCGACCCCACGCCCACCCATACAGGCCACGCGTGACTTCCCACCGGCAAGGTGGGGTTTGCCAGCTCGGCACTCAGCGCCCTCCTGGCGGGCAGCGCAAAGGGATTTCGGGGCTCCGCTGGGGCCCACCCAGGAAGGGCCCGGGCCCCCCTGCTCCTTTCGTGCCCACAAGCGCCTCAGCAAGCCGGCTAGTTACAAAAGGCCCCCCATCCGGAGCCAGGCTCAGAGAGCCAGAGGGTTACCAGGCTGACGGCCTGCGAATGGGGCTAGGGTACATTTCCCTACAGGGACCCTGCTGCTCTCCCCGGGCACCAAGCAGTCAGCGGGATCTCACAGGGGCCTGGCACACTCGAGTGGAAGGGACCGCAAGGTTGTTATGGCAACAGGTTCTTTTGCATTGTTCTGAAAGAATATTGGAACTTTTTTTTAACCCCGGGAGGTTTTTCCTTGGCGAATTCTCCGTGGCAGGCGCTCAGCATGACCGGTTTCCCGGCCACCCAAGAGAGCCATGGGTCGGAAATATCCCCGCTGGCACATCCCCCCAGCTGGTCTCCTCCCCAGAGGGCAGAGCACGCACGCCAGCTCATGCCATAAGGGAAGCGAACCTGAGTCTCAGCTGCACAGCCCACCATTGTGGGGACTAACCCCCAGACTCAGGGCGTCTGGCCAGGGCTGGAGTAGCAGAGTGCTGGGGTTGGGACTGAGGGGCATCAGCAGATTTTATAGACCTCAATCATATTGCCCAAGCTACAGTCCCAGTCTTCTTAACCTCTCCTCATAAGGGGCTAGGATGGGATTGTGATCTATAAAATCGTGACCTGTGTGGAGAAAGTAGATAAGGAAGTGTTATTTTCTCCTCCTTGTCACACAAGAACTAGGGGCCACCAAATGAAATGAATAGGCAGCAGGTTTAAAACAAATAAAGAAGTATTTCTTCACACAATGCACAGTCAACCTGTGGAACTCCTTGCCAGAGGATGTTGTGAAGGCCAAGACTATAACAGGGTTCAAAAAAAGAACTAGATAAGTTCATGGAGATCAATCAATCAATAGCTATTAGCCAGGATGGGCAGGGATGATGTCCCTAGCCTCTGTTTGCCAGAAGCTGGGAATGGGTGACAGGGGATGGGTCACTTGATTCCCTGTTCTGGTCATTCCCTCTGGGGCACCTGGCACTGGCCACTGGAAGACAGGACACTGGGCTAGATGGACCTTTGGTCTGACCCAGTCTGGCCGTTCTTAGGATTGAGGGGCAGAGCTGTGAGGGGAGAGCGCACGGGCCTGGGATAGCAGGGGGGCGGGATTGAGGGGTATCAGCAGAGCTGGACACTTGCTCCCACTGTTCCTGCTGGAGTCTGGGTCTGAGGGAAGGCAGGAGGACAGGGTGACTAGCAGGGTCCTTCCAGGAGGCAGAAGCCAGAGGGTTTAGATACCAGCTGAGCGTCTACGCTGCAAGGTTCCCCTCCTCACCGGGGACTAGTCACGGAGACAGCACCTGTCGAACCCAAGCCCTGCAGTAGCCACCCTGGGGCCCCTTAGCCGGCAGGTAGGCATCCCTGATGCGGCAATAAGGACCCATCTCTAACAGCTGATCCTGGGCAAGAAGCCCTGGGGAGAGAACTGGGAAAATCTCAGGATGTCCTCCCCCAAACACCCCTACAACCAGGGACACACATTCATGGACACCCCCTCACCCCCCAACCCTAACACACACACACACACACCACAAACACCCCTAACACCAATGGACACGCATTCATGGACACCCCGTCACACCCCAACCCTAACACACACACCACAGACACCCCTACCACCCATGGACATGCATTCATGGACACCCCCTCACCCCCCAACCCTAAGACACACACACACACACACACACACCACAGACACCCCTAACACCCATGGACACACATTCATGGACACCCCCTCACCCCCCAACCCTAACACACATGCCACAAACACCCCTACCACCCATGGACATGCATTCATGGACACCCCCTCACACCCCCAACCCTAACACACACCACAAACACCCCTACCACCCATGGACACGCATTCATGGACACCCCCTCACCCCCCAACCCTAACACACACATCACAAATACCCCTAACACCAACGGACACACATTCATGGACACCCCCTCACCCCCCAACCCTAACACACACACCACAAACACCCCTAACACCCATGCACACACACACCCATCCCAACACATGCACGTGCACACACATACAAGTGCACACAGGCCTGGTCACACCAATGCACGCACACACACATCCCTATCGCTAACACAATGACACAACCCCCGCACCCTCCAAACACACATCACCCACATGCACTGGGGGCCGATCCTGCTCCCACCCCCACCAGTTTCACCCCACAGCAGAGCCACTGACCCCAGCCCAGCGAGCTTGGGGCGGCAGGAGAACAAGACCCGGATCTGCTTCCGAGCGGGTGCAAAGGGCTGCGCATTGTCTCAGCAGCAATTTCTCTTGCAAAGAGCGAGTAAAAATAGCAGAACATTTCGGATAATTGCCACTTACAGGCTCACCCTCCTCTAGGAATTAAATTACATTTTATTACTTTGATTTGCTTTGATGGAACATTACGGAGGGATGTTTCTTTCGGCAGAGAGAAGCCTTCAGCTCGGGTGGGTGGGGAGGGAGGAAAGAAGGAAGAAAGGGGGGGGGCTCGCAAAGGAAGGTGTTTGGAGGCAGGGCTTGGAAGGTGAGATCCTTGGGTGGGGGGCTCGTGGAGATCTGGGGAGTGGAAGAGAAGAGGCCTGTTACCAAAGGGAGGGCAAAGTGGAGGAGACAGGGGAGTCGGAGTCCTGGGGTGTCCTTCATTGTCCCCGTTCCCTTGCCCTGGGCTTTTCTGGGCAACTCTGGGACCCCAGCCACCGTGGGCATACAGCCCCCCCTCCACACACCCCCAGATCAGCACGGGAGGTGCTTCTCACCCACTCTGCACTCGTGTCAGTGGCCAACGTGCAGGCACACTAACGATCTAGGCCCTAGTGTTGTGTTAATTACACGCCTGCCCACGCTCAGCTCCGCCCCAGGGCCCCATCCCCATGAGCTCCCCGCTGTAGGTTCAGTGGGTTTCTTCCCTCCCCTGACCTTGACAGTGCAAGGAAGGTCTCCGGGTCAGGGCACATGGTGAAACAACGGTGATACCCCACCACCACCAGCAGGGACCTCCGGGTGCACAGATCCAGCCCCCGCCCCTCCAGCACCCTGGGGAAACGCTGCACGGGGGATTTGGGGGAGGGGGACAAAGAGCCCACACAGTATTCCCATGGGTTACACTCACCCTCTCCCAGGACCCAGGGGAAGCTGGAGGGCAGAATTTTTCCTGCCCCAGAGGGACCCCCTCTGGGGATGAGATCAGTTCTATCCAGGGCTGGCAAGCAGGGGGACAACTGAACCAAGGCCCCCCAACAAAACATCTGTGACAGGGCTGAAATGGGAGCAGATTGATGCAGAGGGGCCCCAAATTCCCCTCCCGAGGTCTGTCTCCATGGCCCACAGGCCCCTTAGCCCTTCTGCAGAGACTGTTGCCAAAGGGAGCCGGGCAGCAGCAGTACAAGGGAGATGCCATCTCCAGAGCACCCCCCTCATGGACCCCGTAGGCTCCCCCCCCTCAACTTCCTCCCAATGCCTTTAAAACACAGCTCCCCTTCTGGGGGCTCATTTACCAGGTCTCTCCAGGTTCCAGTGGCCTCGAGGTTCCAACCCGTCCCCTGTGGAGAAGGGATCGCACAGCCCCCCCCTTCCAGGGTGTAGGCTGCACCCCTCCCTGCTGCCTTCCAGTTCCCTTCTCCAGTTCCCAGCAAGCAGACCTGAGCGCAAGACCTCCCTCTCCCGAGCACAGTCTGCCAACTAGGCCAAGCAAGGCACCAACCTCGGCTGCCATTCTCCCTTCACCCACAGCCGGCTCCCCAGGACCCTCCCTTATCACCTACCCCAGCCCAATTGTGTCACATGACCTTCATTTTCCCCACCTGAGGAGGAGAGGTGGTGGGCCACAGGTGGAGCTGAGGCCCATCTCCCCTTAAAGGGCCAGTCACCCTGCAACAGGCAGCCTTGCTGGGCGTCTGACTGCGTCCTCTCCGAAGGAGGGGGAGATGCTGACGGATCCAGTGGAGGGGTATCGGAACGGGGGGAGGGCAGAGGTCATGGCCCCCCCACTTTTTACCAGTTGTAAGGGCGAGCGACGGCAGGGCGGGGCGGAGAAGAGTGAATGGGGGTGGGGTCTTGGGGTGAACAGATGGTGCGGGGGGCAGGGCCTAGAGAGGACGGGTGGTGCAGCAGGTGGGGCCACAGTTCACAGGCCGGTGGCCCCCGCACTTTTAGGCAGCTTCTGCCGCTCCTGAAAGGCCTGCTGAACTCGTGATGCCCACAGAACAGGCAGCACGAGTCACTTGCGGGTTCAAACGCATGTAAATGGCGGCTCTGTAACTTGAGGCTTTAACGTACGATTTGAGGACGTCAGTGACTCAGGTTGCAATTAGGGGCCGTTCCAGGAGTTCTGTGGCTTGCAACGTGCAGGAGGCCAGACGAGGTCCCTGAAAGTCTCTGAGGCAAGGTGACCCCCACAGCTGACACCATCCTGGTTAGAACCAGCTGAAAAAAGCTGAACTTCTTGGGGGTCTAGAAATGGCCTCCCCCTCCCACCCCCCAAACCAACACTTCCTGTGAAAAGCCGTCGGCGTTCTCAACATTTTCCATTCTCACCCACTGTTTTTAAGCCAGTGTTTTCATTTGCCGGAAAAGGCATTTTCTTGCTGAAAACCGGCTTTTTGGTAAAGAATAACTTTCAAAAATAATGTTCATACAAAAATTCAATGAAAAGTATCTCAGAGAACTGGGGGAGGGGGGAGGGAATCCCCCAATCCAGAAAACAGCTCCATTTTGAACCCTGCAAAAAGGAAATAATTCTGAAATTTATCTCAAAATCATTTCTCCCTTTTTTTCGAACAGCTGGAGAGCCCCGGTATTGGTGGGACAGTCCTGGTCTCTTGTACCACCAGCAAGGATGGTGAAAGACACCCAGACTTCCCCTGGCGATTGTGGCACCTTGAGATGCCATGACACAGCATTGACGTTACAGGTGGGGATGGGGGGAGCCCAGAACCATTCCGGGTTTGGGGCTGAGCCAAAGTCGAGTTGCTCCCAGGAGTTCAGGACTCCGTCGCGCTGGTGGGACGCGGGTACGGACCATTAACCAGACCACTAGTGGAGACTGTCTCCAGTTCTGGTGACCACACTTCAGGAAGGATGTTGATAGCTTGGACAAGGTTTTGAAATGAGCTTCAAGAACAATGTGAGCTGAAAAATCTGCCTGAAAGTGAAGCTAGTTTATCCAAGCAAAGATTAAGAGGCAGCTTGATCATGATGTACCCGTACCTACATGGGGAAGAAATCTCAGACAGCAGAGGGCTCTGTAATTTAGCAGACAACGGCATAATGAGAGCCAATGGCTGGAAGATGAAGCTAGACAAATTCAGACTAGCAATAAGGTGCACATTTTTGCCAGTGAGGGGAATTAACCATTGGAACGACTTACCTAGAGTTGTGATGGATTCTCTGTCGCTTGGAGTCTTTAAGACTGGGTTTCTTTTGAAGAGAGACACTGTCTAGCTCAACCTCAAGGTATGGGCTGGAAGAAGGAACTGTTGCGGGAGGCTGTCCCGGCCTGTGTTATGCAGGAGATCAGGTTAGATGATCAGACTGGACCCTTCTGGCCTTAATGAATCTCTTAACTCGGCTCAGGCCCTACTGGCTGTACGAATCAGGAAGACACTAGCTTTCAGGGACCGGAGCTAAACTTCACTTATTAACCCCCAACTCTGGTATGGAGGATTCATCAGGGGTCTGCAAAATGCCATGTGTTATAGGCACCTGAACCTTGGGGGTCTGATTCTTATGCTAAGGGCCTTTTAAGCAGCTCCGGTAGCATAAAGGGGCTTCAAAGTGGGTATAAATCCCCCCCTGCCCGCCCCGGAAATCCCACCTGGCTGGTGTAGTGCTGGCAAAAGGCTCTGCATTTGCACCTCCCCCCAGCATTAGGGTGTGTGTTAAGGGTGTAGCCTGGCTTTAGAGCTTGTCTCTGCATCCCGGGGGCATGGGGAATGGAGTGCAAGTTAGAGCAGCCCTGAGGGTGCTCTAGCTGACACTGGCAGGAATGGGAGAATTGATCTAAGAATCAACGGGAACCCTTCCCACCCCCCAGTCCTGCACACTGCTGGGCACTCAATCTAAGCTGCTGCACATGCCAAAGGGACTTCAGCAGCTACTTCCAGGCTCAGCGTCTCTCCCCTGATTCCTGTGCGTCTGGTTCCAGACAGCTCTCTGGCTCTGGTGGGGAATTGTTCCACGGCCTCGGGAAGGGAGGTGGCAGTTTGATTTGCCAGCCTCAGCTCTCGGTCTCTGGCTGCTCTGTCCCTTTAAGCTGGGCAGCTGGTAGGTTTGGCTGGAATGAGAAGCACTCATGGATGAGGAAGCTGGCACCGGAGGCTTCAGCAAACAAGAGGCTGGGGAGGAAAATCTCACACGGCTGGTGACCCAAACCACCCTACCCGCTGCACCTCACTTAGCCCCCAGCCCGTGGTCTCAGACACAGGGAGTGCTGGATCCCAGCCCACAGTTGCACAACCGACATTAGAACAGGCAGTGAGGGTCTAGTGGTTAGAGCCGGAGGCGGGTGGGGAGATTGCTGGAAGGGCAAGACTCCTGGGTTTCATTCCTGGCTCAAGCACTGACATGATAGGGTAGCTAAAGTTTCCCCTCTGGCCACAGAATCCTGGAGACCAAGACCTCTTACCAGTCTCTCCCTACACTTGTGGCTGATTGGATCCTAGCTGCGCGGCTGCAGCTGGCCTCTGCTCACTGCACTGGGAAGGGAGTTAATGAGGGAAGCCTCATGCTTCAGGGCCTAGCAGCCCACTGCTTGCAGGGGTCAGGAAGGGGATTTTCCTCCCTACCCTCTTTGCGACATCACACTGTTCTCGGGGTGAATTCCACCTTCCTCCGCAGCACCAGGGCCACCCCACTGCCAGAGGGAAGGACACTCAGATGCCAACCAACACCAGGGATCGCTAGACACACGAGTCTCCGCAGCTTGAGCCCCGCTGCCCCCTGGCTCAGTAACTGGGTTCCCTCTGAGCCAGCCGTAAGTTCCTGTGGAGGAGTGGATCAGAGAGTGCGTGACGGGCCCAGCAGCCCTGGAAAGGGGAATATTCCCAGCGCTGCGGAGGAAGCAGAGCTGCATTGGAACAGGGGTGGGTGGGGAGCGCATTGAAGAAGTGGCGCGTGGGTGCGGTGCGTGGGGAGTGGGGGGGGGTGAGGTGGGGTGAGTTTAACTCCTTCCTGTCCGGGCTCGGCGAGCAGCCTGGAACATCGTGTAGCTCTCTCGCCCCCTCTAATGGCCAGATTGTGGAGAGACCTTCCTCCCAGCTAAACCGGCTGCCCTGGTAGCTCAAGCCGGAGAGGCCCAGGGGCCTAGAGCCAGAGGCCCCAGGGATAAGATTTATAAGGCCTCACAGAGTTGAGGGCCAGAAGGGCACATTGGATCATCGAGTCTGACCCGCTGTAAATCCCAGGGCAGAGAATCTCCCCCAGTGACTCCAGTACCGGCAGCAGCTCTGGATCTGAAGCCATCCAGTGAGGGAGACTCCACCACTCCCCTTGGTCACCAAGGCAGTTTTACGACCCGCCCCTTCCCCAGGAGCTAGCACCCTGTTGTCATCCAATCCACTGTCACTGAGGTGGGGAAACTGAGGCACGGGGGAGGGGGGAAATAACCTTGACAAGGTCCTAGAACTGGGAACACAACCAAGGAGTCCTGTCCATTAGCCTCCTCCTCCTTTGCCGGGCTAGTGCAATGTATTGGCTCAGGCTGCAGGCTCAGAGTTAAGAGCAGGGGTCCTGTTCCCAGCTCTGCGGCTGACCTGCCGGATGAGCCTGGGCCAGTCACTGTGCCGCTCCGTGCCTCAGTTTCCCCTCCCCACCTTTTTTCTGTAGGGGCCTATCTGGCCTGTAAGTTTTCCAGGGCAGGGACTGTGTGCCCAGCCCAACAGGGCCTTGATCTTGGCGGAGACCTCTAGATTCTGCAGCAACAGGAAAATTAACCAAGCCCCACGGCCTCCCTAAGCAGCAGGCGGGAATGGGACGGACCGCTCGGTGCTGCTGTGTATTTTCCTACCCTTGTGTTGCCCAAGCGAAGGTCCAAGGGCTGCAGAGCCCCCGACAGCCAGCAGGTGTCAGCCCTCAGCCATCATTCGCAGGCCGGCTGGGCGTCTGGCAGGCAGAACCCTGCAGCAGGCTGGCACGGCTGGTGCCGCACGCGTTAAGAACTGGGCATTAGATCAATGACCTTGGCGCGGGGGATCCGGCTTGGAGACAGGCTGGAGCAGAGCAAATTTGGCAAATTGTCGCTGGCCGGCCCTTGCCAAGCCTCCCTGGGCAATCAAGGCCCTTTCCCAGCCTATCCGCTAACAGCGGCCTGTGTCTCTCCCAGAGCCTGACACGGGCAGGGCCCTGCCTATGATCCAGGGGGAAATGCCAGCCTGTGCCCAGTGAAGCTTGCTCCAGGGAAGAGACGCCACCCCCTCGGTGCCCCCTCTTTGCCAGGGGTGCTGTTGGAGCCAGCGTCCGAGTAGCAAGCAAGGGCGTAACAGTGGGAGGGGGGCGCCCTCTCCCCTCCCTGGCGGATGGCATTTGCTGAGGAAGGGTTTGCCAGCGAATTAACAGACCAAGGGGGCCCTCTACCTGCCACCTGGGGATGCAGGCTCTGCGGGCTGATTTGCTTCGAACACCTGTGGCAAACACGTCAGATTTCAGCACTCACCCCGGGAGGCGGGGGGGTTCCTGGCAAACGCCCCATCTCTACACACAAAGAGCTGGGCACCAGGCTGCCCACGAGGGCAGCCAAACCTTTGAGTGCTTTGGCTCGGTGTCAGGAAAGCAGCAGGTTGGGCTTGTGGGCGCTGAGCTGGCTTGGAAAAACCCATCGGCAGGGACTCGACTTGGGAAGGTCACAGGGTCTAGCGGTGAGAGCAGAGTAGGCAGGGGCTAGAAAGCAGGACTCCTGGGTTCTCTTCCTGATACTGGGAGGGGAGAAGAGGGTCTAGTGGTTTTAGAGCAGAGGAGACCAGCAGTCAGGACTCCTGGGCTCTTTTCCCAGCTTAGCATGCAACCTTGTCCTTTGCCCCTCAGTTTGCCTGTCTATACAATGGGGATAACCCGCCCTGTGCTCAGAGGGACAACCATTGTTGAGGACTAAGCCACAGATGTTGCTTTGAGATCTTCAGCTGGCAGATGCTACAGGTGGACAGTTCTGCACAGTCGCCGGTACTCAGAGCCCACACGGGCCCCCGTACACAGCAAACCGCAGCAGGGCCTTGGGCGGAGCGACCCCAGCTGGGATTTGAACCTGCAGCCGCAGGGAGCACCAAGGCTCCAGACCTGGGCCTGGAGATCACTTGAGACCCAGAGCCCCCGTGCTTTGAAAACCCTGCACTCTGCTGCTCCCCCCCTCTGGGGGCTACTGGAGGCCTCCCCAGCTGGAGTCAGGCCTGGGGCCAGCCTGGGGTCAGGAACCCACTCTCGCACGCCACGTGCAAGGCTCGGGGACAGCGGCACAAGGAGCTTGCATGGGAGCCAGGACCCCGGCGGGAGGTCAACTTCGGCTATGACCCCCATCATTGTCCCCTGGCAACAGGACTCAGAGCAAACAGCCCCGGGGGGTGGGGAGGGGGAGAGCCTGATGAGGGCAAGAATGGGGCAGGGGGAAGGAGCACGGCTGCAGATAAAGGGGGTCACAGCATCCCTCGGACTCACAATGCCGGGGCGGGGGGGCTGCGATCCAGACAGGGCCTGAGCTCCCCGTGGTATCCCTGGGACAGCCCCACTCACAGGATGTTGAGGGGCTGGGCTGTGATGGGGAGGTGGCGCTGCCCTGACTGAGCAGGGCGTGAACAGCTGAGCCTTGGGGAGAACCAAACCCCCCGGAATAATAGATCCAGTTGGCTCCCCTCAGGAAACGGGGCAGCCTCGGCTGGGAGTCAGGAGGCCCGGTGTCTACTCTTGGCTCTCCAGGGGAGTGGGGTCTAGTAACTAGAATGACAGGGGAAGTCAGGACTCCTGGGTTCTATTCACATTACTGAGAGAGAAGTGGGGCTGTTGTTCGAACAGGGGGGCAGGGAAGCAGGATTCCCGAGTTTTATTCCCGCTCCTGGGAGGCTGCGTGGTCAGTAGTTACAGAAGGAGTCAGGACTCCTGCATTCACTTCCAAACGGCTGTGAGTCCCTCCCAGCTTGGTGTTTCCGTTTCCCCATCTGCAAAGTGGGGGTAATGATCCTGACTCCCCAACAGGGGGCATAAAAATACATGAATTGATATCTGACGGCATATATGCATAGCGGCCTAGAGGTCTGAGCCCCATTGGGGGTGCCAAACGGCCTGGGATCAAACTCCATCAGAGCCCTGGGGGTGAAGTTATAAGCACCTTCCTGGGTTTTGTGTTTTTTTTTTGGGGGGGGGGGGGATTCTGGCCCAGCTCCCAGAGCAGATCAGTCCCAAGATTCATTTAGCCCAGTGTCCTGTCTCTGTCCCCAGCCAGCCCCAGAACAGCACAAGAACCCCCCCAACTAGGCAATTATGGAATAACCGGCCCCTCGGGGAAGTTTCATTCAGGCCGTTCGCGGCTGGTTTTGTGCCCTGAAGAATGAGAGTTTCTCTCGCCTACAATAAAACTTTTCATCCTGTTTCTTGTAGCTGTGGCTGTGCTGCTCCCTCTCACTGTCTCAGGATCTTTTTAAAAAAAGTCCTGCTAAATCTCTTGGCCTCACCGCAGATCTCGGGGCAGAGAGTTCCACATGCCACCTATGCTTAGTGTGCAAAAAGCATTCCCTTTGTCCCAGCACCTCCTTTCACTTTCATTGGCTGTCCCCTCCTCCTTGTATTACAAGGACAGCACCGGATTGGATCTGGCCTCATTCCACTGATAAACCCCCAGTTGCCACCTGGTCCTCGAGACACACAAGGCAGATGGCACGCAGGAGAAAATGACAGTACAGACTGGGCCAAATTCATCCCTGGTGTAACACCACTGATTCTAATCCAAGGACAAATTTGGTCTACTCTTTATTAGGTCTATTATGGTAGCACCCTAGGGTCCCGAATCAGAATCGAGGCTCCAATGTGCTAGGTGCTGTACATTCACAAAGTAGGAGACAGACAGGCCCTAGCCTGAAGCGTTTATAGTCTACTCCACTACCAGATTAGCTAACAGGATTCAGGGTTTGGGCTTGCACACAGCAGGGGCATCACTAAGAGCCCAGGAGAGGCTGCCTCCCTGCTTGCAGTTCCAGTGCCCAGCACCACAGCAGCTGGGAGGAGCAATTGCAGGGAAAGTTTCGCTGCGAAACCCTAACAAGTCTCTACTGAGCATGTGCAATGTTTTTTGGAGGCAACTTGGCCAACTTTGGGCAGATTTTCACAAGGACAGCCAAAGCACATCCCTGACCCCAGAGAAACTCCCTGACCAAATTTCAAGCCTTTACGTCACAGCCTGGAGGCACTAGAGCCTCTCACTGAAAGGGTTGTACGAATCTTTTTGTTTTTTTTAAACATGGACAAAACCCTGCTTTCATTCTTGGAAATGGCCGAACTGTTTTAGCTTTAACGTCTCCCCAGAAAATTAAGCCTGAGGCAGACATCCAGCATGGTAAATTTCAGCCTAAATGGTAACAAGCAACTGAAAACAGGTTCTTATAATGGAAAGTGTTGGGGAACCTTAACTACATGTACTTCCTATAATCAGTACAAGCTACAGCGGCTTAGTGTGGCACACTGTCCCCCCCAGCGGTGGCCAGGCCAACTAGCGATTAAGAAGCCTGCTGCAGCCACACTTAATAGCTGTAGAGGATCATGCATAGAAAGCCAGGTTCTATCCCTGAAGCTGATGATCTACCCAGGGGTTCGGGCGTACATTAGAAGCTCAAATCAAACCCCTGATCCCAACACCGCTGAGCTCTGGGGGGTGTCCAAGTTTTGAACCCCAATTCAAATTTGAGCAAATGACCCACTTCCTTATTTTGGACTGAACCAAACTTGTGTGTTCAAATGGCTGCACCATATGGAATCCGCTTGAAATACAGACTTGGGATTCATATGGAGATGGGCAGTGTTAGAGCAAAATAAAATAATGGTAAATTCCAGGTCCATAATTCACAATTAAGGTACTATCTCCAAACCACTTTCCCAGCTCTTAGGATTGAGTGGGAAGTTTTCAATGGAATACAAAACCCACAGTGATATTTATATGTTTGGGGTTTTTTTGCTTTGAATTTTCCCAAATAGCTCAATTTTATGGAAAACCTTCCATTTCCCCCCTTGGAATTAAGACCCATTTTTGAGCAAAAGTTCAAACATTCAATTAATTTTTTTTAGAGAAAAATCATTTTGCATCAAAACACTACATTTAGAATTTTGCCTGTGAGAGGTTAAAAATGCCTGTTCTGTTGAAAATGACATTTCTGGGTTATGGAATGGCCTGAAGGTTCATGACAAAAAAACCCCAAAAAATTAGGTGCTTTCACACTGTTTTCATTACCTGTTAGGTTCCTCTACTATTGAAACGCAGCCATCTCTGGGGCGGCGCACAACAGCTGCTGAACAGCCACGCAGCAACACTACACAACTCCATGTGGGACAAGAAGCGAAGAAAAATCCTGTATCCAAGTGAACCTGCCCATTGTTCTTCATCAACAACCAAGGACTTCAGTTGCTGGTTTGTCTACCTTGGAATTCTTTCCCCCGGCAGTCTCACCCTGATGTCATAGCTCATCCCTGACTTCACAAACAGTTGCCATGGAAATGACTGCGATGCAAAGCATTTGTGGGATGTGCAAAATCAGGCTGCAGGGGAAGGCAGGCAGCAGGAGCTCGGAGAGAATCTGGATGTGTTACAACTGTCCGTCTGTGATGGGGAAAAAAGATGTGCTGGGGAAAGCCTTGCTTGGCTTAACAGGGCCGTATTTCCATGCATATCACACACACACACACACACACACACACACACACACACACACACACACACACACACACACACACACACACACACACACACACACACACACACACACACACACACACACACACACACACACACACACACACACACACACACACACACACACACACACACACACACGCCTCCGCACCCAGCATGGAGCCCTCACTCAAGCAAAGCCGCCTGGAAGTCCATGCATCATGTGTCCATTTAGAACCGTCAGCCTGGTGAGACAGACCCACATGGCACAGCCACTGGTGAGGTCAGGGGATCATACCTGGATTTGGACTTTGAAGAACCTACACATTCAGGGGATGTTTGCGCTGAGGTTTCGGTTCAGCTAGTCTTGAAGAGACTGAGAAATAGTCTCCCAGGTTGGGTGGTGGGGGCTCCATCCTGAGGAGGACCATCATTTGGTTCCCCAATGAGGAGAGATTAAAGCGGCTAGGACTTTTCAGCTTGGAAAAGAGGGGACTAAGGGGGGATATGATTGAGGTCTATGAAATCATGAGTGGAGTGGGGAAAGAGAATATGGAAAAGTTATTTACTTGTTCTCATAATACAAGAACAAGGGGCCACAAAATGAGCAGCAGATTTAAAACAAATAAAAGGAAGTTCTTCACACAGCGCACAGTCAACCTGTGGAACTCCTTGCTTGAGGAGGTTGTGAAGGCTAGGACTATAACAGGGTTTAAAAGAGAAGTGGATAAATTCATGGAGGTTAAGTCCATTAACGGCTATTAGCCAGGATGGGTAAGGAATGGTGTCCCTAGCCTCTGTTTGTCAGAGGGTGGAGATGGATGGCAGGAGAGAGATCACTTGATCATTACCTGTTAGGTTCACTCCCTCTGAGACACCTGGCATTGGCCACTGTCGGCAGACAGGATACTGGGCTGAATGGACCTTTGGTCTGACCCAGGATGGCCATTTTTATGTTTGTACAGCGCCTAGCACCATGAAGTCCTGCACCATGACTGGGGCTGTGAGGTGCTACAGCACAATGCACGCAAAAAGCTGGATGAAGTATGCAAATCATGGGAGAGTCAGTTCTGAAACATTGGGAATTATTTGTTTTAAAGACTTTTTTCAGTTTTTCCCTGGTTTTTTAAACAAGGATGTTCAGCTTTTCAAAAGAGTATTGGTGTCATTTTTCTGGTTTGGGGTTCCTTATTCCCCTCTTTCTTCCCTTTTTCCACGGAAAAGGGCGGGGGGGGGGGAGAGAGAGAGAGAAGAGAGAGAAAGGAACATTTTCCATTTAGTTGAAAAAAAGTGGAAAATTGAAGAAAACCCACCACCCACCCAGACATTTTTGGTGACATTTTTTGCTAAAAAACTGGCTGTTTCTCAGCACAAAACGTTTCATCCCGTGCCGCTCGCAACCTTTCTGAGTGGACTCCATGAAGAATTCTCTGGCCTGTGTTACACACTAGCTCAGGCTGGGTGATCTTACAGGTCCTCTCTGGCTTTCATATTTATGAATCTACCTTCTGTAGGAAACAAGCCTGTCTTGGCCAGAGGAGAGGAGTTTAGCTGGGACCCAACAGGCTTTTCCCATCTGTCATTTCCATGCAAGGAGGAATCCCAGAGCCCTGTGCAAAGAGAGAGACCTTCTCATGAAGGTCTGATCCCATCAGAACCTCTTCCTGGAGTTGTGACTCTGTCCCCAATGGGAATCCGGTGTTCTCTACATGGAAATGCATTTCCAGTTCTACCAATAGTGTTATACAGCTACAGATACCGAGATGTGCACACATTGTGGTACAGGGGACTTTCAGGGCTGAGCTACCCAGTCAGAGGCACTGGACACCCTGCCTGCTGTTCTGTGTCCAATTCCAACTAGCCATGCATAATAAACCAGCGGTCGTACAAGCACTGAATGCCAGGCTGCTACACCAGTAGCAATGCGGCTCTTTTTGGCCTAGCTCAAACCCCTTCCCAAGGACCCTAAGCTTTAAATTAAGAAAAGCTTGGACAAATCTCAGTGAGCTCGTCTACATGAGGAAATTGGGAGTAATTACTCCACTTCCAGAATGGAGTGTTCCCACAGGGGAGTTCTATGGGCATAGCTCTTGCAGAACAATTCTCCCCCTATAGGCAGGTTAGCCTAGGGGATACTGGCCAGGACCTTAGTAAACCTGGGCTCTATTCTGAACTCTGCCACTGGCCTGCTGTGTGACCTTGGGCAGGTCACGCCCCCGGCTCTGGGCCTCAGCTTCCCCCATCTGTAAAATGGGGATAATGATCCTGCTCTCCTTTGTAAAGCACTTTGAGATCTACTGATGAAAGGAGCTAGGCATCACTACAGCTGTGCGGGGCAGTTTCCCTGTGAGTCACTCGGCTCGCCGGCCAGGTGGGGACAGTGGCACTGCCACACGGGGCTGGGGAGGGGAAATGCACTGGAAGTCGTGCGGGGCTCAGATCCTGCCGTTAAGGGGTGTGTTGTATACGGACGACAGCTAGATCTCTGCCACAGAGGAATCCTGTGACTTCACCAGGGAGAAAGGGCTGGTGGCCAGCAAAGAAGCAGGAAAGCGCCTCACCCCTTCCCCTCTCCGCCAGCAGCACCCGGCCTGAGCCACAATCACAGATCAGTTTGCTGCCTGCATTCCCAGAAGAAAGAATAAAGTTAAAACATCTGTTAATTTATAAACCAATTTAACCATGACTGGTTAATAAATAGCTAACAGCTGCCAAATCCACTACCCCTCAGCTCAGGAGAGGGGCACTCTGGGATGGCAGAGACGAACAGATTAATCTAGATGGTTTTTCCATCTCTCTCTCACTCTTCCCTGTGTATTTATTACTGTGGATTTTCCCCCAAAAAAATCAAATTGCACCCAGTAGGGGGAGGAGAGGTTTCTAGACCCATAAGAAGGGCTGTGTGTAAACAAGTATACAGGCTGTATTCCTCCTCTTTGCTATTTTCCTGCTGGATTTTAATTGGTGGTTGTGGGGTCGGTCGACTGGTTCAAGTACCTGGGAGATGGGGATGGTTGTCGGTTCAAAGCCACCCCGGGGGACGGTAGGCCTGGAGCAGAGGCTCGGCTCCCAGGGCCCTGGGCAGGAGGCGGTTGTACAGTTGCTTCCTGTTATGTATGTGTGTACACACACACGCACACCTACCTCTTGCTGGAAAGCTGCACCTTAACACAACTGGATTCCTTAGAATTCAGAACGATCACACATAGGAACCCAAGAGCAGAGGGAGACAAAACAGGCTGCTCCCTAAAGCAGGGAGGCACAATTCACCCCCACCTTATTCTAGGTTGGCTGCAGAACTCACTCAGATCACAGGCTTCCCTGCAGAGGCCCCAAGCCTGCAAACAGGGCCAGGAAACCCATTCCAAACGAAAGCGATAACTTGTAATTTTAGTATAGGTTTCCATTCACCATAGTTCCTAAGGCCAGATGTTTCAGGGTTGGCCATTGATCCTGGCAGCCTCCATTTTTGAATATCCTTCGGAGATCAGCAGGGACCAAGGAACAAACAAAAACTGTTGGCCATACCGAGCACATGTAGCTATAAAGGAAGGACAGCACAGGGATTAGAGCACTAGCCTGGGAGACCTGGGATCAATTCTCTGCTCTGCCACAGACTCCTGCCCTGCCCTGGGACAAGTCATTTAACCTCACTGTACCTCATTTGTAGAATGGGGATAACAGCACTGCCCTACCTTAGAGGGGCATCAGGAGGATAAACACAACAGATGGTGAGGTGCTCACCCTCCGGTGATGGGGGCTATACAAGTACCTAAGATAGAACATTGTGGCTGAAGTCCATCTATGGGAGTGAGGATGAAAGCCAAGCCCATGGTGTCCCAACGGGGGATCCCCAAAATCAGAGACCTCCTTGAAAACAGGCCTAATTCCATACTAGGCCAGACAGAAGCCTGAAATCCTACCTCCCACCTGCTTGCGGAGAAAACCCAGCTATGGACTCTGTCGCTCAGCTCCAAACTCTCCTGGGAAGGTGTCTCGGCTTTAGGCCGGAGTGGCACCTCCTGGTGTTTTGAGGTCTTCTGACTTATGGCCCAGATCTCGCCCTCCTCTTCGTGAGCCTCGCTGGAGTCAATGGGAGCCCAACTCTGTAGTCAGGGCCCAGGTAAAGGAACCCTAATAAAAATCCAAATGCAGGTGGAAAGTATCTGGGCTTTTAATGATCCACTACAAACTCAAAGCTCAGAGCCAGGGCTGCCAGGAACCTTTGCATGGAGCAGGGCTGAGATATGAGTGGGGCTGGGAATTGGGGGGTTTGAACTGGACCCAGATAGAACCAGCTTCTTTGTGAGCAGAGGGCATGTTCTGGTCCTAGAGTATTGGGAATCTGAAGTTTGGGGAGGGGAGTTGTGGGGGAGGGGGTTTGAGCCCTGTTGAGCCCATGATGAGATTGGGGGTAGGGTAGGTTCAGCCATGAAGCCCAGATCTAGATCCAGACAATCCCAAAGTCCAAGTAAGTTTGGATCCAGAGATCAGGTTTGGGGCCCATCTCTAGTTCTGGGCAAAATGAGGAGTTTGGGGTGAGTTCTCTGGGTTTATTTGAAGCCTGCATGAAATGAGATATAGGGTGGGGGCTGGGAAAGCATACATCTGGTCACTGGAGGTCAAAAATCTTTAGGCCAGATCCTCAGCTGGTGTGAGTCTGTGGTGCTCCATTGAAATCAGAGCTACACTGGATTTATACTGTCTGGCACCTGACCCTTTGATTCCTACACTGCTCTGCTAAGACTCCAAAGTTCGTTGGAGTCAACCTACTGACTTCTGTTGGCTTTCGATCGTGTCCCTGGTGTAGATCACCAATACACACACCTAGCTCAGCCCCCCGCTCCTGTAATTCACATGAGCTCCAAAAATTGTAAAACTGTTAAACAAATAAACCTGCAGAACTGCACACTGGGGGGAGTCCTGGTCTGTAGAGCGGGGTTTAGATTAGATGGCGAAAACTCATACGAAAGGTTCGATGCCTTGGGAAGAGGGAAAGACAAAGGCAGAAAAGTAGGGGAAAGCGGGGGAGGGATGAGAAAGAAAAAGAAAAGATCAGATAATGCGTTTGATGGAAAAGAATCTTGTCCTTTCATGAAGAAATTGCACTTTTAAGTTGGCTCCACACAGAGGAATCTCAGCTAAGGAGACTTTCAAATGCAAATCTCTTAAAAGGGACGGAACATATGGGCAAAGCAAAGCACTTACTTTTCAGAATGAAATTATGCATAGATTTTTTGTTTGTTTGTTTGTTTTTCTGCATGTGTGAAGGAATAGGGTGGGGGGGACCCAGCCTGTTTAATTGGGCTCCCAAAGGGATAGGGCCCTGTTAAGACATTATGCCTTTGTTAGGAGCGATTGCCACCATGGCAATATGGCGGGCGGGGGGGCTGCATAATTATTGGCAGACTTGGGAAAAAATAAAATCAAACTCTTTTCCCACACCAAAGGTAACTCCCAAATCTAAGCCCCACAGGCCAGATACAAATTGGCCATTGAGTCCACTGGGGCCGGGCCCATTTCCACCAGCAGGGAATCTGGCCCAATAAGTGAACGAATGGAATTCTTTTGGGGTTAGCGGCCTCTGTGGAGAATGGGTGAATTGTGGCATGCACAGGTGCGTTTGCCAGGGAAAGGAGTTGTGTGCGGAGAGCTGTAGGTCATTTATGATCAAATATTACAGCCGTTCTGTATGCACATCTGGGTGTAGATACATGTGCCCGTGACTGTATAGTGTATTAACCATTAATAGATACACAGCATGTCTAGTGTGTGTGGTGAGCACAGGGCTGGGTTCTCTTCCCAACTTGGTCATTGACTGGCTGCTTTGCTGGCCCACTGCCTCAGTGTCCCCGTCTGTAAAATGGGGATGACGACATCAACACTCCCTTGTAAAACACTTGGGGATTATTGGATAAAAAGTGAAACAGACATGCAAATTATTAGTGGGGCTTCGACAATAGAGCAGTGATACTCGGACTGAGGCTCACCAGCAGCACGGGGCTCCAACATCTCTCTTGAAGCGCTTTGCAACATGGAATATTAAAACCCTGTGTGATTTAATTATTAACCAATCAACAGGCTTTTACTAGCTTATTAACCAAACGTGGTTGATAAAATACTTGATCATTGTTGCTGTGAGAAGAATGTATATTTAAAAACAAAATATTTCCAGTCCTAGTGTTTAAATAGGACGATAAAGCACTATCGTAAATGAAAGGAATTCACATGCCTCTGGCTCTTCTGGGTAACGTCGATCGCTAATTTGGCCCCTGAACCCTGAGTATCACTGTTCTAGAGCAACGCACAGAGGCATGGTACACACCTGGCCTAGCTAATGCCACATGGCTCTGTGCACGCTCCTCTCTGGTATTTAAGTCGCTGCCCGATTTGCGGCATTCAGCCGTGTCGAACCGGAGGGGTTTCAGGGTAGGGACCGGGGCGGGGGGATGCTGCACCCCACTTCAGTCCCTGGCTGCTGCCGAGGGGGTGGAACGGCTCAGCCGAGTGCGGAATTCCCTGCTGCAGAGGTGTCAAGGCCGGCCAAGACAGACAGTCTGAACGCCTAGGCCTGTTCCCCAAACTCCTCCTCCCATAGGGGCATGGCTAGGGGAAGAAGCACTTTGTACCCTGGCTCACTGGGGCTGGGGAGATACGGTGGAGGGGGGGTGTTGCGAGGAGCCATTGGACGTTAGAGCAGCCAGAGTACTCTGGGATCACGGCAGGCCGGGATCCTAGAGCCCCAGAAACTATTATTTTCTCTCTCTTTGCCCCCGCCCCCAGTGCATCCCCCAGCCTGGGCTGCATCTCCTATGAAGTACAGCATACAAGCTGGGTCCATTTAGCAACCCTCCCCCCCCCCCCCCCCCCTCTTTGGAGCAGGAGTGAGGATAAACACACAGAATCCCAGAGGTCTTGTCTCTCCGTATCCCTGCTTAACAATAGGGCCCAGGCGGAGCACAGGGCTGTGGGAGGGAGAGCACCTACACGCGGACACACACAACTCTGGAAGGCTGAGAGTTTGTGCGTGTGTGTGTGTATATGACCCAATGTGTGTGTATGACTGGGTGTTTCTTGCATGTGTCAGTGTAAGTGTGCAGCTTAGGTATGTGCGATCAGGTGTGTTCATGTGATATAGAGACAGACTTTGAGCAGCTGTGTGAGACTGTGCGAGTTTGTGGGTATATGTACATGTGGTCAACTGTATGTGTGTATATGATTGTGTGAGACACACACACACACACACCCCATGTGCATGCAGAGCCTTGAATTTCTTCCAAGCACTCTGGAAGTAATTGATTGCCGCAGCCCCTTCCCATCTGGATGGGAGGGAAAACATTTAGCAGCTCGTGTGCCTTGGAAACGGCCGTGCAGATCCCGTCTCCTTGGGCTCGCCGAGGTATCGCAGTGTTAGCCAGCCCAGCCAGACTCGGTCCCATGAGCCTGCCGCATCCCCCTGGGGCAAATGGACACAGCCTCCATTGCTAGCCGCCTGCCATGTAGCTACAACCCCGGATTCCCTTCCCGACTCCTCGGGGCAGGGACTGGCTCACAGCGCCCAGCATAAGCCCCTGAGCTTGGATGCAGCCCCCAGTTGCTACTGGAATACAGATCATTGCTTTGTTGCATTGGAGGGAGGGGAAGGGTGTCAGAAACTGACCCCCTCTATCTACCCCCAGACTGGGTGCTACACCAGCAAGGCAGGCTTCCATCACCCACAGCCCCGCCCCTGCCCCGGAGGCGCTCACCCTCTCTCGGGTGGAGTTCAAGTCTTCGGTGGCTCTGCAGAGTCAGCAAAAGCCAGGCGCTGGGTGAGCGACTGGGCTGAGACCTGCCAACTCATTGCACAGGGAGAGTTGTTTGGACAAGCAGTGAGGCAGCAAGCAAACACTTGGGGAGTCCATCTTCAGCTGTAACTAGGAGCTGGGTCCGATTTCCAGCCAACATCCTAGATCAGAACCAAACCCTCCTTTAGACAGTGTCTTTACAGGTGAGACGGACTAACTCCAGCCTCCCTGGCATTATCCAGCCTGCCCCGAGGCACCTATGTTATTACCATACCTAGGTGAAGGTTGCTCAAACATGGCCTAATCCAAAGCCCCTTGAAATCAATGGGCCATAGAGGAGGATTGTAACCAAAAGAACAGACCCCAGCTCTGCACACAAAAATCAAGACCAGGGCTTCATTGTTGTTTCCTTTTAAGCCTGAGCTGCAGAAAGTGCAGAGTTCAGGGGGAGGGGCTGGATTAGATGCAACATTGGAGACCTGCATGGTCTCCAAACTTTCCCAGAGAGTGGGGGCTGGAGGGAGGGCAGGCAGGACAGCCAACACCTGCTGTTCTATTTTGAAGCCCCAAGCTCCTGGAGTCGTGATCATGAGAGAATCTCCACTTTCCGTTTAAAAAATTAAAAGCTTCACTCACGGTTGCAGAGAGAGCGTGAAAGCACGACCCAAGTGCCCCCCAGAGGCTTTGAAAAAGGCAAAGAAAAAGAACCCAACCTCTTTATTTTTAAAGATTTCATTTTTTTAAAATCTCATGATTTAAGCCAATCTCACAATTCAGGGTGGGGCCTTGACTCATGATTTTCAAAGGTGTCAGAACCAAGTTGCATGGAGCTGCTGTTACTGATGGGTGCTTGGAGAGGGAGGGGGCTGCAGGTTAAGACAAACAAAAAAAACCCAAACCACTCCCTATTGGAAGGCAGGGCTTTGAACAGTCCAGCAGGAGAGACATGATCTGCTTACTGGGGCCTTCAATCGAACCATTAAAACAAGGAGATCTTGGCTTTAATGTGAAAGACACAGTTTGGACCCATTGACAGAGAGCGGAAATAATGAACCAAATTCTTCCCGTCCCCCCAGCCCCAAACCTCCAAAAAGGATTTGGTTGGAGATTCTGGATGGAGATTCAGAATTGGGGTTCATATTTAGGGCTACCGGCTGCCTCACCCATAGTCTCAAATGCGACTTTTGCGCCTGGTGTTTAGGAAGTCCCAGGCCCTGGTTCAATCAGTCTAGAAGGGTTAAATTCTTTTCCTGGTGAACCCCTTCCCAGCAGCTGGGTACAACAACACATGACATAATAGTAATGTAATTTGTAAGTTAACAATGGGCAGATTGAGGTTTATATTTAATTACAACGTTTGCACCAACCTGAACTCACCCTTATTTCATCAATAATGCATGGGTTTGTGTTTATCGCTGCTTAATTAATCCGCGCTTACGACAATTAAAGGCTTGCAAAATCCCCGAAGGTGGCTGCAGGGGAAACTCTGCAGTGCCTGCTGCTAGAGGCTGCAGTGTGGGGCGGGGAAGGACAATGGGCAAGGCTGGCACAAGGAGGGCCAATCTGCCAGCAAGTTTGTAGATGTATGCCCACAACTGTTGTATCTGAGCACCTCCCAGTGCGAGGAGGAGGAGGAAGCAGGAGAATCTAAAGATGTTGATCATCTCTGGACCAAAGAGCTGAGATCCCCAGACCTGGAACTTTGGGAACTCAGAGGTTGGCTAACTTTATAATGAGACAAGCCAAACCACTCCAGAACTTTGGATCAGAATTTCCCTAGGCTTATCTCTGCCATGGCAGCATAGACACACCCTAAGGTGCCTGTGTGGCCGTATTACAGTCCTATCCCAGCCTCTCACAATCTTTTAATAGTTCTCCCCCAACCTCCCCTGTGAGGTACGGCTATTCTCCCCGTTTTACAGATGGGGAAAATGGAGGCACAGAGAGAATAAATGACTTTCCTCAAGGTCACACAGGAAGTTGGTGGCAGAGCAGGGAATTGAACCTAGGTCTCCCAGGCCAATGCCCTAACCACTGGGCCATCCTTCCTCCCTGACACTTCCTGGTTACGTGCTGATGGCTGTTACATATGGATGTGGAACACTCTTGTATGTAAATAGTTTACTAGATAACATGCCGGTCGATGGTGCTCAAGAACACACAGCATAGTACCTGGGGTTTGTAGGCCCGATAAGATTGGGGGCTGTAGCCCACTACAGACGGCTTCCTCTGTGCAGCTCTTCCCACGGCGACCCAGTGCTTGCAGGATTTCCACTGCGGGTGGGAGCCAGGAAGCACAGAGAAAGTTTGGAGTGAGGGTGGGGAGGGGAGATGCTTTTATTTACTCTACCTATGGCACATCCTCATGCAGAAAGGAGGGCCCAGATCAGCCCACTCCAGTCAGGATTTCTGGATGGGCAGCAAGTCCTTGTGAAACAGAAATACAGAAAATACAGCTCCACCTTGTCCAGATGAGTCCACAATAAAACAATGCTTCAAAGCTGACCCAGAGACCTGCCAGGGCACATGAACAAGCCCTTGGCAGGCCAAGCAGTGGGGCAAGCGAGTAAAAGGCCCTCGGCAGAGACCTGGAGCACAGGACTGCCAGGCCCAGAGCTAAATTTTTCCCTGGCTGTTTATAGACAATAAAGAGACGAGGGAGTAAAAACACACCAGACAAGGGGGCTGACAGTGAAGGGGCAGCTCCGTACAGGGCAAGTCCCCCGCTGGAGAACGCTGCGCTGAATCCAAGCTCTTCGCCAGACCTTCCAGCCAAAGCAGGAAAATACCTGGGATAAACTTAGACTGTGATGATTCCCCGAGGGAACGGACGGTTTGTAAACACACCAAAGAAAGAAGCTGCTCCAGAACAGCGCAGGGAGTTGCACCAGGGGAGGGGGAAATGGTCTTGCTATTAAAGCACTCGGCTGGGAGCCAGGGGGTTGGCCGTGATGACTTCTCCAGGTCCCTTCCCCGTGCTACATTTCTAGGAGATCTGTGTCAGAATCACACCTGATAAGTGGCAAATAATCCTTCCTTGGTCTGTTTTGACTGCAAGATCTTTAGGGCAGGGGACCGTTTCTTGCTGGATTTTCACATAGCATCCAGCACAGAGCAGTGGGGGTCTCTAGCTACTACTGGGATATAAACAGTAATGGACACCACGTGACCTATGAAATAGAGCCAGAAGTCCAAGTAAAACAGAAATAGAGCCATCGGCAGGACAGAGAGAACTTAAGGAGACTGAAATCCTCAGGTCAGGAGCAAGTTGCAGTTCCGGCTGAGTGTGACCCATCACTGAGGTACAAAAACAAACAGGATGTTGGGGTCATATGCAGAGACTAGCAGCCCACCCTGTGGGGGTCAAGAGGAGAGGGAGGTCTCTGGGTGGCCTAGTGGACTAGGAAGACCTGGGTTCAATCCCCAGCTGTGCTACTCACCGACTCACATGTTCCCTCTGTGCGCCTCAGTTCCTCCAGCCATACAGCAGGCATGTGGCTGCTTCCCCACTAGGAAGCAAGAACTGATCAGCGACTGTGAGGCAGCTCAGAGACCACAGTGATGGTCACAGCTGGACACAATCCTGGAATCAGTCTCAGGCTGACCAGAGCCAAAGGGCAGTTTTAAGCCCCTGAAATCATCCCCTAGGAGAGCAAAGGCAGATGAATTAAGAAACACCCGACAGGGAGAGAGGGAAGCACCCATAGCCCAGGGGAATAAAGTCCGCTTAGCTGCAGGAGGGGGTAGAGCTTGGGGCCTTTATAGGTAAGTGCAGTTGTCACCTGGTGGGCCAGAAAGAGCCAATCATGCTGGAAAGCAGGGGGGTGGGGGCAGGGAGCCAGAGAGAATTTAGGGTGTATTTGTGTTTAGTTCATCACCATTAGCCCCATTTCACCATAAGCTCGCTTACCTCTCAGGCCAGTCCAAAGGGGAGCAGCCCCCAGCAGTACCAAGCTATCTCCAAACTCAGCCTATCTTTCCCACCGCAAATGCCCCGCCGGGTCTGACTTATATAGACCCCAGGCTTCTCCCACGCCCAGCAGCCTCTGAGGATTGGATCACTGGAGTCAGCTGCTTGGGAGGGAGGGGCTTGCCCATGGCGACGGTTCCCGTGGGAGCCAGGGTTGCCCTGCTGTTATATGAATAGCTACTTGGGCGCCGCTGTGCTCGGTGCTGTACAAGCAGAGACAGTCCTGCCCTGGAGCGCTTGCCGTCTAAATAGAGAGGGCAGCCAGAGGCACTGAGCTTTGTCCAAGGTCACAGACCAGGTGTCCCATGGCTCAGTCCAGGACTCCCTCCACGGGGCCACGCTCGGCCTTTGTTTCTACCCCCTGATCTATCAGCTACAGCGAGGCCCTCGGTGTCAGGGCTCCTGGGTCTTATTCTTGGCTCTGCGAAGCGGTGGGATCTAGTGCTCAGAGCATCTGGGAAACAGGGCTGCTGGGTCCTTCCCCGCTCCGCCACAGACTCCCTGTGCGACCTTGGGGGAGACCCTGCCTCGCTCTGTGCCTCAGTTTACCCATCTACAGAATGGGGGGGTGATGATACCAATGCCCACCCTTGAGGGGTCTGAAAGGCTCCATTAATTAACACCTGAAAAATCTCATTAAGACCCTGGGATGAACTTGCTAGAGGCCCGCTTAAAAATCAGCTGTTAGCGCAAGGCGCAGCGGGGGTCAGGAGCCAAGAGCGCCAGGCCCCCCCCCCACCCCCCCGCCCCTTGGTTACTGTGTCGCTGCCCGCGCCAGCGACGCCCGGCGTTTTGCCAGCGCATGATGGCAAAGGGCAGGAATGACGGTGCCACTGCAGCCTCTCCCGCCCTGCCGCACCGCTGAACTCGGCCAGCCAAGCTGTGCCGCAGGGGAAGGGGCCAGGGGACCGGAGCAGCCCCCCAGCCGAGGGAGAGCTGCCAGCTCCCACCAGCCTTGAGACCTGGGCTTCTCACAGCCATGGAGGCCCTGAGAGCCCCCACCTTTTACAGGGATAGGTCACCTCCCCCGGCCTCTCTCCCGCCCTCTCTGACCCTTTCCCTTTTCCTTCCTTTCCACCTGCTCTCTCTCTCCATATCTACCCATCTCCTCGGCTCTTTCTCCCCAGCCCAGACACCACTGCTCCTTTAACCGCCGTCCCCCTCTCTTCCCACCCTCCCTGCCTGGCCCGATATAAGACCTGCCCCAGTAGGTTTCTCTCTAGACAAAGCTGTGCCCACACTTGGCTGTCTGGGGAGGAGGGGACATGAAACAAGCCCGGAGTTAGCTAAGAGGAAGGAGGGATTGTTCCATCCCAGCGATCCTGGACTTTTCACCTACCCCCACCCCCTTTAAACCCAGCGCCAAACAAATAAACAAACAAACAAAACCCCAAACGGCGTCGCTGTCCCTTTAAGATGCTACCAAAGAGCGCGGCTGTCCCGGATCAGCCGGAGCGCCTATTAAAATTTTATGCGAAGTGTAAATGGGCCAGGTCTCCAGCTTCCTCGCTCCCATCGAATGATTTATTACTCGCAAATACCACAGAACTAATTAGTATAGTAATTAATTAATACGAATTTGCATATTTGCATGTGCAATTAGTGCAGTGGAGTGATTACTCTGAAAATGAGAAGTTGGGCTTGTCAGATGTTAGTGTGAACTGGACTGGAAAGCCTCATGCCGATGAACTTTAGCAGCATTACAATCCCGGCTAGGAAGCCAGGCGGGTGGGTGTGCGAGCGCACGATCACTAGCGGGGCACTGGGAGGGGGGTTTACACCAGGCTTGGGGGTGCAAACCCAACTTGCTGCACCCTCATGCAGCATGCAGGAGATCAAAGCCGCCTGTGTAACAGAGGCCCCCCCCTCCTTTCCCTCACACCGCTCCCCCTCCCCAAACATCCCTTTTATTCATCTATTTCTTCCGATGGCACCCGTCCAAGTTTGCTGGAATCAAAGCTTATTGTTATGCATTATGTTTCCCTTTTGTAGCTAAGCTATGTGTAATGGGATGGTACAAGCTGCTTCCTAACCAAGGCCTTGCATTAAGAGCAGGGCCACCTTAAAGGTGCAGCATCCTTTTTTCTTGCACCGCCGGGATGGGGGGAGCGGGGGCTGAACCCCAACACCCCCGCACAGTTCTGCGGCCTTTCCCGGTGAAACGCTGTGAAGCTGAGGGGGGGGGGTTAATTTCGAGCCAGGCTCGCCTGTCCTGGCATTGCCAGCGCTGCCCGTTTTTAACCCGCCTGTCTTGCCGGCGGCGGTGATAACCGGGATGCCGGGCGCGGGGAGGGGAGTGTGAGATAGACTCGGAGAATGGTAGGACTGGAAGGGACCGTGCGAGGTCATGGGGTGCTGGTTTCTCACTGGTTTCCATTCCCTCCCCTTCACCAGCACCCCTTGCCCCAGTTCCGGATGCCACCCCCCACCCCATTGGGCAGAGTCCCAAAGCCAAGCTCCCACCTCGATTTTCCAACTGTCCCCTTGTCTTTGCCATGGCCTGAGCCGCATCCCCAGGCTCTTGCCAGGCAACCTCACCCTGGCGACTGTTCTAACCATGGGCCATCTCCATGGCAACTCCCCTCACCATGCACCATCACCATGGTAACTGGCCTTGCCACACACCCTCGCCATGGCAACTGTCCTCACCAGCACTATCGCCATGGTGACTGTTCTCACCATGCCCCCCCTCCAACGATAAGCCAGCTCAGAAGCTCATGGCCTGGGCGTCTCGCTCTTGGGCATCAGCCTTTCAGCTGCTGGGATTGCACAGGCCCTGCACCATCCTATGGGGCAATGGCCCAGGAGCGCCTGGGGGCCCCCAAACTCCTTCCAGCTGTGCTGCTGGGGGGTGGGGTGTATATGGGGTGGTGGATGCAGGCTTGGGGGGAAACACAGGCTGCCAGGTGGATGGCCAGAGGGCCGGGCCTGGAAATTTAGTGCATGAGACCATATAGCGGATAAAGCCACATCTTCCCCATGCATTTGTCACACAGGGTGGGGAGGGGGGCAATGGCAGAGCATGCCTGAGGTGGGGTATAAATACCGGCAAAATTGGGGCCAGACCCCCTCATCCCGCTCTCCCTGAAATTTGGGAGCGCTGGTCCCGGTCTGGATCCACAAACAACCGTCTGTAGCATGCACGCCACATCCCGACTCCCCCCTTCTCCCAGGCCTCCGACTTGGGATCCCCTGGGGGGTGGGTGAAGGGGGGGCATTGTGCCCCCCCCCCCCAAAATCTGAGTTAAGGTGCGACGTGACTCAGTACATTTCCATAGGCTTCAAAGCTAGCAGGAGCGTTTCCTGTCTGCTCCAAATGCCATGGCAGCCGGCCAGTTCTGTACTCTTCCATGCGCCGCCCCATGGGTTCGGAGCGACCCCGGCAGCGACGGATAGAATCTGTGGCTCCCACTAGGAAGCTGCCCATGGGGAGGGGAAAGGGGGGGGGGGCGCTTTCCCATCCCCCGGGGCGGCCCAAGGACGAGGCGCCGGCCGGGGGTCCCGCGCGCTGGCATGGAAAGCGGGTCACAGCTCCCGCCCCGTGGTTCTGCCACCCTGGCAGCGCTCGGCCCGTGATCGCTCCCGCGCCATTCTCGGCAATGGGGCTAAGCTGGCACCATCTGCGGGATTGGGGGTGGGGGGGGGCCTTCACACTTCTTCCGGCTCCCCGCAGACCCGCTGTGCCTGGTACCAACAGAGCTCTAGTTAATCCATGACATACTGTGGGGGTGTGGGAGCCAACGGTGCATTTGGGCTTCAACCTGGATCGTTTCCATCCCGCCCAGCTGGGGGCTGACTCCGGGAGGAGCGTGCAGGCTTTGTGGCTGGGGGCAGGGGGGTGGGGTTTGGGGCTGGCTGGGAAATGCCCTTGAAATCAGCTCCACGTGGAAGCAATGTGGGGGTGAAGCGGGGGATGTGTCTACCCGGGCCCAGCTCCCTGGCAGCTTCAAGAGGGGGCCGTGAGCATCGGGGGTGCTTCGAGGATGGGAACTGGCTCTCCCATCGCTATAGGGCAGGGTCAGTTTAAATGTGTCCCCCCTGCCCCCCTCCTCCTGTCCGCCTTCCCAATGGCCCCAGATCAGCACAGTCCATGGCCTGATTGACATGCTGCCATACCTCCCAGCCCTGCCCCCTGCGGCCCTCCTCACCCCCAACCCCTTCCCCAAGGAGACAGCACCACCTGCCGCTTGGGATGACATCATAGCTCGGCGCGTGTGATGTCACAACCCTGTGATTTGTGGGCTCACAGCCCAGTCCTTGTGATGTCCCCGGCTTGCCACGGGGCACCGATTCAGGGGCTGAGAACGGGAGCCAGGGCAGGGCTGTGATGAAGAGAACGGGGGATATTTTATAAAGGGAGATGGACACAGCCGGCCACACCCCGTGGTTCTCCTTAGCTCCCAGCCTGCCCCGCTCACCACACAGGAGCTCACTAAATCGTGAGCCTAGGCTGGAGCTAATTTGCACCAGCATCCCTCTCGGCTGCCATTTCCACACTTTGTCTCCAAGAGATCTTTTCTCTCCCTCCCCCACTGCACTGCTTCCATTGGGCAACCATGGACATTATTACAACTGGCACCACCAGGTGGTGCTGTTGCACACGGTTCCTTTTCTTAGCGTGCAAGCAAGTTTAGACACTTGGGAAGACACACCACTCTTAGTTCTGGATCGAGCAAGATTTTGGGCAGGGGCGCCTTTGGGAGCCCTCCGAGCAGCAGGAGAGTTTGCACTGTGCCTATGGCGAGGGCCAATTCTGCGGGCAGAGTTGCTCCTGTTGAGCTGAGATCCCTGGGAGTAGGGATTGCCTGCATGCTGGGGGACCATCTCAGTCCAGGACTGGTGAGTGTGTGAACAGACAAAACCCTGGCTCCACCACACTGATTTAGCCTCCACTGGGAAGCCAACTTGCAAGGCCCGGAACAGCTGCTACTCCTGGGCATAGGGGCAAGGATGGTGTCAGCAATGGGATACCGGCATCAGCAGAAGGGGTGACAATATTGTTCCTATTACAACAGTGGCTGATATTTCACTTTAAGAGGATCAGGATTTTTTTTTTTTTTTTTTTTTTTGCCATCCATTCATGTTCTTCTTGGTTCTTTCATTCATGTTCTCTCTCGCTGTCCCCTGCTCTCCCCACCCCCAAACAGTGCCCACCTTCTCCCTCTCAACACCCTTTGCAGGCCCCTCCCCAAACCCAAGGGGCCAGCCCCTGCCCAAGATTGCCAGACCCAGAGCCCTGCTCAGTCCCAGACTCGACAATTACACAACTCACCCAGGGACTTGTAAACAATTTTTAAAGACACAGCCAGTATTAATTATGCAGATAACGACTTGGGAATTGTCCAGTTACAAATGTAACCGCTGTCAGAACGGTGTGGGCTGGGACTAACGCACCTCGTGGCTGGAGATACACATCTCACGGCTTAATCTAACACAGCTCCAGGTGAGGCTGCTGCTGGTCACAGTGTGGCCTAAGGTGACGCAGGCACAAGGCCGGGAGATCTGGCTTTGATTCCCAGCTCCACAAGAGGCTCTCCATGTGACCTCGGACAAGTCACTGCGTCGCTCTGGGCCCCGATTTCCCCCTCTGTAAAATAGGGATAACAATACTTGCCCACCTCCTGAGGATGCTCAAATGGTAGCTGATGGGATGTGTATAAGTACTTTAGGAAGATCTCTGCAATAGGTTCAGTTCAAACTATACCATCAGGTCATGGGAGAGCAGCAGGTTTATAATACAGGAGCACTTTAGACCAAACCCTAACTTGACTTTGGTTGTAAGCTTTTTTGGGGGGTGGGACCATCTCATTGTTCTGTGGTTTTGTAAGGCGCTGGGCACAGGGAGGGGCCTGCTCCTAGGTACTGCAGTAATACATATGATAAATACTAATAATTAACCACAGTCTTGATTAGGGACCAGCACCCTATTGTGCATGGTGCTGTACAAACTCTCAAGCTATCCATTGCTCCAGACAGTTTGTAATTGAGGCGAATGCTCTTAACCATGTCAAGCAAGCAAAGGAAGGTACAATCTTTGGGCATGGTTGCTAGACTTGCCTTCATTTAACAAGGAGAAAAGCAATTAGCAGAACTCATTAATTTTTAAAATGCCTCTTTTTCACTCAACAGATCCCAGGCCACAGAGTGTAGAGGGAGAGGCTGCACAGGTATCACTAGAAAAATTCTTCCAAATGAAGCACGGCCCTAGCCTGAATCACTGGGGTTTGAGATTGGCTGTGAGTGTTAAACAGAGTACTCATGATCAGTGGATGGCAAGGCAAGGTGGCCCATTTAAACAGATGAGATGCTTTTTCATGCCATGTGCAATCAGCCTGCGGAATTCACTGCCACACGTTGAGTCCAAGAGCTTAGTAGGATTAGGGGGGAGGGGAAAATCAAACATTTATATGGAGAACAGGACTAGGCAGAGCTGTAATAGTAAGTAAAAATAGCCAAAAGCTTTGGAAGCATTACAAACCCACATGCTTCAGGGCATAGACCAACCTCTTGCTGACAGGGGTCAGGAAGGAACTTCCCCTAGGGGCAGGTCACCCCAATCACTGCTGGGGTTCTTGCACCTTGCCGTTGCTGGCCGCTGTGTGCCACAGGTTACTGGGCTAGATGAGCTATTGGTCTGATTTGCTACAGCAATTACTAGGTTCCTCTGGTCCAGGGGATTGTAGGAAAGGGCCACCGGCCAGGGGAGTTGAAATGCCACAATGTGTGACCTCCCTGCCTCAGTTAAACTGGTCTGGAAACTGGGCACAGAGAAAGCAGGATTCTCAGGGGGATGACGGCGTGGTAGCTGAGATGAGATCAGATGCAACAGGAAACTGAGGCCTTGGATCCTGTTTTAAGTCTGTGGTGGGACCCTTCTAGGGTGACCAGATGTCCCGATTTTATAGGGACAGTCCCGATTTTGGGGTCTTTTTCTTCCATAGGCTCCTATTACCCCCCACCCCCTGTCCCGATTTTTCACATTTGCTGCCTGGTCACCCTAGACCCTTCTGTGTGTCGTCTGCTTCCTGTGGGGCTACCAGTGCCCAGGGACCAGTCACACACACAGCCTTTGTGTGGTGTCTATTGCTTGGGGGGGGGGGGGGGGGAGAGGAGAGACCATGTGATCCAGCAGCTAGGGCATTAACTGGGCAGTCAGGACTCCTGAGTTCTACCCTTGGCTCTGACACTGACCTGCTATGTCGCTTCCTCGCTCTGTGCTTCAGTTTCTCTCCGATCACCCCTCTCCAGCGCGCTTTCCTGCCGTGAGCTGTCCAGGTGCGCAGCAGGAGGAGTGAATTTCCTGCACATTCTCAGACCATACAGGGAGCGGAGGAGGCAGTCGGTGGAAACCTGGGGGGTTTGGGGACTTCGCTTGACTGAAGAATCGAGTTTCATCGATGGAGCAGCTGTTTGCCATGATTCTGCTCATAAACTTACTGCTAGATCCCAGCAGAGTCCACTAGGTGGCGCAGTACCATGGCCCCATAAGAAGGGGCTTCTGGGATCTCATGGCAGTAGCCAAGACTGATCTCTTTGGGGCAGGGACTGTCTCTCGCCATGTGTTTTGTAAGGCGCCTAGCGCAGTGGGGTCCTAATGGGGGGGTGCTACGGTAATACAGAAGGGCAGGCAGTCTCCACTAGTTCTCCCCCACACAGCGAGCAGGTCCTGTGTGCGTTCAGGCTACATGGGGTTTTGCTTTGTAGTCAAGGAAAGCAACAAAGAAAGAACAAATATAAAGTCTCCCCGAGAGCGAACGTAGGGGGAGCGACTGGCTCTTTGAACTGCCTCCCAGCAGGGCCCCTCCCGCAGATAGGGAGGGAGAGCTCACCCATTTAAAAGTGCAGGAGGCCCAAAACATCCCTACCGGCTTTCCTGGAGTGACGTAACCGCCTGCCGTAGGCCAGGGGGTTAGGGATTGCTGTCCTGCGGCCCAGAGCAGTGGATGGGGAGGGCAGTCAGGAGTAGGCACCATAGGTCTGGACTGAGGGGCACTGTCACAGCTGTGGGAGTGGGGAGCCCAGAGTTGGGGTAGTCCCCACACCCCAAGCGTTTTTGGCAGCAGGGGCCCCTCCCTTGCTCCTCACAGACAGGGGCCTGATACCCCCCCCTCAGCTCCCTTCCCCCCAAAGTCACAGCTGCCACCCCCCACCTGAGAGATTGAGCAGCAACAGAAGGAGTTGCCCGCCTCTAGCCGGGAAGGCAGACTGGCTGCCAGTCCTGCCAGTCTCCCCAGAGGAGCCATCTCACTGGCTGAGAATGTGCACGCGGTGGCCAGAGAGACAGAGCATATGGGGAGGGTGGGAAGGGAAATCAGCTAAACTCTGGCTCACCCCCTCTGCCCCCCCCCCTTTGGCCTAGGTGAGTGCCCAGTTGGTTGCTGGGTCAGGATCAAGTCCTGGAGCTGATCTCGGGGCTTTATTGGATCCAGCTGCGCCTGAAAACAAGGAGAATTTCCTCCGGGAAGCAGGAAGACAAACAGGCCGGGCCAGCCTGGAAATGCCAGTGTGGGAAGGCGGCGAGGCCCAGGAGCGCGGCCCCAGCAGGGCTGCAGGGTTAGCACAGCTGGGAAGCAGAGCCAGGCACTTCCGAGCAGCGCCGGCTGCAGGGAGATAGAGATCAGAGACAGCAACACAATTGATACAGACACCTGGAATTAGCACCACAGGAGGGGCGGAGCCGAGCGCGCCACTCGCCAACATTTCAACCCGAGCCGGCAGAGCAAATGGGCTTGTTGCCATCTCTGCACCTGCAGGCCTCACCTGGAGCAGGCTCTGGTCGTGCTAGGCACTGTAAAAGCACCTCCCCTTTGCTGTGCCTCAGTTTCCCCACCTGTAATAGGAGGATATGGATAGCAAGCTGCTTTAAGGAAGCATTCTGAGCTCTGTGGAAAGAGCGAGGGAATAATCCCTATCGCCCTGCGCGTCAGGAGAGCGCGAAGAATTTTACACAGGAGAGCGGTACCATCAGCCTCATTTTACAGAGGGGGAAACTGAGGCACGCAGCAGGGACGCAACCTGCTCGAGGCCACCCAGCAGGCCAGTGGCAGAACCGGAAATAGAACCCAGCTTTCCCAGGTGCCAGTCCAGTGATCTATACGCGAGGCCACACTGCCTCTTGCAACAGCAAAGCTGGGGAGGGCAGGAAGGGGTGGTGTTAGCTGCAGGGAGCTCCCCTAGCCACAAACTCGGCCCTATCTGAAACCTGAACCTTTTTCTCCAGTCCCAGTCTACAGAGCCCAGGACTTACCCCCTTGTCTGTGTCTGCGTCCCCCCATTATCCTCCTGCTGCCGTGCCTCATCTGCTTCCTCGCTCACATCCATGCTGCCCCTTCCGCTGGTAACTCTCTGTTCAAGTCCTTTCTGAAAGCCTCCGCCTCCCACCGATACGAAATCAGAATCAGTCGCCTGGGCCTGCTCACAGAGCTCCCGATCCATCAGGAGCCTCTGGATTTGAAACAACAGATGGATTCCTACGTGGGTGCCCGCCTCAGTTTCCCCGGCCCTGTAACATCGGGGTGAGGAGCCGTCCTTTGTCCGTCTTGCTGATTTAGATTCTAGGTGCTTCAGGGCGGGGACTGTCTCTCTCCCCACGGGTTTGTACAGCACCGAGCACAACGGGGCCCCGATCTCAGCTGGGGCCCTCTGGGCGTGACTCTCACACAGGATAATAATCATCGATTCGTACAGCTTGGGGAAAAGGTTTTTTTCCCTCCCCAAGGAGGCTGTCATCCACAAACAAACAAAACCCTCACGTTAGTCAACAGTTTCCTATGGAAAAACACTGGGGGGTTGGCCATGGAATTTCCCCCCACACCTTCTTTTTAAACCCCAAATGGTCAGTTTTCAGCCAACCAACCCAACCCATTGTGGGGCCAGCACTGAACTCCTACAGGCCCCCCCCCCAGATATTTTTCTCCAAAACAAAAGCTCCCCCCACTTTGTAGATTAGCCAGGTAGGTCACTGCATGTCTCTGCAAGGCTGCTCCTCCCCTCCCAGGGGCTGAGCCCACAGCCTCCCAGCCTGGGTCTGCCCTGGGAATAACAAGAATTATTACCATTGTGCCTGCCTAGAAGCCCCCCCTTATGGGCTGTGCTAGATGTACAGACACCCTCCAAACAGAGGGTGGACTCTTTGGGGCAAGGACTAGCTAGTCAGACCCAACAGCTGTTGCCTTGCGGCCTAGTGGATGGAGCACTGAACTGGATTGTAGCAAGGCCTGGGTTCTAGTCTGGCTCTGCCCGCTGGCTGGCTGGCCTGGGGCAAGTCCCTGCCCCACTCTGTGCCTCAGTGTCCCCATCTGTATAATGGGGATAATGACACTCCCCTCCTTAGGGAAGCACTGTCAGATCTACCGAGGAAGAATGACGGCAGCTATTCTCTAGCCCTTCGTCTTCACAGATCAAAACACACAGGCGGGTCTGCAGCATTAGCCGCCTGTTACAGGTGGGGAAACTGAGGCATGGCACGGGGATGTGACCCTCTGGAGGTCAGTGGGACTAGAGCCCAAGTGAGGCAGGAGCCCTGGGCTTTAGCCACTGGGCCACGCTGCCTCCAGAGAACAAGCCCCCCCCTCGCCCAGCTTAGCCAATAGCCAGCTCCTCTTAAATGCACCCCCGCTTTTGCCACTCCCGTCTATGTTTAAGGCCCCGCAGGATGATGGAGCGCAGCCGTCAGGATATTCATAGGATTCGAGCCCATTAGGAACATCTGTGTGGAGGGGAATCGGGGGAAGCGGCATTAAGAATAGGACCCTGCAGGGATCCCGGGCCCAGGCCTCGTTTATTCACTGGAGGAATCTGGGGCCCGGGGGGGCTGGATGGGTGGGTGGGGGGTGAGGTTCCTCTCTCTCTCCCCCTCCTCTGCCATTTTCCCTGACGGTGGCTCCATTACCCACATTATCACATCGATCTATCTCTAGCCTTCACCTCCCAGAAATATTGCCATGTGGAGTCAGCTCCATCTGGCACGGCCTGGGCTCCCCCCCCTTCCCCTCCCAACGGCAACTTGCAGGGAAGGGCTCAGCCAGGGAGAAGCAAGACAGAGACGTGGAGTCGGCTCCGCGCGGTGTGTGGGGGGGCGGGGGCGGCCCGGTGCCTCATGTCCCTGCAGAGGGTCCGCGGCTGGGCCTTAGGCCCAAGGGTCACCCCTGTTCTACCTCATGCAAAGTGCACGCAGCATGGGCAGTGGTGAGGTGAAACCCGCCCCCCGTGCCCATCAGATCTCACCGGGGAGGTGCCAAGAGGACAGAGGCAGTTTCTTGGCCCATGTAGCTCATGGGCTCTGCTGAGGCTGCCAGCGAAGGGGCCAATTGGTGCCAGGGGCCGAGGCCACTTTTGTGATGTGGGAGCCGGGGGCAGAACCGGCGAACTCATGTGCCGCAGACACCCGGTGGGAGCCCAATTCCCCCACATGGCTTCGCTGGCCTGGTTTGGGACCCGCCACCGAGAGCTGAACCGGCCCGAGCCAGCGAGACGGGCTATGCAGGTTGTGAGTTCAATCCTTGAGGGGGCCATTTAGGGATCGGGGCAAAAATTGGGGGTTGGTCCTGCTTTGAGCAGGGGGTTGGACTAGATGACCTCCTGAGGTCCCTTCCAACCCTGAGATTCTATGATTCTATGAATGCCACCATGCAGAGGGGGGAATGGCCACAAAGGCATCAAACAAGATCCCCGCAGTCCCTGGCTATCCGATCCCAGGGCCCCAGATCTGCCAGTGCCCCTCAATGCCAATCCACCCCGCCCCACCCCAGCTATCCCAGCCCAGAGCCCCTTCCCCAGATCTGCCAGTGCCCCTCATCCTGATCCAGAGCCACGCTGGGCTCCCTGCACCAGCTCTGCCGGGGCCCCTCATTCTGACCTGCCGTCCCCACTCCCCCTGCTATCCTAACCCTGGGCTCCCTCCCCTCCCTGCCGCCGCCCACCCGCAAGTAACAGCTCATCTTCCAGTCCTGAGTCATCCCCTTCCGCTCTTCACCAGGTTCTTCAGGAACCTGTCCTGGGCACGGGCCCTCAGGGTTCTTCCGACAAGGAAAAAGGAAACCCAGAGGAATCTCCTCCCCCCGCAGGGGAATCACAGCCCTGTCATAGTGCCCAGCTCCCGCCGGCCTGCCGGCTCACCTTCCTTCCACACAGCTTCCCCAGCCCTTTTCTCTCCGGCCCCCATCCCGGGGTAATTACCACAGGAGCAAACTGCCCCCTACTCCCGAGCTCTCTTCAGGGCCTTCCCCTTAGTCACTCCGGCCACCCTCCCACTGCCAGTGCCAGGCATCTCTCCTCTGATCCTCTACCCTCGTTAGGCCCAAGCTGGGTGCACCTGTCTGGGACCCGCCTCACTTAAAGGGGCCAGCCACCCTGTGAGGAGGGGAGGGGGAAAAGCCCCCCTCCCTGGGACCGCTGACTAGCCCATCAGGTATCAGGCAGCGGGCACGTGGGGGGTTTGGGAGCAGCCCGCCCTCGCTGCTCGTGCAGCATTGTGAGCTGAGCCATCCCCGGGGCCCACCCCTGTGCCGCACACAGCACCTGCGCCGTCCGGAATGAGGGGCCCGTTCAGTCTGGTCACCGCCCTGTCTCGGGTCACCTGAAGGACCGAGGTGGGATCGGCAGCCGTCCGGGCAGAGCTCAGCTCTGGGAGCTAAAGGGCCAGCAATTACCTGGCTCCTAAACCCCGGGGGACAAAGTACCACACCCTGTTCCACACAGCACAGGCCCCATTGTCCATCCCCCGGGCCTTCGATTGGAAATCCATCCAGCTGGGCAGCAGCGCTTTGTTCTGGGTGCAGCGCCTGGCTCAGGCCTGGGGCCTTTGGGTGCTACCATAATACAAGGAAAAATGTGAATCATTCTCAGATGAGATGTGCTTGGAAGGCGGGGAGGGGGAGGTCACGCGTCCTGCCCTGCTTGGGCATCTGGCTAACAAGAGGCCTGCTGTCTAAAACCTGCCCTTACTCTGGGCACCTGCCTATAATCGAGGGCACAAGGGGGGCAGGGGTACAATTCTCTGAAGGCATGCGGACCTGGACCACAGCGTCAGGGAGGAAGAACCTGCGTGGGTCTGGCCAAAGAGCACCCTTGGGTCTGAGCCCCGGGGAAAAGCAGGCCCCTGTTTAGGTGTCTCCTTAGCAGCTGGATTCTGCTGAACGTTTGAGTGGGAGCAGACGGGGGAAGCGTGGAGGAATTAACTCTCTGAAAATCAGCCCCATGTGTCCGGGGGGACGGGGGGAGGGATTGATGCCACCCTGCACTGGCCACATCTGCATCTCAGGCCAACTGCCAGCTGCTACTCCCAGGGTGGCTTGGGGAGGGGGCCGGCGAGGAAGGGGGTGGGGGGAAGGGAACGGTCCATTAGAGGAAGTCCACAGCACAATTAAGACGCGTTCTGGTTTTCACCTCGCTGCTCTGCTTTCATCCGCTCTTCCTTTTTCATGTCTCCACTTGCTTCTCTCTCGGAGCGGCTGTGCATGCTGATGAGGCCTGGCCACTCGCAAAGCCCAGTCACTCAGTGGACTTACAGGACTTTGGGTCTGAGTTTCTGGTGGCCTTGCCCCAGTTTGGGCTGGCGGAGGGAGGGAGGGATTTTTAATGCCATCTCCTTAGTCCCTAAGCTGCTTCTTGGGTGGGGCTTTGTAAGTCACTTCCTCTCCCAGCCAGTCTGCCCCGGAACTGTGACTTCCTTGGTCTTTTACCTTTATAATCTATATCCACTTTAACACACCTACCATGGGCATTAGGGGGCCTTGGCATAGCTGAGAATCAGGCCTTTGGTATCTTTCAGTCACCCTCTCAGGGTTTTAGACAGCTGCCCACCACCGTAGCCTCTGGCTGCCTAACCTAACAGCAGCAGCAAAGACCCCAGTGGACTTGCCCCTTGTCCGTTGCCTCGTTTGGTGGCTACATTTTAGCTCCACAGAATATTTATCATTATTTATAGCGCAAGGAGATCTACAGGCCCCGACCAAAACCGAAGCCCCATTGTGTCGGGCACAGTCCAGCTTCATACTGAGAGACAGTCCCTGCCCCAAAGAACTTACAGACTAGATCTACAAAGGATGGGGAAGGGAAACCGAGGGACGGGGGGGGGGACTCACCCAAGGTCACACAGTGAGTCAGTGGTGGAGCTAGAACCCAGGCCTCCGTAACTCCCATCTGTAGTGGGAAGGAGGGATATAATAAGGTGAGGTTGGAGATGCAGGACTCCTGGGTTCCACTCCTGGCTCCACCACTGACACGCTACGTCCCCCCCCCTCCGTGCCTCAGTTTCCCCATCTGTAAGATGAGGCTGGGAACACCAGGCGGCTTGCGAGGCTAAAATCACTCGTGCCGGTAAAGGGGTTTGATGGGCTCGTATAGCAGTTGGAGAGGAAAAGATACAAGTCGCACGACTTTGCCCATCCTCTGGCCAGCGGGCACCAGTATATTTGGGCTGGAGACTCACGCTGTCAGGCTCTTCTGAGCCCTCATGGAGGTGGGACTGGAGAGAAGGCCAAGGTGGGTGCATGCACACACACCCCCCCTGGTTTAAATGACAACACAAGGGGCGAGGCGAAGGGGAATCGGGCCCCGACTTTCCTCCCGGCTCTTCGATGGGCGAGGTGACTCTGTAAACAAGCCTCTGCCGGCTCTATTCTCCGTGTGTGCAGCGGGCGCTCACATGGGGGGGGGGGGCATCGGCTCCCTGCACGAGAGCCGCGCCGGAGAGGCAGCCTGCTTGAGCGAATGCTGCGGCGTCTGGTGCCCTCGCAAGCTGCCACCTCCCTCCCCGCTGCGGCGGATGCCAGTTCGCGCTCTCGGGAGATGGGTCGAGAGACACACTTTGGATCTTGATATGCTAAGACGAGGAAAATCAATTTCAATCTCCACAGCGCGGGAGCAGCCGAGCAGAAGGGGAGCGAGGCCTTTCCCAGTCACTCGGCAACCGCGGCGTCTCGGCGGCAAAATAAATAAATAAATCCGAGGCAAAGGGCGGGTGGAAGACGGACGGAGGCGCGGACCGAGGCCGAGGGCCAGGCAAGCCCCAAACGGGGCCGCGGCAAGAAATGGGCGGTGGGGCGAAGGGGAGATCTGGGGGTTGCCTTCGCCCGACGAAATGGGTGGGAGCCTGGTGCAGAGATAAGGGTCGGGGAGCTGCGGAACCCCCATCGTGGGGTTTTTTTTAAGACCGAGTTGGACCAATGCCCACCAGGGGCGGTCTCACTTGGCCCTCCCTCAGCGCAGGGGGGCTGGGCTTGCCGAGCTTGGGTGGGCCCTTCCAGCCCCTGCCAAGGTCACTCGAGTCCGGGGGGGATCTTCAAGGGGCCAATAGGCTTTCAGCGCTTTCAACCTTCACGGAGCAGGCCTCGCTGGGGAGTGCGTGGGAAAACGCGTGAGTGTGCGGGTGTGGCCACGTGTGAACACGCATGCCTGGCCATGTGTGTACGCAGGGACGTGAGCGCCCACGTGTCTATTCACGCCAGACCCTGCCTCTCTGGCCCTGGTTTGGGGATTCAGGGGCACCTGGGATCCAGGCGGGAAATGGGCCCAGCTCCTGATTCATAGTCCCTTCTGCTGCAGAACGGCTCCCAAAGGCGCGGCGCCTCTTGGGGCGCAGTTCACCCGACGAGCTGCCTGTTCTGGAATACAGAAGTTGGCTGGCGATAAAACTTGGGACTCTGTGGGGCCTAAACAGCCTGGCTCACTCCCAGATCTGGGCAAAAGCTGGGCCTGGACATGCTGACATTCATAGAATATCAGGGTTGGAAGGGACCTTAGGAAGTCATCTAGTCCAACCCCCTGCTCAAAGCAGGACCAATCCCCAATTTTTGCCCCAGATCCCTAAATGGCCCCCTCAAGGATTGAGCTCACAACGCTGGGTTTAGCAGGCCAATGCTCAAACCACTGAGCTATCCCTCCCCCTACATTCTTACTATGCGCTCAGCGTGAAATGCCCGTCTGATCGCCTGGGTGCCTCGTTCGGGTGTGGGAGCCATGGGGTCCTGTGATCAGTTCCTGGGAGCTTGCGTGGAAGGCAGAAGCCCAGAAGGGGAGATTTGAACCATATCCCAACAGACATGTGTTGAAGCAGCAGGGGAGGTGAGGCGAGGTGAAGCCACACGATCAGCTTTGCTCAGCCTCAACTGCTTTTCCACACAGGCTTTGTTCGGGGAAAGGCCTATGCAGGGACCCTCCGCCAGGCCTGGCTAACCTAACCTGGGCTCTAAGGTGGCTCCGAATTTGCCATCTCTGCCTCCCTCAGTAGAGTTCAGCCTCTATCAATTACCCAGAGCGGCTGATGAATAGGTCAATTTGGTTTAAAGAGAGGGAGAAAAGGGAGCGGACACCTGGGGACCTTTGATGAATGGCTGTTTCTCAGCTGAGAAGTAGGCGGCTGTGTTGAGACGTGCGGTAATGACGCCCGATTATGCTGTATGGGCGCTCGCCATTACCCCGTTATTACCCACGGCAAGTTTGCAAACACAACAGTAATGTCAGCCGCGAGCAGCCTAGCTGGCAAGCCCGGCTCTGTGATTACGCCCCAGAAAGTCGGGGGCCAGGGGGCTTGTTCCTAGCCTGGGTCAAATCTGAGAGCGGCCTGGTTGTGTCCCTCCGGTTACAGGTAGAGACAAAAAAGAGAATCACGCTCCTGGATTGTTAATTCAGCCACGTGTGTGTGTGTGTGTGTGAGAGAGAGAGAGGTGTGTGTGTGTGTTTATGTGTGACAGAGAAAGACAGAGGAAGGGGTGTGTGTGAGAGAGAGGGTGTGTGTGTAAGAGGGGAAGGGGTGTGTGTGTGAGAGAGAGGGGGGGCAGTCTTTGTGCACAATATTGGCAAATGCCCATACATTTACCTACCCTCTAACCTGCTTAGTGGGCGGGGGGGAGCTAATCAATAACACAGCCCCTCCCCAGACACAATTCCACCTTCTGTGGGGATTGGATACAGCAGCAAGGAGCGTCCTCTGCTAGAAACCTTCCCTGGCACCTGGCTCTGGGGCCCTCCTTGGGGGGGTGACATCAATGTGAGACCCTCCCCCGTGCCCCCCCCCCTGCTGCCGCCTGGGCTCCTTCCCCCTGGTTCGCTGGTGGCAGGTCTGGGCTTGTTATTTTTTTGCAGCCTGCAAACCGCCTGAGCTAGATCTGGGTCCCTCGGTGCAGCCCCCCCTCGCTCCCCGATCCCGCCCCCCACATTCCAGGGGGGGGCGTTACCCCGGCTTGCTCCCTGCACCCCATTGTTCAGCCCGGGCGCTGCTCTCCGGCGTCTCTCGCCCGTGGTCCCATTTTGCAGCGTGTGGGCAGATCTGGAGATTTGGATGATTTTTTTTTTTTGGACTACAGAGTGACAGATGGCGATTCCTCCTTCCCCAGAGAGAAAAATCTCCCTGAATGCAGGCGCATGTCAATCATTGGCTCTCATGTGATAGCTCCAGCCGATGACGTGCCAACCATATGGCATTGGCATCAGAACTGGTACCCCCTTCGCTTGGTAGCGATGCCACTCTCGCCTCCTTTTGGATAGCGCACTGAAGAAAGCTGAAGCACCTTAAGGAGCCTTGCCCTAGTCCCAGAAGATGCTGGGGACAATGAAATAAGAATTCCTCCAGTTAGCTTTGAAGGTAAGTTATGTAAGAAGTGGAGGGGGCTGGGGGGGACTGGAAACTTGAATGGATAAAAAGCAACTTCCAGGGCTCGCTCTTTATTTTTTTCTCCTCCAGAACCGGCTTTATTTTATGGTAAGACCCGATCTATATTTTTTTGTTAAAGGAGGGCGGGGGTCTTGTTGAAATGCCCCCCCATTTAAGAGCGCACAGCTCTACAAAAATGAAAATAGACCAAATAAAAACTCTCTCCCATCTGTTGTCCCACCAGGGAACTAGACAGCGCTATATATCGGGCAGGAACAAAGATGAAGCGAGAGGGTTTTTTTATCATTATTTTTTAACGGAGGAAAGGTGTCTTAAAAATCAGCAGGCTCCGGCTTTAATGTTTTTGCTGGTTAAACAAAAAATGTGCACTGCGCACAGACACACACACACACACACAGACACACACACACAAAGACAACGCTAAGGAAATTGACATGAGATCGCCTGGCTGGAGCGAAAGATTCTCGCCGCGAGATAAATCTTGCAAACCAGGGAGAATTTGCTGGTTCTCGCTAGCGGGAAATATGCCCCTGCCGCAAACTCCGTAGTTTTAGCGAGACACTCCCGTGTCTGGAAGCCGGGCCGGGCTCGCAGGGGCGTTTTTACTCTTCGTTTGGGTTTTTATATATATATACCAAAAAAAAAAACCCCCAAACAAACGCACCCACCCGTTCATTGATTTGGTTTTAGTGTCAGCCTTTGAGGGGCTGATCTGGAGCCGCAGCTGGAGTGTGAATTCAGTGTCGCTGCATGCAGGGGGCTTGATCAAAACCACAAAAACGTGGCGTGTGCCGGGGGCCAGGGATCGAATGCGAAGTTGGACAGCGGGGCCGGGGTGGGGGGGTGCGGTGGGTCTGACCGGGCCGGGGTGGGGAGAAGCGGGGGGAGGTCAAAGTTATTCATAATGATGGGAAGGATCGGATCGTCTGTCGCAAGGCGGGCGAAGGGTGGAGGAAAACGGGTCTGCTCTGAACCACACGGAAGGAAAAGTTGGAGGCTGTTGCCGGGTCTTGGGCCGCAAAGAATGGAGCAGAAATTGACACCCCGGGGGAGGAAGGGTCGGCCGAGAAGGTGGGGCGGGGGAGAGAGACGCGAACGGGGTGAAATCGGTTTCCTAACATTGACGTCCCAGCCCCGAGCCGAATAAAGACGGCGGAAAATAAATTTTTAAAAAGGCAAATCATTGTTTTGGTAAGAATCGGGAGCTCCTAATGAATTGTGAACCCAGATCTCCCGAGCCAACCGGCCACCCTGGCCCGGGGTCAGTCACAAGGCGATGGGGGAAACCGATTCATTTCAATCCCGCTTCGAAACGAGTCGCCCGTTTTCACGGGGGCTCCGGGGCTGTGTTCCAGTCCACCTTGCCCGCACACTCCGCGTGTCGACCCCTGTGTGTGTTCTGCGTGGAGGGGGTTTCTCACCAGCGGAAAGTCAAGGGCAGAATGGCCACCCAATGAACCAACCCCCCCCCCCCCCACTCCCCGCTTCGTTTCCATTGCCGGCTGCACCCCTCTCCCCTCCGGTTCGGCGCGTGGGGAAGCACCAATGCAAATCGCACCCCCCCCCAATTGAATTGCTGGCCAATCACCCCCCCCCCCCCCCGCACACACACACGGGTCAGGGGCTGCGATGCAGCCGAGCCAGGGGTCAGGGGAGGGAGCCGCGGCCGGGGCGGGGCGCAGCCGAGACAATGAGCCGGGGCATTTGGGCAGGACCGTGGCTAACGTGTTTCCCCCCCCCCCCTTCTCCAGCCATCATGTTGACGAGGCTGTTCAGCGAGCCCAGCCTGCTCCCCGACGTGCAGAAATTCCCCGGCTGGGCCGAGGAGTGCGAGGAGGATGAGGCGAGCGACAAGGAGGAGCGGAAAGCCGGCAGCTGCCCGCTGCCGGAGGAGGCGCGGGACGGCTCCCTGGGCGAGCCCAGAGAGGAAGGCGAGCTAGGCGGGGACGAGGAGGAGGAGGAGGAGGAGGAAGAGGAAGGGGCGGAGGAGGCCGAAGGGGACCGGCCCAAGAAGCGCGGCCCGAAGAAGCGGAAGATGACCAAGGCCCGGCTGGAGCGCTCCAAGATGCGGCGCCAGAAGGCCAACGCGCGGGAGCGCAACCGCATGCACGACCTGAACGCGGCGCTGGACAACCTGCGCAAGGTGGTGCCCTGCTACTCCAAGACCCAGAAGCTCTCCAAGATCGAGACGCTGCGGCTGGCCAAGAACTACATCTGGGCGCTCTCCGAGATCCTGCGCTCGGGCAAGCGGCCCGACCTGGTCAGCTACGTGCAGACTTTGTGCAAGGGCCTGTCCCAGCCCACCACCAACCTGGTGGCCGGCTGCCTGCAGCTGAACTCCCGGAACTTCCTCACCGAGCAAGGCCAGGAGGCCGCCCGGTACCACGGCCCCAATTCCTCCTTTGCCCTGCACCCCTACCCCTACCCGTGCGCCCGGCTCTCCGGCGCGCAGTGCCAGTCCAGCGCCATGGGCAGCTCCCACGCCCTGCGGACACACGCCTACTGCGCCACCTACGAGACCCTGTATGGGAACGCGTCCCCAGACTACAACAGCTCCGAGTACGACGCCCCCCTCAGCCCCCCACTGTGCATTAACGGCAACTTTTCCCTCAAGCAAGACTCTTCCCCGGACCACGAGAAAAACTACCACTATTCTATGCATTATTCCGCCCTGCCAAGCTCCCGGCCGGCCGGCCACAACTTGGTGTTTGGCTCCTCCGGGATGCGCGGGGGGGTGCACTCCGAGAACATCTTGCCTTACGACATGCATCTGCACCACGACAGAGGCCCCATGTACGAAGAGCTCAATGCATTTTTCCATAATTAACCCCCTTGTGACCACTGAAATTTCATCCCCCCTCCCCCCACGACTGCACATAGCAACCCCCAACCCAACCCAACCCACGTCCATTCTGCTCTAGGGTTTAAATGTCTCCTCCGCCCCAAAACTGTGAACGTACAATTGTTAGGTGTCTCCCCTGTAACACACACACAAAGCTAGACTTTGCTCAGCTCACGGCTCTGTGTGAACTAGTATCCCCTTGACTTGTCCCCCAAGGATAGCCGACCAGAACAGAGTATACACTGACAAGAAAATTTACTTTGGTGCAATATATATATATAATGTAAAAAAAAATATTATTAAAAAAAGCTAACCTTCAGGTTTGCAGTCGATTGAAACAAGTGTCTATTATGGCCACATGGAAAGAGAGTTTTAGGGAGAAAAAAATGGAAAATTAGAAACCCCAGACAATGTTTTTTTAAAGGGCAAAATGTGGACTGTAAAAAAAAATGGAGAAAAAATGGAGAAATAAAGCAATTTTTCCTCCCCCCCAAAAGTAAAGTATATTGTTTGGCAACACATCAAAGTAAATTTTAAACAAAGCCAGCTCGTTTCTTTTTATTTATTTATGTATCAGGATGCCTTTAGAAGGGGTTATCTCAGAAAAGGGGAATTCTATATTCATTCCGAGGATTAAATAAAAGATCCCATGGAAGTGTAATTAAGAAAAAAAATGTTTGCATCTTCAAATCAGTATTTCAATGCAGTAAGAACTTTTAGAAGCAATAAAGAGGCAAACAGAAGATAAATATATATATCTATATATATCTATGCAAGTAGGTACTGAACTAGAAAAGTAAAACACAAAAGAATTCATATGGAATATTAGACTATGGACCAAGCAACTTGTTGAGGTTAAAAAAGGTGCACTTTTTGATTTGAAGGGAACTGAATGTTTACGTTCCCTTCATTGTTAACAATCAGTGACTTCAGCTTTTTTGAACACCCTTGTACCACAAGTAACATATTTTCCAAATTGTGTGTCATGATGTTTTTTACCTGTTTTAAAAAACTTTTAAAAAAAGAGGGGAAAAAAAAGATTTCTATGAAATGGCAAAAATGTTTTGTTATGCATGGGTAGGAGCAAAAAAAATGCAAATATGCAAATTATAAAGGTGGTGTGAAGAGAGCACTTATTATGCTATATATTTTAGTTGGCTATTTTTCCTATAATGAGTACTCTTTAATTTATTTCTTTATGTAATGCATTTTTAGGGGAGGGAGGGAAAAATTTGTGTAACGAATACATCCGTATAAAAATATGATATCAAGACCCAGACTGATATATCCTGGTATATTTTTTGGTGCATTGATCTAATGTGTTTCAGTATTACTTATTCCAATTTTAACGCATTATTTAAATCAGGAGACATTGTTAAAATATTTGTAAACCTGCCTACATCACCTTTAAACATACCAGCATTTTTAAATAAAAGGGAGGACGAGAATTTCTGATAACTGTTTAAAAAAAGTTTTACAAAAAAAAATGGTAGCAAAGGTGAAAATGTCTATCAGACACCAGAAGTGCTTTTTTGTGTGTTTCTGTTCAGTTTAATTAAGATTAATAAATATTTATGTCAAATGATATGCAAAAGAAAACCAGTTTCTTACAGTGATGTAATTTTTTTAAAACCAGTATTGTTTTGCTATAATCATTTACAGTCTCTCGGTTTTACATACGTCCCGAAGTTGTTCTACATTTTAGATAGCATCAGAGGGCAGATTTTAAAGGGTTAGAAATGGCATCATATTTTTTATTTTTCCTTAAATCTCTCTGACACTATTTTTTAAAACGTGAAATCAAGAATGTGATGGTGTAAGCAAACAAACTAGATATTCTGATAAACTTACCAGAAACTAGGGGGGGCGAGGGAGAGATGCTTACAAGCTAGATCAGTTTTTTAAAAAGTAAATAAATAAACTGCATGCATCAGTATAAAAAAAGAAAGTAAAATATTTTTTCCAGAATCTAAACTCGTATTCAATTGGATGTTTTCAGTATTACTCACAGTGGAAATTTCCACGAGAACTGATATCTTATGTGAAATGCACCAGTATACTCATTTGACGTTAAGAGCAGCAGTCAGTTGTGATTTGATTCAAAAGTGTAATTAACAAGCGTCCTAAGACGACAATTAATAAATATTAAATGTTGACTCTGTCATGTTTACTAGTTTACTTGAAATACTCATGCTAAATATATATCCACGAGACCCCATTCTTTCAGCCAGAGCGCTCTCCGAGTACTTTTCTGGAGTGAGGGGCAAAGGAGATCTCAAAACTACTCCACTCCCAGAAGCGTGACTTGTCTTCAAGGCAGCTGTCGATTGGCAACATGCTTAAAAATATATAGCGACTTTTGGAAGAGTCACACTCCATGCTATAAAGCTTAATGCAGTTTCCTTGTCTTGTACATCTGGCGTCTCCTTGCAACCTTTTTAAACAGTCTTTTCCCTTTCCTTTATTCTGCACGCCAGTTGCGCGATAAATTCAAAACAAAAATATCTCTAAATACTGGTGCAATGCATGCATGGTTTGCCAAACAGGGAAAAAAAAACAAAACGATTCGGGATAAGGTGCATAGGGCTTATATTTTAATATTCCGGCTTGCAGATTTTTTAAAAATATGTTATAATTATCATTTTAAAATACCCACCAGCAGCACTGATATCAAATCTCTAGATACCAGGAAGGCGCTGTAGAGATGGTGACAACAATATCACCCCCAAATAAATACAGAAACGCAATCGAGCTGGTTCTGATCGATGCGAGAGTCTGAGCCATTCGTGATGGCACCCGGAGTTACCCTAAGGGGCTGGCAAAGAAAGATCAAGCCTGTGGTTCCCTTCCCCCCCCACCCACCCCCGGGTTTGCTATTCAAAGGCGTTGTCTGAGAGCCGGGCAGCGTGTGGCCAGGCAGATCCCGGGAGCTGTCCAGAGGTCCCTGGTGCTGATCAACCAGACTCCCGTTCAAAGGGGTCTTGGGAAGCCCAGACTCCTGATCAGCAACCCTGGCCTCATTTCGCTCCTCACACTCGCCTTGGCTCACAAACCCGGAGCCGTGCCTAGGGAGGGCAGCTGGGTGACCGTCCACACGTAACAAGCCAGGCATCGGGGAGGGTTTGACTGGCGCATGGTTGGCGCCGCCAGCCGCCGCACTAAAACGTCACCCTGGCCAGCCAGGGAGAGAGCTGGAGCCTTGGCCATCCATGGAGGGGCAGGCGAAGGCCCCCCTTAAAAACACGCGGCGAGAACTACCTGATCGCTCCCTTTGGGGGAGGTCTGGGGAAGAGGTCCAAGCCAAGGGGCGCCCTTGCGACACCCCTTGCGATGCGCCGCGGAGTTTGGCCAAGATTCATAGCAGTGGGGTTTGGTTTTTTTCACCCAAAAAATTAATAAGCCATTAGGGCAGGTAGAAAGATGATCTTGAACTTGCCTGCCATTAAAAACAGAGGGGGAGGGGGAATAAATCGCCCCTTTATTTGAAGGCTAATTGAGGTTGTTTTTCTTTCTATAACGCGCTGCGGTCACTAAGCAAGGCTCGGGATTCCTGCAGGAGAGGCTCTCCTCTGCTTAGTACTCCGTATTTGGGGTCTCAGTCTCTGGGACTGGGCCTCCACTGGACTGGGCAGCTGCCCCTAGGGGGTGGGAAAGAAGAAAGAGACCTGATTCTGGGACTAGTTAGCTAGTGGCAGTCAATCTAGATTGCGCCTCGCTGGGAATTCCAGGAGCCCTGGGGCAGTTCACCCGCATCTCCCTCCCTACACACACACGCGCGCCATTTTCACCCCGCTATTTTCAAACCTTTGAATTTGAGGCGAGGAAGCAAAGGAGGAGCCCATCACCCCGCCGCGAGGATTTCTCCACAGAGCTACGTGCGGACACAAGCGAGCGGGCAGCCCCGCTCTCCCCGCAAAAGGAGCTGACCCAGGCTGGGCTTAGACGTTTTCAACTTCCCCGACAAAGCTCGCGCGGCATTTTCAAATCGCCCCGCTTTCTGTGGGTCCCGGGCCCTGTCAATTCTTAACAGACCTTGTGCTTGGGTCGCCCTTGGCTAGGAGTGTGACTACATCACACGGTGCACACCAGGAGACTGCTGTGTACACTGCGCATAGTTCTGTGTCTATTTCAGATCTGATCCATCTACTGTGTGTATAGACACGTTTCTGGTCCATCTATATCGATCGCATCTTGATGGATCATATCGACAGCCCGTAGGTAGTTAGGGCTACAGCTCCGTTAGAAACCCATCCGGGGAGAGGGGGGTGTCATGTTTTGCGGCGTGCCAGCGACCAGATGAAAAGAGAAAAAGGATTTTTGGGGGGCGGGAGCGGGGAAAATCACTGGCGATTTCTGAATCGCAGAGGGAAAGGCGCAAAGGCCGAATGAAAGGGAACAGCTCAAAGGCCAAAGGAAGGCGCACAGCTGAAGACACACTTAAGAAATTGGGTCTGGGTACAATTTGAGCCCAGAAAATGTGACCTTTACAGTTCGTACTAATTTGCTGTTTGTAGGATGGTCTGAACCCCTCCCCCGCTTCTCTCCGAAGATGTGCGGGGCAGGTGAGGGGAGATCCGGGGTTCGTTTACCCCCGGAAAGCTCCTTCCGCCAGGAAACCAACAATAACGTGTTTCAAACGTCCACCTTGGCCGGAAACGAGCTCTGAAGGAGAAACTGCTTTCCTAGCCCCCCAGGAGGGAAACCTCCCCCCGCCCCGGTCAAGAGCGCAACTTTTGAACTCTTCAGTTCAGCTCCCGGCCCCGGTCAGAAGCTTTGACGCCCGCCCGCCCAAAGGACAGCAGGAAACTGAACCCATGTGCCGCCGCTCTGACCTTTCAATCCATCAACATATCCCAGCTCGAAACAGACCCACCGCGCCCCTGCGCGAACAGCGCTGAAAATCTCATTCGCGGCGCAGGCTGCTCTGGTTCGGTTCGGCTGGAAATGCCCTGAAACCGGACGGGAAAGCTGCGCGGAAGTTTGGAAGTTCGCTCACAGAGGGGCTAATTGTGGGGCCTTTGGAAGAGGGGATCGGATGAAATCTGGGGGGTATCATTTCACCTGGAAAGCACCCAACACACACCCCGCCCCTTGGCAAAATAAAGTTTGCCTCTTTTGCGAAGTTCATTTCTTAACCCCTCTTGCCAGATCCGCCTTCCGCACGGAATCTAAACATGACCCACACCCCGTTAGCGGGTTAAGCAAACCGCTCCCCCCGCCCCCAGCTAAGGAAATTCGGCAGGATTTCATTGTTCCGGTTCAAGACTTGCCCCCTCTTGGCTTCCAATCCAAAGGGAAAATTCGAGGTTTGAATGGGCGCTTTTCCCCTTAAAATTCATTCTTCCCCCCCCCATTCATAAATGCCCAGTGAAGCGGTCGCTCAGAAATAGCCATCCCCGCTTCATGCGAAACCACCTCCGCTCCTTCTTTTTAGTTCTGGGAAGCAGATCCGAACCACCGCCCCGTGTGTGTCCCCCACTCCTGTCGCCTCTCCCGAATCACTGGAATTTATCTGGATTCCAGGCTGCCGTGCGTAGAATTATTTCCAGAGCGATGATGCAAACGTCCCCGTCTCTTCTATATTTTCAGAGGCGGGGGCAAAGAACCTTCCCCCCAAAGCAGCTATAAATAGAAACAATTTCTAGACTGGTTTTATACGGTAGCCTGAATTACAGGTAGCAAAAATTCTCCCAACAACAGCTTCTGGAGGCGAAGCAAAACCAAAAAACCAAAAAAAAGAAACAAAGTTTTGCTCACTTTCCTACCTTTCTGGGGCTGTATTTTCAAAATCACATTTTCAACCATTCAAAATGTCCCCCTTCCTAACCAGGGCTCTATAACCATCTAGCCCGGGATCTTCCCCCTGGGGCTGGATTTTTTTAAAAAGCGCTAACCTTTCCTGATCCCTGCCTGCGAAGCCAGCTCAGCGGGAACGTTTCTAGCTCGGGCGCAGGCTGGTTCCCCGAGCCGCGTTCTTCGGCTCCGCGGCGGTAAAACAGAGGTTCTCTTTTGGGAGTCTAATGCCAGGCGCTACTTCGTGCCAACTGCCAGCCAAGGGGCACCGCGGGGAAGCGGTTGGCCAGCGAGCCTGGTTCTGGGACATCTGTTCATTATAGAGCCGTTTTAAAGGGAAAGGCCCCAGCATACGTCCCTTGCACTAAACCGCCTGCGACAGCGGAGCAAAATCAGACCTGAGGAATGTACCGTGCCAGGGTCCCCTGGAAAGAGGGGTACCGTATTTACAAAGTTGGGGTGCGGTGCGGTGGGAAATAGGATTCATTTGCAAATGTTTGAAGGCTTCTGGTTTTGTTAAGTCTCTTCCCTCCCACCCCTCAATTTTTATTTTTCTTCTGACAAATTCCCAGACTTACAAATTCAACGTTTTCTCCCCCCCCCCCACAGAGTTTGGCATTATCAACTAAAATTCTCTGGGGTTTCCCCCCTTCTCCTTGAGAGCAGCTACTCTTTGTAACGACCCAGCCTAGTTCCGAATGGAAACAGCTGAGAAAATATGGGGGGGACCCCGAAAATATAAACAATATTAGCTGGCCGACAGAAAGACAGGGATTGTTTATGTCACCTCGGTCTTATTGAAAAGAGGGCAAAGATTTCCTGGTGATGGTGGGATCAAAATAACTCCACAGGATAGGGTGGATTAGGCTAAAACCCATCAAAGCTTAGATACAAGGGTGAAGGGTTTCACATGGGACCCTAAACTAGATAGATAGATATTGGGGTGTGTATGGGAATAGATAGATAGATAGATAGATAGATAGATAGATAGATAGATATTGGGGTGTGTATGGCGATAGATAGATAGATAGATAGATAGATATTGGGGTGTATATGGGAATAGATAGATAGATAGATAGATAGATAGATAGATAGATATTGGGGGTGTGTATGGCGATAGATAGATAGATAGATAGATAGATAGATAGATATTGGGGTGTATATGGGAATAGATAGATAGATAGATAGATAGATAGATAGATAGATAGATAGATAGATAGATATTGGGGGTGTGTATGGCGATAGATAGATAGATAGATAGATAGATAGATAGATAGATAGATAGATAGATAGATAGATATTGGGGTGTATATGGGAATAGATAGATAGATAGATAGATAGATAGATAGATAGATAGATAGATATTGGGGTGTATATGGGAATAGATAGATAGATAGATAGATAGATAGATATTGGGGTGTGTATGGGGATAGATAGATAGATAGATAGATAGATAGATAGATAGATAGATAGATAGATAGATAGTCTGGGTGTCTCTGAATGGCATAAAGGATTTCAAACTAGGGAAAAGATTTAGACACATAAAAATCAAGTCTGGAATCAGCCCAAATCGTTAAAAACGGAGATTTTCTTTTTCGCCTCTACCATCCACGCAGCTGAATTCTGAATATTCCTCCCGCAATATTCGAGAAACACAATTTAAATTAATTTAAAAACACTCCTTTTTCATAACAACACTAGCAGATAGCCGGCGATACCGAATCACTCAGTTGGTCTCCTTTGGTCTATTTCATCTTAAAAGTTTTATCCCCCCACCCGCCCCCACCCCAATCCCTAACTCTCTTTTAAAAGCAGCGGTAGCCAACAAGAACAGCAAATCGCCCCATGGTTCCCCCCCCCTTTCTTTTTTCCCTTTCCATGACAAAAAAGAAGCGAATGTAAACACTCCTGTATGCCAACCTACCGCCACCGTGTGCCCACTGGGCAGTGCCAGCCAAAGGGGGGGGATGATGGGAGGAGTCATTGCTTCAGTTTAAATTTCATGGCATCTGTTCATTATTATACAGTGTGGATGTTTATATGGACAGCTAAATTAAAGACAGATTTCTGCCAAAATTGCAGCTACCATAAAAAAATGATGATACAGGACCTAGAAGCTTTGCTTAAAAAAAAAACAACCTTAGAATGAGCTAGCAGGGGATTTTTTTTACTGTTGCAGTGAGTCTTGAATAGAGTGTGGGAGATGTGATATTTACCAGAATTGTGTGTGTAATAAATATAGCTGTAGAGCTGAGGTTGTTTGGAAGGGTCTTTTCTTCACATCACACTGAAAATCCACAATTCTCAGGCTCAAAGCACTGTCAGTTCTGATCATTTTTAAATCGCAGGCTCGGATTTCTTCCGATGATGGGAGGCAGCTACCAAAAAAAGGCAGAGACTGGAGAAGGGTTTGCAGGTTGTTTCTCCCAAGAATCTGAACATTTCAGTTTAAAAAAATCCACCAAGGGATTGGGTTAGAGTCATTCCCAGGTATTTTAAAATAAAATAATAATAATAAAAAGAACCTGGTGGATTTAAACCTCCCCTGAATTTGAGGCGGAAGGATGGCAGATAATATTTCTCTTTTTCCTGCCCCTTATACAGTCTGTCTCCCCCTCCCTCCATGTCCCAGCCCCCTCCTCACCACTCCAGTCTGACAGGATTCATATCAAAAGAGTTAAAACAAGGACATCTGTGCCTAGAATGACTGTGAATATCAAAACCTGCCAATGCCTGTTGGCATGAACCGAGTAACAAATGCTCGGTACTTCGGAATGCTGAGCGCTTTGGCAACTCACAGAGAGAGAGAGAAAACCCTCCCTCCTGGACCCAACTGAAACTTGCTGCCCCTGTCCCTCGTCTCGTAACCCGGCCACGTCTTTCAGGGCTAAGCGCCCCGGCGCTCGGCCTCTGCTGAGCTCCGCTCCGGAAAGCGACGTGACGCGCACACTCGGGGCACTGATGGCGGGGGGGCCAAGGTAAAACCCCCGCGGCCCCGAGGCTGGTTCCCCTCGAAGCTGGGATACTCGCCTCGGGGTCGGAGGGCCGGATCAAAGAGCGAACGAGTTACTTTTTAAAATGCCCAGTGTCCAAAATGCTAAGAAAATTAACGACGGGAATAGACAGATAAAACAGGTACAGAAAAAATACAGATAATATATAACACAGCCACACATTTTATAGTCATGGAGGAAGACACCCATATATTACTAAAGATTTAGGGATAGATAGATAGATAGATAGATATTGGGATGTGTATGGAGATAGATAGATAGATAGATAGATAAATATTGGGGTGTGGGGGATAGATAGATAGATAGATATTGGGGTGTGGGGGGATAGATAGATAGATAGATAGATAGATAGATAGATAGATAGATAGATATTGGGGTGTGTATGGAGATAGATAGATAGATAGATAGATAGATAGATAGATAGATAGATAGATAGATATTGGGATGTGTATGGAGATAGATAGATAGATAGATAAATATTGGGGTGTGGGGGATAGATAGATAGATAGATATTGGGGTGTGGGGGGATAGATAGATAGATAGATAGATAGATAGATAGATAGATATTGGGGTGTGTATGGAGATAGATAGATAGATAGATAGATAAATATTGGGGTGTGGGGGATAGATAGATAGATAGATAGATAGATAGATAGATAGATAGATAGATATTGGGGTGTGGGGGATAGATAGATAGATAAATAGATAGGATTATACCTTATTTTCTGTATGTAGGTCACTTTATTCTACCTATATACAATATGTACATCCACAAAGATATATGTATATATAGATGAAGAAGGAATTTATATATACAAATTATAAATGAGGGTGATGTCTGTATTATGTATGTGAAGTAAGAGTTCTATCTACTCAAGTGTATGTCCATATGATATCTAGATACATAGAAGTCTAGCTACATAAATACAGTGAGGGGGTGTAACTTTATTTCTACTTATTTAGAGACAATATGTTGTACTCATAACATATAGCTATATATATATATGGGTGACATCCATTATATAATACACCCTCGCATACGTTATCTCTGGATTATAATATGCTGTGTATTCACACATCTAGCAATCACAGACCCTGCATTCTTTCTAGCCCTGGGTAGATATATACTCTGCGTGTCTACAAATGTTACAGTCAGATAAATACAGATCTAATGGATTGCAGACAATCATAGAAATGCAGGGCTAGAAGGCACCTGAGAGGTCATCAAGTCCAGCCCCCTGCACCGACGTAGGACAAAATAAACCCGGACTCCCATATACACACCCCACATTCTTTATTTGTGTAGCACAAACACACCCGCAGATTTCATCCTATCTTTACGCATCTAGCTAATGTATGACGCGGCGATACAATCCGCACCCGGTGTGTCTCAGGATTGTAGCTATATCGGCGTGTCTACACCTCGCATGTCCATGTCTAGTACAACTGATCACCCAGGACGCCTCCATCAGCCCCTCTTTATCGGTACACGTTGGCTTGTATCCAGAGACACCTGGCTCATCTAGAGATGTGCGCACATGGAAATCACACACACGTGCATACATAGGTGTATACACCGCCCCCCCAGGACTCACACCAGGAGAGGGGAACTATGTATCTACACTCCTGGGCCAAAACCTCAGCATCGCTCCAGTGAGTTAGCGGAGTTACACCCTGGCGATCTCTCGGCGGGGGGACAGAGACACAATTTATTACACAACCACAACACAAACCCCATTCCCTCTTTACCAAGGGCTCTTCGTTTCTCTCTCTAATTGCACACCTAGGCACAACTCGCAGAGCTCACACGAGGTGTATACAGAAGGGAGGCGACCCTCCTATGTGTGGGTGCGTTTGTGTTGCTCACACTTCCATATAATACACACACACACCCCTCTCGCCATCCATCGGTCTCTCTCCCCTGTCTCCCCCGACTCTGCGTCTCTCTAAATCCACATTTGGATGTGAGACTGGCCCGGCTTGCATTTTCCCAGCCAAAAAAGCAGGCTGCTTTTCGCCAAGAAAATGAAGCTTTCTCCAGGGGGAGTCGAGCGCCACTCAGTGCCCGGTGCCAGCTGGGGGGGGGGGCGGTGGGGGGAGATGGGGGCTCTAAGGAGGAGTCTCGCTCGCATCTAAAATTCCAAGACATCTGTTCACTATATAAGTCAGATCCCGCTCTGGTTCAAGGCTCTGCAATCCGTGTCTCAGCCTCCAGCCCTTGTCAATATCTCCGGGAGCCCAAAGATTGGGGTGTGTTTGTGTAGGGGGGGAAACCCCATTCCAGAAGGACTCCCCGCTTTGTACACTGGCCGAGAGCTGTGGAAACGGGTTGATCCGAATCGCGGGAGCTGGGGGCGGTGGGGGGGGGGCACCCACTCACAATTGCGCTAGAGGGGAAGTCGAGCCATCTCGTTAAGGATGCGAGGCTCTTTCCCGAGCTGGCAAGGGGGTTTTTTTGGCACGGTTGCCACGAAAGGTTAGAGGACGAGGCTTTCAGTGGCAGCCAGAATCAATTAGTCGGTGGCCCTGTTATTACCAGTTTAATTTGGATAAAGGCTTAAACACACAAGAAGCCACTGACTGTTGCATCTAAAAAGGATCAAGGCTGGAGCTGGGGGGGTGGGGAGGCAAACATGGTGGATCAGAACTGGCTGGGAGCACAGGGGGAACCGATCCCCCTCTCCCAAGGCGAGGGGAGGATGGGTTTGGGAAGGGGATACTGTATAGCTAAGGAAAACCGAGGAGATCAACTCCCGCGTTGGCGTTCAGTGCTCTGGGGTTGACTGGGAAATCCACTGGACCAGAAAGAAACAAAGCAATTAGACACTCGCTCGCCTAGTGGGCTCCCTTGTAATGTTCTTATTTTACGCCAGGAGGTTTCCGACCCACCTCAGAGGAGGGACCCCCGGGTGGGAGGACAGGGGCAGCCCAGAGCTCCGGGGGACATTTTATAGCTAGATCTACCCTGCGCTTTGTCAGAACTGTCCCCTTTGTAAGTGTCAGTCCCGAGGCAGCTGGGGCAGCCGGTAATTGACCAGGGCAGGGGGGATTTCGGGGCAGTTCGGCTCTCCTGCAACTGACGAGAAGGCGAGGTGAAAGAGGGTTGGTGTTTTTCCCCCACAACCGCCGTGGGAAATTCCGGACTTTCCTCCTTCCGAGAGGCCTTTTCTCCACTGATCCGGTCAGTCCCAGCCAGCATAGCTCCGGTCTCTCCGGCCAGGCGGGATATTTACCCGCAGACCCCACGGCTTTGGGGCCGGGGCCGGGAATGGATTGACTAGCCGTGTTTGAATCGCACAGATCTCGTTCCTGCTGCCGGGCAGAGCTCGTGGGACGCTTTGGAGGGTGAGTTTAGTTTCAAGCGGACAGATTTCAGACCCGGTGCCGGCGAATAATAAACACCCCCCACCCTCCTCCCGCACCTTCACTCCGCCAAATAATGTAGAGCCAAGAAATGATCTTTTATGGGAGCCACAAACCGCAGGCCCTGCGAGTTCCAGCGTCAGCTAATGCGACGGTGGGCCCCGATCCCGCAGCGGCGTAACTTTCCGCGCTGTGCGGTCCCCGTCGGGGGAAATCCTGGCCCCGCCCAATGTCGCCCAGATTTCAGCATTTGTCCCCATGGCGCGCACCGCGAAGTAGGGGGCCAAGCGCTGGCGGAGGCGGGCCAGAGCCATTTCTGCCCCCCCGCCCTTTGCAGCTAGAGGCAGGGGGACGAGGAAAGTGAGCTGGGAGCCCCCCCACACACACACACACCCCGAGATCTGGGCGCTCCGCAAACAGGAAAGTGCCGAATATCCGGCGCAGGTTTCAGTTCTTGGCTCTCTCTGGGCTGCAGCCTCCGGTCTCCCTGGCCGGGGATGCGCCAGGAGCAGGTGCTGCCCACCTGATCAGCGGTCCCCAGGCAGCCGCGCGAAGCCTGCTAAGGGGGTTCCTGCCACGCGGCCAGGGCCTGGCTGGGTTTTTTAAAGGCACAGGAACCCCCTGGGCAGGGGAGCGGGATCATTGGGAGACCAAACCGGCTCCCCCCTCTCCGAGAGGCTGCAGCCCAAACCTTTGCCGGCCTCGCTGCGTCATACCACCATGGCGGGCTGGCCCGTCAGCCGCCGATCCAAAGCAGGGAGCTGGGGCCGAGTCACCCCCTTCCTGGGAGCTCAGCTGCCTTTAAACCCGCTTCGCGACCCCTGGCGTCCAGAGCCCCGCAGGGTGTGTCTACACGGCGCTGGAAACCCAGGGCCGTGGGACCCACCCAGGCTCCTTGGCTCGGCGGTTCCAAACCGGCGCGTCAGCCTCCACCCTGCCTTGCAAACCTGGGTTCACCCGGGTCTCACAGCTGCCTCCTGACTGGGGTGTGCGGCTTGACCCGCGTCCACACTGCACCGTGACACGGCTTTGACTCGAGTCACAGCGGGACTCGGGACTCTGAGCCCCCCCAGCTGAGCCCTAGGAGCCGGGTCCCGACTGCTCACTGACCCAAGTCAGAGCGATTTGTGTGTGGACACAAGGGGCACTTGGGTTCAAACCTGAGTCAGAACCCGGGTGTAGTGCAAGTGTAGACACACCTGCAGGGCCAGGGTGAAAAGCCCATAGGCCTCAGGACTGCTCTGACTTCTGCTCTGCGTCCCATGGTCCATCCCCACGGTCCGTGGGAAGCAGAGAACAGCTGCAGTGCTGGGAACACCCTCATGTGCCCTACACCCCTGCTCAGGGGGAGGTTTCCGCAAGCAAGCCGCATAAAGGGGCCTTAACACGACTGAATGAGGCCTTGGGGCAGACGGTTCACACGTGTTGACCGCAGCCAAAGATAAACTAAATCTACCCTGGCATATGGGGGCATCTCCTCCCGCATCTACCCTCTGCTGAGCCCAGCCCTGGGTTTTAGCCCCAGCCCAGGGCTGAGGAGGCGTGCAAAGCGCTGTGATCCCCAGGGGCCTTGGCAGCCCTGGGTTTTTGTGTGCGTGTGTGAGAGAGGGCGGCCTGGACAAATTGCAGAAAGTCCAGAGAAGAGCAACAACAAGGATGAAAGGTCTAGAAAACATGACCAATGAGGGAAGGCTGAAAAAAATTGGGTTTGTTTAGTCTGGCAAAGAGAAGACTGAGAGGGGACATGATAGCCATTTTCAAGTACCTAAAAGGTTGTTACAAGGAGGAGGGAGAAGAATTGTTCTTCTTAACCACTGAGGATAGGACGAGAAGCAATGGGCTTAAACTGCAGCAAGGGAGGTTTAGGTTGGACATTAGGAAAAACTTCCTCACTGTCAGGGTGGTTAAGCCCTGGAATAAATTGCCTGGGGAGGTTGTGGAATCTCCATCATTGGAGATTTTTAAGAGCAGGTTGGACAAACCCCTGTCAGGGATGGTCTAGATAATACTTAGTCCTGCCATGAGTGCAGGGGACTGGACTAGATGACCTCTCGGGGTCCCTTCCAGTCCTATGATTCTATGCTTCAGCCAATTTATATTTGTGTGTGTGTGTGGGGGGGGGGGGGGTAGTGGTTGCAAATTGCACATGGGAAATGTCCATTTTGTTGCTACTTAAAAGCTGATTTACAGCCCCATGTCACCAGCCTTGGTTTGGCCTGAATCCCTCCCCTCACATGCCCATTTCTCTTGGCAGCTTGGGGATGGCCAGGCTTGGGGGAGGCCTGTATGCCATCAAAGTAGCTCTTCTCCCCCTCCCCCTTCTCTCTCTCTCTCACTTACTCTCCCTCCCAAGTGACTTTAAGCAGCCTGTTCTTCATGCTGGTGCTCACAGCTGTAACCCATCTGCTTTGATTGAACATTGACAGTGATGAGACAGGAGCGCGGCTTGATGCATCCTGCCTGCCTTGTGCTGACTGCGGCAGGAGGGAGGGGCCTTTATTATTAATTATTATTATTTGTACGGGGCTTGCATCTTTTGGGGGGTGAGAGGGGACCAGGCTAGTAAAATCAGGGTGCCCTCAGTGGGGGGAAAATTAAAGGGATCTTAGCTTTCCCTCCAGCCTCTTAGCTTCCTCTCTCTGGCAGGGACCTGACACACACACACAAATGTCTAGCGCCTTAAAGAAAGAAGACAGGTGGGCTTGACACAGGTGGATGGGTTTGTAGGCAGGGGAGCCGCGGTAGAGGAGAGGAATGCAAAAGGTTCAGAGGGACTGGAACTGGCTGCGTCTCAGCCGGACCCAGGCTGCCCGCCCCTGTAGTATTTCCCCCAACGGCTCTGATGAGCAAGATCGAGGCTCCGAGCCTCACGTGGGATGCGGGTGTCTGGATCAGGCCCAGCAGAGGCTGGTGACATTTGGAAAGCAAGGAGGCGAAACTGACGCACCAGAGATCAGGCGGTGCACGACTCCTCGCCTATCCCGGCCTTGCGGTCCTGAATGGGGGACGGGGCCTTCTCCTTCCCGTGCCGGGGTATTCGAGATCTGGCAGAGATGACTGCAAACGCGTTCACACAAGGGGCGTCAATGGGGCTGCTCACAGGCATGTCTGCTGGATCAGGGCCTGGTTTCTTAAAGGGGCAGGGAATCAGGTTGTGGGGAAATGCCCCCCCTGAAGGAGGGGACACCTACACTGCAAAGAGTGTGTGTGGTTTCTGGGGACCTCAGGGAACCCATCAGAAAAGGGTGAGGGGGATTTCATCCCTCCTGTGGATTCCTGACTGGGGCCAGGCAAAGGGAGTACAGTATCCCCCCATGGGAAGTGTTTGGTTTTGATTCCACGAGGCTGCCTTTTTAACTCCTATGACATTCCAAGGGGGTGAGCTCTGCCCAGTCCTGGCACACAACCGAGAGATGCAAACAGAAAGACTCATGCTGGAAGGCTACAGCGCTAGCGCCGCTTGATTTCTTAGAATTCAGAGCAATGATGCACAAGAATGCCAAGTCAGAGAGAGACAAAGCAGGCTGCTCCCTAAAACAGAGGCACAGCTCAGCCCATCTTATTCTAGGCTGGCTGGCTGACAGCTGACTGACTGCTTCCCTGCAGTGCCCTCTAGCCAGCCGATAGGACCAGGAAATCCCTGAGGATTTAAAGTGATAGCTCTACAATTGTAATACGGTTTTCAACATACCACATCCCCTTTCCTAGTGGAGAGGACAGGAGGGTTGTGCCTCGTTTTTATTTGTATGGCAATAACACCAGGTGGACCCAGGCAGGATCAGGCCCCGTGAAGAGATGTAGTCAGAGACAACAACCCCATGAACAGTTTACAATGTAACATACTGATCCGCAGGTGGCCCTGGTCTCATTGACTGTGGATCTAATCCAGGGATCTCAAACTCAAATTACCATGAGGGCCACATGAGAACTTGTAAATTGGCCTGAGGGCCGCATCACTGAAACCTTTTCATACAATGATACAAAAGTATAGTCAACAATGAAAAAAATGAAGAGTAACAGAGTATTCTATTAAAAGTCAATGTATTAACTTTTTTAAAACTGTAATGCAAAGAGGGGTTTTAATAAAATATAAACACTCAGTAATGTTTGGAGCTTGGCTGCCAGTGGAGTCGGCGCCTATGGCGGGCTGCAGGAAATAACTCTGCGGGCCGCGTGTTTGAGACCCCTGATCTAATCCCAGGGTGGAAGGGCTTGAGTTAGGTCTTTGCTTCCTGCGATTAATGCTCGTGACCCCACTCAGTCTCTATTATCTGGGGGCTGGGAGAGGCTAAGTGAGAACTGATGCCATGGCAGAGAAGGGACACAAGAGAGGAGGGAGGAAGAAGGCGAAAGGGAGGCGGTGTTGCCTAGTGGTTAGAACACTGACTTGGGACTCCCTTAGGTTCTATTCCTGGCACTGCCACTGGCCTGCTGGGGGACCTTGGGCAAGTCACAGCTCTGCTCTGGGCCTCAGTTTCCCCATCTGTAAAATGGGGGCTAAAGATACTGACATCCTTCATGATGTGTTTTGAGATCTATGGATGAAAAGGGCTAGATAAGAGTTAGGGGTTATTTTTCCCTAGCCCCTCCCTCTCCTCAGGGGCAGCATCGATAGGTTAGCAAGTTCTGTGCTGCCATGACAGGTGTAGGGGGGCTGTTCTGGGTTCAGTCCAAGGGACTCTGGTGGCTCATCTGTGAAACGAGTTGGGGAGGTCTCAGTCCAGTTCCCAGTGGACAGAGCCAAACCCACCCTCCTGACTGGCCCTCACTGGCCCCCTGGCTGGGCAGCCTCAGTAGAGACACTGAGGACCACATGGGCCATGAGAGTGAACCGTGCCTTTGGCCTCAAGCCCGGAGCTGGTGACTCGGGGGAGGGGGAGTTGCTGGTGCCTGTGCGGTACCCACGCTGGGAATAAGCAGAGCCCTCCCGTCAAGCCAGCACCCGACCTCACCTAAAGGCTCATACTGGTTAAGGAGAGTGGAGGACCTGGGTTTGATGCCTGGCTGGAGCACAAGTGCCATGAGTTAGCTGGCCTCAGCCTGTGCCACAATGGGCACACCCCTGTCTTCAAACTGCACCACGCTATGGCAGGCTTCAAGCAAGGCCTCCCGAGAGCAGGCAACTGGCTGTAAATCCGGATTAAGGTGCCTTGGCAGAGGTTCGGGGTGGGGCTGCTCCAAACAGGGCTTGCGTCTCGTTCTGATCATCTAGTCTGACCTCCTGCTAAACAGAGGCCGGAGAGTCGCTCCCCAGCCCCGCGGGCTAATCCGACACGCTGTGTCCGTATCTTTTACAAACACCCCCAGACTTGGTTTGAAGACTCCAAGTGTGAACTTGCCCTGCCCCAGGGGAAGCTGCTCCAGGGCGAACGTCCCTCACTATTAAACATGCCTCTGATTTCCAGGTTGAATTTTTCCGACTTCAAATTCGGGTTATTCGATCTCAGTCACTCTTTGTCTGCTCGGTTAAAGATCCCTTTACTATCCGTTCTCTGCTCCTGATGTCGGTGCTCATAGACCACGATAGAGCCACTCAGAACCTTCTCTCCAATAAGCTACATCGACTGATCTTCTCCCATTGCTCACCAATCCAGCCAGGAGCGCTTCTCTGCAGCCCTCTCCAGTTTTCCAAGCTGACCCCTGGCAGCTGTAATCAAAGCCAATCCCCGGTCTAGGTGAAGCCAAAGCTAGTCAAGTGAGGCTAGTTCTTTGTCCTCACCTTTCTGGTTGAGGCTGGGAGAGACTGGAATTGTGATGGTCATTTGTACGGAGAGAAAGTCCTAGTCTCCTTTCAGGCTCTTGCTCCAATTTGAGACCCGTTGTACTCAGCGGGCGATGGAAATTGGACCTAGAGCCAGATCCTTAGCTGGTGCAAATCGGTGACACCAACAGAGCTCTGCTGATGGACACCAGCCAAAGCTCTGGCCCCCGTCTCAGACCTTTTCAGGAGGCAAGTCGGGAGGAGCTCAGCACCTTGGAAAAAAATCAGACCCTTCGGTGCCGTTGCTGTGTTTTTGACCCGCACTCCCTGCATGGCGGTGCTCATTCTGAAAAACAACAACAATAAACGCCACTTGCTAAAATAAAGAGGCAGCCTCCCTCCTGGCTTGTTCCGGCGAATGCATCGATGTGATAAGTAACATGAAACCATCAAATTCCAAATGGTTCGTTCAACTATTATTAATGCTCAACACACACCCGCACACTTCCCTGCACTCAACGGCGGCTGCAGCTTCGCCGGGGCCCAGTAACGTATTGCTCCCAGCAGTGTCTTGGGCCCTGCAGCTCTGGGAGGAGAATGCCAGTGCCAACAGCTGGAAGAACAGTCTGGAATGCCCGCTCGAGCGCAGGAAGCGGGGCGTAATGGTGGCGCTCAGTCAGCCCAGCGTTAGCAGCCTTTGTGCGTTATTAACAAACCACCGCGTGCCGCCGAGGGGGCATTCGCTGGACAGTCCCCTTCTGATTTCAATTTCGCAGGGATCCCTGTCGGACACGGTTGTTCTGTCCTGCAACGGGATTTGCACGGGGCCACCTGGCCTCCGCACGCAGCGTCTGACCTACAGCATGTGCAGAACAGGGAGCTGGCAACACTTAGGTGCTAATCCTCCGAGTTGGATCACAAGTGCCATGAGTTAGCCGGCCTCAGCCTCTGCCATAATGGGCACACCCGTCTCTCCATGGGTAATCATAGAATCATGACCTACAGCCAGATCCTTAGCTGGTGCAAATCGGTGACACCAACAGAGCTCTGCTGATGGACACCAGCCAAAGCTCTGGCCCCCGTCTCAGACCTTTTCAGGGGGCAAGTTGGGAGGAGCTCAGCACCTTGGGAAAAAAATCAGACCCTTTGGTGCCGTTGCACCTTAGGAGGTCATCTAGTCCAACCCCCTGCTCAAAGCAGGACCAATCCCCAATATTTGGCCCCCTGGAGGATTGAACTCACAACCCTGGGTTTAGCAGGCCACTGCTCAAACCACTGAGCTATCCCTTCCCCCACCTCCCCGTGGGGCTGTCTACATGGGGGACTTCGGTCAGCTTCACCATGTTGCTCAGGGGTGTGGATTTTTCACACCCCTGAGCGATGTAGTTACCCCGACCCATTTCCTAGTGTAGCCCAGGCTGTGACCTGACTCATTCCGGGATGCCGGGGCCAGGCGGCTGGACACACGCAAGCCTCTTAGCCTGTAATGCCGGCTCCTGTGCATGCTCAGTGCAGACCTCTCCCCCACAACTCTGCCTGGCCTCTGCTGCATCCCTTAACGGCTCACAAAATAATCCGGGCCTCAGTTTCCCCAGCTACAAAACAGGAGTAACCACCATTACTCAGCCATTTTGCAGGGGTGGGAACCAGCCGGTTGCTTGGGCGTTGGTGATGGATATATGGTTCGGCGAAAGGCAGCGAATGACTGTCGGCGCCCGTGATGGAGAACAGGCACCCGCCCCCCTTAGCGCCGGCCGCGGCCTCTCCTCTCCCGGGCAGGATTCTAACTGGGCCTCCCAACCGGTCCCTCTAGCTAGAGCGTTGACCGGGCACCTGTCACCATAGCAACTCAGGGGCTTGGGCCTAGAGTTTCCAAAGGAATTAGAGATTTTGGGTGCCCACCTTGAGATAACTCAATGGGGGGGCTGATTGGGGGGGGCCCTCTGCAATTCCTGGAAAATCAGGCCTCTTCAAGGTGTCTCATGCTTGGGCGCCCTCCAAAAAAGAGCCCCCCCTCCGCCCCAATCCTAGCCCCCTTTTCAAACTTCGGCCATAGACGCTAGTCCCCACCCAGGGGAGTGGAGACAGAGGAAGGGGGTGACACTGGGAGCTGCCCCACTGTACTGAGCTCAATAGGGTGGCCCTGTCGTAGATTTAGACACGATGGAGACCTCAGGCAAAGGAGTGGGGGGGGGGGTCTGTATATGTTTGGGGGGCGGGGGCGCCGTCTGCCCCACGGCAAGGGGAGGCTCAGCAGCTTGCCGCCGCTTTGACCTGCCCTCTGCACCTCGTGGCTTTAGGCCTTGGCCCGCCCCCGTCCCTGTCCCCCCCCCCGCAGGCCAGACGCAGCCCCCGTCTGCTTGGCTCTGGCACCTGCAAGGCCAGGAGGGGGCGAAACCACCCGCGTGACTCTGCATCGCTGGGAGTAGCACGGCGGTGTTAACAGCTGTTCCTTCAGTTCTAACCCTGCTAATATGGCAGCAACATTGCCAGCCCGGAGAGCACAGGAGGTGCCTTGGTGAACGCCAGAGAGACAGAACAGTAGGATCCAGACCAGATTCCTGCTCCACCATCCTTACAGCAGGCAGAGATTTTTCTAAGACCCCCCCCCGGGTCCATTGTCAAACCTCCCCCCCACCCCCCATGCTCTGATCTTTTTTCCAGGCGATCTTTGCAATGAGCCAGGGAAGAACGAAATCGGGGAGGGGAAACGTGACCCTCCCAGATCTCCAGCAGGACAAGGATGCGACTCCCATCCAGACGAGATCAAATAAGCCAGGACTGGCTGACAGATGTCCACACATCCCCGTCTCGCTAATGAGCGGCGCTCGGGCCCAGGGCCCTCGCCGTGTGAGAGGGGGAAGAAAAGAGAGCGAGGTGGGCTTCGAAGAGGGGGTCTGCGGAGCTGGCTGAGGGGTGGCCCCTGGCGTCCGGCCACAGGAAAAGAGCCGATATCTGACACGGGGGCGGCCCGTTCCAAAGCCAGAAGGGGTCGTTCTTCCCGGGGGTCTGTCAGGGGTGAGGATTGGCGGGATGGTCTGCGGTGCCCAGCCGGGGGAGTGAACCCAAAGGAGGGAAGAGAAGCTCCCCGCTTCAGTGCCAACCCTGGAGGTAGCTCCCACCACCCTCCCCACAAACATACAGGCCCCATCAAAGCCAGAGTCTGAGCCCCGCAGGGACCGCGGTCAAGCAGCATCCATACTAGCGTGAGCGAGGTCTGCGGTTAGTGGAGAGGGACTCCAGTGGTGAGGCAGAGCTGAGCTGCCGAAGGAGAGGTAACCGTTCGTCACCACCGCGTGCTGGATTCAGTGGGACATGGGGCGGATGGGGTTCCTTGAGTTCAGAGCTGATGTCCTAGCCCACAGGGGAACTCATTTCATGGAGTTCAGCCTTTCGGCGCTTTCCGTCTCAGGCTCTTTTTCCCCAGCGCAGCGTTTTGCCTCACTCGGTACGATACTCCCGGCACTTCCCTGCGGGCTGCAGTGGGAGCCATTGAAGGCCGGGCTCTTGCCGCCAGGCCGGTCCTGGGATAGTAGAGAGACGAGGTGGGTGCGGGAATATCTGGTATTGGGCCGACTTGTCAAGAGCAGGTGTTGTATTTTGCTGCTGAATGTGCGTTGGTGGGGTTGTGAAGGGGCCGTTTGCACTTTCCTGATCCTGGACCCAGTTCTAGGCCAGCCTTGTCCCGGTGTAATTTAGAGCAGCCTCGGGCCTTCTCCAAACTCTACTGGTAGGGGCGATGCCCCTGCTGAGGAATGCCAGGGCGCATCCTCACTCTGACCCTGCCTGCGTTCTCCCAGCTGTGCCCCCTCCCCCCACCACCACCAGGGACTGGTAAATGAGCAGCTGTAGAGACAGCTAAACCGGTGGGGGCGGGGGAGGGGGGCATTGTCAGCTGGCTGGATTCACTTTCTTTCCACCCCTTTGCCCCACCGGTGTGTAGTGAGTGACCCTGAGGCCTTTTGGGAACTCAAGGACACAGATCCAAAGCCAACGGACTCTCGACCCCGGAGAGGGTGACGCGTACCTTGCGTCCTCCGTGTCTCCCCTGCCCCTCCCGTAGCAGCCTGAATCTCTGGAATTTAGGCACCAAATGGGTTGAATTAGGATTATTATCACAGCTGTTCCAAATGTAATTAGTTTTGCTCTGAGTTTGTTTGCTTTGCCGGGATTATGCAGCACTCCAGCCTATGCTACCGGCTCTAACTTTAGAAAGGCTTAATTACTCTACTAAAGAGGATGGTGGGTTAATGTGATGATTCCAAAGGTGTGTTTTTCAATTACCTTTAACGGAAAGATTTATAGTCAAGTGAAATTCAATTAGGTGTGTGCAAAAGGGCTGGTCCGCGGGAATCGCCGGCGCCCAGGCAACAGGCTGGCGGGGTGAGGTCTGGGTGCCTGGCTCCGTTTCACTGCATGGCAAGAGACCCCCGAGCAGTCCCCGTGAGCCCTCTGAGTCAAGGAACTCGGGAGAGACAAGCCCACTGTGATTATTACGGTCACACCCAGAGGCCTTCACCAAGATCAGGGGCCCGTTGCGCTCCGTGGAGCACAAACACGGAGTGAGGGACAAGCCATCGCCCACTTGTTACAGTTTCAAACCAGCCCCTTCGGGCTTTGTCCCCGGCTCACCTCTCCATAACCTCCCCACCCACCAAACCCTTGTTGCCCAGGGTGGCACAGCCCGGGTGGTAGGCCCCTGGGAGATCGGCCTTGGACATTCGGGTGCTTTCCCTGCAAGGCTCTGCCAACGAACCTCTGCTCTGAGCTGCAGACCCCCCCGCCCCCCCGCTATTCCAGTCACAGGCTCCCTACACCCAGCTCTGCCATCGCCCCTCCACCCCACCCTGAGCCCCTCCCCTGCAATTCCAGCCCTGCACCCCCCATCCCACCCTCAGCCCCTCCCCATGCAATTCCAGCCCTGCACCCTCCCTCCACCCCACCCTCAGCCCCTCCCCATGCAATTCCAGCCCTGCACCCCCGCTCCATCCCACCCTCAGCCCCTCCCCCTGCAATTCCAGCCCTGCACCCCCGCTCCATCCCATCCTCAGCCCCTCCCCCTGAAATTCCAGCCCTGAACCCTCCCCTCCACCCCCCCTCAGCCCCTCCCCCTGCAATTCCAGCCCTGCACCCACCCCTCCACCCCCCAGCCCCTCCCCCTGCAATTCCAGCCCTGCACCCTCCCTCCACCCCACCCTCAGCCCCTCCCCCTGCAATTCCAGCCCTGCACCCTCCCCCATCCCATCCTCAGCCCCTCCCCCTGAAATTCCAGCCCTGCACCCACCCCTCCACCCCCCCAGCCCCTCCCCCTGCAATTCCAGCCCTGCACCCCCCCTCCACCCCACCCTCAGCCCCTCCCCCTGCAATTCCAGCCCTGCACCCGCCCCTCCATCCTGACCCACAGCCCCGCCTTTGATCAATCCTGCCAGTGCACCCTCATCCCAATCTTCTATTTCCCCTGTTATCCCAATCCTGGATGCACACCCCCCGACACACCCTGCTTTGCTCAGTCCTGTCCTGCAGCCCCTTTCTAGTCCAGTTTTAGTCTTAGGCCCTGCATGGCAGCTGCTGACTATGGCACGTTGTGCGGTGGCATGGCTGAGCTGAGACCACTGTTCCCTCTAAGCTGTGCGCGCGCACACAGATTCTAAACCCCGCGCACACGGCGAAACACCGCGCGCACAAAAATTTGCACAGAAGCACAACAATTTGTACAGAAGACTTTTTTTGCTCACACGGCCTGTCAAAAATTTGAGGGAACATTGGTTGAGACCACCAAACTCATCCCACTTGTGACTTCCAATCCCGCCTTAGAACCGAGGCCTCCGGGGAGATAAATCTAGCACAGCCGCCGGTCGCCCCCTCCGCTCTCCTCCCTGGGCTCCAGCCTCAGGCAGTAATAGCCCCTGCAAAACTATTGCTCATGACTCCCCGGACTCCTCCGAGGCAAAGCAGCGAGGCCCTCGCAGGCTGGGCGGAGTTGTCAGAGCGGCCTGGGAGGGGCAAAGCTTGAGGTCTGAAGTCTCATCTCGGGGAGCTCCGCTGATAGAGTGGCTCAGAATCCCGCCCCCCCTTCGGGTTCATTTGCAGGGCCACGTCTTTATTTCTGGGACAGTTAAAACAAACAAACACCCACCCCCCCAGCCTCTCTTAGCACAGCCACTGTCAGCTAAAGAACCTGGCGTCTAGGATTGGGGGGGGGGAGGTGTGTGTGTGTGTGTGTGTGTACGTACACACATGCCAGCTACGGGGCAATTCATTTACAAAAGCGGCTGCAAAGATTGTAAAAAAAAAAAAAAGGGGGGGGGAGGGAGGCGGTGGGAAATAAAAAGGTTATTTGCATCTTTGGAAAATACCTTGGGGAGCGTTTGCTAGCAACGTAGAGTGGAGCTTTTTATTAAAGTTGCCAAAAATTTGTGTTAGCTAATGGCTTCTTAATTCTGTCTAAAATGAGAGAAGGAAAATTATGCTATTCATCTTGTATTGGTTCGAAATCACATCTGACAACTAATCGATCATACTGTGGAACATTAACTCTTTGGATCGGGGCCCAACTTGCTCTCTCTCTCTCAATCTCACTCGCTCGCTTTTGGCGTTAATTTAACTACTTTACTGCTGGTATTTGGCAATAGGTGCCAGGGCTTTGTGTGGTGTGTGTGTGTGTGTGTGTGTTGAATTATTTGCCTCTCATTTATAGCTGGCTTGTTCCATTTTGTTGTGATTATTTCCCCCCCCCCCCCCCCGCACCCCTGTCTTCTAAACCCATGGCTATGCCTCTCCTCCCTTGGCTTGCCAATGATTTGATGGGTGACCTTCACCTGACCTTGCTTCCTCCCACCCCTGCTATAAAAGGCGGGTAGGGTTTGGTCCTCTGCTGCCCTGCTCCTTCGGCCCACTGCTCCGCTACCCTGCGGTTGGGCCTTCCCTCACCGTCATCCTGCAGCGTATAGTGTCATTTACAGCAGTGCAAAAGTGGAATCCAAATGAAAGTATTTCACGCCCCCTTGGGGTGACCAGAGACGTCCCAATTTTCGGGACCGAGACGCAACAGAAAAGCAAGCATCTGTATGGGGGGGCTGAGTCAGCGCCTCGTTAATTCAAACGTTTGTCTCTGAAATTTCCTGCTGCAATTTCTGAGAAGCTGGGGGCGGGGGAAATAAAGTGGTGACATTTTTCTCCCCAATTTGTAATTTTAGCCAAAATTTCAGTGAATCCCAACTTTAACACTTAACTAGGAAAAAAAGTCCCAAATCGAGAAAGAGTGAGTGTGAGAGCGTGTGTGTGTGTGTGTGTAAAAACACTGGAAAGTGTGGCAAAAGGTTTCATCCGAAATGTGGGAAAATACCTTGTGTGCGCATGGCACTGGAAAAGAAGGAACACTGCTCTGGTTAACACCTCTCTGCAAGGAGGGTGAGGAGTTCATCCAGGAGATTTTTCAAAGAAGGGTCTGGAGGGAAATTCTGGGGAGCGGGGTAGGGGAAGGGCTGGGGCACGCACAGGCCTGCAGGGCAGAACTCAGAGACACAGAGAGACCCAAACCCTCAGCGGATGTAAATCAAGGCATCTCCCCCACCGCAGAGACCTACAGTGATTTACACCGGCTGAGATCTGGCCTCACCGCAGCGAGGATGATTGCATTCAAGCGGCATCATTTCCTCTCCCCGTTTTGACTGGCAGATGGGACCAGGGAGGTGACAAGAGGCAGGTCCTGCGTAGATCAAAAGGGTCTGCGTGGATCCTGAGTTGCAGCTGAGTAATGCGGCCTGGTTCTTGGTGCAGGAGTGTGTGTCCCCCCCACACACACACACTAGCCTGCCGAGGGGGCAGAGGCAGGCAGAACAAGCGCCCGAGATCCTTGGCTCCCTCCCCCCCCGGCCCCCACATCCTTGCAAAACTGTTTGTCGCAAAAATCCGTGGCCGTATGTTGCCTTCAGAGCTGACCTCCTGGAAGCCCGGAGGCAAAAGTTAACGCAAGAGCAGTTCGAAAAGTAACTGACTGGAGAGGGCAGATGAAACCATATGTCGGATCAAAACAAAATATCTAGAGCACACGTTTGGGCAGCTTACAGGGAACGAGCCACAGCACGTCTAGTGCCCCCCCCCTCCGTTACCGGAGCGGCTGAACGCCCCGCGCTGTAGCGGATCCTTCCGACCCCTCGGATTTCAGTGGGAGCTAGGGCCCTGAACATGGGGCTTTGGCAGAGCTGGGTACGGGCCCAGGGCTGCCGCAGCAGGGGGGGCTGAGGGGCTGGCGAGAGAAATGTGGGGCCCTGGTACATCACATTCGCTGGGGTCCCATCCCACCCTGCTTACACAGATGTGACAGATGTCCCCCCCACCCCACTTGGGATCTGATACAATTGCCCCCTTTTCTCACCCCCTTGGCAGCCCTGGCTGTGGGTGATGCTGCAGGGGCAAGAGCAGAGCAGAGAGGAGGGGGCCCAGGGCTGGACTAGCAGGGTGGCTGCCCAGCGGGGTTGATTGGCGGCATGCCCCACAGAAGCTCAGCACCTGTCAGTGGCTGGAATCTCTCTGCCGTTATTAATCTCTGGCTTTCACGGCAGCCAAGCGGACAGAAGAACGTGCCCCTAACGAACCCAGCGACGCTGGTCCTGGCTACCTCCCCCAGGACTCAGAGAGCCCGAGCCCCAGCTCCTAAGCACGTCTCAGGTGGTTGGCTATTAAGAGCCCCCTACTCCTCCTGCAAAGCAGGGACAGCCCCTCCCCCCACATTTCACCCCGACTCGGTGGGGGGGGGGGGGGGATTTGCCAGTCATTGCTCGAGTAGGTGGCATCAAGGACATTCCTGTGATGTGACTTCGCAGCTCGCGTGACCCTCCCAGCGCTTGGCAGATGAAAAGCAAAGTCCCTCCCAGCTCCCCCCCCCCAACCGTGTTTCTGATTCCCCCCCCCCCCGGTTCAGGAGGCAGAGATCAGACCCACAGCGTCCCCTACCTCCAAAGTGGGCCCCTATTGTTCAGCCAGCCCAAGGGGGGGCGCTTGCCCGCAGTGGGGGGCACTCGCCACTAGGTGGCTTCGCAGAGACAAAAAGACTCCGGGGACCAGTATCTGACTGCGGACAGAGCCCAGGGAGGCCTCTTGGCGCTGGTCCCTGGCCAGCGGCTGATGGTTTGTAAAATCCTTTCTGATCTAGGCCTGGCCTCTCGTCCTGGGTCCCGCCCCAGACCCAACTTCCATCCTCCGGTCCGTCCTTGGGATGGGCGTGAAGGGCGATTGGTTATCGAGGCTGCTGGACCCAGCACGTTATTGTTACTCAATGGGAAACCAACCTGCGCTGCTCTGGCCGCTGCCCTTCTGTCCGTTCCCTTCCCCGTCCTCCTCCCTCGTCTGGGTCGGCTCCGTTCCCCTCTCTGCATTTTGCTCCTTGCCGCAATTCCCACCCCCGGGCGTCTCCCCCGGCCGCTAAAATGAGCAGCAATGGATGGGGGCGTTTACTCACTGCGGGTGTGCGCTGTTCTGCTGCCTGGCCACGGCACAGCGGCCTCTTCTCCTCCGGCGCCCACCGCTCCAGCCCTGCCGCTGGGTGCCGCTCCTGTGACCCAGCCAGGGGGAAACCGAGTCCACGCGCCAATAGCCAGAGCTTCGGCCCAACTTCAGGCTTTGTGGGCCCTCCACCGGGGTCTTCGGACCACTGCCCTGCATGGGCCGGTGGGGGGACCTAGGCCAGCCCTCTGCTCTGGGTTCCTTCCAGACCAGGGACCCTGGACGAAGCAGACTTGGTCTATTTGTTCAGACCCTCTGCTGTATCCCCGGGCTGCTTCCTGCCACGGTGCCCAGCCTGGCCTTTCTCAGGCTCTTCCCAGGCTGACTCTTCTAGGGCGCTCCCAAAAGAGGAGCCAAACTTCTTCAAGTGAACAAAAGGTCCCACCCCAGGCCTACCTGCTCCAAAGGAGGGTAAACATTGAAGAGTCTCTAATTTGGCTTGCCAGGCCTTCCTTCCAGAGCCAGCTAAAAAGATCCACTCCCTCACCCAATCACCTCTGCTAAGCTGAGCTCTTCCCTCCATGCTTGACACCTGGCCCAGGTGTAACAGGGTGGGGCTGATTGGGGCCCCAGGCTTTCATTAACCCTTTCCTGGTCAGGGTGAGGCCTGTATATCCCATCACACAATGCCACAGTCAATGTCAAAGTTCAAGCAGCATTTCAACTGCAACACCAGCGAGATAAATAGAGGGTCAAGGGGGGGTCACACCTGCCTGAGTCATTGTTCCAGGCTGTCTGCAGACTCAGGAAGGCAACGCTGCCGGGGGTTTGCCCTTGGAAGGTTTCCTTCGCAAGCCCAAGGGCTAGAAACTGGCAGGAAGCAGAGATTTTTCACAACTAGTTGCGTGGGCCACAAAAATCCATCCGGCAGCCCAGATCCAACCTTCAGGAGGTATATATGGGCCTCCCGCTTCGATCAGAATCAAGCCCATTTAGTTATTGGACCAGTAAGGTATTTAGATCCCCTCCCCTCCCCCCACTGTATTGAGCCTCACAGCACCCCGGGAGGAAGGACAGGGTCAGGATATTACCGTCATTTAACCGCTAGCCCATCCTTCCTCTGCAGCACCCCACCCCCCCCTTGGAGGGGCTCAGCCCCCCAACCTTTTGGTTAACGACAAAGCTCATGAACCAATTGCGGCACAGGAACCGCCGACGCGCCGTAGCTGCCTGCCAGGCCTCCGGTCCTTCTGGCTTCCCCATTTTTCCCGGCTCTGCTTCCTTGGTGCCTGCGTCTCTGGTACAGTCTGGTGGGGTTCCCCGGCTGCGGGGCCCAGTTTGGCTTAGTCTCTGCCCAGCCTCTCGGATCACGCAGCGGAGACGGGCTCTTTGTACACGAACTGAGAGTCAAGCAGCATGTGGCCAAAATGGCCGTTTCTTCCTCGGTTACTACTGAAGTGTCAGCCAGTTTGTGGCTGGAAGTCACGGCAGCCAGATGATGGTGCTCAGGGACTTCGGAGGAAGAATTGATGCTGTACAAGCCACTCCGGCTTGGGCTGAAGGGGATCCGCTGTGAGCCATAGGGTGGCCCCCCCACCTCCCCAAAAGCAATTGTAACACCGACAGACCCCGGTCATCGGCGAGCGGGATCGAACCTGGGACCTCTGAAGCTTTAGTGCATGAGCCTCTACTGCCTGAGCTAAAAGCCAAATGGCTCTTGACTAAGGCTGTAGCACACTCATTAACTCTCTAATGGTCCCGGTGCCACTAGCCGGGACAGAACACCCCACCCAGGAGGTGTGCGGGGGTTACACAATCACACCCCTTTCGGTAGCTCCGCCTTTCCCGCTCTGTGCCTCCGCTCCTTCCCTGACTCTCATTGGCCTGGGTCCCCCCCAACCATAGGACTCCACTCCCCGAGCCAGCAAGAGAACCCAGGAGTCCTGACTCCTCGTCCTGCCACTCCAACTGCTAGACCACATTCTCCCCCCAGAGCCAGGAACCCTGACAGCTAGTCCTCAGCTGCGGTAACCTCTGGGCCCCGTCTCCCCTCCCAGAGCCAGGAGTCCCCACGCCTTGTCCTCCCTGCTCCAACCACTAGTCAGCCATCACCGACTGATTCCAACAGCCACTGCCCAGCCCCACAGCTCCCCCCGGAGCTGTAACCAGCACCCGAAAGCCTGCGGGACCCTGGCTGTTCGCACGCGTCTTTATAGACTCAGCGAGCAGCTTTAATTACTCCGCTTGGCGCAGAGCTAACCCCTGCGCTGGAGAGTCACAGCTCCCTGAGCCGGGCGGGGACTGGCGCACCAGCTGCCGAGCCGGGCTGCCACATCCCGTCGACGCGTTTTCAAACGTCTGTGTCAGGAGGAAATTGCCTTGCTAGCGCGCCGGAGCTGCTGCCGTCGCCGGCGGGCTGGAGGGGAGAGCCAGGCCGGGACGGACTCGTGACAGGCGCCGGCTGCACTGGTCTGGGCGACACGGGACGTGACCGCGCTTTGCGGAAGCCACTGGAGTGCTGCTGGTTTACCTCGCTGGGGATCTGGCCAGGGCGGTTTGATTCTTGGAGGGCTCAGATGGGATGTAGGTGATGCCTTGGGGTTCGTGCTGGCTCCTCTGCATGGGGCGATTTCACTTGTACAGAGGAATGTCACACCCTGAACTAGGCCCATTGAGTTGGCCAGTGCTTCGGAGCGGATGTGGTCCAACGGTCCAGGCACGAACCACAGACTTGTGGTTCAATTTCTGGCTCTGCCAGAGATGCTCTGTGGGATCTTGGCCAAGTCACTTCGGCCCATTGATTTCATCCCCATACACATCATCCATCCATCCACCCCATACACTCTCCTCTATCCATCCATCCACCCCATACACACTCCTCTATCCATCCATCCATCCCATACACATCATCCATCCATCACCCCACACACTCCTCTATCCATCCATCCACCCCATACACGTCATCCTTCCCCCCATACACACTCCTCTATCCATCCTTCCCCCCATACACACTCCTCTATCCATCCATCCACCCCATACACGTCATCCTTCCCCCCATACACACTCCTCTATCCATCCATCCACCCCATACATGTCATCCTTCCCCCCATACATACTCCTCTATCCATCCATCCATCCCATACACATCATCCATCCATCACCCCACACACTCCTCTATCCATCCATCCACCCCATACACACTCCTCTATCCATCCATCCATCCCATACACATCATCCATCCATCACCCCACACACTCCTCTATCCATCCATCCACCCCATACACATCATCCTTCCCCCCATACATACTCCTCTATCCATCCATCCACCCCATACACACTCCTCTATCCATCCATCCCATACACATCATCCATCCATCACCCCACACACTCCTCTATCCATCCATCCACCCCATACACGTCATCCTTCCCCCCATACACACTCCTCTATCCATCCATCCACCCCATACACGTCATCCTTCCCCCCATACATACTCCTCTATCCATCCATCCATCCCATACACATCATCCATCCATCACCCCACACACTCCTCTATCCATCCATCCACCCCATACACGTTATCCTTCCCCCCCATACATACTCCTTTATCCATCCATCCATCCCATACACACTCCTCTATCCATCCATCCATCCACCCCATACACACTCTGTCCATCCATCGCCACAGACACTCCTTTATCCAGCCAGCCAGCCCCATACACACTCCTCTGTCCATCCATATCGCCACACACACTCTCCTTCATCCATCCCATACACATCATCCATCCATCCATCTACCCGCATACACACTCTTTTGTCTATCTGTCCATTCTCATACACATCTAGCTATCCAGCCCTCCATCCACCTCATCTGTCTCTCTCTCTCTAACTATCCATCCCCATACACATCATTCATCCATTGCCATACACATCATCCAACCAACCAACCACCCCATCCACATCATCCATCCACATCATCCAATCTAATCTATCTGTTGCACCTCTCCCCATGGTAGTCAGGTGCCACGGGCACTGATAAAAACCCCTCTGGAGAAGGACACAAGCTCTCCACTGCCTCCCCGTTGCAGGTGGTGCCCAGAATGGGCCCCACTGGGCTGTCAGGTCCCGGGCCATCCGCAGCTGTTACAGGCCTGTGCAAAGAGCGGGGCTCTCACTTTGTGCCTGTAACCAGCAAAGCCTCAGAGCCATCCTGGCCCTGCTCCATTAGGAAGCCTCGCCAGGGACCGGCCAAGACATGAGCCGAGCATCGGTGACATCCCACCGCAAGGGCCTTTCTCCAACACCACTGAAAACACCCCCTTCTCCCTCACTTCTTTGGGGGGCAGCTCACTAGGCTCCATCTGAAACTGGATCCCCGGTTCCCCCTCCCAGACCTCCACCCTGACAACCCCACTCCACGCTCTGGAGCCGAGCGCCGGAGCAGGGCTGTGCCGCTTTGCCAGATGCAACCCACTCCCTGCTTTCCTCTGGAGCCGGGCCCCCACTGTGTGCTAGCAGCTAAAGGAATCAATCACCGTAATGAAGCTGCAGCCTGCCATGCATGCCGGCTCACCGCAGGGGCACTGAAGAGAGGGAAATGGTGCCAAGTCCTCCAGACGGTTCAGAGATTCGGGGCCCGGTGCTGGCGTGAGCTGGGCCGTGCCGGAGCAGGAGGGATCTGACAGGCTGAGTTTGTCCCAAAGCAACTGCACCTTGGCAGCGTTCACGTGGCATCAGCATCGGGGGGCCCAGGTACAGTCTCTCTCCTCCCTGGTCCGCCCCCCCCCCATCTTTTCATAAAGCTCCAAGATGGCAGACAGGGCCGGAGTTTGGCCGCCACACAGGAATCTGGGCCCGTGCGGTGTCCGAAACCTTCCCGTTCCCTGGCTACGGCGTGCCAGGCTGGGTGCTGACAGGGGACTCGGTGGATCTGCTGTCGGCAGCGCTCCCACCCGTCCCCCAGAATTCACCCCGAACGTTACAGCCCAGCTGGTCAGTCGGGATGGTACCCACGGCCATTGCATCAGCGTTTACATGCTGTGCAGGGTCCAGCCTGGGCAGGGGCAGGGCGGGAGTCACCCTATCGCAGCTCAGCAACCCCGCCCAGTATCCAACACCACCGCCGCCCTGCCCCAGAACAACCAACGGTACCGCCACCAGCGCAGCATCATACCAACACCTCCACCGTCACCATCACCCAACGCCACCATCATCACACTGACATCTCCACTGTCACCGTCACCCAACACCTCCACTGTCACCATCACCCAACGACTCCATCATCACACTGACACCTCCACTGTCACCATCACCCAACACCTCCACTGTCACCATCATCCAACACCTCCACTGTCACCACCACCCAACACCTTCATCATCACACTGACACCTCCACCGTCACCGCCACCCAATACCTCCACCATCACCATCACCCAATGCCACCATCATCACACACACACCTCTACCATCACCGCCACCCAATACCTACACCATCACCATCACCCAACACCTCCATCATCACACACACCCCTCTACCGTCACCGCCACCCAATACCTACACCATCACCCAACACCTCCATCATCACACTGACACCTCCACCCATCACCATCACCCCAACACCTCCACTATCACAACATCTTCATCACCATCACCTCCACCATCACACTGACACCTCCACTCATCACCATCACATCAATACCATTACCCCAACACCTCCACTATCATACCTGCACTATCCCCATCACCTCCACCATCACCGCAACATCTCCACTATCACTATCCCCCAACACCTTCACCATCACACTGACACCACCACATCTCCACTATCAGCAACACACCAACGCTTTTAACATCACCCCAACACCTCCACCATCATCTCAACATCTCCACCATCACCAACACCTCCACTATCACCCCAACACCGCCACTGTCTCACTGACACCACCACCAGCATCACACCAGCACTGACACCTTCACCCTCACACTGAATCTGACACCCCCATCACGCCGCCACCTCCTCTTTCACCTTGCCATCATCAGCTCCCCCTGTTCTGTCACCCTCAGCTTCACCCTCACCGACACCCGCATTCCCTTCCAGTGTCACACAAGGTGGTGGGACTGGCTTGGAAGTGAGGTAGGGCTCCTCTCTCCACGGTGCCAGGTGTGCCGGCTCTGTGACAGGGCGAGCCACTGATCTTCTGGAACGAGCTTCCCCGTTGCCTGGGCTTGGACCCTGTTACGTGCTGCCGGCTCCTTCAGACCCGAACGGGCTCTCCCTGTACCAGCACTGAAGCAAGGGACCAGGGCGGTTCCATCAGGATTCCATATTCCAAACAGCAGCAGCAGCAAGATCGGCCGGCTGGAGCAAGCCACGGAGACCACCAGCACACTTCCAGGACATTTCAAATGAAGTGATCTTCTCCCCAGAGATCCCTCCTTCCCATGGCATCTGCCTATTGATGGCCAAGCTCGGCAGCCTCTGCTCCCCCCCACAACGCCCATCTGCGGATCATCACGCATCCTACTGCCATTGAGAGTGACAATGTCCCACGGGTCTAGAACCACCAGCTTTCTTAGGGGAGTGAAAAATGGGCATAGTCCCTGCTGGGCTAGCTGGAGCCATCCTGAGCTGGTCCCAGCTGGGAGTCACCTCCCCGGGCTGGGCTGGTAGGAGGGGGTGTGAGCCAACAGTCACTCTCTCCAGAGATCTTACAGATGCCTCATCACATGGACGGATGCCCTCACTTTGCTTGGAGTGACTTGATCCGGAGGCCAGAGTGTAGGACCGAGAGCCAGTAGCTGTGGAGTTCCAGCCCCTGACACCCACACTCTCTGAAGCTGTGAACAAGGTACTTAACTCCTCAGCCTCAGTTTCCCCATCTGTGCAGTGGGGATGGGATATTTCCTCCCCCCGCCCCCGGGGAGCTAAGGGGATTAGTTAACATCCGTGCAAGGGGGTTGTATTCCCAAGGATGATGGAGTGCTCCCTGGTGTGGGGTGTGCAGGCTCTGAAGTAGCCAGAAAACACAAAGCCTGTTTTGTGAAAAATTTCAAGATTTAAAAATAATTTTCCCATCCCAACATGGAATAAGACCGAGACCGTTCAATATTTTTCCTGAAAAACTAAAAGGAAAGAGAGAAGCCCATGCCCAGATGGCCAATAGCCCAGTGGTTATTCCTGGGATACAGCAGTCACAGGGTCAAGTTCTCAGTCCAAACCATAGAGTGGAGGGATTTGAACCCAGAACTCCAACAGCCCTGGAAAGCATCCTAACCAATGGGCTATTAGCAAGGCTACTATTGGCTGCATGCTTGCTCTCGCGCTCCCTAGTTCTGACCACAAATTCCACCTGGGCCCTCAGAAACGTGAATTTAAATCAATACGTTTCCATGAAAAGTTTTCCTTTTGATGCAAAAACGCGGGTAGAAAAACTCCCGCCCAGCTCTCCCCTGACCTCGTGCGCAAGGCGACGTCTTTAGCCGACACAGGCAATATTCTGAGCTTGGGGTATATTACTTACCTTTAGACGTCCCGCCCGACACCAGGCAGCCCATCGTGCTAGGCGCTGCATAAACACATACGCGCCCATTGCCCTGAAGCGCTTACAAGTCTAAACAAGGAACGCAGGCGGGTCTAGAACCAAAATCACCTGAGCTTCCAGGCCTGTGCAGCACTCACAAGCCCTCTCCTTTGATATCACTCCCCCCCCCCCCGGGCTGCCTCTTGCCCCATGATGATGGAAGCAGCACATTGGCTGTTTCAATGTTATGAGCTGGAGAAATGGCGCCCACAAAGCAGAGGGACCGTTTGTAAAAGGCCTGCATGCAATTGTAAATCCTGGGCTCGCCTTGCCCAGAGCCTGCCCGCACTGTAGGCAGGGGAGTTCCCTGGCTCCCGTGAGTCAAGCTACGGGCTTCAGTGTTTGCAGGATCAGCACCCCCTCAAGCATGTGCACGGACTGCTCCCCCAGCTGTGCCCCCCTCCACTGCAGGCCTGAGCCAGCGGAGTTTGGCCACCAATATCAGTGCATGCAGGATTGGAGCTTCTATAAATAGCTCCTAGTGTTTCCATTGCCCCGCCTCCCTCTGGGAAACAACGGTCCTCTAGCACCAAAATCCCGGGCTGGGAAAGCCAGGCCAGGCCCATTACAGTCATCGAGCGCATCCTGTTGCATACCCAGACTACAGCACCTCCCCCGAAAAGAAGGCAGCTATTCAAGGGACAGCCAAATTCGAACCAGGGACTGTTTGAGCGGCACTCAAATGCTCTACCACTGAGTATAACCCCACCACTAAAGCAGCAACCTGGCTCCATGTTACTTCTATGAGACTTACTCTGCCAGAAGCACTTAAAAACTCACCTGCAAAATCGTATCGAAAAGGGTAAAAGTGTTTTCTCTCTCCTATTTCTTTGGAACCCATGAAATTATCATCTCAACCTTCATGCTCCAGGGCACAAACCAACCTCTAACCTAGTGAGTCAGGAAGAAACTGCTTTTATTGACTGGTTATTCAAGAACTGTCCACTTTTGAGACCCAGCTCTCCAATCAGGGAAGGTTGGCCAGAGAACAGTATGATCTAGGGTTGACCCTCTGTTCCCCTTAACTCTGACCTCACAGACATTCCCCAACTTCAAGAGCCTCCCACGTATGTGTGTGTGTGTGGGGGGGGGGCACTTTCTGGCATCAGATCCCTTCCCTGGCATGGAGCATTCACCAATGCCAGGCAACTTCTGCCTGCCCCCCCCCACACACACACACACTGTCCAAAAGAAAACAAGAAGCTCAGCAGCATATTCCTTCCACATCCATCCATGCCCATCAAATTGCCAAAGAGGGGAGGGTGCGTTTGTGGTGGGGGTGGGGGGTGCGATATTGTTAGCTTTTGACTGGGTCCCTTCTGTGCATTCGCTCTCATTTAAAATTCCGATTTAAACCAAAGAGCCTCTTTAAATTTCCGCATTAGCATGCCGTTTGTATGTTAGGCCAAGATGCTGGGGACGCGTTTGGCAGGAGCCATCCTCCGACAGCTTTTGCCAGCAATAAAACAACACATGAATAAAAGAAAGTCAGTCGCTTTGGCACATGATCGCAAGGTAGCTTTGTACTCGGGGAGGATCTAAGAGCAGGGCCAGGGGGTGGAGTGCATTGGGAGCTCAGTTCTGGGGGGTCCAGGCCCCCTTTGGCACCGTGCAGTGGAATGCAGGGGTTCTGCTGGGGACCGAGAGCAGAGCACGAATCATTTGCAAGGGGCAGTTTGAGCACTTTTATTATCAAAGGGAAGGTCGCTCGCTCGCTCGCTCCCCCTTAGCCCAGCCCCCACTCCCCTCCCTTTTCCCCCTTGGGTGATATCTTCCTTCTTGGAGGGGACAGATGTCTCCTTTGATGAGGACATGAGGATTTGGCTGGGATCCTGTTCAGCCCAACTTCATTAATGGGCTTCCACCGAGCTGGGGAACAGGTGGGGTCAGAGCGTGATCAATTCTCCAAAGAGCGTCTTTGCGCATAAAATACGACGTGTGGGATGGTTCTGACAGACCGAAGGACGGGGAGCAAAGCCGCCTAGTTACTCACAGGCGAGGACTTGGGAAGGCGTCTCTCTCTCTCTCTCGCATGCACGCGCACACACGCGCGCGCACACGCACACACACACACACACACACACACGGCTAGGTTACTGATCACTAATTCTATGGGCGCTCACACACCTTGCTTCATGACTAACGCGCGCACGCGCCTCCTGCGCCCAGCATGGCATGCAGGGCTCTGCTCATCGCAGCCCTCCTCAGCTCCAGCCAGCAGCCTGGAGTGGGTGACTCACTAGGCCGCAGCGTTGCCAAACGCCCTTCTCTCTCCTCCGCTAGTGTGTACAAGACGGATCCCTTTAGGCCTCTGTTGATTACGGGGCTGGAGCGATAGTTCTGCCCAGGCCAGGCTGATATTGACAAGGATCTTCGTGTATCTGTTCATTAGCGTCCCGCCATGATACCCCAGCATGACACCCTCTCTCCTACTGTCCAGCCGGCCCTGATCCCTAGGTCTCCTCCTGGCAAATGTGCACTAAGCTATTTGTTCCCCCAAAAGATTCCAACTCTTCCACGCTCCCAGGTTCTTAACACCTGCTTGGCCTTCCTAAAGCATCTCACCTGGCAGAAGCCTAGAGCCCTTTAGCTCCATTCATTCCCCGAGCCTCCCGGCGCTGTTATCAAATAGCTGGCTTTGTTCCAGAGGAGTAAACTGAGGCACGGAAGTTAAGTGACATGCCCAAGGGTATCAGTAAGAGGTAGAGCTGAGACTAGAACCCGGAGTCCCGCCCCTCCCTTCTAACTAGGAGGCCGGCTGAACCGCTCCTGTTGCCAATGAGCTGCCAGGGGTGGGTTGATCAGAGGCACCAGCGCTGCCTAAGAAGCTGTTAAGTTCAGTGCTGCGATTTCCTGGTGGAAGGCTGCAGATGCCCCCTCCCCCCGCCCGGCTGGGATCGAACAGGGAACGCGGCAGGTTTGGAAGCACCGTTGGAGGGGCCGGGAAAGCGCCACCATCTCCCAAACAAGGAGTTTGCTCTAGACGGTCACTGGCTCAGAGCAGCAGCTGCTCCTGGTCCAGCTCCTTCTGCTGAGAGATCCCAGGCCAAGAGGGGGATGGGCGTGGGGGCGGCCCCTTCCCTTGAGCAGGGGGATGGGACGGGGGTGAACTCGGCCTTTGACCCAAGCCGGAACTGGCCACCGAGGCTCCTGCGATTAAAGTCCTGAGCTCCCCTTTCCTTCTGACTCTGCACGGGCAGCGCCAGGCCGGGCTTCCCAGCCCGCTGCCCCCGGGCCCCGCTCAATGCGCTCACACGGCCTTTCCATTCTCAGTCTGGTGGGGTTTTCCGTTTCCATCATCGTTTTCTGGAGTCGCGTGAAGGTTTCTTCAAAAACAAATGAAAAAGCCCCCAAAATAACAGTAATCGGCCCCCAGGCCCAAAGGCCCCAGTGCCAGGGATTGAATCGGGAAAACGGAGTGTTGCTAAGCAACAGGTCTCCGCAGAGGACTATTGGAAATGGCAGCGTGACGCCCTCCTGTTGGGAGGCACTTTTTGGACCAGTTGCCCAGGATCAAGGCGGGCGCTGGGTTCACTGATCTGAATCCAGGGTGAAAGGGACGACGGGCTTGGACCAGCAGCGGGGTGATGTTTCTCATGGTTTTTTCCCCAACAGGGTTCAACATAATGACAAGAATTTGCTGTTCTCTATCCCCATACGGCTGAGTCACCATGCACTTTGCAACCAGGGGTGCAGCCCCATAAACCCATGTCATGACAGGGAGGTTTGACTCTCACCCACAATTTTACACATGGGGAAACTGAGGCAAAGCAACTGGCTGCAAAGTTACACCGTCAACCTGGGTTACAAACCTCCGACTCCTAGTCCTCCTTGCTGACTAAGCTGTCTCAGAAAAGATATAGCAGAAATAGCGGGGGGTTTGGTGATAGGTGACGAAAAAGGCTAGAGGTCTGGAGGGATTTTTGCATGAAGAAGGGCTGGAATGATTGGAGCGGTTTAGACGGGAGACTTGATAGAGATCTACAAAATAACAACCGCCACTGAGCGGTAAAAGCCAAACATCTTTCCGTTTTCAAAACCACCCAATGAAAATCCTGCTTTCTCCGTATTTTCATTTCATCCCACTCCGTCAGTGGCGAAGTGGGGGAAGAAAGTGGAGGGTGGGAAGGAAGCAAAAAACCAACAAAAACCAACCACCACCAAAAACAATAAAAGAGAAAAAATCCAGAAAACGTCAAACTTTTTCATGGGAAAGTTTGAGAAAATGAAATTTTAAAAGAAAACACATGGAACACGCCCACTCATTACATGAAACATTTGCCACACCTTTGATAATTAGCTTGTAGAACTCATTGCCACTAGAGATCTTTGAGCTTAGGATGACTCTGGACACTTATATGGAGAATGAGATCATCCACATTTGCATTAGAGAGGATGCAAAGCATTTTTTTTTTTTTTTTAGAAGAGATGAACTCTTGTATCAGCTCAGTTGGTAACCGACAAGAGTTGAGGGAAAACTTTCCCTATGGGTAGATTATTCCATAACTGACCACTAGGCGGGCACCTCCATCTGAAGCAACTAGTGCCGCACATAGCTGGGGATGAAATACAAGATGGAGCAGAGTTCCTCATGATAACAGTGGCTGCACACTGGCCCCGCTGGCCTTCTCAGGGAGGTAGATAATTGGCCCACAAGGAATGATAATGGGAGAAGATGGCTCTTCCGGATGGAAATTCGCCTTCTCAGATCAGACGTACTATTGTGAAGGGCACATTATAGGTAGCTGTTGCCCCTTCTTCTGACTCCAGTATCCCACTTCTACCACCATCCTCACCCCTTTGCCCAGGCGTAGCAGATGTCCAGGGACTTGCAAGTTAGCTTTCCCACAGAGGAGAAATGAGTGTCACGGAGTTGGGGTTTGCTCTGTTTTCACACCCCCATCAGTCCTGCAATGACAACACAGCACACAGGCAATCCCTGCTCCCAGGGATCTCAGCCCAGCGTCAATGCCCCGTTCCCAAGAAGCTGTTGAATTCGCTCCAGTCAGAGCTCAAGGCACAGTGCAAACTCCTGCTGCTTGTACGGCTCCTGAAGCCACCTCTGCAGTGATTTCCCTACACCCCCCTGAATTTCCCCAACACACACCCCCACAGTTTTGTGAACTAGTTACATGCCAATTTAGTGACACCCCCCCCCCAGTAAATTCTAACACCCCGCCCCATTTCAATTCCTGGGGAGGCCACTGCACCTCTGCACAAAACCTTGCAGGGCCCAAAACTTACAATACCCCCAGCATGTCTTCCCAAGAGTCAAAAAGTGCTCACCTGCCGAGGAAAAGAACGGTGCGCAGCAGCGCCGCCTAGGGAGGCAGCCACAGCAATGCAAAGGGGGACAGCCCGGGGCTCTTTGGAGGTTCAGGAAGCTTTGGCATCAAGCCAGCCTAACTCCTGGGTTCACCCCGAATAACACTGCGGGCTCGTCAGTTTCTAGGACCAGTTTTGCTGGGCCCAATTCAGATCCCAAACTCACTGTGACATTGGGGGAGTGGGGCATGAACGCCCCACAAAGCGAAGCCGGAGGAAAAGGCCGGCTCCAAACCCCCTCGCAGGCCGAACACACTTGGCTGCAGGAAGCTCCAAGCAGGAGGCCAGGCTGGCTGGGGAAGCAGACACTTCCCTTAAATGCAACATCGCATTTTGGGTGCCCACTAATGGCAGCTCTAATGACAAGGCTTCTTAGTAAGAACTCGGAGCCTCCGCATCCACCTGGCCAAACTAAAGGAGAATCTCTACTACACGCGGACACCAGGCGGTGCGGGGACCATGACACAGTCGATTCGTGCTGATCTCACCCAATGGGGGGGCAGCGGCGCGCACACCGGGCCTCTTTTCTCTCCCGGGGGGCGTCAAAGGAATGGAACACGAGGGCCCCTTGGAAGAGGCTCGTGGGAAGTTCTCAGGGGCTCAGAGCCTGCACCTATGGCCTCCGCCACTGGAAGACTGGCTGGAGTCACCCGGGGTGCGAGACTGATTTACACCAGCCGAGGATTTGGCCCAGCTCCCTAAGAGCCCCGGTGCTGAGACCCAGGCAGCTTCGGTCTCAGTCGCCTGGGACCCCTCCCCCCTTGCCCTTCCCCCATCCCTTCCAGCCAGATTGGTGAATGCTGCCGGGGGGGAGGGGGCGCTCACTGGAGGGGAAGGAGAGGAGATAGGCTGTAAAGGAGATTGGCGAACATCTGGCCCGATCTGGAGTGACTCTTGGTTCAGAGCCAGGAGGAGGAACCATCCCCAGATGCTTTGGCGGGGACTGGGGGGGGTGAAGAGGAACTGCAGGGCCTGTACCAACCAGACTGAGTAGAAGAGTCCATGGGGAGATGCCCAGCAGGGTGGGAAAGGGGGGCGGGGGGATAATGGGGGAGGGGACCAGAGGCAGCTTCCTAGCACAAGACAAGTCACCTGGATTTTTGAAGGGATGAAAGTGGGGCTCTTTGACCTCAGTGGGAAGCTGCCCCCCCTTCCCCCAAGTGCTGCCACCCAGCCACCAACAGCTGTGGCATGTGAACGTGGCAGGATCTGGCCCTCCCAGAAGAGCTTAACGATGGGGGTGGGGGGCAGAGGATGGGTAGGAGGCCCCAGGTGCCCCATCAGCACCGCCAAGCTGGAAGAGGGCAGCAGTCGGAGCAGGGCAAAGGGTCAGGGCAGGAGGCGCTGGAGCCGCTGATGGGGCTGTCTCCTACGGAGCGGCGAGGAATACCCAGACGCCTGGGTTCCAATCTGGCCCCTCGTCGAGTCAGGGGAATCACACCAGCGCTTTGTGCGAAGAGCCGGGTTGACAATGGTTGCCCCCTTTCTGAGCCTGGTTTGTGGGGGGCTGGGCACAAAGTCTGGGTTCAAATTAACAGAGCCACCCCCTCCCCACCTCCAAAGGCTATCACACAGGGCTCCTCCGCGCAGCCCCACACTGCCCATCACCTGGGTATCCAGGCAAGGCTGCCCTCTCCGCGCAGCCAGTCAAGGGGAATAACTCGAGACAGCAGGTTCTCATTTGGCTGCCGATGAGTTTTGCCCCCGTGCGCCGCGCCAGACGCTGTCCAAACCTGGCCAATTAACCGGCCTAAGGGAGAGGCGGTTCAAAGTTCCTCAGAACGGGCCTCCCTCCCCCCCCCACCCCCGCCAGCTGCCTCCCCTTTTCATTTAACCCTTTGCCTTTCCCAACCAACACGCGGCACCGGGGGTTAAACTGGGGGCGATGGGTGGGGGGGCAGGATAGAGGCATAGATGCCAAAGCCAGAAGGAACCATTGTGATCATCTAGTCTGACCTCTCGGATGCCACAGGGCAGAGCCCTTCCAGACAGCCGTGGGCAGGAGGCTGCAGAATCCAAGCCAGACACACACACACGCCCAGGGCTGGGTTTTCTCTCACTCCTCGGAGGCTGAGGGTAGGGGGTTCAGAAGGAGGGCACAGGGGCCCCCCTCCCCCGCTCCCCAGCACGCAAAGGCTAAACCCCAAAAGCCTGCCCGCCTCCAGACGGGCGAATTAAGATATAGAATATTAACGTATGTCAGGAATAAATGGCTGCCACAGAGGTGCCTAATCTGTTTTTCTAATATGACCACAAGCAGAGAGTTAGTGGAATTAGGACGACAGCTGCTGTGGGGGTTTTTTTTTTTCCCTCCCCTCCCTCTGTCTCTCTCCTCCTCAGTGCTCCACACACCGCTAGAAACGGTGCCCTTCACTCGATTTCTCTTCATCTTCCTCCATTCTGCGCTCTTTCCGCAGGCTGTTCTGCCAAATCTGGCTGTCGGTGGCGTCACACCTTACTGCTTTTAAAGATTGCTCCGCAGAGAGCTGGGGAAAATGGCAATTTTGTGTTGATGCAGCCTGGCAGCAGTTGGGAGCAGGGGAAAGTGAAGAAAAGTTGGAACCGGTGCCAAGTTTTCCCTCGGGAGAGATATTGGGGGGGGGGGGGGGGGAAGAAGAGAGAGAGACACACACACGCACACACACTGAGAGAACACACACACACATACGCACAAGACACAGATGATGGCTTATGTATGTTAGAAGCCCATGAATTTATAAGCCCTTTTGAAATCTACCACCAAGACTCCTAAGCATGTGCCAATGCAAGTCATGGAGCTGTATGTTGCAAAGTGTATTCCTGCGTGTGTGTGCGTGTGTGTGCGCGCGTGTGTATGTTCCTTGTTTTTTGTTTTTTTTTTGGATAGCAGTAGAATGCAGTATGCAAATGAGATGGTTATTACCGCAATGTTCGTCAAGCTGAGCTGAGAAGACATTAATAGCCTGATGAATATGCATGTGAATTTGTTAATTAAGTTAATTATTCTGCTGAAAATGCATTCGTCTTCCAAGGACATTTTCCCAATGATTTTTACATGCTTCAGTCATTAGTCATGCTATATTTTATCAGGGAAATGAGTTTGCTTAAGTTGTAAAGAAAAAGAAAAGAATGTAAAAAAAAAAGGGGGGGGAGGGGAAATGAAAAGACAAAAAGAAAGAATAAAAGTTGAGAAATGCAGAATTTATTACCAGAAAAAAAGTTTGGAGAAGTCTTTGTGATTTGGAAACAAACCCAGGATTTCTTGCGGGTGGGTGGGTTAGGGTAAATTCTACTTTGCAATTTTTTTTTCCTCTATCTTTTCCTCTCTCTTTTTTTTTTTTTTGATGACAAACTTTTTTTTCTGGTGCCAAATTTCCAACACATTAATTAATTGTTGTAGCCAATTAACTGTAGTTGTGCAAATGAGTTTAGCACTAATTACCATGCAGTGCTTGTAATCACATAAAAAACTTGCTGAGAGAGAGAGAGAGAGAGAGAGAGAGAGGGGGAAAGAGAAAGAAAAGAAAGAAAAAGCAATACATTTAAATTCCTTGATTCCACCCCACCCCTCCACAGGGGCAGAGCTGAGGGGAGTGGAATCATATGGGAAGATTCCTGGATGGCTGAGTAACAGCGGAGAAGGCGCATGAGCTGTCTTTTGTTTCCTAAACGCTGGTGGGATTTTAAGAATACGACTCAAACTCCAGCCGCGATGATTAAATCAAGTCGTCTCCGCTTTACATCATATTCCTGTCGTTCCTTTAATTCCACCGCTCGGCAAGGAATTAAAGCAAGTAGGCCCCGATGGAAACGGCGATAAGCAGCCTTTTTAAAGACCTCTTTTTAATAGAATTGAGGAGATTTGTATCCTTCCCTTTACTCCCTGCCCCCAGCCAACGGAGACTGGGCGAGGTAGTTTGGCTAATTTAGAAGTGAATTTAGCACCTGTGAAAGTTGACCACGCCATGGCATTATGGGATGACCCGGGCAGTTGCTGGGCAGGCTTCCTGCTCCTACACACACTCAGGGCCTCTGCTCAAATTCCGAGCAACACACACCTGAATGCACACCCAAAACATTAGCCAAAACTTTTTTGAACCTCCCACATGGTCCAGGCTGGGACTGAGGTCCCAGGCTGGTTATTGGATCTAAGTCAGTTGTACTGCCGTCCACAATTCCTATTTCCTATCGGGAAAACCCAACGGTCTTTGATTTCTGCTGGCACAGGGTGGCATGTGGGGCAGTTACAACCCTGTCATAAGCCTGGTCCCAGCCTCTGTACCAGGGAGCTATTTCTGTCTCAAGCGCTTGCTAGTCTCCAAACGCTGATGCTTCCTCTAGCAGTAGATTCCAGAAGCCTCTTTGACCCACGCACAAACTCACCTCTCCACCAGGAGCCGTTTCATGTCCTGCTTTGTTGGGTGTGTCCGGTGTAAACTCAACCACGATCCGCTTTGCAGAAGTCCCCGCAACTGGAGTGAGCAGCAAACCCATTGTGGGGGCCAGAACCAAACGGTCAAGTGACCTGCATCAATTGGGGGGTGAGGGCAGATTTGCTCAAGATGTGCGTTAAGGGATACAAAACCAAACAGCTCAGATACAGAGAGAGAGAGAGAGTGAGTGTGTGTGTAAAATGCTATAGCTGCACCCATCCCATCAGAAAGAGCTTTAGTTTTAGCTCCTCTCCTTACTCCCTTAATGCTTTTCATGCAACCAAGCAACTGAGTTGCCTCTGGCAGATGGGGGCCTGGGAGAGGAAAGACAACGCGTGGACTGCGAGACTTCCTGGACAAATCACTTAATTGTTCTGTGCCTCAGTTTCCCCAGCTGTAAAATGGGGGTGAGGATCCTGCCCTCGCTGGGTCTGTTCACACCAGCAAAGAGAGAGGGGAGAGCTTAGCATTCACATCTGGGCTGCTTTCCACAAGCGCCGAGCACGGGCAGCTCCTCTCACAGGAATGCTCCAGACACGAGGGACGTCTGAACACAGGTGAGGAGCTGGTTAGCAGACGAGGTGCCAGGGGTGGGCGCTCAGCAATACGTAGCATCGTTCCTGGGGCCGGCAGGGGTTGGTCTAGATAAGTGAGATGCCAACGACTTTCCACGGAGCTCTTCCCGGCGCGCGGTGACCTCCCAGCACTTCTGCGCGAGCCATGAGCCATGCACACTGACCCCAGCCAGCCACGGGCAGGGCCGCCAGGATGCCAGCCCCCTCATCCCCCTAAAGATCTGGCCCCATCAGACCCACCAGGGCCGTAGCACAAGCGCGTAGGTCGCACGCCAGTAGAGTGCAGTGCTGCACACAAGCCATTGCCCAGAGCAGCGATGGAATCCGACTCGAGTGACATCAGTTGGTTGGTCTGCGCTTAATCCTGAGTTTGCATCACGGAAGAACCTCCAGAGGGCTGGGATGTGGCCTCGAGAGACGGTCCGGAATAAGGGGGCGCTACAGGCGGAGAGGCATCAGCAAATCTGTACGGGGGAGCCCCAGAGTGTGTCTGAAGGGGGGGCTGCAGGCCAGGAATGAAGAGCGCTGTGAGGTCCCAGAACTGGAATAGCAATGGGGCTGTATGCTAGGCTTGAGGGGCACCAGCTGAGCCATGTGGGGCGCCCAGGACTGGAGCAAGTCACTCGCCATCTCCAGGGCAGAGGTGGTGACTGTGCTGGGTAACCCCAAGGAAGGGGAGTTTGACGTCACGTAGGTTGGCTGAGTCTCTTCTTGAATGCGGACCGGGGAAGGGGTGGCTTGGCGAGTCAGGGAAGGGAAGGTACCTTGTGCAGGCGGGGAGAGGAAGTCAGGAGGGATCAGGCGGGTTCTATTTGGGGTCCTGGAATCAGGGCCGGATCTGGCTTTTTTGCTGCCCCAGGCAAAAAAAAAAAAACAACCCAAAAAAACCCAGCCAGAGCGCTGCCGAAGCAAAAAACCAAAACAAAAGGAGGAGCGGAATGTGCCGCCCTAAGATTGGCCTAAATGCCGCCCCTTACAATGTGCCGCCCCAAGCGTGTGCTTCCTAGGCTGGTGCCTAGAGCCGGCCCTACCTGGAATTGATCGGGTTGAGTCTCCGCGGATGGCTGGAGTGTCTTGCACCTGTTTCCGTTTCCCAGGGGCTGGGCACCGCCCACAGAGTTGGGAAAAGGAGACTGGACTCGGAGAGGAAGCGTCCTGCTTTACCTCGTCGGTTGCCTCTGTCAGGGCCGCACAGATCCAGGCCAACCGGACACGTCCCACGCGACGGGAGACTCTGGACAGATGGAACCAGCAGGACATTTCAACCTGCTCTTCAGCCGTTTTTCTGAATGCAATTTCGCCCTGTCCTGGGAGAGAATTTCCAGCCCCACATGCCTGCCCGCTCTGGGCTGGATTGCTCCGTTCGATATAAACAGCAGGTAGCCTGTTATTACTGGTATCCTGGCATTACGGAGAGGAGCCAGCCGAGGCCAGGGCCCCGTTGTGCCTGGCACTGCACAGACAGGCCCTGCCCAAACAGCTGACAAGCTGCCTAGAGAAGGGAAGGACCATTGGCTCCCTTTTACAGATGAGGAACCAGGATTAGAGAGATTAAGGGATTTGTTCAGGGTCACACAAGGAGCCTGTGGCAGAACAGGGACGAGAACCAGGATCTCCTGAGTCCCCACCCGGTGCCCTTAACCACACGGCAGTCCCTCCTGAGCATATAATTTTATTTCAACAAGCCATCTTTAAACCTTTCCCAGCCTCCCCAACCTGCATCAGTCACTGGCTCCAATCTGACCCAGTTGGCTAGTAACGTCAACTGGAAGGCAACGTCATAGCCTATGTGAATGAGTTGGTTGGGACTCAGCCCAGTTTCTCGCGGATGGGAGTCGATGTCACAAGAAACCAGGATCGCCACTGGCACCTCTTGGTTTCAGCAGAGGACCCAAGGACTGAATGGGCCACGGAGATGGAGCTCCCCTTCCACGGCTTGAGGTGGCCCGGGACGGAGCAGGCTCAGGGTGCCAACTCAGCCAAGAGTGGGCACTGGGGGACGATGCTCCCCCCTGCCAGGCGCTGAGCTTTCAGCCTCCACCGTACTCCGACACCTTGCTGCATCATGGGACGGGGCACTCGACTGATATTGTCATGCAGAATTCACAGCAGGCCCCATCTCCACTTCGAACGTTCTGCGTCCAGCTGGGGAAACCAGGGGGAAACATCCTCCTGGCCCAAATGCAGGGGCAGCAGCCAGTTCTCTGGGCACAGGTCTGCACACAATTGCCGCTGGGACACCCATAGGTCTAGAGAAGATGCCCTGGTGGGAGGGGGTGGGGGGTGTCCATCTTGGCCTATTTCACGTAGTCTCTTCCAGAGAGATGCACTTTAAAGGTGACCTGCAAAGAGGAAATGAATGGGCTTCTGCCCTTTTCCTATGTGGTTCGAAGAGGTGGAGAAAGAAAGCCTGACAAGTGTTTTTTCCTCTGCTCCTTCCTCACTAGAAATCTCAGGGATGCCACCTCTGATCTTCCCTGGTTTTGCAGGAGAGCTGCTTGGAGGACCCTGGGATCAGGGCCTGGAGCTTTTTCAACCCTTCGTCGAAGGGGCGAGGAATCCTTCCCGAAGAGCTTTTTCTCCCATGGGTTCCCCCCCAAAAGTCTGAATAAATAGCACTTCCCTTCTCACACAGGCTTTGCTTCCTTGGTATTCACGACGCCGTCTCTCTACCAGTTCTCCTGTCGTCCATGGAGTCTCCCAGGGGAACGAGATCAGAGCTGCTGATGTGAAAAGCAAACAGAATAAAAACACTTAACAATTATATGATATATTACGCGCACACAGGGCACTGCCCAACACCACCGTTCCCACAAACACAGGGCACTGCCCAACACACACACACACACACACAAAACCAATCTAGATTTTTATGATGTCATCAATTACTGTGGTCTCTGAGTAGACGTAGTCACATACACACACACACACACACACCCCTGACTATATAAGCTTTTATAAGGTCACCCATCACTGTGGTATCTGCTGCATTAGCGAATCAATACAAGGAAACTTTATAGGAGCTTGGCGGTAAATTCTCTCTTAGCCAATCAGAAGCCAGTAGCTTCTCATTCCAACTGTGCATTATCCATTTGTGAGCTGCTCCTTCTGACCAATCAGATCGAGGGAAAAGCACATTGGACCCTGAAGCCACGTCCCTAACTTTCTAGCCAACTGATCTGAGCCTGCTACTGACATACTTTTTGGTCCCCTGCGATCGGATTGGCGGGTGGCGTGCGAGCAACTGGAAGTGCGGCCATTGGCGGCCAATCAATCCAGCTTTTGCAAATCGCAAGCAATGGAAAGCAGTGGCCTGATGGACTCAAGGGAGGATGTACCATTTTGAAGATTTGAAAAAACTCAATGAAATGGAACCATCTGGCAATAAATATACAGTGACGTCCTGTAAGGTTTGCCGAAATCTGAATGGTCACGAAGTTTTCCAGCACACTCCCAGGAGGGCTGTAATTATAAATGATCATAATCCTCTGAATGCTTTGGCCTTTTTGACTGGAGAATCTTAAGGTACATGCATTAGTTATTCAAGGTAGGTCAGTGTTATCCCCCCATTGAATAGATGGGGAAACTGAGTCACAGGGGGGCGAGAACCAGGAATCAGTCCCATCAGTCTCAGAACAGGAAACGGAGAGCGGAGACTCTTGCATTCCAATCCCAGTTCTGGGAGGGGAGTGTCACCTACTGGACAGAGTACGGTGGGGCTGGGAGCTGTTAAACTGCACTTTCCTGCCAGGCACGGAAACAGAACCCAGGAGTCCTGGCTCCTAGATAACTCCTCTAACCACCAGACCCTGTCTCATGATATAGCTATACATTAGCAAGCCTCCCACATGCATGCACATGTAGGGCCCGACCCTGCAGTCATTACTTCAAAGGGAGGTTTATTTTGTGCTAAGATTCTGAGCACTTGGTGCTGGATAAACACAGGGAGAGTCTGGAGGAATTCAGAATCCATCCTACCTACTGAGTAAAGACAAGGGCGTCTGGTGGGAGATAGAGCTATGAGCGGGCTCCATGCAGGAACTGGGTGAGATTCTGTGGCCTGTGCTAGGCAGGAGGTCAGACTAGAGGTTCAGAATGGCCTAGCAATCTGCGTGCAAACACACACACACACACACACACACTTACACTTTAAAGTAACCCAAGCTCAAGCATCAGCGCAGACTCCTCTCAGCCTTGTTCTGCTAGCAGCATCTGCAATCTCTCTAGAGAGCCGGATCAATTGCATTCAGATGAGGGGCTCTCAGCCACTGTTAACCAGACAGCCTCGGAGCTGGGTTCTCTCCCCTGCCAAGGTTCATTCACGCCATCAAGTGTTCGCCTTGTGGGCCGGTTGCCTCAGTTTCTCTGAACTCCACCGGGCTTCCTCGCTTTCCCGCCAGCCGTCCGGATGGGAGAGGGTTAAAGGGACAGGATGGGTAAGCTATAAATTTCGCATCAGAGAGTGGGGAGAGCAGAGCTGAGGGGGGAAGCTGGGAAAAAGCCAGTGGGCTGTCTCTAGGTAACAATAAACACGGCGAGCAAGGAGCAGCTGTTACCCTGACTCTCTCTGCATCACAATGCTGAAATAACGCTAATAAACCACACGCGCGCACACGCTCACACGCGCCGGTTGGGGGGGGGCGGGGAAGAGGGTCACACCCGGGGCCAGGGTGGCCTGGGGATGGTGGTGAGTTGAGTTTTGCTATCCAGAGAGGGGGGCTGGTGATTAGCAAGGGCCGTGCCCCAGCTCTGGAAGGGGAAAGGAGAATGGAGAACAATCATACCGAAAAATACCACCGAGAGAGGACGGCGGCCCCGATCCGGTATGCTACAGAGCGTGAAGTCAGCGATGTCTCAGGGGGCTCTGCATTGGAGCAGCTCAGCTGTTAAAGGATTCGATCCTCAGCCAGCGAGGGGAGGAGCATCCCCATTTTACAGGTAGGGAATCGAGGCACCAGGCCAACGGAAAGACTTACCCGAGGAGTCTGCGGCTGAGCTAGGAGATGAACCAAGGGTGGAGAGTTCCCAGTCTGGTACCCTGCCCACTTGGTTCTACTCACAAGACCAAGACCCTATGTTTAGACATAACAGGCCCCAGTTAGCCCCATGCTTGGATGTATAGGTGCCTATAGGCACCCACTTAGATGTATAGGTGCCTATTGGCCCATGCTTAGATGTAGGTACCTATAGAAACACGCTTAGATGCATAGGTGCTTATAGGTACGTCATGAGATTTAAATCTAGGAGCAGCCCTGTTGGCATTGCGGAGTTCAGTGCAACTGTCCCTGCATGTGCAGTGTTACCAACTCCCCATTTTTTCAAGTCCTACAACATTTGGTGTTTCTCGAGGTCCCTTCCAGCCCACATCCTGCTGGTAAACGGGACAGGAGCTAAAAGCAACAAAGGCCGCGTCTTTTGCAGATGTGACTAGCGCTTTGTGGGCTGCAAACTGAGACACCTTTCAATGGGGCTGGTGTCCAGAGAGCGGGTACTCGGCACTTTCTGAAAGCCAGGCCTTATGGACGTGCTTCTGGTACCCCCAAATCACCAGCCTAAGATCCATGGGGTGGATTTCATGGGGGTGCGAGGGGAGGACTTGATGCTTTAAATAAAGAAAAGGGGGAGGGGACGGGAATGTGGTGAACCTAGGACAATATTGGTGTCATGGACCTGGAGCAGATCCCACCATTCTCCAGTACTAAAGCTTTGGGAAGTTTATCTGGGTCTGGGTGGATTCTTCGGCGATGCAGACAGGATCAACAAAGGTCCTGGTTTGTGCTCCTCACTATGGAGTCTTGGGGCTCTGATTGAAGGATCGTTGTGGTAACATAAGAGTTGGCACCCACAATTCTGTGATTGCAAAGCACCCACAGAATGACTTCATCGTGGACTCACAAATGGCTGATGGAGCCCACTTCCATGCTGGTCTCAAGGTTGGTGGCGACCATCTGACCACGCTTTGGTGGCTTCCAAGTGTGGCTGACACTAGCCCCGTGGGCACAGAACAAAACAACAGCTGCACTTGAACATAAGAACGGCCATACTGCATCAGACCAATGGTCCATCCAACCCAGTATCCGGTCTTTCAACTATGGCCAGTGCCAGGTGCCCCAGAGGGAATGAACAGAACATGGAATCATCAAGTGATCCATCCCGTCGCCCGTTCCCAGCGTCCGGCAACCAGAGGCTAAGGACGCTTCAGAGCATGGGTTTTGCATCCCTGCCCATCCTGGCTAATAGCCATTGATGGACCTATCCTCCAGGAACTTACCTAGTTCTTTTCTGAACCTTGATATAATCTTGGCCTTTACAACATCCTCTGGCAAGGAGTTCCACAGTTGACTGTGCGTTGTGTGAAGAAATACTTCCTTTTGTTTGTTTTAAATTTGCTGCCTATTAATTTCATTTGGTGACCCCTAGTTCTTGTGTTATGAGAAGGAGTAAATAGCACTTCCTTATTTACTTTCTCCATGCCCGTCATGATTTTATAGACCTCTATCATTTCCCCGCTTAGTTGTCTCTTTTCCAAGCTGAAAAATCCCAGTTTTCTTAATCTCTCCTCATATGGAAGCTGTTCCATATGCCTAATCATTTTTGTTGCCCTTTTCTGTACCTTTTCCAATTCCAATATATATTTTTCGAGATGGGGCGACCAGATCTGCACGCAGTATTCAAGATGTGGGCGTACCATGGATTTATATAGAGGCAATGTGATATTTTCTGTCTTATTATCTATCCCTTTCTTAATGATTCCCAACATTCTGTTCGCTTCTTTGACTGCCACTGCACACTGAGTGGATGTTTTCAGAGAACTATCCACAATGACTCCAAGCTCTCTTTCTTGAGTGGTAACAGCTCATTTAGACCCCATCGTTTTATATGTCTAGTTGGGATTATGTTTTCCAGTGTGCATTACTTTGCATTTATCAACGTTGAATTTCATCAGCCATTTTGTTGCTCAATTTTAAAGCTACCTTTAGAGGCCGGGCAAAGACAATGATCGACCTGCTCAGCCCTAGGCGGTGGCAGCTCAGGGTTAAGGCTAGGTACGTTATAAGAGGCTGTGCGCCCGTGTGGCTTACAGCACTGCTTTCTCCACTCGGTGGCTCAGTGCAAGAGCTTTGCTTTGTCGGGCTGACAAGCTTGCACCCTGGCTACCAATGGCGAAAGGGAAATGCAAGCTGGTTTGCTTTGCTGTTGGAAGCCAGGCCGCCACATTCTTGGGCGTAAGAGCGTGGGGGAGGCTCTTCGAGCCCCAAATATAACAATGCAGCTGCTCTACCTAATTAACAGGCCCTGGAGTGTCTAATTCCAGTAGCTTGTGGCGCACGGATCTGGCAAGAAAAATATTCCCTGAAGATCTGGGCTACAGGAAGAAAAATCCAAGCCACATTGGAATTTCAGAGGTGATACTTCCCATATCCACTGGGCACCGATATCTTCACTGGCCTGATTTGACTCTATCCCTGTCGTTAAAAAAAAACAACCTGCTTGGCAAGCTAGGCAAGGCAAATAACAAACCCAGAATTGCACCCCCTGACCCAGGGAGCCCATTTCCTTGGCTCCTGGGAATCTGCAATGCAGGCAAGCAGCCTCTGCGCGCGCCCTGTGTTACAGCAAATGGGGGCGGGGTGGGGAGGGAAGTGTGCGAGCTTTATCCTGCCTTTGCCGTCTGGGCCGGTCTCGGAAGCTGGCTCGGGCATGCCAGCTGCTTTCTTGGCACTGCCTGCTGGAGAGGGAGGTATTTAGCTAGAGATGGCAGTGGTGCTTTTTGATGCCAGCATACCCAGCCCGGAAAGGAAGCCGCGGATGCTGCCCCCAGGATCTTAGCCACAGAGATAGTGGCTCTGTCGGTCTAGTCCAACATCTCCCCCTTTCCATTCAGATCAGGAAGCAACCGATGCCAGTCAAGTCTATTGCAGTGAGATTCCATCTCTCCGCCTGTCCCTTTATTTCCTCTGTCCCTGTTCTTCTCTTCCAAGTCTCTGTCATTCTCACAAGAGAAATGCTGCCAAGACGCAAGGGGAGTATACAGAGACTGGATCCAGGCATGATGCACAGACACGTAACACACCCCAACCCTTCAGGGAGGTAGGAAGCCATGTAAACAAGCACGTGGGATAGCACACAGGCCCCGTGTACATGGAGAAGCGCTGTCTGGCGCGGGGTCTGGGTTTTCAATTCCCATCATGCCACTGAGCAAGGGGGAATTCTGAGCAACATCCGTCCTAGGGAGCGCCTGAGCTGAGAGCAGCATCGAACAGGCCAGCGGCAAGGGGACGTCCCGGGGGGAAGGTTCCTGTTGTTCCAGCAGAGGGGGGAAAGGAAAGATTCCTGAGAGGATCAGGGCCGTTTGCTCTTGTAGGCGGGCTTCCGTCCACGGACTGGCAAACGTTTTGTCCCGCCTTGCCAGATGGACCCATTCGATCGGTGGGTCAACTCATGGCGCCCTGGGGAAAGGAGATGCGCTGAGGATGCACAATTAGTCCCAGGAACCAAGAGTAAGCAGGTAAATTAGACTAAACATAGAACGTTACCCAATTGGAGGAGAGATCCCAAGCAACGGAGATCAGGTAAGGATGGATGGACGTGCATGGGGGTGGGTAGATAGACGGATAGCTTCACTCCACACGTCCTATAGCAATTCAGGCATTGCCAGAGCCGAGGACCATCCAGTCCAAGGTCCTGGCTCTGACCGCGGCAGCAGCAGTTGCTTCAGAAGAAGGTGCAAGGAACCCACGAGTGGACAGCTAGGGAATAGCCTGCTTGCGGGGGGGGTCTCTGTCTTAGCCCCCACACGTTACAGCTGGGCTTAGCCCGCACTCCCGGGCTCTTGCTAGGGAGAGTCGTGCGTGTCCAGCTGGCAAGGAGGGTGATCAGCAGGGCCCGGCCTGGGAATCAGGAGCCCTGGGTTCTAGTACTGACGTGCCCGTGCCCTTGGGCAAGTCATTCTGTGCCACTGTTGCCCTTTCCGCCCGTCTTCAGGACGTCTCTCTCACTCCGAGCCCGTGCAGCACCCGGCCCAGCAGGGCCTCTCCATGCTCCTGTGGGGCAACCTGGAGCCTGGGGGGAGCTTTGCCTCCCTCTCCGGGTGTGGCAGCACGCGCTAGCGACAACCGTGAGGGGCGCCAGCATGGGCGGGAAGAGCGAGATCCTGTGGGTCTGGAAGCCGGGCCCGGCCTTGGGCCTCCGCAGGCGCCCGGGGGGCAGACGCTTAACCCCCCTCCGGCGGCTGCACTCTGCATTCCAGCGCAGACGGCGGCCGTGCAGCAAACACGGCAACAACAACAACAAAAATCCCCCAAATGACACTAAATATTAATGGCTGCCCTACATTAGGCAGCCCGCACCTGACTCGAGCGAGCCGGGAGAGCCGAGTGCCTTCCCCACCCCTTCCACTCTGCAGGGCAGCTGCCCTCGCGCATGCCCCAGGGGACAGCCTTGCCTTCCCTGCCAGTAGGACGCCCCCGCCCCACCCCCGACTGGGACACGCCAGAAGGTGTGGGGGGGGGGGGGGGAAACTGGTGCAGCCGAGCAGGAAGCTTGTGCACCAGCTGTGCTCCCCTTTCCAGAGGTTTCCAGCCCCCCTCCCCTCCCCCCCCCCCACACCTCCCAGGCAGCGGTGTGCATGGGAGCCAGGGAGGGGAAGAAACAAACAAAGCAAAGGAAGGGGGCTGGGTGCTAAATGGGGGCAGGGAGGGAGTATTTCTGGGTGGCCGGGGGTGGGGGTGGGCTTTGCCCCTAAGGGGTAGCAGCACTGACCGGGTGGGGGGGTATCTCAGTGGAGGGTTGGGGAGCAGAGCTGATGAGGATCCAGCAGTGGGTGGGGGGGCTGGGTGAAGGGAGGCCACAGAGAGAACCCGCCTGATGGAGGAGCCATTGCCCCAGCCAACCCGTGCAACCGACACCTCCCAGCCAGGGGCAAAAGGCCTCCCAGCCTCGGGTATTGTTGCAACGCTTAGTGTCCATGGTCCCCCTGCACCCACCGGGCTCTTAGCATGGCAAGGGCCCGTGGTTCCTCATCCTCCAGGTCTCGCTGCAAGGAGGAAGCGGTCACAGGAAATTCCAGTTTGGTGCCCCGGGTTGAAAAGCATCCGTTCCCCATCACCTGCTGGGCAGCGCCTTCCTGCCCCACAGCAGGACCATCCAGCCCCACCGCGTTCTGGGAACGTACCAGGCTCAGCCGGGGGCTCTAACACCATAGCAGCGCTCTCTGGTTTGCCACGCCGGACCCAGGCCAGCTCCACCCTGCACACAGCGCTGCCTCACCTGGCCAGCGGTGCCCACAGCTCATCCAGGGTCAGCCAGTGGAGAGCGCGTGGGGGGGGTGCCCCAAAAGCCCCTTCTCCCAGCATCAGGGCTGGGCTTTTGGGGATGCACTGGGGGGGCCCAAGGCCCGGCTGTATGTGGCCATGAGCTGATGGCTTCCAATCCAACCGGTGCGGCTGGAGGGACGCTCCAACCTGCCCTACTCCAGTGGGTTTCACGGGCCACGCAAGATGGCGTCCAGACACGCTGAGCTCCTGCCCCTGTGACCCAAGGCCGGGTCCTGACTTAGAATCATAGAATCATAGAATATCAGGGTTGGAAGGGACCTTAGGAGGTCATCTAGTCCAACCCCCTGCTCAAAGCAGGACCAATCCCCAATTTTTGCCCCAGATCCCTAAATGGCCCCCTCAAGGATTGAACTCACAACCCTGGGTTTAGCAGGCCAATGCTCAAACCACTGAGCTATCCCTCCCCCAAACTTCTGTGCTGCTCTTTCCTCAGGCTGTCCCGTAGCTCCCCGATAGATCCTGGCCACAGAAAGCCACAGCCCCCCGGGGGCAGAGGGAGCTTCCATCAGCCTCTGGGCAATGAAGGGTTACCTCCCTGCTGCAGCTTGCTTCCCCCTCCAGTTTGATCTTCTTGCCCTCACTCCCCCGCTGGGCTGCACCCCCACCCCCAGGAGACACCCCTTTAAAGCCCCAGGTCCAGGGCGGAGAGGAGGTGGGCCTGGCCTTTGCTGAGGCGGGGTCTGCACTGGAGAGACACCCCAGGTTCCCCTGCTCCAGCCAAGGGCTGGGCAGGGGCACAGGGAGAGCAGCTGCGAGCGAGGACTCCTCACCTCTTCTGAGTGTCCTCCCTCTTGGATCAGGCTGCAGGCACCATGTGGTGTCTCGCTGCTCGCGCCAGCGCAGCTTGAGGATACCCCTGTCCTGGAGGCACTGAGCCCGTGGGTCGCCCACCCCAGCTCTAGAGTAGGCACTGAGGATCCCCCAAGGCCTGCGGGTTGGTACCGTCAGCGATCTCCACTTAGGGGTGGGGACGGTGGACTGGGGGTGGCGCCGCAGCCCGTCTGCCCGCCCATCCGGAGAGAGAACTGTTGTGGCTTAAGGAAGCAGAAGCCACTGGATCTCAGGAAGGGCCGAGCGTTGCCTTGCATTGTGTAGTCAGAGCATCGGCTGTGGGGTGGAGACGTATCAGTGAAGCCTGAGGCCGTTAGGGGAGACCGGCTATGGGTCATCCCGCACCTCGCACGGCCGTGTCCGCCTGACTGTCCCACAACGCCGTATGCAGCCGCTCATGTTACCCAGAAGTCCCTTCTTTCGGCAACAGGCCTGGCTCTCCGGGACTCCCAGAATGCACCGGGGCAGCAAGGGACCCAGGCGTGAACAAGCAGAACGGTTCCAGTCAACACCAGAGGCTCCAACGCCCCTCCACCATGCAGTGGGCGGGAGGGCAACGGGCGTCCCCCATGTGGGGCGTGTGGGTGGGGGAAAGACAACAGCAAGAGGGCGACAATTAGGAGAAGTCTGCTTAAAAAGAGCCAAACCTGAGAAGAGCCCCAGCTGCCCATCACTGTCTGCGCGAGGTGCCATCTCCCACCCATTCTGTGCCTGCGCTGCGCGAGGGGAAAGCGTCTGCCCGAGCTGCTCGCCCCAGCCAAACCATGCAGCCGCCCTTAGCAGGAAACCCGCCCGCTGCTACCCCGAGGGGCGCTGGCCCCCAGCCTGGGGCACAAAGAGCCAGGCCTGCTGTGGGCTAGGATGTGGGGCACAAGCCCAGCTTCAATGTCTCCCCAGTCTCAGATTGGGGGCTGCCCCTGGGCCAGGAGGAAGCAGATCTGGGTCCTGGTGGGGAACAGGGGGTTCCCTGTTGGGGTGACGTCATGTCAGTAATTCCCCCAGTGCAGATTATTTACAGAACATGCCCACCTCCCACGCTCTCTGGGTCCGCACTGCACCCAAGCAGGGCTCAGGCCTCTGCCCCATCCCCCGAAGCAGCTGCCTCTCTCTCGTTCATACACTCAAACCCCAAACAGAACTACCTTAACGGACCCACGATGCCCATTTTCCTTCAGTTCCTAGTTCCGGGTTTGTACAGCGCTTAGCACGATGGGGTCCTGCGCAGTGACCCGGGGCCTGGCACTACCCCAATACAAACATAGAGCAAGCACCTGGCCAGAAGGTGGGGATGGGGGGGATTGGGGAAGGCTGTGGGGGAGGGTTAACAGTGGCTGAGGATGCAGGACAGAGCAGAAGTGGTGGAGTTGGGGAGTTGCTCTCAGGGCTGGCCCATGGCCAAACCTGTCCCTGCTCTAAACTGCTATGAAGTGCGTACACGAGCTAGGCTGGGTCCAGCCATTCAGCTGGCACCCATGAAAGGCCTGGCTAGACCAGGAAGAAAGGTCTGCTTTCAAAGACATGTTAAAGCCCTCGTGTGGACAGGGCAAGCTGCAGTTCAAGCTGGGTTAGCTGGTTGGGGTGAATCGTGGGGTTGGGCAGGAACCGGGGGTTCGTCTCCCGGCCAAATCACATCAAAACTCCAACTGGCCGTGTCAGCACTTAGGAATCCACCCCGTCTCCCCGAGTGTAGAAGCGGCCGAAAGCGACGAGCCGACCCCGGCTATGCCATGGTGAAACCGACCAAGGGGACTGGCTGCAGACCCACGCTGTCGGTGTCCCGGTGCCATCTGGAAGTGACGACACCAGTGCAAAGGTACCAGAGGGAAGGGGAATAAGCCAGACTGGGACCGGATGCCACTACACTGGGACGGCTGCAGGCACAGCGGGCGTTGGAACGGTCTAACTAGATCAGTATAAAAACCACCCCCTTCGTGACCCAGTTGTTCTGACACACAATCTCTGCGGACACCAGGCCGTGGGGCGGCCAGGCAGGGCCGCAGTGACTTCACCCAGCGGGGTTCAAATCACACCTTCTGGTCAATCCACGCGACTGGGTGTGTAGACCAGGCCTCAGCCATCGGGCTTTCAACTCGCAGGGTGCACGGGGGTGGTTTAACTTTCTAGGCCTGGAGGAGAGGGACAAGGAGCAGCCCTTTGGCTTTCTCAGCCCCAGGGCCAAAGCCGTGGGACTGACCCCAGTCATCCCAGCCTGCGGCACCAAGCCCCAACCCCAGCTGCCTGCGGAAAGACAACTGGGCTAGTGGAGCAAGCACCAGATGGGGATCTGGGGTCTTATCGCAGCTCAGCCACTGGGTGGCTAGGTGACCGTGCCTCAGTTTCCGCACCTGGAAAATGGGGATAATGATCCTGCTCTCCTCCGGAAAGCACTTGGAGAGCGACTGACAGAAATAAGGTGAACCAGGGAGGATGATTATTGGGTTATTACTTCTTGGGAGTGGCTCTGATACAACGGTGAGGGGAACCCTTCTCAACAGGGCCAGCCGCTGAGACTTCGCAGCACATGTGGCGCTCATCTGTGCTAAAGGGTTCTCCTCCCCATAACCCTCTTTGGGCGAACTTGCCCCCTTCCCTAAGCTGGCTAAATGGCAGAGGCTGGAATATTCACTTTCATTTCCTTCTCCCCCGCTACCCCCTTTCCCTCCGTGCTGATCCCCAGCCAAGAGTCCAGAGCGGAAAGTAGCGCGTGATTGATGGTGGTGTTTTCACGGTAAGCGCACCCTGTAGTCCAATCCTTGCGCCGTTCCCAATTCCTCCCTTGTCCCTATTCAGAGATCATGTTGTCTCATGTTGGTCCCAGAGGCACCATTAATTAAAAATACATCCAATTAAATGGCAGGTGAAAACGTGCAATTCCTGGCCCATTCCACCCCTGGTCCCCCTTCCGCCTTGGCTCAGCTGCGCTTTGATTTGAGCGAGAGGAATAGGGGAGGGTTCTCTGAACCTCAGCCAGCAGTGCCCATGCCAGTCTGTTCGGGTGTGTGTGTGCGCGCGCGCACACTGATCTCCATGGCGGGTGGATCATGAGCTGTGCCCTGCTGCTCGTCAAGTTGCACGGCTCCCGGCTCCCCTTGGAGTCCCAGGGCTGAGGCTGGGAAGGCCGGGGTGGGCCCCGGTGAGCAGAGCTACCAGCCAGTGCAAGGCCGCTGCGGGGTAGAACACCCCTGCCCAAATACTCCCTGTGCCCTCCCCCCCAACCGGATGGGGACAGACAGACAGCGGAGAACAGGCCTGGGGAGGAGAGCCTGGTAATGATGCGACAGCTGGGATATGAATGGCTGAATCCGGCACGACGCTCATTACTGATTGTGCCCACGGATGCGGGGTGGACTCCGTGCCAACTCCCCCCTGCCCTTACCGCTGGGAGAAATGAATCCTAATGGGCCAGCGGAGCCGGGGTGCCCGGCGGGCATTCCCCTCTCAGGGCTGGGGAGGGCGGGGGGAGACGGGAAAAGCCAGAAGGCCATGCAGGGTGGAGGGGAAGCCAAACGGCGGGGGTGGGAGAGGAGGGACACATGGGCTGATGGCAGAGGCCTGACTAGGAGCTGGAAGACAGAGATGGAGGGAGGGGGCAGAGACACCTACCCAGAGAGGCGGCATGGTCAGTGGAGAGAGGACTGGGTGGAGACACAGGAGACCTACGTTCTAGTCCCAGCTCTGGCACTGATCTGCTGTGGGACCCTGGGCCAGTCATTCCCCGCTTCCGTGCCTCAGTTTCCCTTCCTCTTTGTCTGCCTTGCTATTTAGACCGTCAGCTCGTTGGGGGCAGGGACAATCTCTTACTCTGTCTGTACAGCACCTAGCGCCCAAGGGCCTAGTCCCAGCCGCAGTTGCCGGGCACCCCTCTGTTACAGAGCACAGCAGCGGGCAGAAGCGGCCAGGTGGCTAAACGACCAGGTGCTTCCTGGCTCGCAGGCTGCTTGCCACTGTGACGTCCAAGTGCCCTGCCACCCCTCTGCAGACGCACGTTAGCCAAGGAAATGACAGGCCAGGGCCAGATGCAGAAGCCACAGACATGGAGACAGTTGCCAGTGGCCGGGACGCTCTGGTGGCTAGAGACAGGCTTGGGTGGGAAGGGACGGGAGACAAAGGAGTGATCCGAAAGGGGGCTGAGGTCCTGGGCCAGGAGGCGGTTCAAGGGGGCCGGAGCATTTGGGGCTGGGGAACCCGCAGAGCTTCGCCGGCTTCACTTTAACGCTAATTGGAGATTTTAATCTTCAGTGACTTGCTGCTCGGGGTGCCGGCAGGCGCACCAGCTGTGCTGCAATTCCACCCGCGCCGGCTTTTTAATCAAGCCGCTGTGCCGCGGAGGGCTGGGGGAAGGGAGGACGCGGAGCAGGGTCGCCGAGGCCAGGCGGCCGGCTGGCCCCAGCAAGGGAAGCCAGCGCGCCTGGTGCCCCCACCGCACTGGGGGCAAACGCCCAAGACCTGAGCTTGGAGATCCCAGGCCAGGGCCAGGCCTGGGAGTTCAAAGGGCAGCTGGGCTGGGGAAGTCTCATTCCAGGTCCCTGGGGACAGGCATCCGGGCTCCACCCCATTGCAGCAAACAGCAGAAGGACTGAACGGACCCCGGAGCCAGACTGGGTCCCTACAGCTCCGGGCTGGGCTCCAGCAGTGAGGGGCTGGTGGAATCTGACATTGCAAGTTCAATAAGTGAAGCTCCCTTGGCAGATTCCTGGAGTCTGATCTCCCGCGTGGCATGGGCCAGAGACCCTCCCCCAGGGGTCCCTGCGCCAGCCCAGATCTTACGGCTGAGCCAGAGCAGAGCTCCTAGAAAGAGACATCCAGTCCTGAGTGGAAGACTCCAAGTGATGGACAATCCACCACGGCCCTAGCGGTTAATTCCTCTCCCTTCAAATTCTGCACCTTATTTCTAGCCTGAATCTCTCTCTGCTCCCACTGCCAGCCATCGGCTCTTGCGCTGCGAGATTGGAGCCTCCTGCTAGTGGGAATCTTCTCCCTGTCTAGCTAGTTACAGATCAAATCGCCTCTTAATCTCCCTCTAAGCTAAACCGATCAAGCTTCGTAAGTGCAAATCACGCAAAAGGCGGCGAGGGACCAGAACAATCCAGCGGAGGTGGCAACTCGGCCCGGCTCGTACGTGGGTTTTCTACAGCACCTGCCGGCAGAGTCTTGCAAAATGGCGAGATTTAGGCTGAAATTGGCAACGCCGCCTATGGGATTTGCCACCCAGTTCTTCTCTCAGCCTTCCTCGCTCTACCCCCACGTCCCGCCCATTCTGGCTCAGGGATGTGACGCTTTTCAGCTTGTGGAAGGGTGACGGTCAAACGCAGGGATCGGTCCTGAACCAAGGTTTGCAGGCAGCTGTCCCCAAGCCCACATTGATCTTTCAGGAAGGATGGCCCAGTGGCTAGGTGCCAACCTGGGACTTAGGCAACCCAGGCTCAATTCCCTGCTCTGCCACAAACATACTGCATGACCTTAGGCAAGTCACTTAGTTGCTGTGTGCCTCAGTCTCCCCACCTGTGCAATAGGGATAATAGCACTGCCCTGCCTTCGGGGTGCTGCGAGAATAGATACCCGAAGAGAGTATGCAATGCCCAGCCACTACGGTGATGGGGCCACATAAGTAGCACAGAGAGAAGAGAGATTTCTTTTTCCCTGAGTGGAAACGCAGGATCAAGCACCACATCTGAGCTGTTCACATCGTTCTTTGCAATTAACCCTGGATTGGCCCGGCCGGACGGGTGCCCAATGGCCAAGCTCAGCTTGGTCCTGCTGAAGCTCCTCACGCAGGCTCCTCTGGCACCGACTCACCTCTGGGTGGCATCTGCAAATGTAGCTCCCTCGCTGTTTTCCGTGGCCAAAGCAGGAACTCTGGAGAGCTCTGCAGGGCCTTTCACCCCACAGCCCAGGGCAGCAGGCTCCCAACCCTGCGAGGTGTTGAACCAAGCCCCGGCCATGCATCGGGTTTCTGGTTTAACGTCTGGGTTGAACAGACAGAACCAGGGCTGGTCAGAAAAGAAGGGCAGAAAATGGAATGAACTTTTTTTCCAAAAACTTGGCTCTTCTTAGAAATTCCAAATTTTGAGGCATTTCTAGGAGCCCCTGAGCAACCACTGAAACAGAAGCACATTTCATTGACGTTTTCCCCACGGGGTGGAGGGAAATTTGGGTTCCGTGACCTCTAACCCCGTAGTTCTCAACCTTTCCAGACTACTGTACCCCTTCGAGAGGTGGATTTGTTTTGTGTACCCCAAGTTTCATCTCACTTGCTTACAAAATCAGACATAAAAATACAAAAAAGTGTCACCGCTAGTACTGAAAATTGCTGACTTTCTCCTTTATATCATGTAATTACAAAATAAATTGCAACCCCCCAGGTTGAGAAACACGGATATAGTATCTAGAGCAGTATAAACAAGTCGCTGGGTGTATGAAGTTTTAGTTGGCATCGGCTTCGCTAGTGCTTTTCATGTAGCCTGTTGTAAAACTAGGCAAATATCTAGATGAGTCGACGTGCCCCCGGAGAACCTCTGCGTATCCCTGGTTGAGAACCACTGCTCTCTCTCGAACACCCTGAACTGGTCATTAAATGAGCAGGCCTGGTGGCTTTTTACCTATCATTCTTAAGCACTTTTAGGACCCCGCCTTCATTACCCTAGTATTTGAGCATCTCCACAATCTTGTATTTATCCTCACAACGCCCCTGGGAGGCAGGGCAGGACTGCCATCTGCATTGCATAGATGGAGAAACTGAGGCACAGGGAGGCTAAGTGACTTACCCACGGTCACAGGCGGGCTGTGGCAGAGCCAGGAATTAAAGCCAGTTCTCGAGCCCCAGGCTAGTGTCCTGACCTCTGCGCCAGCTGTCTCGGAGAATGGCTGTTTTCTCAGCAAGCTCTTCGAGAGTAAAGTAGGATGAGGTTGCTTTGGCCCGACACGCGTGTTCCATGGCTCAACGACTGGCCAGGAGCAACACGGGAAGAGGGTCTCGACAGTGAACTATGGGTCGAGTTCAGCGGGAATCCTGCAGGCTTTGCACACACACGGTCTCGGAGTGCGTGTTGGGGGGTGGTAGGTGCCATTCAAGGTGCCTGAAGCGTTCGGAGCGAACAACCTGGTGCGTTTCCGTTTGTCGCTCAAAATCACCCAGCCAAGGTTTCATGCAAACAAGTTTCCACCGTTGCTGTCTCCACCTTGTTTCCGGTGCTATGGGTCGCCCATTCTGTGCCCCGAGTGGAGGGGTAACCAAGAGGTGGGGAAAGTTGTGATCAAGACAGCACTGCAGAGACGCTGGCCCCTCCTGTGAGCAAAGCTCAGGAAGAGGCAGACGAGTTCAGCCCTATGGAGGAAAATGCCCGTGCAACACATTGTCCTGCGCCTGCTCCACATCTCCCTCTAGTGGCTGGTCCACACACGCGTCTGCTACAGCTCCCACCTAGGAGATTTCAGTAACGGTCGTGCTGAAGGTCGCGAGTTCAAATTCTGCTGCTCGGCTGCACCAGCACAAAGCCAGTTACTCCTGCAGAGAGGAGCGTGGCACGGCTCTGGGCACGGACGACACATCTTCTCCACGCAGAATGATCCCATGAGCAGAGAAAGCCCATAAGACCACCAGACTATGGCCAGTCAGAGCCTATCTTCGGGGCTCATCTGGGCCCCAGGGGCTAAGTGACATGCTCATGGTTACACATGGAGTCTGTGGCAAAGCGTGAAATTAAACTCAGCTCTCCAGAGTCCCGATCCAGGGCCTTAAGCACAAGGCCAGCTCTCCATCCCACTGGCTCGTCCCTACACTAAGGCCACAGCGCCTTCCCGATCACCATCGGCAACCCGGCTCATGCAGGCTGCGAGAGCTTTTCCCTGGAACTGCCATGCACTAGATCCTGCACACCCGGCTCACGAGAGCCATGGGGCCAAAACTCAGTGCGTGCGAGCCAAGCCCCTCTCGCCCGGAGGCCGAGCGTGAAACACCAGGACAAGCGGGCAGCGGCCGGGGAACGGAAACCCTGGTCCCACGCGGATGGACGCTTTGACAGCAGGTCGCTCTCCCCAAGGCACAGCATGTGTGGGAGAGGGATGTATGTAGGGCTGGGAAAGCGGGGGCCTCGTTAGGACGCACAGCTGCCTAAGAGATTCCAACCCAACCGGCATGTGTATGGGAAGGGAGGCGGGAGGGTTTACTGGTTTGCAGTGCCCTCGTGTGGCCAGAAAAGAGACTGGATCTTCCACAGATAAACACAGTGGGACAGACACATGCACCAGAGTCCTGAACATCATTGGAGGGACAGTATCTTCTGTTCTTGAGTTCTGGTCCAACTTGCAAACTTCTGGAAGCCAGCAGGGCTGGAAGGGGTGACGGGTGACCCACAGAGAGCTAGAGGGGTTGCAAACCTCTCAGACTAGCGTCTGGGCAAAGGTATTTGAAATCACAAGCCCTGTGTTGTTAAAGCAGCATTCAGAAAGCATGAGTCAGGACCCAAACTATCACTGGACTGACTTAAAAATCAGGAGTTTTTTTTTTTTTAAACCAATCATACATCTGGGATTCTTTCTTGGCCTTCTGGTGTGTGAGCCAAGAATTCACGTTTTTGAGATTTCTCTGAACCATGAAGACTAGAAACTTACTTACTTTGTATTTGAAAGCCGAGATTTGCACCTAAACCAGGAACTCTGGGGCTTTGAGAAAAACTGCAAACATTACAAGAAAAGCATGAACCTTGGCAATGGTGTTTAAGACCAATTTTCTCCCCCCAAACCCATTTGATTCACACACACACAAACACACACACTTCTAGCTGATGGGCTCTGTATCAGGGTTATGTCACCTAGCATACACAAAGCACACCCCAATACAGGATACGGAGGGCAAGTATTGTACATTAAATAGGTTGATATAGATCCTGGACTCTTGGATTACTCCCTTTCCTGCTCCATTTTTCACCTACTCTCCTGAGCCAAACAACTCAACCTGATCATGTCAGCATCTGAGCTTCACTTGGAAACCAGCAGCATTCCTGTGGCTGTGAAATTCTTTGGGTGTTCACACAGCCCCTGCCGCTGCAGGATCCTACCACCTGGCACACATGAAAGCATTTATTTTTGCAAATCCCTCCCCCTCCCCGCCCCCTTAGTGAGGCAGGGAACTGTCATTCTCCCCATTTTGAAGGTGGGGGAAACGGAGGCACAAAGGGACGGAGTGACTTGCCCAGTGTCCCACACGAGCTGGGGGTTGAATTTTGAGGTCTAGAACCCCAGTCCAGTGACTTATTCCCAAGATCAACTCTAGACCAGTGTCACCCAAACGATTCTTAAAAAAAACCACAGGGAAAAATAAAGACCCTGCCTGCCACACGATATCAGTTTTAATAAACAGGTTCCAGGCCTAGAACATGCCACCGAGCATTGCAACCCACTGGATAGAGCACTGGACTGGGAGTCAGGACACCTGGGTTTTATTTATAGCTCCGCTGCTGACTTCCTGTGTGACCTTGGGCAAGTCACTACCCTACCCGTGCCTCAGTTTCCCCCTCTGTAAAAACGTGTGTGGGGGGGGAGAATAACACCACTGATCTTCTGTGGCAAAAACCTGAAGAGCTGGGGATGAAAAGCACTAGATAAGAGTTATATATTATTATTAATGGAGAATTCCATGGCTTTTTGCATCCAGTGCTGCACCCATCATCCATTCAAGAGGGCAATTCTTTTTCAAACACTTAAGCAAAGGTGGTAGCAGATTTAGAAGGAAACGGGTCATGACAGCGCAAACCTGTAACGCAGAAATAAATAGTATCTGGATGGAGAAACATAGCTGCGAAAATTTAAAGTGACAGACTAACTTTCGTTAACTTTAAACGCGCTCGTTACGAAATCCTGACCACAGTGCTCCACGGTCACTATGCTGAGAGCGACATCTGGTGGCTATTTCATGCTTCCACATATGGCCGGCATTACTGGGTGATTCCGAGCCCTTCCAACACCTCTATTCCCAGGGTGCGTCTACACTGCATTGTACACCCAGGTCTGTGGGGCCCGGGCTGGGGGATATGGTGTTTCCATGCCCGTGGCTTGAGCATCCACCCTGCATTGTATAATTGCAGGACCCAGGTCTCGCAGCCGGGTCCTGAGTGCTTGCTGTCCCACGTCCGACTGACTTGTGTGTGGATGGGAGGGGGGCTTGGGCTCAAACCCAAGTCTGAGCTTAGTGTGAGTGTAGACATACCCTCAGTGTCTGGAAATGGATCAATAAATTAGGTGGGGATGGATCCACAAAGGACAGGTGCAGCCTTCATGGCTGACCACCTGCAGCCATTAACTTGGATCCTGGATGTTTTGTCCATGTTTGGTTTGCAGCCAATACCCCAGCCCACTCTTCAGAATAAAGCAAGGCCTGCTGCGGGGAGCGGATTAGGGAGTAGCCACAGACTGCCCATTGGCTCCCTGTTCCAGGGAGCCCTGAACCAAAGTGTCCTGATCTGGATCCAGACGCTGTAGCCAGTCCACATCTAGTACAAGAGTCTAACCTGCGAGTAGCAGCCCTGCAGCCGACCATGTGCAAGAGGGACATGACATGGTGTCAGAAGTAATGGCACACAGAGGAGAGGAGAAACAGAAGGAAAGCAGCAACAAAGGTTGCAGAATCACTCTCATGAACATGCCACTTTCAGCACCTCAGAGAACTTCAGCTTTGCCACACCGCCAGATAGGGAACTGGCTACTGAGCTTCTATCCCAGAGAGAGATACTAGAAACGTGTCTTCAGTTCACCACTAGCTCTTGCTATTAGCAGCTCAGGTATGTTACACACGGGACCTTCTCCTGGCTGAACAGGGTATTACAACTGAGCGTTCCATTCCATCTCCCGCTTTAAGTTTTACATTCCTGCCGTTTACAAAACATGCTCTATCATGCTGTCTTTAGAGCTCAGTACGGATCAGTCTCTGAATTGCGCTGGCTTTCTAATTACACGACTAGCAGCCCTACAATGGGAGTCACCGCCAGGGCTCCCGGGTGCTGCCACAAAACAAACAACAACATGAGCTGGTAGCAGTAGGAGGCTGTTATCCACTGGGAACCAGCTACCAGAGGAAGGACACTTTATAAGTATGCTAGACTTTATCCAGTGCCGCTTGGCTTAGTGGCATCTCATTTCCTTTCTGCCTTTATTGATGGTTCTAAACCATTCCTCGCCTGCCTTGAGTTTTCCCTCTTCCTAGCACAACCCTCGCCCCCAGTTAGCAGATACACCAAACCCCATCACAGCAGGACACTTTGCAGCCAGCCCTTGCAGCTGGGGTTGGTGCAGGTCCTCGACCAGTGGTTACTTACGAAGGAGGAAGGCTTAAAGATGCCAAGGTGCCATGGGCCATCACCCTCCACAATGAGCAGGGACTCTCAGATGGGCGTTGGCTAAAGGCAGACTCCAGTCAGGCATCAGCTGCTAAGAGATGGGCCAGGACTCGACCTAAAACAAAGAAGAAGACTGTACATGAGGGTGTTTTGAAGAAAGGGGCTGCAGAGTGAGCCTGGCCATCCCCGAAGGGAGGTTATTCAAGCCTCTGTTAAAAGAAAGAGGGCGTTGAATCTGTTCCTAGCACAAGAGTCTTGGTCCTGCAGTGAGGCTCCCTGGAGCTACTACAGTAAAACACAGTAAATAACAGTGATTTAGCACAGACTACCTTTCTCCAGTGGTGAGGATATTTGTTTGCATGTACTGAACGACAAACAAAAAGGCAAGTGCTTTAGACAGTGTGTGGGGAAACCCCTTCCCTTCTGCTCTGAGAGGCCCTGCACAAGCTAGTGCAGCCCAGCAGGGTGCAGAGAAAGTCCCAAGGAACAGCCCACGGCTGGCTACCATTGCTTTTACTGGAGCCCGAGTCAAGAAAAACCCTCGCAGAGATCGAAACTGCCCAGCTCCCTTGTCGACATTTTATAACAAGAGCTGTGGTCTCTCCATGTTATGGCAGCAGAGACAAGGAAGAGGAGTAATGAGCATCAGCCCTTCTCTAGCAGCTTTCACAGAGGATCTCAAAAGGCGGGTCAGTCTCACAGGTAGGGAAACCGAGGCACAGGTTACTCACTTAAAGTCACTGAGTGAGTCACTGGCAGAGCCAGGAATAGAACCTAGGGATCCTGGCACCCCTTTTCCTGCTCTAGCCACTAACCCCTACTCCTTCCTCTTTCCCATCAGTCCATAAAGCAGCAGCACTCACAGTTCTGGCACTTCATGAAAGAGCAACAGGTGTTTTAAAATAACCTTGCTGGAAACTCGCCCTGATTTCCAGCCACCACGTTAGTATTATTATTTGTATTAGGGCAGCATCCATCAGCCTCTTTTCAGAAGCAAGGCCCTATTGGACTGCACACCGTACAGTCAGGAGACACAGGTCCTGTCCGCTTTGATTTGAATGTTATGCTCTGTTTCCCACTTGCTTTTTCCTCTCCATCATTGATTCATGTGCACGGGTGACGGGATTTATTTTAGTGTAGACCGTGTCTGGCATTTAATAACAACCACCCCTCATTCATATATAGCATTTTTCATCAGTAGATCTCAAGCACTCTACAAAGGGGAGCAGTTTCATTATCCCCATTTTACAGATGAAGAAACTGAGGCAAGGACTGGGGAAGTGACTTGCCCAAGAGGTCACCCAGCAGGCCAACAGCTAAGCCAGGAATAGAACCCAGGTCTCCTGAGTCCCAGCCCAGCGCTCGAACCACTGGACCACACCACTACACCCATTGAGACTTTAAAAAGCTGACTTTTTAGAAACACACATTAGGACATCTCTAGCTCCTCATTCAGGACATATTAAACCTCTCCATAGCTACAACAGCCCAAAGGCACCCACTTGCTTAACTGTAACGTCCACGGAGCTGCCCAAGGGGCCAAGTTGAGCACGTGCATATGCAGTTTGCAGAACCCGGGCCTGTGTGCCAGAATTACTGCAAACGGCTAATCTGCAGCCAAACAGCAGCTGCAAAGGACACGCCATTGATTCCTTCAAAGCCTCACAACTACAAATCTGAGATGAGACCCCATTAGCCAGCTCTTCCTCCCCTGCTAAACAGACCCCATGACTAGGGACCTGGTTTCATCACAGTTAACGTAAGAACAGCCAGACTGGGTCAGACCAATAGTCTATCTAGTCCATTGTCCCTGTCTTCCAACAGTGGCCAGTGCCAGATGCTTCGGAGGAAATGAACAGAACAGGTAATCATCAAGTGATCCATCCCATTGCCCATTCCCAGCTTCCAACTGTCAGAGGTTTAGGGACACCCAGAGCATGGGATTGTGGCCCTGAGCATCTTGGTCAATGGCCACTGATGGAGCTATTCTCCATGAACTTAGCCAATTCATTATTGTACCCACTTATACTTTTGGCCTTTACAACATCCCCTGGCAAGGAGTTCCACAGGTTGACTGTGCGTTGTGTGAAGAAGTACTTCCTTTTGTTGGTTGTAACCCTGCTGCCTATTAATTTCATTGGGTGACCTCAGCTATTGTATTATGTGAAGAGAGAAATAACACTTCCCTATTCACTTTCTTCACCTCATTCCTGATTTTATAAACCCCCATTACATCCCTCCCCCCACCCCTTGGTCGTCTCTCTTCTAAGCTGAACAGTCCCCGTCTTTTTAGTGTCTCCTTGTATGGAAACTGTTCCATAACCCTCACCATTCTTGCTCCACATATGCAAAGTGGATGGGAACTAGCTGTGTCCTCTTAGGCTCCGCCCACCTCCACCCACCACACGAAAATGGGCAAGATTTTCAAAAGTGGCTAGTGATTTCACGGGCCCCACTTGAGACTTCTTTAAAGGGGCCCAATTCTCAGAAAGTGCTCAGCACCCACCCTCTGGAAAATCTGACAGTCTCAAAGAGGTCTCAAGTCAGGCCCCCCACCCTCCCAACACCTTTGAAAAGCGTGGCCACCATAGCTACTTTTACTTGCCCATGTGGATATAATCATGTTAGAAACCCATGTTCTAACCCAGGGATCTACCAGGCTTACAACATGGGGTTAGCATGGGGCCCACACATTTTTTCCCACCCAGACATAGTAAAAGAAACATGCCACAACCTCATGGTGGTTTTTGGAGTAGAATTCATCACCTGTCCAAGGCTTCGCAGCCTGGTGTCAAGACAGTGGTGACGTGATGTCCACACTACAGCTTTTAACTCTATTGTTCTTGGGATAGAATCACAGTGTAGACAATGGGTCAAATTTAGGAGCCTAAATCCCATTGGTGCTTAAATCTCATTGAAAGCCTCAGTCACTTCGCAAATGATACTTGGGTGCTTTTGAAAATGTTACCAAGTACTGTAGAGGTGACCTGAAGAGGAGGTGGGATGAAAATTAAGCCAGTGCCCCCTTTTTTTGCCTCTTTAGGACAGGAAGAGAAGCACTGAAGGGTTCTTTATCTTTTTATTGTTAAGGGTTTTCTCCCTGCTTCTTTTGTTTTTAACAGTAGAAATTCAAGGCTTGTCTGAACTGGTGTCTCTCTCGAGACTGAAGACTTAGCGCCATGATGACATCATGAGAACTAAGCCAGTGAAAGCTGAGCCATTGACAGGGGAAGACGTTTGCAGTCAGACTATTGGGCAGGTGGGTTGGTTTGTATTTGTCAATAATTATTTATTCAAACGGCCTGTTAACATTTTGGAGAAAAGAAGCCTTTTCTAAAGAACGCCCATTATTCAATTAAAGTCAACAAAACCTCCACAGTGACCCTCTAATGAGTCCTCCAACAAAGTCAGAGGTGACATTTCTAATAGTTTTAAGATTAAAAAATTAGTTGTTTTTTTGTTGTTGCTGTTTTGTTTTTTTTACAGTTTCAGGCTGTCAAGTTTACACCATTAAGCGGCAAAATAAAGGGCATGAACCCAGTTAAAAACAAATCCTTTGCGGGTCTCTAATTTTGCTACTAAAATGCCCAGCTAACCGGCTGCAATGGCACCTCAAAGTGCACTGGGAACAATACTACTTTAGGTGCAAACCCAACAAACATAACCCGCTGTGTAGTGCATCCTGCCTCCCCTTTCCAGCACACATTCAGGCAGCTAGATAAGCTGAATCTTGCCTCAACCATCCCACCTGATTCACTGTAACTTGGGGACGTCCTATCCCCTGGCTGGAAAGGATGGGATGGCAGCAGTTAACAAGGACCCACTTTCTGCAGAAACATCTCCATTTTTCATATTCCCCCAAACTGGAGTATTTCAATTTGGATATGCTGCTGCCGGGCCTCATGGGAGTTACAGTGCAGTTGCCTAAAGGTCCCCATTCTCCTACCTGGGGCAGGGTTCCTAAGTGGATATCTCCCATAATGACCCCGGCCAGGGATTTCCATGAAGCGCTGCTTCTGCCTCTCCAAGGGGAGAGCTCATGGGAGACGTAGTCCAACCAGGCAGCCTGGCCTCTAGAGGAGAATGGGAGCATGGGGCATTTGAACTACAACTCCCATGAGGCAGCATAGAACCAGATCCAAATCCAAATATTTAGAGTGTCAACTGAAGTTTTTTGGTTTCCATATTTTTGCTGAACAAAAACAGTTACCATTTTTCATGAGGGGAAAAAAGGAAATTCAGTCAGCACTACTAAAGACTAGGCCCTGGATTTAGGGTGACCAGACAGCAAGTATGAAAAATCGGGACGCGGGTGGGCAGGTAATAGGAGCCTATATAAGAAAAAGACTCCAAAATCGGGACTGTCCCTATAAAATTGGGACAGCTGGTCACCCTACATGGACTGCAAGATTGGGATCACAGCGTGTGCATAAGAAAGCAGTGATCAGACAGCTGTAATTACTGAGAATGGCAGGGACCAGTGAGGACAGAGCCAGGAATGGCCTTTATCGGCCAACAGGCTATAAATGTATTGAACCTTAAGTTGTCTCCTAACCAGAGAGCCGTCCTGGGCCAGTGGTCACCATGGCTTGGCCCAGGGACTCAGTTCCACTACCAATGTCCCACCCTGCTTGATGAGCTAATCAAGATGGGCCAGACCTTTTTGCTATAAAGAATTGGATCATCATCCAGTTTCTGAAAAGCAGGACACCTGCAGCAGACACACCCTGAAAGGTGCCATTGGTTACTAATCTATGGCCTGCATGATGCTGAAAAGCAGATGGAGGATCATAACAGTGCCATCTTGATTTCATGTTCGGGAATCTAAAGTTTCACTGCACAGCACTGAACCTGATCTGTAGCAAAGTCTTAAAAATACATAAAAGATGGGATTTCTGAATTTGATTCATAAAAATATTAGGACCGCAAATTGTGCATGTACATACACACACACACACCACACACACACACCATTAGTCTGCAAACAACCACCTGTGGCTGAACCACTTAAATTTTGGCCCTTCAACTTATGTATCAGATCTGATTCAGAGTAGATGGGATTCATTCGCTCCTTCTATGTGTACACAGTGCCAAGAACACAGAGTGCAATCATCAGATAGAATAGAAATGATCTAGCCAGAAGCAGGGCAGCTCTGTTACCAAAACGTAGGCAAGAGGCTTTTCTTGGAGCAGAGCTAAAGCATTTAACGCCATCACCCTCTGCTTTGGGTTTTAAACCAGCAGTACTGCACAGTACTGTTTTGACCAAACTGAAACATGATCTTAACTAGACAAGGAGGGAAAATAGGACTCTGCCAACATGTACAATAACCAGTTTCCAGCTGTGTTTGCACCATTCTAGTCAGACCAAGATGGAGGGATCTCTATGCGAGGGCATAGCTAGCCTGTGGAACTCAGAGCCCCATGATGTCACTGCAGCCAAGAGTTTAGCAGAATTCCAGAAGGGATCAGCCATCTTTATGGAGAACAAGAGTAGCCAGAGCAAAGCTTTTAAAAGTCACCAAGAGTTTTGGAATGTTCCTGTATTAGGGCAGAGCCAATCTCTAAGTGTCTAAAATTAGGACGAAATCACTCCAACCAGCAGATTAATCCATAACCGCCTACTGCAAGATTTCTTGCCCCCTCTGGCCGTGGTGCACAAGACACTGGGCTGGAGGGGCCATTGAGTTGATCTGGAATGGGAATTCTAAGATGTCCATGGGAAACATTAAACGCAGCTTTGGTATCTCTACTGCCAATGGGTTTTGAAAGAATGGGCAGGAGGATATGGGGATCTCAGCTGGGAGGGGAAAGGTACCAATAGGCCCACCAGTGAAAGTGGAGCAGTGGACCTAGGTGGTGGGGAGAGGGGGAGTTAAGGTCAGTTTTCACTCTGGCATTAACAGCACAGTCCCACAGATACTACGCAAGCAGCCAGCTTTAAAAGCCACTTTAACACCGCACTGGGGAGATACACGAAGCAGCACTGTGCACTGGCAGCGTGACGAGACTGATGGGAATGAAGCCCGGGGTTGCCAAGGCCTACATCAGTGCAGGAGACAGAGAGAAGAGCCTTTTGGCTTGCAGCAAATCACAACCTCCTCTCAGCTGTAATGGGCCGCCAAAGGCCCCTGCAGGCCTTGCTCAGATCTGCTTAAGGCGAGGAGGGAGAAGTTTTAAAGGGGAAGAACTGAGCATGAAGACAATTACCATTGTTCACGGGAATCCACTAATGGGATCCTTCAGGAAGGTGACCCAAAGCATTGAAGATTTAACCTCCTTCCCCCCTCCTTAAACCCAATCTAATCAATAAGAAGTCGGAGACGCTTTATTGCTTGGGGGACGGGATGAGACTAAATCAAACTAGGGCATCTACGACACAGCAGAAGGGTTTGCTGCGGGATCGGCCCTTAGGAAAAAGCAGAAAGTGTAGGAAACACGGGCCCTTCAAATTTTTGGGGCCAATAAAATAAGCAAGACTCTAATCAGTTCGACTGTAAGCTCTATGAGTTGGGGTTGGTCCTGCTTTGAGCAGGGGGTTGGACTAGATGACCTCCTGAGGTCCCTTCCAACCCTGAGATTCTATGATTCTATGAATGTCTCTCTCTGCTGTCTGTACAGCACCCAGTACAACTGGGATCTCTAGGTGCTACCCTAATATAAATAAATGAGATGTTCAAGGCATCTAGAATGTGTGCATTAGAACATATTGCACCAGCAAGAAGCAGAAAACACCCTTGACTGCAAACTAGAGAGGTAAGGGGATATTTAAAATAAGTCTTCAGTGATGGGTCTTACTTTCCAGGGGGTTTTGCTTCTTTTTGTTACAGAAGTCCCAGATTTTGCCTTCCACACTCTTTTAGCGCTATTATGTCAAATTTGGGCCCAACAGTTCATTGGTCCCATACAAAAACTGCAAAAGCAGCCCTAGTTATGAACCTACATTCTCAAGATAAAGGGACAATCAGCCATACATGTGTCTGGATTTTTTTTTTTTTTAACAACCTATTATTACTTGTAACCCTCCTCCTCCCTTCCAAGATTCCTGTAACAAAGAGCCGGGAAAAATTACATTTACTTTTCCAGTTTGTTTACTTTGCACACTTGACAGTGCTTTGAGTGTAGTCAGTTTCCCGGGCTCCCATATATAGTCAGTTTCCCAAGGTGTTTGCATGGGTCTTTCACAGAAGTGATGAAAAAAAGACCATTTAAACCAGCTAGGAAAAATGTGATTGTAAAACCATAATTGGCAGGGAGACTTGGGGCAAATACAGCAACTGCCGCTTCCCCGGAACCCCTTTTAGATGGACTGCCTCACTAGTTAATTGCATCCCTTGAAGTCCTGGTGAAGCTTGTTTGAATGAGAGCAGGAGTATTTGACAAGGGACAAACCATGGCGCTCTCATTCCTCATTTCAGCCTGTGACCTACATTTAGGGTTCCTCACTAGGCTAAGTGCTGAGGAAGGCATCTGTATAGGAGTGAATGAACAGAGTATTGTCTACACTAGGGAGAAAATCAGACTCCAGCTCTCCCCAGTGCAATCAACGGCAGGAAGAGTCAGCAGAGAGAGCAGTCGGGGGATTTAGCAGGCTTAGATGAGATGGTAGGAAATCCATCTGAGTCTTGGCTATACTACACGTTCTATCATTGCTATTTCCAGCGGAGAGTTACAAATCTGATTTTTCCCCAACATGAGACAACCTGCGGGAAGCAGGACGGCTATTGTGTGGGACGGGAGGCGAGGTCAGGGAAGGACAACAGAAGTGGCCAAATAAAATACCTTAAAAAGCATTTCAAATGTATTCCGTTAGGCCAGGATTGGCAGAGCAGCGGGCTGATTTTTGGTTGGCTAACGGCTCCATTTTGGTGAACACTCGCTTAGTCCAAACCCGCGGAAGGAAATCTCTTTGGTAAGGACTCCTCACCCCTACCAGTAAGGGTTAAGATGACTCCTGAAACATGAGTCATCCCAAGAGTCCTCCAGCAAAAGGGATGATGATTCGATTTGACAGTCCTAAGGCAGTGAATAAGGCACTAGGTTGGGACTAAGGGGACATGGGTTGTATTTCAGAAGCAATATAAGTGCTAGGGAATAGGTTTACTTCTTACTGGGGTTAACAAGCAAGCCACGGCCTGCAGTCTTCATCATAAAGCACATCATCACACATCATAAAGCAGCAAACAAGCAAACACACCCTTTAAACATAATCCTTCCCAACAACTAAACAGGACAAAGTAGCTCAGTGCTCAAATTTCATCTACCTTAGAGCTTCCCCTTTGATGGAACCATCAATCCCCCTCTTTCCCATAAACGCTCCATAGAAATTATGATCAGGGATGTGTCTCAATCTTACCCTCCCAAGAAACGCCATAATCTTTGACGTCCCACCATGCAGAACAGATAAAGCCTCTCCATGAATTATCTGAAAGACCCAGACAAAACAAACCACACAGAACTCTTTCTGGCCGGAGTGGACCTTGTCTGGATTGGAACCCGCAATCAGGGTGTTACCAGGCATTTCAAACCTTCTGGTTCCCTGCCCCATTCCTCTGACTAAGCCATCTTCCTCTGTAACTACAAACATCAGAGCCTCAAACTAATGTGGCACTGGGAAAAACCAGCCTCAGATCGCTCTACTTCACCCATCAGGACCATCATCAGCTACGAAGAACCCGATTCTCAGCCATGGATCCCTCATACAAGTTTTCCACTGAAAATCGGTGGGAATTCTGCTTGAGTAAGGAGTACAGCATCAGGCCTTGTGTTGGTAATTTTACTCGATGTGCAAGGCAGAATGGCTGGGCCACAGGTAGGATTAGGGTTTCAGTTACATACAAAAACCTTTTCAACTTCCAACAGCAAAAAAAGCCAGGCTGAACCGAAGACGCCCAATTGCATCTTCCTGATCCCAACCTTTAAAACATGGTATCAAAACGACATCTACCTCTCCGTACTTAGCTCTGCCAGACTCATTCAGCAGGGACATAAATCAAGTCTGAGGCAGTCACATTGGGGGTGATGGATGGCAATGCAGATCCTTTCCGTGATGTCCCGTGGCCAGGTAACAAGCAATTTGTGCTAAGCGAATGCATGCCGCTGGGAACCTGCCAAGGCTGTCCAACAATAAACGTCTTGCAGATAGAACTTCCCTTGCACAGGCTTATAATTCAGCTGGTTTTTACAGCTACCAAGAGTTTTGCAGAAACAGGGAAGCAAAGGAGTCCTCAATCAGGCAATGAGACACACCGGTCTCTACGGGTCTAGGCTGACCGAGCTGCCGGCTAACCTTTACACTGCGTCCCCGTAAGCTAGATTTTTAAGGCTCCCTGGTGGAAGCGCTTAAATCCCGATTATCCTTAATGAGGGCTCCTGCTTTATTACTCCCTCCATTTATATCTGAGCAGGTGTGGGGGGACCGGAAACAGCTCGAGCGTTAACTCTTAGCCCGCTGCTCTCTGCGCCTATGCTGGCATGGGCATCCAGCCAAAGATACCATGGCAATTGCCATAGGGTTCTGGGCAAAACCATTCAATGTACTCATGTCTGCGGACTGTCGCTTCGATTCGAAGATAAAAATGTGCTAAATCCAGTTTGATCTAGTTCAGCACCTTTTCCCTTCCCCTGGGCCCATTCACGGGCATAGCAGTGGCTGTAACAATTAGATTCGCAACACACGCACAGTAATCCTCTTGCAGGGCTCTACACACTCCCCCTTTCCCTAGAAGGGAGCTAGTGTCACAATGGGTAGACGAGACCCACTGAGATCGTCTCATCTGCCCCTCTGCAAACGCAGGAGACAGGCCCAAGGGAGAGGAGCCTGGGTATCAAACCGGTATCACCTCATCTTAGCCTACGGGCCAAGCAAGAGAGAATCGAAGCTATGTTTGTCCTTAACTCCCCCTTCCAGACCCATCACTGCCCACACGCTTTCCAACAGCCTAGAGTGGAGACACACCAAGCCATGCTGCGATGCTGAGGCTTCTCTTGGGAGCGGAGGTGTTCAATCAGATGCTTTTGTTTCTAAACCTCCCCGCTCAAATCTTTCTATTGAATCTGGCTTCCGAGGAGAACCTGCTCCGCCTGCCCTGAAGACGCAGGGACTAAACCCAGGAGCTCAGGCAGAACTAATCCTTCCATTCCCGACGCTCCTCTGCAAACCGAGCTGGCAGCGCTTGCGCTCAAATCCAGCGGCGCGGCCTAACCCCGAGGGAGGGATCTGCTAAGGGGCACAGTGGTGGAAGACCAGCCCACTTGGTGAGGAGGGGCCCCCTCTCCATGATGGGCAAAGGGCCTCTTTTTAAACCTGTCAAGTCTCCCAACTGCCATGATTTGGCAACACCCTGCAGACTAGGCCCCTGCGTGGCCCTGGGGATGGCTCAGAAGGGCAGAGGAGTCAACGCAGCGGGCCAGCGGCCCTGCTAATAAGTCACCACAACAGGGGCAGATCCCTAAGCTTTGCCGCTGCCTCCAAGCACACAGCAGAGCATGCATCCGTAGTGCTGCCTCTTTCCCCTGCAGGCTTTTTAAAGCGTCAGAGGCAGGGGGACACCAGCCCAGGCCTCTGCCAGGAGAGAACAGGCCGGATCTAGGATTAGGGACTCCAGAGTCCAGCGAGGGCTAGATTATCTGCACGCTCCCGATGGAAATGCCCTGCTGATCCATCGCTACTGCCACCCTGCCAGCAGGACAGAGAGAATGCCTGAGAGATGCCAGTCTAGCAAGATGGGTGAGCAGACCTCTAGCACAGGAAGGCGCTCAGACATCAGTGGGATGGGGACCATCTAAGCACCTGGATAGACAGGAACTGGACACAGGCAGATCAGAGCTCACAGCAACCCAGCTTCCCCTCTCGGATTCTACCCCACCTCTGCCAGGGCAGGATTTGGCCCTACAGTACATTCTGGCCCAGACGAGAGAGTCTCAGGCTAGACTCACCCATCAAGGACAAAGGTGTCTCAGGAAGGACAAGTTTAATTCCCCCTGGAGGAATGAGCTAAGTGTTAAAATTGTGACCGTTCTGGTGGCTTTCCCCAGCTTTAGAGTATGGGGTTGACTGCCCAGCCAGCTTTAGAGGCCCGGCTTGTACAGCTGTGCCTTGGTTTTCCATCGGGATGGAGCACACAAATTGCAGAGGGCTAAGGGAATCCTCTGGTTTTGGCAGCTGCTTGGAGCAGGGCTGAAGATGGCTACGCTATGGCTTGATTTGCATGAGTCAATACCCAGCATGCTTTGGCTCACAGTTCTGGTGTTGGGGGCAGAGCAAAAGCCGCCTTCCAAAGCATGCCACGAGGAAAGGGCAATTTTGAACGAGGGGATGGGACAGGTGGATAGCAGTGAGGACGGCACCCCCACGCGCACACTAGCAACAAATGGTACAAGTCTTCCTACTAGGCAAGGGCCACGCTCGCCCCTAAGAGCTTGGCACTGTGCTGATCTCAGGAAATGGCAGCTGAGATCTTTGGGAAATCTGACTCCGGCTGCATCTTCAATGCAAAAAGTGTATTCTTAACTCAGGTTACAAAAGCTGTGAGGACACAACTTGGCTCGTCACTCAGGTTAAAGCCTATACAGCAGCTTAGCTGCTAACCCACGTTAAAAGCGGAGTTGCCATGTCCTCCCTGCTATTTTAACCCGAGTTAGCTAACCCGGGTTAAGAACACATGCAGTGTAGACACACACTGAGCATCTGGCACTTCCAGGGAGGTGAGAGGGTTGCTCAGGCCTCGCCCACAGAAGGGGGCAGGGAATAAGAGCCAGGTTTGCCTCCTCTCCCTCCATCCCCTTTCTCCCCTTGTTGCAGTAACTCCCACCCCTTTCACTTGTTGCTGATTCTCAGCAGCTCCTTGCCAGGCTCTAGTTTCAGACCCCTGTGCTTCCCTTCCACCTTCTGCTCCTGGTTCTTCCCCTCTCAGCCCTACCATCAGCCAGCCTGCCCACCTTCATCTCTCCTTCCTCGTTCTCCCTTTCTAGGCACTTTCCAATTCTTGTGGCTGCTTTCTCATCTAGGTCTCCAGACAATGATCCCAGCACCGAAATATCAGCCCACGCTCTGGTTCTCTCCTCCCTCCAGCTTGCTGATGCCACCATCCTTTCTTCATGGCCCAACCATATCTCCCCACCTTCTGAAATTCTTGCACTGGCCTCAGCTCCTCTTCACGTATCACCTCCTGCCTAGTCAGACCCAACCTGGCTTCTGGAAGCTTCCTGTGTTGTCTCCTTCACTGTGTCTTCGTGACCCCCCCCCCTTTTTCTTTTAAACCTTGGAAAAGGTTTTCCCCAGTAACATGCCACAAATCCCCCTCCCCTCCTCCTCCCTTTGTTCATAAACCCCTTGGCCCAGGAAGTCCGCTCTGGTTGGCATGTTCACTAGTTGGGTGTGCACGATACACACCCAGTGGCATTATAATAATTCTCTCTCAATACACCCAATGGTCTTTCCTCCTCCATCTCAGACCTGGCTTGGCCTCTTATTTCACCACTGCTTCCCCTTCTTCCATTCACTGTGTTTTCCTGATTTGTCCTCCCCTTATTTTTCCCTTCACCTGTACAAACCTAAGATTTAAGTGTTGCCCAAATAAGCAAAAAGCCCCAGTGTCCAGAGCCTGTCCTCCACAGACCTAACCAGAGTGAGCATTAGAAGAGCTCAGGTCACTTAAACACTTCAAAGCCACAGTTCTGAGCAATAGACAAGGAGATTCAGGGAAGGATGGAGACTGAGACTCCTGGGTCTTGACTCAATTGAAAAGGATTCTCTCTACAACCTGGGCCTTATGAATGGACAATGGTATTTCAAAAATGCGTCTAAGAGGCTGGGACTATGTGTAGGTGCATTATGGCAAATCCCATTCACCCACACCAACCAGCATTAAGATAAGACCCACTTACCGGTATATCTGGCCATTCGGCATCAAGCTAGTTAGGAATGGGGGAATTGGGAAAAGAGAATCCTTTAAAAGGCAAAAGTTACCATATGTGCTTTAAAGACTACAATGAGGAGCGTAATAACAATGCAATGGAGCAAAAGATAATACAGTAACAGGAAATATTTAATTTTCCAATCTCCACTTTCCATTTTTATAAACTGAAAAGAAAAAAAAATTAATATATTACAAAATATCTGTACAGAGACAAAGGTACAACCAAAAAAAGGCGCGCTCAGTCTCAAAACAAAACTCAGGAGAGGTACAATAAGGTGTTGGTATCAGACACTTCTCTGCTGGGGAACAAAGTGGCTACAGCTTTTAGACATTGGTGTTAAACCCAAAGATGATCTAACATTAAGAAAAAAAAAAAAGGAGGGGTGAATAATCATCTAATGAGTTGCCTGTAACCTGTACCACCAGCTTATAATCACAAACAATTTGTTTTTTCTTTGTAAATCCTTTAGTCTTCTACATACAGAGTCCCTCAGGATAAATTCAGCTATGGCTAACGAAAGGGAGAAAATAAACAGCTTCCACCGCCCTCCTTCCCCAGGATCACAAATACAAAGTAGAGGCTTGTGCCCCTTCCATCTACAGCTCCCTTCATCAGAAATGGAGCCACTTTCTCTCATCTGTTCTAGAGTCACCTGTGCAATGGAATTAATGTCTTCGTGGTGAAATTAAGTAAACACGTTTTGGATGGAGCTCAGTGACTTTCCCCCACTCTCATTCTAACTAGGAGAGATTTAATTCCGCCCAACTTTGCTCAGCATGTTTAAAAGGATAACAGATGAACAGCAAATACCATGTCCCCTCCCACCAAGATCCCCTGGTATTCAAAGGCATGACCCAATGCTCGCTGAAAGAGTTGGGTGCTGGATCAGGTTGAATGTCAGGTGCATATGGGGGGCAGGAGGGTGTTTAAACTTAAAAACAAAAACAAAAATTCTGATTTTGTCTCGTTTTTAGATTCAGACTTGAACGGGGAATGAAAACCCACTTTCGCATTACCACTGCCTTTGGGATCCCCAGCATGTTTTTAGGGCATCCTGCATAATTTATTACTGACTGATGCAATCAAAGAAACAAAATCGATACAATAGCATTTGACGGTTTGAAACACAGACACGTGTATAGAAACAGCGTGAATGGCTGTTCTCTTTATTCACGCTTACAGGGAAGCTGGCAGGACAAGTTGGGGTTCACAGCATTGCTTCTTTTCAGAACCAAGTTTCACTACAAAAGCCAAGACAGATAATGCCCTCGCATCTTGAGAGTTGCTCCACCCAGACTGAGGAGCTCAACTAAAGTCAATACAGCTCTGGTCTCACAGAGCAGCTCACAAGACTGAGGTTCTTGACTAGAACTCCTGGAATTCAGTTGTTAGAAAGCGAATAGCACATTGATGGGGCCACGGCAGAGGAATTCAAGTAGAGTTTCCCCCTGCCCGCCCCCTCAAAGAACACTAGTTTCTGGTGAGGCAGACAAATCCGTGGATGAAAATTGGTAACAAAAGTGGAAAGGAAATTAAAAAAAGAAAGAAAAGGATGCACCTGCTTTCTGCACAGACTCACGACTGTAACACAATTCTCCTTCCAAAATTCAAACAGGCTTGGGAGGAAGAGCCAGGACAACTAAAAACGTGCCAGAATGTCTGGCAGCTGCATGTTGAAAAGAAAAAGTATATATATATATATATTTAAATAAAATGTCTGGAGAGGTTATTCTGTTTTATTTAGTGCACTCCGCATTTTTACAGTACTATTTTTGCACATTAGGCATGAACTGGCAATTGAAAAAAATCCACAAATTTACACTTGGAATTTTGCAAACTGTGTTACTAGTCTTTGCTGAATCGACAATATAAGGATTTGCTTTTTTAGTCATACAAATGGACTCGTATATATTACAGGATAATATATATTCTCTCTCCTTCTTCCACCTGCCTCTGGAAAGCTTTTCCCTACAGCCACTTGTCTGTGTTTATAAGGCAGATTTTCTCCCTGCAGGTCACGATGCACCACCTGCTGGGGGGAGGGTGTGGTTTATATTTTAAAAAACAAGAAAAATCCTTTTGCAATGATCAGAAGGTCTCACGGCCATACAGATTCCGATCCATTTTACACATCAACACTGTCATTTTAAAAATTAAAAGAATAGATGTCTGTTTTCCTTCAGAAAAGCCCACTTGGAAGAAAAAGCCCAAAAATGTGTATTCTTGTTTTATTAATTTTTGTTTTTTCTGTTTTGAAGCCTTACTGAAATGGACAACATTGCAATGTTCTGCGGGAGAAGAAAATCCATTGTAAATACTTTCTTGACCACACCAAAAATATATATGTATATAGAAATGATACATTAACCCTCGAAGTACTCAAACGCTGCCAGCCTGGTTTAAAACAGCAGACACACACACCACCAGCCCTGAGAGCATGACTGACATTTACAAAAGACACTCCCAGCTAGCAAAGTTTCCCCACCAGAAAATTTCTGCTTTAAATCTTAAAATGTTTTAGAATTTAAGTATTACAAAGGTTTTTTCTTGCTGTTGTTTTAAAGTTAGGAGTTCTCTTAGGCTCTTGAGCTTCTAAAAAGACCATTTCCACTGCAAATGTATGGAGGAATAATAATAAGTTTTTTAAAAAACCCACAGAGCCCTTTCAAAAGCCAGTGCACTAAGGCTGCCATCAAACACACAATCTAGGATCTGGGAGGGAGCGAGACTGAGCTTGTGATCTCCCAAGTGTAAAACTTTGAGAGACAATTTGACCTGAAAAGAAAGAGGGGGGGTGAGGGGGTGTCCAGCAGCTTAGTGGAAAGAAGAGATGCTAAATAAAAATTCATAATACAAACCAGTGCCATATCCTGGTTCTCCAAATCCAGTATAGGTGATCTAGGCACCATTCCGTGAATACTTTAAATAAAAAGACTGGGAAAAAAAAAAAATTGCCTTGGGAAACGGACCCTCTCTGAGTCCTACCAGAACACCAAGGTGGTTCTCTTTCTGAGAAGCCCGAGTGCCAGGCAAGCAAAACATTTTTATTTCCTTTTTCCATTTTTTTCTCCTTTTTTAAATGATTCCCCACCATCTGCAGCCTAAGGCAGAAAACTCACTGTTATTGTCACTAACCAAGTGAGAAGTTTGGCTAGCAAAATGCCCAGGTCAGGACTCTTACAGTATTTTGGAGGGCACCAGCTAGCGGCCTAGCGAGCAAGGAATACAACATAGAGCTTTGCAGTAGCCGAAACGCAGACAATACCTCGCTCTGGCAAAAAAAAAAAAATAAAATAAAATAAAAAAAAAAAAAAAAATTTCATTTCACTAAAGGTTGAGAGGCAGGGGAGGGAAGGAGATCATCACAAAACTCAAGTCTCTTAATAAGGAACCCCTCTCCCCCTTCCCCCTCTTGGAGGCACTCTACTAGGCCCACGATAGGCCTTCCCATAAACGCCCCAGTTGTGACCCGTTCCTGTCCCACTGGAGCCAGCAGTCCCTGGCCCCAGCTCGCTGTAGTTTTGAATTTTGGCCTCTGGGTGTACCAGTGTGTTGTTGCTCCCCTCAGCTTTTACAAAGGACTGCCCAATAACCGAATGTAATGCTATGGGGACTCTGGTGAAACGGAGGTCCTGGTCCCCTGGAAACTGGACAGATCCTGTGCCCTGGTAATTGCTCGCCTCCCCACGGTGGCTCACAGAGCCCAAAAAGGTCCTGCTTTTCCCCAGAGCCTGGGCAGAGGGTTCTGTTAACGTTTGGCCAGCATTCTGCTCGTCCGCACTGAATCCCCCCTCCGGCCCCTCCGTGCCGTAAGTCCTGGACGACTGCGATCTGGCGTAATCCGCAGATCTCAAGGCTTGGTGATCATGCGTCGAGTGGCTTAGCGGCTCCGCCTCTTGCTGAGAAAAAAGCTGCAGCAGAGCAGCCGTCACGGCTGGGTTCAACTCCTGTGCTGCACTGGAGAGATCTCCTTCAGACAGAGGAGGTGGTGGCGGTGGCGGTCCAGGGGGCTCAGGGGGTCTCTTCTCTGGTGGGAGAATGCGAGGAGGACATGCTGTGGAAGGGTTACTTCTTTTAAACAACATCTTAAATCACATGTTAACAGATATCAAGACATTTACAGAAAACAAACAGCCCAGCACTGGAGACAGCCTGTTCTCTGGGACGGACAGAGAAAGAGGCGGAGTTCTTAAAGCTGGTAATCCTTGAAAGATAAGTGTACATGTTCATTAACATTTTCCCTGCTCTCACTCCCCCACCTCCCCATATTCTTGGCTCATCAAGAACTGCTGCCCTAACACCTGGGTACCTGTGAACACAATTCCTACTTTTAGATCAAAGGCTAACGCAGAGAGGGAGAGAAAGACAGATACAAAATCACATGACAGCGTGTGCCTTGAAAGCAGTACCTCCTGCTGCTGCAAAAGGACATAAGGCCTCAATGCTCTAGTTATACACTTACTGGCAGCTGTATCTCGGGGCTAACTGTATGCAATTTCATTGATCAAGTGTGGACCCACTGTGCAAAAATCAAGAACAAGTTTTGACCAAGATCCGAGCCTTAGAGTAAAACGGAATTTCCCTTCTTCACTACTTAGGAAGCTTGTGACAAGAATTATATTTTTTACCTGGTTTGTTTTATAGCAGCTTAGGAAATAAATTTGCACAAGGACAGTCTTTAAAAAATATATATATATAAAAAACACTTAGAAATATAAAAATGTTTTCACATGATTTACAGATTGCCAGTTACAAAAGGACAATCAGTTTCTTTTGTGCTCTGTTTTGCCCAGATTTGAACTAATAAGGATGTTTGTTTCAAAAGGATCTCCCCTTATCAGAACAAAATATTTTCTGCACATTGTCATGGTCACAACTCTGTCACTGGTGCCTATTTACTGCTGCTACTGAGTCAGTGGTAAGAACAAAGCGTTTTGCTTTCTTACATCACAACAGTGAAGGGTTCCATCCCATTCCCAGTTAAAGTGAAGTCACAGTCAGAAAAGTGACTATGCATTTAAAAAAAAAACCAGAGAGAAGGCAATTTCCTATTGGCCATATCTGCTTCCCTGGGTGTCCCTGTGTCAGTGTGCTGGCTTTACTGAAAAAAACAGTCCTGACTCTTGTTAGGCTTGCAGAGCCAACGCAGCCGTAAGAGTGTGATTCAGCGTGAGCTCATTGTCAACAACACGATCAGCTGAATGGTGATTCTTGTTATTACCGGTGATGCTATAAGAGGCAGAGTCAGATGCGAGTCAGAGCCTTGATGGCGTTTGCAACAAAGATAATTAAGAAAATCATCTTTTGACTTAAAGCAGATCAGATTTGGTCAGAACATAAAGCGCACACTTCCCTGTAATATTTTTAAGTTAACTTTTCTGACTATTAATTGCACTTTAAAACTAGGTTGTGTTAGAATGCAGAGGACAAACAACTCTTTTGGGCCAGTGCCCATTTTTCAAGCAGTTAATAATAATGCAAGATGTTGCACTGTACTTGAACCTGTTCTACAATAACCTAATTATATTTCAGTACTGGGGCAAAAGTATGATCATGACTAACTTCTGTTGGGTGTGTGCATTTGGATGGAGAGATTGCTATTACTGAAAAGCAAGGTCTTCAACTATATTGCAGAGAGGAGCTGTGAATAAGGTTGAAAGAGGTTCTCTGGAGAAATAAGTTGTAATTCATATGCAGCAGGAGCTTCTATAATCTGCTGCTCCTATCATCCTGTGTTGCTCTGTTGGCAGTAATGGAAAACGTGGATGCACATTTAAACTCACCTCTAGAAAGGAAATCCAAGATTCCACTGGCACAAGTCAAATCTTTTATAAGCAAACCTCTCTCTCTCACTATTTTAGGAATGGGCACTTAGCTCAATTTTGGTCAAGTCTGTTGAATTTTAGGACTCATGAAAATGAGAGAGACCATTAGAACAGTCTAAACCCAGCCGTAGTGAAGCCAGGTGTGCCAGCTTTTTCCTTCCAGAACTGCTGCTGCATTCCCTGCCAACCCCGTCCCCAACACACTCGTCTTTTCTATACATATTTTTGCATGTGTGAGAAAGACCACTAGGACACTAAGAGGAATTAGTCACTGTGGGGCTCTGATGTCCCGTGCAAAACCTGCTTGCACGTGTGTAAATGCAACATGAATTTATTAGCAAAGTATCACTGGCCAATGTTAATCCGTCACTGGGCATTGGATCATACCAAAAAAGAACACATCAGGTTTGCCTTTTATAAGTGAAATCTTTCCAAACTTCACTGCCCATTCACCACCCTGTTGAAGGATTTTAAGTGCTCTGGAGAAGTGAAGTTGCCTGACCGATTATTGAAATATCTGTGGTGCGCTTGGCTACTCAGGAAGTTTTAACCATCTGCCCTACCTGCTCAAGCCTATTTATGAGATTCTGCTGCACCCAGTCTCTCAGATAAAGCGACTTGAGTGAGTGGCCAGTCACCTCCCCCAGAGAGTCCTGAAGTCTGACACCCCACCAAAGCTGCTGTAAGCCTGGCACCACACTTCTTTCCACCCCTTTGTAAATCACCCTCTTTACAATGCACAAAAGGCCTGGCTTCCCACGGTCACAGTTAGAAACTAGATGCACTTTTATGGAATGCTTAAGATTCCTCAGCAGGGTGAATGGCACCCAAGGTCCACAAGCAACAGTCACGATTATTTACCTGTGCTTTCCTCCTGATGTGTGGTAGGGGTTTTCCTTGGCCCACGTTGCTCACTGCTCTTTTCCCCGTTGCTTTCCTCCAGGTTTACAGCAGGTTCCTGGGTCTTCATCAGCTGACTCAGCAGAACAGCCAGCATGTTCTGCATATCTCCCTGAGTGCTAGCCGCTTCTGGGGTTGTCTGCTCCTCCGGTGGCTGGACCTCTGTGGTTGGCTCTTCTTCTATGGCTTCCTCCAGGGCCACTTTCTGAGAGTCCTGCTGCTGAGTTGTGACTTCTGTCAGAGCGCTGATGGACTGGTTGAGAGCTTCCAGCTGCTGCTGCATCTCTGGGTTAGAGTGTACGTTCAACAGCTGGGCCATCTGTGGGACACTGAGATCCGTCTGGCTCTGCAGCAAGTTCAGTAAAACAGCCAGTTCGCTTTGATTCAGCTGCTGCGTGATGTCTCCGAGGCCTGCAGAGAATACAAGAAGCGTCACAGAACGCGGCTCAGGAGAGGCATAGCACATAAGTTTACAATCATTACTTTGGAAAGGCAGAGCAGAAAAACCACCCCCCCAACCTTTCAAAAGCAAGGAGGGAGCTTTAGGAAAGGAATCCCACGTCCAAGTTTGCTCAAGTACCTCCTGATGATCTCGGTTTGGGCACTCAGCGTTTGGCTGTTTTGGCTTATTTTCATCCCCTTTTGTGCTAATATTTTACATTCATCTAGCACCTTCCAACCAGAATTCCCCAGAGTGCTTTGCAGACCAGAAGTGCTTCCTCCAGCACTGAAAGACAGGTCCTTCTGGGTTGGAATGCAGCAGCTGTTTAACAGCACACACAATTCTGGGCAGAAAGTGCAGCAGAGCATGGATCCAATCATACCGGGAGGGGAAATTGTGCTGGGCAAAACGTAATTTCTCACGCTGGAATCAGGTCAGAGAGCACGTGGGACTGGAACCTGATAAGCGTGAGTCAAAGTCTCATCTGAAATAGGACACCACCAGTGTCACAGCCTCCCTTTGCACCAAGCTGGAGCACAGCACCAGTGGCTGACTCAGAGAAGAGCGCCATTTGTTGCTGAATCACCAAGTTGTCAGCACCCTATCAAACTGCTAGTCAGAAATGAGGTGGGGATTTTATTTCATACTCTGTTCTTTTTTGCAAGACGGTCAGAAGCTTCCGTTACTTGTTAAGCAAATAGCAAGCTGTGACTTCTGATTTTCCACTCCACTCTGCATGTTTTATTGTTCTCTCATTCACCCAACCTCATTCCCCTTCTTTCAGCCGCATGTTGCATCCCAACTCACAATCTCACTGGGGCACGGACTGCCTTCTTTGTTCCTTGTCTGTACAGCACCCAGCACAATGGGGTCTTGACCCCTGACTGGGGTTCCTCGGTGCTTCCATAATACAGACAGATGTGTTTAGAAAACGTTGGATATGTCTATTTCCAGGGGTCAATATGGCTCCCTTGCATTTACTTACTATTTAGACACCAGCATGAATAGATAGTGTATGGTCCTGATCCTGAAAACATTTACTACCAGGCATAATCTTTACTACAATGATTAATGGGAAAAAATCCATTGATCCCAGCAGAGAATTTGGACTTTGCCTACAAGATATTCCCTCCTCCTCCTATTCTGAAGGTTAGCCATTATAATGCAACACACAATCAGGTCAAAAACAGTTGCAGAATAGAATTCTTAGGTCATCAGTCCATCAGCCTGCCAGTGCATGACTGTTTCCTTCAGTATATTCTCAGATACTTTGCTGGTCTTAAATGACTCACAAGATTCTCTTTAGTGTTTGTCGTCATACAGGAATACATGCAAAGGAGCAGAGGGTGTATAATGGTATGTACCAGGCGCTCATTTCCTCTCTATGTAATGTATACTCCAGCTGACTCTAAATTCGACCAGGAGCCTTCAGAGACCAGCTGGAAACATTTGCAATTGACAAACGTTCCCACCGGAATAGACACAGGAAACAGTCGACACAACATCAAACTGACCTATTGCATCTCCAGCACCAGGCTCTATCTTGAGCGGGGCAGGCTGGGGGTGTGCCGGGCTGCTGCTGTTCTTCACAGCATCTGTGCTCGTTACCGAGGTAGTTTCTTTCCGGGAAACTTTAGACGACGGAGGCTCCTCCACCGTGATCCCGCTTTGCCGCTGTCGTCGGCGTTTCTTGCTCCACAACTCGTGGCAATCCTGCCAGTGAGGGAGGCTGGAAGAGGACAAGACTTGGTGAGAGGAGAAACACAGGGAAAGTGACGAGAACTTCTTCTGGGAAGTCCTGAGTTACCCTTGCATGGGCTGGGGAAGTTCTCAGTAACACAAAGGGATCACGGAGACATTGCTCTGATGGCAGCACCGTTACAAAACAAGGAGGGGTTTGTGTCCTACAGTGATGAAGAAGACATTAGTGCACTCACACTGCTTAAACTGTATAGGGATCTTAATTAAGTCAGGGCTAGATTAACTTTGATCTAGTCAGAGCTCAATAAAAGGGTAACTGGGTGGAAATTCTATGGCCTTGGACAGACAGAAGATGCAGATCAGGTGATCTAATGCAGGGGTTCTCAAACTTTATTGCACCGCGACCCCTTCTGACAACAAAAATTACCACATGACCCCAGGAAGGGCGACCGAAGTCTGAGCCCACCCAAGCCCTGCTGCCCCAAGTGGGGGAGTCAAAGCCAAAGCCTGGGTGGTGGGGCATCGGCTTCAAACCTGGGCAGTAGGGGTTGGACTTTGGCCCTGGGCCCCAGCAAGTCTAACGCCAGCCCTGGCAACCCCATTAAAAAGGGCTTCGCGACCCACAGTTTGAGAACCGCTGATTTAAGGGTCCTGTAAGGATAAGGCCTTTTCCTGTAGCCATGTTATAAGGCCTACGGTCTTTGTCTGCAGCCATATTAAGAGCAGCAGCCATTAGCTAAGAAGCAGGAAGTCAAACCCTCACATTCCATCTCAATTACATGAAAACAATGTAATATCAGGCTGTTAAGGAGATTCTGTCCTCACAGCTCCCACTATCACCAGATAAACAGATCTTAAGATGGTTAAAGAAAACTTCGTTTGACAGCATCCTGTCGGTCAATAAATCACTTATCAATAGGTGTGGTTGTGAAATCCTCATTTCTCTATTGTTTTGTCATCATGGTCCCCACTTATCTATTGTCTGTCTGGTTCTTTGATTGTTTCTATCTGTTACATAATTAATTTTACTAGGTTTAAATTAATTAAGGTGGTGGGATGATTAGGTTAGAGAATTTTGTTACAATATGTTAGGTTTGGTTAGTAAAATGATTGGTTAAGGCACAGCTAAGCAGGACTCAAGTGTCACTATATAAACTGGGGTCCAAAAGGAAGTTCTTTGGGAACCAACTCCAGGACCCAGCCCCACAGATCAGAGCTGCCAGACCTCAACATCCTGCCAATAACACAGTGCAGAAGCTGGAGTCCCCCAGATGGACCTGATCCTGACTGGCCATCAAGGAAAGTTCATCTGTTTTATTGGGAGAGGTGAGCACTGTCTGTGTAGCGTGTGCAGTCAGTTTTGGTGATTGTTAATAAATTGAGGTTAAGTAGGATATTACTGTGTAAGGCTCTTTCACTAGTAGAAGACCCCGTAAACTTGCAAAAGAGTCCATAGGGAATGGGTGTTTGCTCTGAGTCCACAAGGAATGGGTGTTTGCTCTGAGCCCGGAGGAGTAGAGCCTGGAGCCCAGGGAGGGGTAAAGTTAGGTGCCTTTTGCCTGGAGCCCTAGGAACTGGGAAAGGGTGGGGGTGCCTAAATTAACCGTGTTATGCCTTGAGCCCCAGGAACTAGGTAGGAGGTGGGTTCCCTAGAGTGTGAAAGTGACAGATAATTTTGTGCGAGTAACAGTCCCTTTTGACCGTAAAAAAAAAAAACAACAACAAAACCCACCCTCTGAATCTAGTTCACAGGCCTAGGGAAAACTCAGACACCCGTTTCATTGTCTTGCTGGCGTCTGGATTCTTCATTTGGAGCATTAAGAGAGTTCAGTGGCAATATTCAGTGCCTCGCTGAGACCTCTCTAACAATCCAAGCGTATTTATAGCTTTGGGTTTTGCTTGGGAACAGCCAGCTGCTCCAACAGTTTTCTAAACCCAAACCCATCAGGGCCTGGCCATTCAGGGGCCTGATGGTCTCATGACAGGGACTGCGCTTGGCAGCTCTAAAGCGGTCACAGGTATTTCAAAGCCAGTCATCCCTGCGTGCGGAGACACAAAGGAAGCAGAGCAGGGTTTCACAATCAGTGTGATCGGTGGGGCGGGAGCTGTGCGACGCTGCTCAACAGCAATCCTTCTAGCCAATCAATAAGTAGTATTCACAAACTCAAAAGGCCCAGCCAGTCCTCCTTGGCAAAGGAGGTGGGGGGTTTTAATTATACTTTACTCTTCTATATCACATTCCATCAGAGGATCTCAGAGCACTTTACAAGCATTAATAAACTGAGCGTCAGCCCCGGTGAGAGAGAAGTGGTATCCCCATTTGACAGAGGGGAGAGGCAAGAGAGACACAAAGGTAAAGTGACGTGCCCACAGTCACGCGGCTGTGGCAGAGCAGAGCAAAGAGCCTAGGAATCCTAGCTCAGGCCACTGCTTCTGGCAAACTGCAGTGGGTGATGCCCATCGATACTCACTCTGGAGGCGCCATCTTGCCGAGGTCCACATCCTTAAGGAAATCGCTCTGCAAGGCCTGCTCCGCTGCGCAGCGTTTGCTGGGGTCCAGCGTCAGCATGTGGTCCAGCAGATCGAGAGCAGCTGAAGGAATGCTGGGTAAAGATCGTGGGGACCAGGTTAGAATTCAGAGGCTGTTCTAAAAGGAGAGGGCGGGTGGAAACTGTGCCACGGGCTCAGAAAATGGCTTGACCACTCCCCTTGAGACATGGGGAAGACCCCCCCAGTCCAAATTAATATTGGAGTCGTACTGGCTCACGCACTCGAAAGTATCTGGGGCATGAAAAACAGACACTGGATTCACAATATTTTCAGTGTCACTTTAGCCATTAGTGACTTTAAATTCCTCTTTGAAGCCACAAGGCAAATCACATGATTAAGGTCTTCCAGAGACAGTGCACCCCACTGCCCTTGGAGGCAGACAATTGCAGCTTCCTGGGATAGCTGGTCCCTTGGGCCTGGTTCTCATGAAGGGAGTCCTGACAGGCTGATGCTGGGCTGGAAGTTTCCTAGCCAGTGGGCTTAAAGTGAGGGCTGCAAAGAGCTGTGGGTGGGGTTAGAAGGCAGCTCATTCTAGAGCAACAATCACGGGGTAGAAATTCAAAGGGGTGTCGATGGGCCACCTCCAGCTTTCCTGGGACGGGAAAGAGTCCCCCAGGAGGGCACAGGGAAATGGGAGAACTGTCCCTTCATCCCACCACCACCTGCCCTGCCACCTAAAGAAAGTAGAAGGCAGCCAGCGGACGTTATAGTGGCATCACTAGCAAGCGGTTACAGAAGGTCACAAAGCCACAAACACAGTCACTCATCTCCTCTCTCATGAAACTCACAAAGAGAACTCCTCCCGCAGGCGCCTTCGGTATTGCTTCTTCGGTTTCATAGTGTTGAAGTAGGGCAGCTTGATGACGTCTGGCCACACAGCTGGGCAGGGGCTCCCGCAGAGCCGGCTACAAGAAAACCGGAGAGCAAGAACACAATCAGCCCGCGCAGCGCAGCCAGCAGGAGAAGCAGAAGAGCAGCCCAAGTGAAACTATTTCCTCTCTGAATCAGCTTAGCATATAGACAGTCCAGGTCTGAGGAGGATTAGACAAAAGGTCAGGTAAAAGCAGCATCAGAAAGAGACAGGCTTACCTTGGTTTTAAAACCATTTGACAGAAAAGAGTTTTCAGTGCTGATCTCTATTTTTGCAGGAGTAATTTTTACACTCAAATACTTACACCCTCACTTCTCTATTGGTGTAAATATTAACAGCCAGGCATCAATCTGGTTTGCAAGCACCAACACCTGGAGGCCTAACTACTTGTATTTGTAGTTACTGTCATTGCTGGTCTCGCTTTGCAAACTGATTAGGGTTCGAGAACTGCTGTGATACTAAGACTAAGTGCCTGAGCAGTTTCCCCAGTACTACCTCTCACAGACATGCGTGCACGATGCTTTACCTGATTAATTCAAGCTGAGCCAGTTCCAGATTGGCTTGAAAAATAGGCTTCTTTGTAAACAGTTCCCCGAGGATACAACTGGAAGAGGAAAACCGACAGGTCACGACAGCAGACACTGGGGATGATCATTTGACTAGTGTTGCAATTCTGTCTACAAGCAGCTTTGCCTGAGGGTTCATTTGTATCAGAGCTCAAACCTGGGAACTGACCAACTAACCTGCGTGCGAAGAGTCAGCCATCACGTGCATTTAGGGAGCAACACTTGCCAGTGGCCCTGTTAAGATGTCAAGCCTGCGACATATTAACTCTTCTCGGGCAAAGGGAAATGTAAACAGGATCAGGAAGGCTTAGCTGGGCCAGTCTATAAGAAATGGCCAGCGGTATATCACTTGCCTTGAAAATGATAAATTGAGTATATTATACCTCCAGCTAGGGAAAAAAAAGGGGGAGGGAAGAGTTCAGTCTCCATTATCCATTAAATCCCTGGCCTCTATGGTGAGCCTTCCGACAGGAGTACCAATTAGTGCCAAATACAGCAGTGGTCTGATGTGGGCACCTGGGCTAACATCAACTCTTTCTATATTGGACACTGAACAACAACTGACTTCATAGTCACAGTTTTCAGAAGGGGTCGGCACTCTCAAATTGGGGCCAAATTGTCACGAGAGCCGAGTTTCCACTAAAAGGCCAACATAAGCAAGCAGATTTACAAAAAAGAGCTCGGCCTGTCATGTGCTGAGCTCAGCTGAAAATTCGCCCAAAAGCGTCACAATGAAAGCTGCCGGGTGCTGAGCCCTTTGGAAAATCTGGCCCCAACTGTGGATCCTGCATTCTTGACACTCAAGTTCTGAGATTCTTTAAAAAAAGGGCTCTATGTTGCTAAATTCACAGGCATCAAATTGCTCTGGTGGCTATATAAGGCCACTGGACGGCCCTGAGTTCTCCAATTTATGATCTTTTATGGATATATTGCTCTCTTCTGAGAAATCTAAGCTTCCTTTAGCTTCTTTATCTAAACAAAGTTTCCAGCCCCTTGATTGCGAAGAACCTCCATCATGTCATCAATTCATTGATGCACAGAGTCAGCAAGCTGCACAAAATGAACAAGGAGCACCTGAGAAATGAACTCTCCTGGTGCACCTTAATGGGGCATTAACTTCAAGACTTACTTGTTAACATTTAAATAGCAATGACATCTAAGCAAGTGGTTTAGAACTAAACACAAAGCCTCAGTCACTATAAAAAGCTAACTAGGTTAATTTTATGCTATTGTTCTTCAATACTAATGTACACTGGCCTTCCTGCACTTGTTCAAATATTCCACACAGATTCTTAAGAGTCCTTAATAAATGTTTCAGTTGCTTGGGTGGTAAGGCACCCTTATTTTGGATCCAGAGTTTTAAAATATTTTAGACTCTGCCTCAAGTTTTTTCATCAAAATATTTACAAAGCTAATACAAAAATAACACTCATGCTTTCACTGGGTTAACTTCAACTGTTATAGCTAGAGAAAACACTCTGCTAAAGAGGCATTTTCTATACTCCTGTCTCCACTACAGCTAAGTCGGGGATTCACAGACATAACATGGTCACAGTTTGTAGCACAGATGGAACTTAACTATGTTCTGTAACCACACTAAAGCCTTGGACAGGATCTAATAATCACCAAACCTGTCATCTAGGTTTTGACTGCAGCATCTTTTTTTACCTGGTGTAAGTAATAGAAGAATGAAATTCCACCTAGATTTCTTTGACCCCATGGAGATTTTGCCAGTTTAGAAAAAATAAAATAAAATCTTCTGACTTGTAAACTGAGCTAGTTTGATGCAAAAGTCAACGAGAGAGAATATACAAGTTCTACAAAGTCCTTTTTGCTGAATATTAACTGCACTGGATTTGGAATTTACTCAAAGTTTGCTAACTACGCATGGCTGAAACTATACCAGGGATGGAGGAAGTGAAAAGAAAGAGGTATTACTTTAGTGGGTGGGCTACGTATAGTAATGGTGGTGGTCTTATACATGTTAAAAAGAGAGTCATTATAACCAGGAATTAAGCCCTTTACAGGGAAAGATACAGCTACTAATTTTTAGCAGACCATCCCCAAGTTTCCATTTAAACCCTTGTGTTAAAGTTTAATTAACGCTAGTTCTGGTAAAGACACACGGGTCACATCACCAATACGTTTTTGGAACTTCTCAAATGTTGCAGAGATGAGATCAAGTGGAGCCTACTTGCGTGGTTGCTATTGCACTACCAACAGATAAAACACGTTGCATGAGGCTATTCTGTCAGATCCTTTAGAACCATATTTGGACTCTTTCCGATTCTCACAGCTTAAACAAAATGCTACCAAACAAAATGAGGTGCTTACCCACAGCTCCACACGTCTATGGCTGGTGTGTAACGCTCCTCGCCTAGCAGCAATTCTGGAGGTCGATACCATAATGTAATGACTTTATTTGTGTATGGACGGCTGGAAGGGAAGATAACAGACTTACATTTGTACTGTTCTTTTCATGTCAGTGGATCCCAAAATGCTTTAAGAACCACGGCCTTCGCTTTCAAACATAGGGGCCTAGAATCAGGCATCTAAACAAGAGCCGCCTGGTTTTCAGAAGTGCGGGGGGGGGCACACAGTTCCTCTGAAAGTCAATGAGAGCTGTGGGTGGGCCACATGTCTGAAAATCAGGCCACTTCTTTACGTGGCTAGCTTCAAAAAGCCTCACCAATACACCCACATACAACAATCACCTAACCCAGCACTGAAGTGCAGTCAACTCTAAACTGGAAGGCAGCTGAGGTTTAACAGCAACCCTGCTGAACAGTTAAGGCAGGAAGTGAAAAATAAAGCGACAATAATTTGAAGAGCAGACTCATGGTAGTCATGGAAGTGAAACTTCTGCATAGTCAGCTGGGTTTGTCTAAAGAAAGGCTATTGGACAGCTGGCAAAGTATTATACATTTACACTATAAGGGGCTGCCGGCTAGCTTCCCAGGCTGACGGAGTATTGGGGCATCAGGAGACTCAGTGGTTCAATGCACATATGTTACCAAATTCCCCCGTTGAGTGACTTACCTCTCTTCAGAGCTGTACAGTCGGGCAAGTCCAAAATCTGCAAGTTTGATCTGCCCACTGAAAAACAAAAGCACAACTATTGGCATGAGTTACAGATGGGATCAGTTGCTGAAACAGTAAGAAAGGTAGCAGAAAGGACCAAGGACAACCGGTGTTTGGCAACTGATCATGTTGGATATGCCTGTCTGATTTTTAACAGATCCTATGCTTTATGGAAGGATAAAGACATACAAGCATTCAATTTCACAACCATCACAAATGGGCATGTGGCTGCAGTGATTTGCAGTGTTACTATCAGATTCTATCCGTTTTAATTTTCCCTCACTGACGTTCAGATGGCGACCTGAAGAATCCTAGCAAGCTGTCTCCAATTTGTAACCTATCCCACAAAAAAAACTACGCTGCATCCAGCGACTCTAGCAGAAGACTATATGGAAAGTCATTCTGATACTTCTATAGCACTCCTAAAACTGGTCTCTAGGTCGTCAATAGTGAGGGACATCGGAGCCCACATCCAATACACTGCCACCACCACAATCCCAGCCTCTAAACAGCTAAGGAATTAAACTCTGACAGTGCAGAGCCTGGGTGGTGTCTGCATACGATGGGATGTGGGGAAGGGAACAGTCAGAAAAACCCAGAGACATTGAGAAAGAGGACTACTCCTTTCCCAAATTAATTTATGCCAACAAAGGACTCAGTGGAGATGGTGCTGGAATAAACCCATTACATTCTCCCCCAGGGACTTTGAGTCTTGAACCTAGCAGCAATGGCTGCAGGAATACTCCTTTGGGCTCTATCACTGAACAAACACCTTATTTATTATAACTCAGCCTTCCCACAATGTCCTTTATGACGTTTTGTTGCAGATGGCTTTCAGTAGCAAGGTTTAACCTTGTGATGCACCCTGAATGATCCATTCCAAGATGCCATTTTCTATTCAAAAGGCATATATGTTTGATTTAACATAACCAAACCAGGACCCTAAATACTAGTATTTACATAAGCAACATTTTTTGTTGAAATGCTGTAGAGTCAGAAACCGCACCCAGACACGGTTTGCCATCCTTAAGAGACTGAGATAAGGAGCAGTAAGTTTGCCGGCAAAGGGTCTCTTCTGGAGAGGTTCCCCACAACAGGAAGTTAAGCAGAAGGTTATTAGGCTTTGGTTGAAGAAAACTCCTATTACAGATGCAGTACCCAGGGGACTGATTGCTTAATTAGAATATCTGTCACTTCTGATGGAAACATGCAGGAGACAGGATCACTACAGCAGATAAGATCCTTGTATTCTTCCCCATAATCTCAATGAATCAGTGGCCTAAGATCTCACAGTTCAAATTAGCCAGTTTGATGAAATCATCTTCTATCCTATCCAGGGCCAAGTTACCTGTTGTTTAATAAGATGTTGGAACATTTAATGTCTCGATGAAGGAAGTTCTTTTTGTGACAATAATCCAGCCCCTCCATCAACTGTTTCATGAAAGACTTGATATGGTCCTCTGAGAAATGCACCAGGCCGGATTCTAGCAGCCCCATGAGGTCATGGTCCATGTATTCAAACACAAGGTAAAAGGCACCTGCCACAGAAACAGATAAAGTTTAAGACAGGGTGAAAGTAGAGTCAAAAGTTTCAATATTTTTGGTTATGTAGTGGAACTGCTTCAAGATAAAGGCCAAGATTTAGAAAAAAGTGACTTGTGATTTTATGTGCTCAACTGGATACTTCTGAGGCAGGGGGTGAGGAGGGGAGGGGGTCTGATTTTCAGAGGGCGGGTGCTCAGCACTTTTCTTTTCATAGCAAGCGACAAAAGGCCAGAGTGGAAGCATTAGCATAAGCTACCTATGGCATCAAGGACTTGAATCTGCTGGAAGAAGGGACTCTCCAAGTGCAACCTAAAACAGCTGTGTTTTTAAAAGCACTGTCAAACTTAGAAGTGAGAGAGGATGGAAAGCCTTCCATACCATTAACGAGTTCATGACACAGCCAACATTATTCAGCATAATAAAGGGACTGCCCAGTGCTGGGGAAAAAATGCCACAGCTAAACCAGCAAAGGCTAACTCAGTTTTAAAGACTGATCACCCACAAAACCTCCAGGGATAGAAGCAAGTATACTTTACCCTTGGGACGCACTAAGTGTGCATCTGCTCTGTAAAGTGACAAGACTCTAAGACTGGTACCATGGCATTCCGCATTCATTGCCTCTCAATCACATTCATATCAAGCATGCTTAGTTTACAAGAACAAATATATTTCTTCTAACAGACAGTTCTGCAAAGTCAACCTGGACCTTTGTGCATCACCACCATTATTAAAAGATCTGCAGCCCATTTTTACACTTATGAAAATCCACAGTCTTCAATAGGAACAGGGTTACTCAAGTGTAACTGATTCAGATTTAAGCAACAGTTCTGTTGTTGATGCATAAGGGACAGACTTCAGCTCACTCTCTCTTGGCTGTGTTTACTCAGCAGGGCCAATAGAAATAAGAAGCAGGAACAAACGTCCCACCCCCAACATTTTAGACAATCTGATACCCTGCAGAACCAATGCAGCTAAGGGAGAAGAAGCTGGAGTCTTCTCTTTAGTGCGTCAGAGTAGCTGATTAAGTTGATACCATTTTCCAAATACACTATTGATCTCAGCCTCTAGCACCTCATGAGATACCTTTGTCCTTCTTGAAGTCCAGTGCATCTTGTTTGTCTGTAACAATTTCCTTCATGTTAACAACGCTGCGATGGATCAACTGCCGAAGGATTTTAATCTCGCGGATGGCCGTTATGGGGAAGCCTTCCTTCTCATTGTCCAAACGCACTTTCTTTAAAGCCACCAGTTCACCTGCCAAAACAAGTCAGTGTCAAAGTGTTTGCAGACAGATACTCCAAATGATACACTCTTGATGCTGTCCCGCCTCTGCCCTGCCCAGGCCTTTGAGTTTGGTCTTTTCATGATTAGTTTTCATTAAGAAAACTGCTCATTTGGTCTTGAATTATGTTCCTAGCAAAGACCTTTCTAGGCTCCAGTTACATTGGCAATAGAACATTGCAATTTAAAGACAGATACGGATGGGCAACTTTAAGGTAGCAGACGGCCACAAAAGCCACTAAAACCCTTTGGGCTGGGGCATGTGTATGTTGGGTCCTGCCCCCAGAGGATGTGATGTGGCCTGTGTGTGTCGGGGCCTGGCCTCCAGGGTGAGAGTTGGAGAGTGAGCCCACCTGACAACGACGACTTTTGTCTCAGAAGGCTAGGCCCCGCTCCCTGATCCGGCCCACTGGTTCTCACCACGTGATGTGTATAAGTTCTCGCCTGCCCTCTGCAGTGCCTTGCCCCACCCTGTTCCTGGCCCACATGCTGCTAGATGCCTGCCCTGAGCTGGGCTGTGGCGGGCCAAATAAGATTATCTGGTGGGCCGGATGCAGCCCTGGGCTGCTGCTGCTGCCCATCCCTGCACTAAGACATTTTCCAAAAAGGTTACATTGCTCAATCTGAACTCCAGCGGTAAGGTTTTTTTTTGCTGGGGAATACTATTTCACTAGTTCACCATAAAAGAGCTACTCAGTGAAGTAGCGGTTAGAACCAGACAGAGGGCGTGGTTTCTCAATCTGAAAAATGAGGACGCCACCTTCTTCACACAGGAATAGGGCTTGTGAGGTTCAGTGTTTGTAAAGCATTTTGAGATCTTCAGATGAAAGAAGTCTTAGAAATGCAAGATACATGACAATAGAGCCTCCCTAATTTGCACTGACTGGGAGACACAACACGAATTAGCAAGTGGACAGCACACTAAAGAGCAAGGATCCCACCATCGCAGAAAGTGGTTTGTTCATTTAATCTGAAGTTGATTTTTAATTATTTCTTATACTTTGCATTTTCCAGTGAATTACACTGTAGGACATTGGGTGAAACACTTTGTATTAAGCAACCTCACTATCTACAATGCTGTCTCGTCTACTAAAACTTTGCTAAGTGGGGAGAGAACACCATCTATGTACAAATTATAAAGTGCAGGATTAGCAAACTCTCCCATAGTATACCCACAAAACCAGAGACACTGAGAGCAACAGATGCTGCAATACTAGGCAGCGAAAGGTGAGTTAAGAATAGGATCACAGTTTTGTTGAACTTCTTTGCTTTGGTCACTTTACGTTAGAGTCTTTGTTGTGCTAATTTTCTCATCTGTGGCTTGACAGACAGCAGCAATGAAACAAATGTGTGGGTTTACAGGACGGAGTAACACTGTGGGTGCACATGGGGAGATTTTCACAGGAACAAAAGAACAGTTAGGTGACAACTCCCAGTGAAGGTCAATGGGGTTTGGGAAGCCTCGCTCCCCGAGAGTCCTCTAAACGTCCATTACTGGTCATGGTGGTGTTCCCCATTGAGTGGTAACAGCACTAAAACTGGAATGAGCTTTTAAGCAGGCTCACTGACACAGCACCAAAAATAATTAAAAAGACACCCAAGAATCACTTAGGGAACGTCTTTCATTATTGCCTTATTCAGACTAAGGCTATATCTAACCTTTACCTGTATCCTTGTCCTTGGCTTTGTACACTTGCCCATATGTTCCCTCTCCAATAATCCCAATGATATCAAATTTATCCACGCAGCGCTTCCCCCAGTCGCTTTCTGTCTGTCTCCTCTCACCGTAACGAGGACAACAGATTCTGAAAAAGGGAAGATTAGTTTTAAAATCCCAAACAATAGGACTTGATCAAAACTGCTTTAAACAGGAGTGAAATTTTTAAATTTAAATCCTAAAAATTAATAGACTGGAAAGCAATTTGGTCATCTTACCTATCCAACTTGCAACACAAAATTGTTCCTCAGACTACAGTATACCTTAAATCTAAATAGTAATTACCAACAAGCAAAGGGATACCATCACTTCCTGGGGAAGACTGTTCCTTAGGCTAACTGATTGCAGAGTTAGGAATTGTATACGGTGCGCTAGATCAGTGTTTCTCAACCTTTTTGATACCAGGGACTGGCTTGCTGTGTCAGGGAGATTTCAGGGACCGGCGCCGATCCACAGACCGGTCGTTGAGAAACATTGCGCTAGATGGGGGTCAATTTTCTTTACTCAATACAGCAGGCGTCACTAAAACATTTATATCCACTTTATAATTTATATATCATACTAAGAACAGGAAAAAACAATAAATGTAACTATCCAAGCAACAAATGCCATCTTTAATGTAAAATGGCAACCGTTGTACTCATTGTTTCAACCCGCCCTAAAATGAGGCCTGTAACAGGCTAGTTTCTGTGGTCGCTTTCATGACTAACTCTCATTAAGTGCTATTTTGTACATATTTACTCCAGTAGTCTTTAGTGAATTATACTACATAGTCCTATACCTCCTACAGGCAGAATAGCCAAATGGGACTTTTTTCTATGCCCATCATCCTGCAGTGTTATGCTATATCAGGTCCCTATACTTAAAGCACAGACCTAACAATAGTACAAGGCCAAAGAGCATAATCTGAACTCCATTCAGTGTTATCCCTTATTTCCCCACATACAATGATCTAAAATAGGGATCAAGGGTTATGAGGTATCAAAACACACTACTAAAGGTTCTCCATAGGTCTCATCATTCTCCAGTCAGCCTGTACCTCAAACAAATGGATCTGTCCTGTTTTATGAACAGAGAATGATACACAGGATTCTGCTAAAGATCTTGTTACCTTGCTCTTAATGTGAGCAGGGTTTGGACAGAAGCCAATCGGTATTCTTTACTGTAACATAATTATTTGATAATTTTAGATTTGGTAAGTATTTGGAAATGAACATAGGACATTTGATCATTATTTTGGACACAATGTAGCAAATATGCCTTGGGAAAGGAAAGAAAACATAGAAGACACTCCTAATTGTACACAAGAGTTTATTCTCTTGACGAATGCATAGTTCTCATTAGCGTTGAAGTCAAGTATGCCCACTGAGTGGAGAATAGATCACCAATGTCATGGGTGAAGGTATGTGGCCCCTTTCCTGAACAACTGCTTCCTAGAAACACTGAAGATTCTACATCAGGTTGTTTGCCAGCCAGGTTTCTTTGGCTTCAGAATGAGAGGTCCTTTCCCAATTCAGCCACAATATTGGTTTCAAGGCAATTGTTAAATGAAAGTTGATAGGAATTTTCAAGGTGGTCTAGGTTTAAGGTGTACCTGAAACACTCCAGTAATTCACACCATAGGAAGGATCACGTAATAGATTATAGAACAATGGGACCTGTCAGAACCTTGACGAAATAAAGTCTGAATTACAGGCTCCATTTGGTGGGTGATGAAAATATGCGACATTTCACCTGCTCTTTTCCCCCAGCTGTAGCCCTTCTAGTTTGTTAATATTCAAATGGATGGAGAAAGGACCCCCTTCTCCTGCATGGACAAACACCCATGTTTAGACTGACAGACAGAGCCTTAAACCTGTCAAATGTGAACTATAGAAACCCAAAGGAGTGGGTTCAGCGAATAAAAGGAAGTCAGCACAACAGGGGCTTCGTTTCTTTCGAACAATTTTTTTTTTTTTTTTTTTTATAAGCACAGTATCATGATTCAAGCCTGTCTGAAGTCAAATGATTGCCAGAAAAAATGATGGGTTGTCCAGGACAGAGGTAAGTTGGGCTGTAAAACAGAACATGCCCCTTGAAGAAACATAAAACTGAGATCCTGAATATCTGTAGTCATTAAAAATCCACTAGTACTTTTTGCAGCGCTGGTAGCATTAACAGCAGTGTCCTGGCTAGACTCCAACTGGGCAATCTCATTGTGCCTACTTACATTTCTCTCTTCAGATTCATCAAATACATTTGGAATTTTCTTTTCACCTTGAAGTGACTTGCTACGTTGCTGAGAACTGCTAAAACAGTTGCAGATTTAACCTCAGAGGTAGGTGCATTTTCATGATAGGGAAAGCAGTTTCCATGTCCAATTTATAGCTACATTCTAAAACACTTTGGGATCCTTTTGGATGAAAAGGTGATATATAAACACAAGATCACCACCATAAGACGACACGATTTAGAAATGCAAGCATGCAGTCTGTGCAAACACTTACTTTGGTCTCTTTTTGAATGGTTGCTGAGGTGGTGTGGCTGCCTTTGGTTCTGGAGACTCCGGGGGAGATGGATCCCCTCCAGGAAGCTCTGGAGGGAGCGGGAGGTCTATGAGCAAGTGTCGTGGTCTCTGCTCTCTCTCTTTCTTCACAAGTTTTGGAGGAAGAATCTCCTTTGGACTAAATCCCAGAAAGTTACAGCAAGTTAATACAATCTGGTCAGACTTAAGATGCCATTTCAAATAATGAGGATCATAGGCCAAAAGTTTCAGACTTGAGTGCCTGAAATTAGGGGGCCAAGTATGGATTTAGGAGCCTAGCTCTAGACACTCTGGGTTAAAATTAAGCATCTTTCTTGTTTCAAAGCCAAAGTCAACATAGAAAAATAGTAAATTAAAAACACAGTCCAGCCTCAAAAGACCATACAACTCTTTGCAACTAAAAGTCTCTCGTGACAGTGGAATAAAAATTATTATATAAACACAACAACAAATTTGGGATATAACCTGTTATCCATTTACTAATCCCTACTTCCTATCTCCTGTCCACTCATTAAAACAGATTTAAAACCATGTTCTGACCCTTACGCCCATTAATGGCCATTGCAAATCTACAACATGCAAGCAAAATGAACCATGTCTCCACTACATTGCTTTTAACTCATCGGCAAGGACAGAAATGGGGCAACAGGAACTTCTGCATATTGCAGGTAGATCACCAGCTCATTTCTTCTTTTATTATGGTACCAATGGTAATGCAGTGTTGTCTTTAACTAGTGGGAGACTGATATGTGGAATCTAGTTTATCGGGGGCGGGGGGAACACACGGAAGGAGTATCGGGGAAAATTCCTGGATTTGAATAAATTGGAATTGAAATCCAAGTTGAATGGCAGTAGGCAAATCACATTATTCATAATACTTACCCTGTACAAGACTCCACCCTCCCCAGGAAAGGGAAAAGCTCTATTGAGAAATAGACAAGCAGCCTTTCTTGGATCATTCTTAGGACAACCTGCTAGGGGAGGCTGATGCTTGTCAGCATCAGCAGGTCTAAAACTCTGCTCGTCAGCACAAAGAAGCCAATGCAACTGAACTGACGGGAATAGAAAATTAGGAAAGTTACCTTACTCGCTAGCCACTTCCCAACCTAGCTGAAACCTGTGATGAAACACAGTGTATTCCACAAATGAATACAGAAGCAAAACAAGGAAGGAGGTTTTGATTGAAGTACAGTACTTTCCCCCTTTGGAATGACTGAGTCCTGATACTCTTTAAAGGAATGGACAAAACAAATTTGTCTTTTCGCTTCTACTGAGGTCATCACATAGGTTTAGTGAACTAATCAGAAAAGCCCGGCTACTCAGAGTACTGGAGGAAAACTGTGTATGTATACTGATATGTATCCCTGTATGATATGTATGATATAATGACCATAGTGATACATATCAGTGTAAGCCATGAAAGTAACAATAGACACGAGAGAAAGATCTCTGGGTCTGCTCTTGCCCCCGTTGAAGTCACCCGAAGTACCGCAGTTGACTTCGAAGAGCAGGATTGCCCTTGTATTGGTCACTCTTAACAAAAGCGAAGAACATCAGCTTTAAGGCTGACAAGAGGAGCCCCAAAATGGGATTCAGACATGGGCTTGAACTGGCAGGCTAAAAATAGCAGTCTAAACAGGGGTGGCAGCTCGGCTTAGCCGTTCAAGTACGAATGTTCCTGGGGGTGTGGGCAGGTTTGTACTTGGGCAGCCAGCACAAGCTGCTGCCTGTGCTCCCACTGGCTACCCTGCTATTTTTGGTGCACTAGCTCAAGCATGTTCCCAGCTGCAGTGTAGACATACCCTAAATGTAGGACGAAGGCACCTAACTCAAGTACCACGTCTGAAAGTCAGTTCTTGTGTTAGAGCCTGATAGACTCGGTCAATTTATTTCACCAGCTTCAGATGTTTTAAATAAAGCCAGTTGGGGAATATTTAAAAGTTATACATTCGGATTCAGTGCCTAGTTATTTTAGCCTGTGTATGTCATTCACCATGAGGATAAGCAGTTCCTGTTCCACCGACTGCAATGGCGCTTTACCCACTTTTGCTAGCAGTGAATTTGTTCTAGATCCGTAACATTATGCGGTGTTTTAACATGCTCCACACACCTTCATCCAAAAAAGCCTGAATTTGAGACTCTTCCCAGCAAGCTGCAAAAGTATTTGTTTGACAGGGTTTTTGGGGAAGGATGAAGATGTGTTGCTGGGTAGCATCTGGACAGGAGAGGCTTTTCTGGAGTTTTTTCATTGTTATCTGCTGACTAATGTAAATTGTTACCTTCACTTGATTATTTAAGGCTGCTGGCTAGCTGGAGTTAGTTTATTTGTACCTCAGAATTAATGCTGCTAGGTGGCTATTTTAAATTTAGTTATGGTCAGGGTACACAGACTATTTGCATAGGCATTCTTTTTTTAACATTAAACCTAAACAAACATCATCTCTGCATTACCTAAACCTGAGAATGCTGCATACAGTTGGAGTGGAAAACCTTAAAGATGAGCTGCAAAGCTTCAAAAAACCAAAACCCCATCAATACAAAAAACAAGGGAAATAAAATCCTAACACAGTAAAACAGTTGTAGCTGCTTTAAAACAAAACTGTAATTAGCACACCTCTTAGCTATTTTGGGGATAGTCCCGAGGAATTCAAGCTATAAGACTTAGAGTGACGTCAGCCATCACACGCCTAAAATGATGGAACTATTCCATTCTAAACCTTCGTTTTCACTCCCTCCTCTTCCCCTCCCTGTAAGATAAAACATCTCATGCTGCATCTGAGCCCAAAGGTGAATCCTTTGGATTGATACATCAGGAGTTTTTTTAGCATTACACAAACATGAAGAGAAAGGTACAAGAATCTTTATTTACTCAACTGAGCTGCATTTTGTACTTAGGCAACTCAAATGGGATTCTAAACTTCATGCTTGCCATAGTCTTAGAAATCAAGAAGGGCATGTGTTTTTCCCACATGTTGGAAACAGAATAAAGAATAAAGAAATTTGGTTCACAAGCAACAAACAAGTGATTGACCATGCACAATACCTTGTTTTCAATGTGTCATTTGCAACTAACACCTGCTAACCCTAATGAAACGGCTTTGTTTGCCTTCTCTTTTTTCAATGAGCTGGCAGGCTGAGAACTTGTTTGCCAATCTTTGGGTGGAAATATATTCTGCAACTTGTTATAAATCTCACAAAATACACAATGGTAGTGGAGGAAAATTAAGAAACTGACAAAGTTGCAAGTCAACCTTGAAAGAGTCTACTCAGCCACTCATCTGGGGACATGTACAATATTAGTATTTTCATCGCTGCCACACTAAGAGGTGTGTGAGTTTGTGGTAAAGTTTATGATGCTTTACAAGGCTGTCTTAACTACACCAGAGCTGACTCAATAGGTTATTTTACCATGTTAGCAACCACAGCATTGTTTAGTGTGTACTTTTCCAATACAGGTACCGGGCTAAGTACCACATTAAGGCTACTCTTTACACTCTCACTGCTATTTAAAAAGCTGAACAGACACACTGAACAACACTAAACCAAGGGCTGTTTGTGAAAGACAACAAAAGGATGCACAGGTCTAAACTTTTATAATGTATTGTAATCATCACAATTATAGCAGTACCTTGCTAATACTAATGCCTGAAAGATCCATTGAGAACAGTAAGTGAACAAAGAACATATCATGAACTTTGTTCGTGTAAGAAGTGATGATAATACTTCAGAGTATACTAGTAGATTGTTTTGTTTTACATTATGCAAGAGTAATTAAGTCTTATATTAAGATATCCCCATACCTCTTTACTGAGAAGTAGAGAGAGAGAGCAAGGGTTTTGGTGAGCAATTTAATTAAGTAAAAAACAGTGAGGACCTAATGTGGAATCGTTCACAAATTACAAAACTTCAATAAAGTACTGTGCCACAACAACAAAATGTTTAATCTTTTTTCAATTGATTATATTTTCTTTGCCCTGGTTTATATAGATAATTTCCATCATCATAAACAGCGCATGTTTGGAGTCATCTAGGGCAGCGGTGTCCAATACATTCGCCACTAGCCACATGTGGCGAACAGGCTATTGAATTGTGGCTAATGCATGAGCATTGAAGACAGCATTACTGGAAGACAGGTTGCGTGCTTTGATATACAGTTTGTTAACGTGGCTAGGATCTAGTAATTTTGTGTTAGCAGTACCTATTAATATTTGTTTTTGTAATATCTACTTATTTTTGATATTTGAAATGTCATTTGTTGTATGTTTTTTAATCCTTTTTTATAATGTGGCTAATAAGAAAAATTCAAAATCACAAGTGTGGCTAGCATCGAATTTCTATTGGACACCGCTGATCTAGGGGATTAGTTAAGTAATCTATCAGATCTAGAAATGATTCATGTAGCAGTCAACTCTACAGCTCACTTGAGAAAGGATTCAGTCTTGATGTTCTGCTTAGGGCTTGTCTATAAGTGAACTCTCAGCAGAATTAATAAGAATTAATTTAAGGTGTGAAATTAAAGTGGATTGGTTCAACTGCATTAAACTCCTGTGCGACACAATCAAAATTAAGGTAACTTTTATTCTGAATAAGAGTATCCACACCTGGGTTTAATTTGGTTTAAGTAATCCACTTTAAAAGTTAACTTGCATTAACTTCCTGAGCATCCCTATGTAAACAAAAGCCCTTAGAGATAGACAGGTAAAGGGTTACCCTCTTCCACATTAAAATTATATAACAATATAATTAGATATGCAGCATGGGACACAAATAAAGAACATGTTGCATGTAAAACCACACGGCGAATTACATATAGATACAACCATCAAAACTACTGAACTATGATGGTTTCCTTACTCTCAACAATCCTCCTCCCAGATCTGCTACTTAACTTTTGAGATTCTTTTCTTTTCTGTCTATGGCCTTGTTTACAGGACAAAGTTGCACCAGGTGCAATTTTAAAGCAACTTAGTTAGTCTGATGCAAACCCCTGTGTGGACACTCTTATTTCAGTTTAAACTGGGCTTATTTCAGTTTTTTATAAATACATAAAACACTACTTAGCTCTTCTAGAATACTTTTAGTTTAGCTTAAGTTAATTAGCAATTGATTTAAAAACCCAATGTAAGTTAAGGAATTCAATTTGTTTCAGGTAGACAAGGCCTGCATGTCCCAACAACATGCTATAAGTGTGACACTACTTTGTGTTATCCTCTCCTATAAGTCACACACTCTTTCCTGTTACTTTAGCACAGCTTTTTGGAGCATTCCATTTTTTATAGTAATTCAGGACCTTCTCTAGCAAGCTGCTGCACGCAACAGGATCTCTTCTCCCATGTGAAGCCCCATTCAAATTAACAGCGGTACTTCCATGCAGAGCAGCTTTCAGAATAGGGGCCTAATGGATTTGTAATAAAGACTGACTTGATTATGGGGTTTTTTTTAAAACTGGTTTTTAAAAAGCCTCTAAACTTCCCTTCCTTGCTGAGATTTTGTGTTAGTTTCAGCACTGAATCATAAGCCCCTCAAAATAGGTATTCTGGATGGAGAGACTGATAAGACTATAACATCATGAATGACGACATGACAGGGCATTTGGTTATGAGTGGTGTTTTCAGTAGAATGGCACAGGCTTCAATAGAATCAAGTACAAAATTAGGTTTCTTCTAGGAAACATATGCAGGGTTAAGAAGGAGTCGGCAAGCTAAAAATAAAATCTCTTCTCTGTTAATGTGTTAGTACTATGTATTCCAACCCAAGCAGAACTGAGTTTTCCACATGACCTTACCTATCCAAGTCATCTTCCCCGAGTAGAACAGGTGGGAGCGGGAGTGGAGGCAGTGTTGAAGTCTTCAGGTGTGGGATAGCAGCCGTCACAGACACTTGTGGTTTTGTAGAGACCTGGACAGAGGGCTGAGAGTTTGCCTGAGTGGACAAAGCAGATGTTCTTGAGTGGGAAGATGGCAAAGAGGCTGGGACTGAAGTAGGGACCTGAACAGAAGTCAGCTGGGAAAGCGGTAGAGGTGGAACAGCTGGTGATGGAGGCAAAGGAGGCAATGGGGGAGTCTGAGGCGGCGGTGTAGTTGTTGGTAGAGGTGGAGGAGGTGATTTTATTGAGGGCAATGGGGGTGGGTTCTCCTTCTCTGTTGTCTCTGTCTCTTTTGGAGTCGCAATCTCCTCTTTCACTACTACAGACTTCGAGTCTTTTGTTCCCATTGTTTTTGAGTCTTTAACTGGAGCTGCATGCTTCTTCTCAGAGTTCTCATCTATCTTGGTTTTTATTGGCTCCAGAGATGTTTTAGTCTCTGCATTCATGTGTATTAAATTAACCAGTTCCGTATCGGAGGCTGATTTTTCAGATTTAATGATTTTAGGTACCTTTTTAGACTCCGTCCCTGTCTCCTTAACCTCAGATGAGCTGTTCTCTTTTATAGGCAGAAAAACAGGTGAGTTCTTTGCCTCCTTCCCATCCACCTTTGCTGCTGCTGCTGCTGCTGCTGCTCGCTCCTTCTTTTTCCTGCTAAGCTCTGCTCCCAGGCTGGAGTTCAATGGTAGCCTAGCAGGTGATATACTGGAATGGCGACTACGTGAACCGGACCTCTGCTTTTTATTGTGAGATGATGAGTGTCTTGAATATACAGGACTTCGACTTCGGGACTTCACAGACTTCCTATGGAGAGAGCAGGAAGCAGAAAACTGAGATGCAGTCTGACGCATACTCTGTTAGTTACTGAAATTAACAAATAGGGATAGCGCTCTTTAAAGACAAGAGCATTCATAAATTGTCAGCTACACTTCTAACCACACCCAAGGCTTGTTTGAGGAGACTTAAATTAATGGCACCAGTTTCATGACACTTGAAAATAATCCAACATCTAGGGAGCTTCCAAGGTCAAAGATCCTGCTGCTTACAAATCAACAATTAAAATAATAGAACTACAAGATGAGGGTTAGACAAACCACAAGTTAAAGAAGAGAACAGATGCAGCACAGTGCTTGACTGGAGGATTTTAGTTGAGAGGATGAGCTGACAGTTTAGAAATCTTTCAGGGCAGTACAGCAGGAGGGAAAACACAATGATAAGATGTGAGTATTGCTTGTGGGAATGTTTTGCACAACCTTGTTCAAGAGCTACTTATTCAAGAGCTACTTGCGGCTCGAGAGCCTCAGTCTGAGAATCACTGCCACAAGGCATTCTCCTAGTGAATGCCACTTTTTCCCACAGAACATCGTCACTTCAAGTAGAGGTTTTACTATTACCATAAATGCATTTGCACATTGCAAGTCAGAAAGACAATTTGAGGCTTTCACCCTGATTTAGACATAGATCAAAGATAATCTAAGTCTGAATTTACAATAAGTGGGCTACAATTTATTACATAAGCAGAGATATGAAATTAATTTGGAAATCTGCACTGTAGTGTGAGCCACAAATAAGGAGAAAAATGCCTTCCTTTAAAAGTACAGGAGGTGGACAGAGGATGGATTTGGATTAGGCACAAATCTGCAATATCTATGAATCTAGTGGAGATTAGGGATGAAGATTCGTTGGAAAGACTGGGAAAAAAACAAAAACAGAAAACTGGTATTTTCAATTCACAGGTCAGTGAATATTTTCTCCTCTTCAAGGGAGACTGGGATTTTGCAAGTCATGGGACAGTGCATTTTAAGAGAAGTAATGTGGAAATGATGAACTTTATTTATTTGGAAGCCACATGATACTAAAAAATAAAAAATAATCTTGAAGTAAGACTATACCCATGCTTAGTTGAAATCATACTCACAACTGATTTTTATTCTATGATCTATTCAAACCTAGAGTTCTCTGACCACAGTGGAAAATATAAAGCATGATTTTAGATCATGGTTAAAAGAAATTCCCTTTTCCACGCAGCTCAGAAAACATGTAATAGCAACTGTGTTTAAACATGGAGGCTGTTAGCAGATTTTTCAACTATAATTGAAATGCAGGGTAAGAGATTAATATAATTTGCATATGATAAGAGAATCGCAATTTTAAACAAATATTCTGACAACATAAATGCTTTAAAAATAAGTTGAAGAATAGAAATGGCTTCTTATAAAGCATTTCACTAGATATTTGTGACTGTAGTGGCCAAATATCAATGTGACTAAGAGGATCTTACCTTTAGTCTTAAAGAACAAAAAGAGCAATAAGAATATAAAAAAAGTCAAGATTATTTCAGATTTCAGATTCTGTTTTCAATGTTCATGGAAGTTGTGCTTAAACAGAATCTGGCAATATGCCTCAAGCTGGTATGTTGTCCTCAGGGGACTCTGGATAATCAGTTTAACTGTCTCACACACACAGGCAGAATTTGCCATTTGGGTAGTAGTTCACTTTCCACATCCCGCTGCAAAACTGTCAGGAGCTGAAATAGCTAGCAGCATGCTCTCACTGCACTCAAGAGGTCACACTTGCAGACTTTGCTGAGGACAACATTCCTAACTGAACTTGTATGACATGGGTAGCTGCAAACAGAGCTAACTTAATTCTGAAACCTAAAGAGCACTGAATCATGCACTAAATCCCAGCTACAACTGATTCATAACATGGATCTGGAAACCTTCCCCTCCACAGGCAATATTAGTTTTTGTCACTGATGACTGCATTGAAATATGTTTTAAGAGAAGCAAACACCTTACAAAACTTCCTGTATATGTTTCCCCTGTCTAGTGTAATCACTGAGTAACTTTATCTCTGACCGAGAGGTTAGTAATTTGCCCTCACACATCACCTTTGAAACCAACACTGCACTGCAGATTACCTAGTTTATAGTACTTAAAAAAGAAGGAAAATCTCCCATCTTTAGAGATGTTCAAGCTTTTCTTTCCAGCTATAGTGGAATGGTTACAAAATTCCTGTATTTCTAATGCAGGAAACTGGACGTGTAAAATGCTAGCCATCAGGCCCGTGAATTAAGATAAAAGGTATCAAGGGGAGAGAATGGGAATGGCTCACTACAGAAAACCAAAGCACACTGGCAACAGATTAATTTCTCTGCTACAATCAGAGCTGTACCAAAGATAGATATCTTTGGAGGAAGAACTGATAGAAATCTCTAGCCCTATCTATACTACGAAACTAGACGTTGCTAAGAGTTGTTAGCAACAGTCTCCCCTCAGCCAGTGATGAGCCCAGAACAAGACATGAGAGAGAGAGCACAACTGGACACTTCCAGAATGCCTGTCCCCTGCTCTCAGAGCAATCTAAAAACATTAAGCATACCTCACAGGTGAGATTATTTGGCATTATTCCCCATTATGCAATGGAGAAATCACAAGCATAGTGGTGAAGTGAAAGTTAGTGGCAAAGGTGGGACTAGGACCTAGGCATCTTGACTCCTGGTTTCCTGTTTTAACCACTAGAGCAGGGGTGGGCAAACTTTTTGGCCCGAGGGTCACATCTCGGTATGGAAATTATTTGGCAGGCCACAAATGCTCACGAAATTGGGTTTGGGGTGCGGGAGGGGGGTGAGGCCAGAAATGAGGAGTTCAGGATGCAAGAGGGGGCTCCGGACTGGTCTGAGGATGTGGGGGGGTGAGAGCTCCAGCAGGGGGTGTGGGCTCTGGGGTGGGGCTGGGGGTGTAGAAGGGTGCTCCAAGCTGGGACCAAGGGGTTCAGAGGGAAGGAGGGGGATCAGGGCTGGGGCACGAGGGGGGTGTGGGGGGTGAGGGCTCTGGCTGGGGGTGCAGGCTCTGGGGGGGGGGGCTGGGGATGAGAGGTTTGGGGTGCAGGAGGGTGTTCTGGGCTGGGACCGAGAGGTTTGGAGGGTGATCAGGACTGGGGCAGGGGTGCACGGGACTGGCTCAGGGGTGCAGGCTCCGGGTGGCACTTACCTCAAGCGTCTCCCAGAAGCAGCGACATGTCCCCCGCTCCGGCTTCTACACAGAGGTACGGCCAGGCAACTTTGCTGCGCACTCTCCTGTCCGCAGGTGCCGCCCCTGCAGCTCCCATTGGCCACAATTCCAAGCCAATGGGAGTTGCGGGGGTGGCACTTGGGGCAGGGGCAGTGTGCGGAGCAGAACCCCAGCTGCCCCTACGCATAGGAGCTGGAGCAGGGACATGCCGCTGCTTCCAGGAGTTGCGCGGAGCAGCCCCCGACCCTGCTCCTCAGCTGAAGAGCTGGAGCGGGGCAAGCCCCAGACCCCACTCCCCAGCAGGAGCTCGAAGGCCGGATTAAAACAGCTGGTGGGACGGATGAGGCCTGTGGACCATAGTTTGCCCACCCTTGCACTAGAGAAACTACCTCAAATTAAACCCAGTTCATGGATATTTGACAATACGTGATTTTGTGCTGCACATCAGTGACTATGGCGCACATACAAACCCAGAAACTACAAACTCATAATAGTGTGCAAGCCCACATCCATTAACTGGGATGTTACCTGAATTATTTCTCTTAGCTATAGCTGCAATGGTATGGTTATTACAACTGCTACAGAGAACAATAGTGATCATATCTGTTACTTTCCTTCCCGACCAAAGACTCTACATTTCCTCCTTAACCAAAAGCAGTTTGTTTGGCGGGGCCACTTGGAATGTGACCCGCAGTGTGTTTCTGCATCAGGGATATACCAGTATTTAGTTCACCATTTTCCTTCTCAGACTACATTTTGGGAATGGGGAGGTAAAAGAATCACTAGGAAGTATTTCACCCTCAGCCAATTAAAAAACATCAGTGCCACAAGGAGGACTCTTTCATCCCCCTCTGAGGAATTTACACTGAACTTTCCTCACTGCATGGAATGCAGGTTCAGTGAAGCAACAACCAACATAAGCAAACTGAAAATCAGAACTCCTGTGTGTAACAGTTAGAAAGAAAATAAGGGCTGAAAATTTCCCTCTGCTCATTTAAGTGTAATATTGTCCTTTGGGGTAGCCATTTTCCGAAGGCTTCTTGCACACTCAGTTGCCTCCTTATTTCTTGCTTTGTGTTGCTCAGTGAAACTGAGCTTTGATTAAAAAGAGTGTGCTATACAAAAACTGCAGACCAGTTTTAGGAGAAAGGGGCGGGACTGTGGTGGGTTATCAATTTAACCCTAGATTCAAAGAATTTGAAATAAACAGAGTGTAAACAAGCGGTAACCTTTGGAATTTTTTTTGGTTTGGTTAACTAGCTAAGTGCTGTACCAGAAAGGTGTTCTCAAAAACTTTCCCACATGGCTATGCAAGTTCACGGAAGCACATTCAAAGCTGCTTCCATAAAACCAGGTTTGGAAAAAGTGATCACTTCACAGGAGTAACTAGCATTATACAGACCAAATCAGCTATTGCTTTTTTGGGATGTGTTCGGGGAGTGGGGGAATAGAGGGGAAACACAGCACTTTAGGATCCCACTGATTCCTCTACTACCCTCCAATCCAATAGCAACCCTCTTACTGGTTAAGGAAGAGTAGATACACATCCTTAACAGAGCCTACGAGCACAGCCAGAAAGGATACACAAGGCATCTCTGCCACCCAGTCGACTTTTCCAGGGGTGTAAAAGCGCATGAAAGCAATGTCTTCATTCGCAAAAAATATTTATTTTTTTTTACATGGAGATAGCCATCTCCATATAAAATCCTAGTGGAGATAAGGGACAGGTAGCATTTGCTTCCATGAAGCTAGTCAAATAAATTCCAGATGGGGGGAGAATAGGGTTGACCTCAATGAGCTAAATCAAGGCAAAAATTACCAATGCCTTATCGCCACTAGGATTTTACATTGAGATAGCTATTTGCTGTGAAGACAAAGGCAATGTTCTTGCCCATACCAGCCCTGATTTTCATTGGAAAGCCTACTCCCTAAATGCTGAGAGCCGTGGATGTGGTTTTAGGGATAAATTCCACAAGCAACGAGTTCAATGGGACTACCCACATGAGAAGTACCAATCACATAGATAAAGATGCGCAGGACCAATCTCCTCGCTCGCAGCTCCCAGTGGAATCCAGGGAAGCAACACAACTAACATTGTACATGTTGTTTTGACCATAAGGACCTACTTCATTCAAGTGCAGTCTGGAATTACGATAAAGCTATAGTTCCATAACACACATGCTGTGAACTGGAAGTTCACTGAGACACAATCTTTAGGTTGAAAAATAATCTGTGTTAAAATCTGTACTCAAAATACTCTTGATTACTGTACATCCGAAATAAAATGCAGCACTATTGCTAATTTCAAACAAAAATAGGTGTTTTGTGTGCGTCAAAGTTACTGGTGCAAAAAGAGAAAAAAAATAAATGTTCCAAAATAAAGAAGTTACCTAATTGCCCTTCTAGAATGCCAAGGGGCTATTTAAAACAAATGGAGGCAAATGATCCATAACTAAGCAGAACACAGCCTGAGAAAAGCAAGTTTAAACTAGAAAAAAGCAACTTAAATATGGTCAACTAATTATGATGGAAGGAAAGAAAAAAATTAATCAGTTCAGAGTGAGGTATTCTCAGAATTAAACAATCCTTCTGAAAACTGTGATAAATCTCTCTTAGAATTTTGATCAAAGTTTCCAGAACGCGAGAGCTTTTTTAAGTACATTTAGTGCTAGTGAAAGGTGCTGGATTTTTAGCGCTAGAAATTTAAATACTTTCTACAGAACACTCACTAGTGCAAACTTCCCCACAAAACTCATGTTCTGCAGGAGCCACCTCTAGAGGCAAGTGTAATTCAATCCTAATGGCTCATTCAGTCTTGGCCTCTTTGCTGAGGCTGCCAACATTGAGGCTGATCAGTGCCAACAATGGTGGTGCTTTTTAAGATGCAGACATCTATCCAAAGGGAACTGTAACAAGACCCACCAAACTCACACAGACCAGTGAGGAGCCCTTGGCAGTAAGAAGTGAACACTAATTACCTGGGCCAGATCTGAATAGATGATTTAGAGGGTCAATTATTCGCATCCCCAAAGCCATCCAATCCCCTCCCCCCCGCCACACACACACACACACACACATAAAAGACAACATAAAGATCACACACCTGGCTACTGGACTTCGGCTCACTGACCGCTTGGCAACAAAAGGACTGCTCGAGCGCCTTCGGCTGTATGGGCTGGGCGATCTCCCGCTGTACGACCCACTTCCCCTTTCATAACTGGATGAGCGCCTCCTGTTGTATGGGCTGGCGGACCTCTGTCTCCTACTGTAAGGACTAGGAGACCGAGTGTTGGACTGGTACGCTACAGGCTCCTTGTATGGTGGGCTGACCGACTGCCTGCGCGATGAGCCACCGGGGCTCTTCTTGTAGGAGTCATAGTTGCTGGATGTATGTGACCGTGGAGGGCTGAGATCATATTCTTGGGTGTAGGATGCTCCTGAGGGGCTGTCATCCTGTTTGGGGCTGTCAGCCCATTTCCTGTGGGGACTCCTGGATTTCCGTTTTGGACTGTCAGCTGCTTTGTAGCTTTTCAGAGTGTCCCTTTTCCGATGGCTTTTACTGCGGTCTTTGTGCCCAGACTTCAGCTCCCGCTCTTTTCTGGACTTCTCCTTGTGTGCTTTGGCCGACCTGGACTCCTTGTTGCTGCTTCTTGATGGCTGAGACTTAAAGTGTTCCTCATTCTCCTCGCTGAGTCTCTTGGAGGTCCCCGACACCCGGTCCTTGGTGGACGCTGACTTGCTGGACACCTCCTGATTCTTTTCCAGCTTCTTCTCCTTTTCCACCTGCTTACTCCTGATCAGCTCCCGAACACGCTTGTGCTGGTGGTGCCGGTGCTTGTGCAACCTGTCGCTCCTGTCTGAACTCCCTTTCCTCTCGTCATTCTCCCTCCTTTCCAGCTTGAGGGCCACATCATCGGAGAAGGTGTCCGAGTCGGAGCTGATGTCATCGTACTCCACCAGCGGCTTGATCATTGCGCCCAGTGGTGCCGCCGTCTCTTGAGCCACCAGCGGCGAATCTTTGGAGTGCTTGGACCTGTGCCTCTTGTGTCTGGAGACCAGCCGGTGTCTCTCCTTGCTGTTCGAACTGCCACTGCTGGATGTCTGCTGCTGCAAGGACCCCCCTCCTCCTCCATCCTTCTTGCCCCCATGTCTCTCTGGATTTGGCATTCCTTCTCCACTGTGCTTGGAAGAGGGGAGGGGGGAATCCTCCAAAACCCCCAAACTTTAAACCCCAGTCACCCCCCCCGCTACAGGCCTCTCTCCGTGGCTCTCCTTTCTCCTCCCACCCTTCACAGCCACGTTCCCCCTTTGCCTTTCCTCCCCTCGTTCTAGCTCTCTCCCTCCTTCATGGGGTGCAGCTCTTTGGATCAGGCCCCGGGCTGGGGGGTGGGGGGAGGGGCCTTGACCTCACAGGGCCCCTGGGCCGGAAGCTAAAGGGCCTGGAAAGGCCCAAGGGGTGGGGGCTTTGGGAGGAGGGTGGCTGGGCCCTGGAGCGGGCCCCCTGGCCTGGGCAGAGGGTCCTCTGGGCAGGGCCCCCCTGGGCCTCTGAGCAGGTCCCTAGGCCCGGCTCCCTGAGTGGCTCCCTACGCAGAGGGTCCCCGGCTCCCGCCCCCTCAGTCGCGGTGCGGCGGGTGCCCGAGTCGCGGCCCCCTTTGTCCGCCCCGCTCCCGGGGCCGCCTCCCCTCTCACTTCCCAAAGCGAAACGGCACCGCGTCCAAGGGGGCAGCCGCCAACTCTCGCGAGACTACTGCTCTCGCGTGATGATGGAAGACTCTCCGCCCCCCCCGCTCGTCCAAACGCCGCGAGAAACTCCGGCCGGGCCTGCTCAAACCTCGCGAGAGCTCCGCTCTGGGCTCCTCAACAAAACTTTATTAAGCAACCTGGTAACGCGGTCAGAGAAACAAGCGAGCACAAGGCGGCCTCTCTTTTCAACAAAACTTTATTGAGGCGCACTGTGTGGACACCGTCCCCCCCCCCCCCCCAAAACTTTATTGAGATGCAGAGTGTGGACAAATCACTAAGGCCCTGCCCCAAACACACTTGTGTTCAGGAGCAGCATGGAACTCCCTCCCCTTCTCCAGCTCCAGAGGGAGCCTGAGTGTCTTGCAATGGGGGCATGAAACATACCAAGCATGACCCCCAGCAGTGCCCCAAGGGGGGGAGAACTGTTGCCAGTGGTCTCTAGGCCCAGCTTCATCGAAAGAGAACCCAGGCATCCTGACTCTCAGTCCCTTGCTCTAACCACTAGACCCCACTCCTGTTCCAGAGCCAAAAACAGAATTGAGGAGACTCTCAGTGGCTAAACTCCAGATCACACTCTCCTTCAAGCTGGAAACAACCCAGGACCTGACTCCCAGTCCTATGGTTCTTGCCACCTAGACAACATTTTTTTACGTAGACAGTAGATTCCTGCAGTTCTTACAACACGGGCTGCAGGTCTTTGGCACCCTTTGAGAAAAAGGCCCTATGTGTCTCTACCCAGAAACTGAAGCGCTCAAAATCAGTGGGGAGACATCTGAAAAATTGTCTTGCCGATCGCTCAAATTGTCACTCCAGAGTATGTGGTGTAGTTGTAGCCGTGTCAGTGTCAGAATATTAGAGAGACAAGGAGTGTGAGATAATATATTTTATTGGATCAACTTCTGTTGGTGAGAGAGACAAGATTTCAAGCCAAGAAGAGCTCTGTTTGGCTGGAAGCTTGTCTCTCTCACCAAGAGAAGTTGGTCCTAAAAGATACTACCTCACCCACTTTGACTCACTTCCATTGACATTTTACCTGAGTAAGGACTGAGCAAAAGCTGGGTGAAGGCCTCCAGATTTGGCTGATAGTGAGTAAAGTAAGGGCCTTTAAATGCCAGTTTTAAAACTTTAAATCAAATAGAAAAAGCAAGTAAAAACTCCCTCCCTTCCCTCTGATGAAAAATACCCCCTTGCAGTTTCCATCCCTATTTTATTCTAAAGAGAAACATTAGTGAGAACGACAATTTTGAGACTTGAGTGCTACACATGATGGATTGGGGATCAGTGCTACTGAATGATATAGCAGTGGCCCCAGCAATGCACCATTAAATCTATTGAAAACTGTAAGATTTGGACTGTTACTGTAGAAGAAGATGTAGTTTTGTATCATGGTCACTTCACTTAAAGGCAATTTTTCAAAAGCTCTGAAATGTTTTGATTAGCATTTATTCAATTTGCATGTATGTATGTATGGTTTCCATGTAGCCATGTCAGCATTTTGAACACTGAGCCCTCTGTCTATAATTATAGTTGTTTGTATTTCATTATAGACCTCCTTGACTATATTCTCTAGGCCATAAAATTGCCTTTAGGTTGACATTCAGCACCTAGAAGCTTATCCAGTATCATTCATTTCCTTTTTTGCTCATATTTTACAGACTTTAAAAACAAATCTATGCTTTATTTTTAAGTTAAGGATGGCAAAAGAAATACAAATAGTTTGTGGTTTATGGCTGCTTTTGCTCCATCCCCCCCGCCCCTACTAAAGGTCCCAATTCTGCAGTCAGCTCAGTCTGGAAAGCCCCTTATGCCCACACAGAGCGCCACTAACTTCATCATTTTTAAGGCCAGAAAGGACTATTGTGATCATCTTGTCTGATTTCCTTGTCTGCTTTTTAACACAGGCCACAGAATTACACCCAGTAATTTCTGTATCAAGCCCAATAACTTCTGATTGAAGTAGACCATATCTTTTAGAAAGACATCCAATCTTGATGTGAAGACTTCAAGAGAAGGAGAATCCACAACTCTTCTCATCAAGCTGTTCCAATGGGGTTAATTCTCCCCACCTCCCCAACCCACATATTGTTTTTAGCAAATCTGCACCTAATTTCCAGTTTTAATTTGTCTAGCTTACATTTCCAGCCATTGGATCTTGTTATAATTTTGTCTGGTAGTAAAAGTTTATCAGAAATCTTCACATATAGGTACTTCAAAACCACAATCAAGTCACCTTCTAACTTCCGTTTTGGGATGCCTACTACATGGAGTTCATTACAGAATCAGGGCCTCAGTAAAATCCTGGTAGACAGATGACTTCCTTGCACCCTGATTTTATTCTTCAATCTGATCTGCTATAACGTGTGTTTGTTAAATATTAATGTATTTGTATTCACTACCTCACATGGGTACATGATAAGTCATATGTACCCTGTATGATAGGCCATTGACCGGGGATAAATGTCTTCCTTGGGGAAAAAGAGAATCCTACCCCATTCATAAAGATTGCCCGAGCTGCCTCTCTTGGAGAAGAGGGTCTTCAGCTGTGGCTTATTAATGGGAAGTCAGTGCCATAAAGAGGGAAGGTATGAAAGTAGACTGGATTTCTTCAGTATAGAGGAGAGTCTCTGTGGAGCTAGTTAAAATCAACTGCTTAGGCAAACTCTCCTAAAAAGAGATCTTTGTTTGCCATACTGTAGGAGTGAAGCAGGTATACTCCTTGGATTCTACAAAAGGGCATCTTTCTGTTTACTCTACAAGGAGCTAGAACGATGCATTTAGGCCTGATGGGGTGTGTGACTGCCTATGAAAAACTAGACATTTGAAGGACTGTATCCTGCTCCAAGAAGAATGACACACGCTTGGGATTTTTTCTTCCACAAACTGTTGTATTCTTTCCCCTTTAGGGGGCTAGTGACCCCTTATTCTTGGGTGTTGTGAGCTTTCATGCCTGTAAAATGCTTTGAGGCCTTCTGATGAAAGCCATCTGTTGCAAAAGCCAAGCAATGTTCAGCTGTAGAAGACTTGACTCAATGAAAGGAAGCAAAAATAGCCACTGGATAAAAAGAATGTAAAAATACTTAATATATTTTGAAGACTTGTGTTATTTTACATGGATATTTTTAATTGTAAAGGTGCTTAAAAGATCCTCTTGGGGGAGAAAGGTATAAAACCTATAGTAAGTTTAAAAGCTCATTTTAGATGTGTTTAGAACTGTAACTGTTCATGTAGGGCCTAAACTTTTGTCTACCAATTCCTGTGGAGTTGGAAGTTACGGATCAGATAAATTACACATTAGATACATAGCAGGTGAGGTAATATCTTTTACTGGACCAGCTTCTGTTGATGAAAGACAAGTTTTTGAATGTACACAACTCTTCTTTAGGTGTGGGGCACATACTCAAGAGTGTCCTAGCAAAATATAAGGTGGAACAAATAGGTATAAGGAGTTAATGCCTGTTGCAAGAAACCATTCCAGGTGAAGTGACCCACTACCCAGGCTTGTATTTTGAAGGCGTTTGTGCAGGTTTCCTTTGAGGATGAGGACTAAGAGGTCAGATAGGGAGTGTTCATTTTGTGAAAAGTATTTACTTATAGCTGATGATATAGTGTTCTTGTCTCATCATTTTTCGGAGTGAACTCATTTGAGAGCATACTGATTTCTCATTTCACCCACTTAGTTGTTACTGGAGCATTTAGTGCACTGGATGAAATACATTAAGTGATGTGATAGACATGTATAGGACCCATGGGTCTTGAAAAGTGTGTTGGGGGTGAAGTGTTAATCTTGTCTCTTTCACCAGAAGTTGGTCCAAAAAAAGATATTACCTCATCCATTTTGGGACCCACGTGGCTACAACAATATTGTGAATTAGGTACATACATATTAGTGTAATTGCCATACCCCATGAAACCACTAATTCCTCAAGTCTTTTCTTGCCCCATTTTATAACCCACTAGTAGGTTCAGGTTGGATTACTTTACATTTTATGGGGTCTGACATTAGTCAGTGGGGGTTGCTTTTGCAGCTTCCTTAACCCCTGCACATCACCTGTGATATTAAACTTATTTTATAAATGAATAAAATATGTCCTGTCAACTGTCCCATTTTAGACATGAAATTCTGTGCCTCCTATTGATTTGGGGTATCTTGTTTTCATAATGGTAAAGTGACATCTGAAACCTTGAATTATGAAGCTGAAGTTACAACAACATTATTTCTGTTCAAGTAAAGAATTCCGCCTTGTCTAAAATCATTTGCCCTGCTTTTGCATTCCTCCCGGTAAGTGTCTTAGGTGGTGGGATGGTAGGTTTTGAGATAAGTGTACTACCCTACCCCCAGCAGTAACCAGGATTTGCTGCTCCAGCTATTTTACAAAGTAGGGAGGGGAGAGGGATGCAACTTTGCAGTTTTTAAAAGTTTTTAGTTTTTTTCCTGCAATTAAATATTTTTGTAACATTTTGGTTTCAGCTGCAATTTTTTCCACCCGCAGACGCAAAATCCCCTCCCCCGCTTCCCTTGCAAAAGCAGCTGCCTACCGTGAAACCCTCCTGGGCATCGCATGGGTACACACGTGCCTCTTGCCTGTGACCTCTCAAGACCTAGCTCAGCCGCCAGGGGAAGGGGAGGGTCAGAGGGAATGAGTGACATCTTCAAGTCTCGCGAGATGATTCCCCCTCTCGTTTAGCCGTTCTGCTCTCGCGAGACCTCTCGAGGGCGGCGAGAAGGCGGAAGTGTCGCGCGGTTTGGAGCGTAGCCATGGCCGTTGGGCTGGCGGCGGCGGCCGTGGACTGAGGCCCGAGCGGGGAGGGGCCTGGCCGCGGGTAGCTGCTCTACGCCAGGCCGGCACCTGCGGCCTGCCCTGGGGCCCTCCCCTTCTCCCTCCCAGGCCCGCACCGGCCCACGGGATGAAGGCGGCACAGGGGGGCGCCGAGGGTGAGTCTGGGGACCCCGGGGGGCGTGGCCCTTGCAGCGGCGGGGCTCGTGGGGGGGAGGGCTCCAGACGCCGAAGGGGGAGCCCTGGCGTTTAGGGAAGGGGGAGATCTGCTCCCCAACGTCCCTCTGAGATTCTGCTGCCCCCACCCCCTTCTCCGCGTTCAGCTCCCCCCGGCAACTCCCCCCCCCCCCCCCAAATCAGCTCCACGGGGACCCAAGGGGTTTAGGCTGATCCCTGCTCCTTGTTGAGCCCATGGGGGGTTATTTCCTCCCTACACACACGTTGCCCCCGTTGTTACCATGCTGTTCTACTACCCTGCTTGGGAAGGGACCGAAATATGGGGTCCCGCGGCCACCCCCAGCCGTCACAGCAAGGCAGCCCATGCACACGGCAGTTCTTCGTGGCCTCTTGCCCCAGTGGGACGTGAATGGTTGCTGGAGCTTAAGGGTTCCTAGCACAGGCTGCTGCATCTTCGTGGGGGGCAGCTTGAGGACAACACAGCGGTCCCGTGTGGGATGTTTAATCTTGGGCTGCGGTGATCTCCTGGACCCGTATACAGAACGTACGGGTACCTAAGCCATGTTGATCCAGCATGATCCTATATGGCCCAGGGGAGGTTACAGGTCCTACTGTGCAAAGCTTTATGTTGATCAAAATAGCTTGCCCTTTGATCAAGATACACCATTATATAGTGGAGTTTGTAATCGTTTGGGGATAGGTCTAGCATCAAATAGATCAGATTGCAGACACCTTCATCTTCCTCAGACATGCCCCTTCAGTTGCTATTACACTGTCAGTGAATGACACAATTTAGTCCAGAAGTTCCAAAACTTTTTCTTGCTGAGCCCTCCTTTGGAGATTCACGTCCTGTGCACACACTCCCTTGTGTGGGGTGCTTGTACCCACGGGGTGCATGTCCAATACCCAAGTCGGGGGAGGGATGCCTGCTACCTATAGGGAGCAGAGTGGGTGTGTCCCATGTGGCAGTTTCCACTCCCTACAGGGGTTGGGATGGTCTTGGCTGATGGGACCTGGTTCCCTACCTATCATACTCCTCCCTGTGCAGGGAAGCAAATGGAGCTCTGCTTGGATCAGGAGAGCAGCGGAATGCTGCACCCTATGAGTAGTGGCCCCCTCCTGACTTTGGTCCTTTAGCGTGGCCCCAGGACACTGACCTCTGTCTGCTTCCTCTACTCAGGCTCTGTTCAGCAGGGGAGGCAGCTGGGGCTTGGTTCCCTGGGGCTGCACTGAAGGACTGGGGGCAGGAAGGCGCTCTGTGCTGCAGGGGTATCAAAAGTAAGGGGGACAGCCTACAGCTTCCTGCTTGCAGAGTCCCTTCTGGCTTCCCCAGCAGAGCATAGTAGCGGCCAATTGGCAGCAGTGGCAGTGGGGGGAGTGAGCTGAACAGGGAACCTGGTCCTAACAACTGAGACTGCCCACACAGCCCCCATCCGCTTCCCTTACTAGACTGGGCCCCTCTTGGCTCGGACTCTTCAGCACAGCACAGTCAGGTCCTCACATTCCCCTAATAACGTTGTGCTTCCCCTACCAGGGAGGTGTTCTCCACAGTTTAGGAACCTCTGATCTGTTCCATCACCGACCTGAGTTTTGAAAAGTCCCTAGATGTGTGTATTGACATGAACAGTAACTTACGTCATCAAAGTGGTGTTATCCTGTGTTTTTCTTGGATCTGACAACTCGGATGAGGTTGCCAAAATAAACTGTACATTTCAAAGAGTCTAACGATAGAGGGACCTGTTTCTTTTCTAATGAAAGCAGGTGTGGCTTTAGCATGGGTTCAGTTGCACCCACAGAAATAATGAAACCATGGGTGCAAAAACAGGCAAACATTTATTTCTTCTGGCCTGGTGCAGAGGGGAGGGTGGGGGAGTTGGTAAGTGAGCCTGCCCTGCACTCACCCCACGGCAGTGGCTTCTGTCACAGTTGAGGGGTAGCTGGGCCAGACCTGAGTGCCACTGCAATCCTGTGCACCAGGTGCAGTGCCCCCCACCCCCTGACCTCCCCTTTGCACCAGGGTTGTGGTGCTAGGGAGGAGGCTGAGACATGACACTCATTTTTTTCAAATGACTAGATTTCAAGTGATGGTGTCCCTTGAAACCCCATTTACTGTGACATCCCGAATTGTGTCACTCCCTTGCAGTGTGCAAATTGCAAACCCAGTTCTAGGACATCTCTGCAATCTAATGATACTGTGCTCACAGGATACCAACCCTTCGGTATTGGCTCCATCCCACTAGGCAGGTCAGAAGACCTCTAAATCATAGAATTCTGAGCCCTCTGAGGCGCTGGCAGTTGGGCAGGGGCATGAGTCCCCTCCCTGTATCGCATTCCAACTGTCGCTGCCTCAGTCAGGTCCTTCTCTGTAAATGGGCTCCAGTTGGAGTCTTGATAGTGTGTTATGTTGACTTCCATTCAGTGCTGTGAAGGTGTTTTTAAAAAAGAAAAGAATTTAATACATTAATCTGATTACAGTGGATCTCAAACTGTGGACGATGAGTTCCTTCCTGGTGATTCACAGAATACAAATGGTTGAGGAATATTTAGTAGGTGATTGGGAGGTTAGGAGAGAAGGTGGTATGTGGGGAGGATCTTTGCCATATAAGGAGGTTAGTAGAACAAAAGAGTTGGAGAGGCACTATGTGTATACAGTGCAATAAGAGACAGGAGATTAAAAGTAGAACCTCTCCTCTTTAAAGATCTGCTATACTTCTTATCTTCTGTTTTTATTGAGGTTTCAGCAGGTCTTTAAACCATCCTCTTGTGCCTGCAAAGGGTACCCAGTCAATTATAATGCAATATCAAGACTAAACAAGATGGACCAAATCCCACTCTCTCATCTTACTCACATATGTAGTCCTACTGATTTACCTAAGAGGTCTTTGAAGTTTTATAGTCTCCTGGGTTTGATGACCTTTGGCACAGTCTTTGCATTATTTAACTGTCTGTGTGTGAGAGAGAGAAGGGTAAAGTGGCAATAAGTAAAATTTCTCTGAATTGTTTTATGTTGCTGTTAAGGGCAAAGGACACACCTTTTATTTGGAATTTGCAGGAGTTTTTATTTGTAAAAGTTTGAATGTTGTTGTCAGGACTGAGATTAAACAGCGGCAGGCCCCCTGACTGAGTTGTCCCATATCATTTATCCTGTAGAAACGGAGAAGCTGAATAAGATGAGTTCTCTCTTGGAAAGACTTCATGCAAAGTTTAACCAAAACAGACCTTGGACTGAAACGGTGAAGCTTGTCCGTCAAGTCATGGTAAGAATTGGAGGAGTCTGGATGAGATTGTTTACTGGGAGAATGGTGTAGTTATGTAGTCTGGATTGGTAGTAATACTTCTTTAGCGCTCCTCAGCCAGCTATCTCAAGGTGTTTTGCAAAATATTAATCCTTAACCGCTCATAGACGTTGCACCTAGATGGCATAGCCAAGATCAGGGTTCCCATTGTGCTAACCCAAACAGGGAGAAATAGTTCCTGCCCGAGAAAGTTTGTAATTTAAATAGACAAGACAGACTAAGGGGAAACAGGCACAAAGAGAGGAAGTATCTTACCCAAGGGCACATAATGGAACATTGGCAGAGTCAGTGGGAATAGAACCCATAATCCTGCTGCCCTTAACCACTGGACTGCAGTCTCTACTCAGAACTAAGGTACCAGCCCCTTTGGCAACTAGCTGTTAGTGCAGTTGTGCAGCACGGTCTCATTCATTCTTCTTTTCTGGTGGAAGTACAGTTAATTTGTGAAGAGCTGCACCAGGTTCTTGTAGAAGTGTTCCTAATGCTAGGCATGTTGCTTTCAGTTTTAGCACCACTGCCCAGCTGGTGTGTTTGTTGAAATGGCAGCAAAGGGGAAGGGAAAGATAACCCAAAATTTTCTGCAAATATTGTTCTGTGTTGTGCGAAATTTGCATGCCTGGCTATTTCCCCCCCATTTCTTCCTTTATTATTCTCAGTTTGTTTAGAATTATGCATATATAAAAAGCTGTTAGAGTCAATTCTTCCAATTCAATCAGCTGCTTAAGAAAAAAAAAGGGGTGTGTGTGTGCGGTGGATATCTTTAAGTTATCTTGCTCCTGTTCTCATTTTAGAGAGCTAAATGGAAGAGTAATTCTGGGATGGGATTTAATTAACTTTAAATTGTCTGAATAAACAACATTTGGCCCTGAATAACAGTTATGATGACTCAGTCTTGATGAACATTGCATACAAATGGTGGTTGTTTTCTCCCTTTTCACTCAGGAAAAACGAGTTGCGATGAACTCTGGGGGCCATCAACATCTGGTGAGCTGTTTGGAGACTTTGCAGAAAGCATTAAAAGGTTGGTAAACTCCTTGGAAATGTAACAACAAAAAGTGTACTTGCGCTTTCCATGGTGTTCAGAATGAAACATGATTAACATATTAAATTGTAAAAACAAACAGAAATAGCAAATGTTTCATTTTGGGTTTATGGGATGTGCATTCCCACACTCTCACACACACATTTACCACTTATGCCACCGTAGAATGTCGTAGTTTAGGTTGCCAGTGGTATTTTATTCTAAACCATTTGCCTGGCCTCAACCCAAAAGTGATTATGTTTGGGAACGTGGAAGAATATTAGTTCATTTCTTTGCAGTTGTGACTGCGATGGTGGGCAGTATTTATTTTTCTTTTTAAAAATTGCTCCTGCTATATTTTGCATGTTGATAATTCGTGTGTGTGCACGCCCAGATGTGTAACCATACCAAGTGCATAATGTTGGCTTGTGTGTGTGTGTGAAGAAGGGTAGTTGAGACTGCACTTAGTGCCAAAGGAATACACTCCTATGGGGAAATTAAGAGTCATTTAATCTAAACTTGCCTTGTGTCTTTCCTGTTTGTTAGTATCATCTCTGCCTGCCATGACAGATCGCTTGGAGTCTATAGCTAGACAAAATGGGTAAGTCTTCTTTTGTGGCAGAGGCATTTCCTGTGTATCTGTACAGAATCATCATAATCTCACTGCTGGTTTGATTGTTTTTTGTGTGCATCTCATAGCAATTTTTGTTTTGTTTTGTATGTAAGCCTTGGATCTCACCTTAGTGCAAATGGCACTGAATGTTACATCACTTCAGACATGTTCTATGTGGAAGTCCAGTTAGATCCTACAGGGCTGCTGTGTGATGTGAAGGTGGCGCACCATGGAGAAAATCCTGTGGTACGTATAACCTAGAAAGAGGAGATGGGTAACGCCAAAGGCAAGCAATGTTGGTTTGCCTCCCCTCTGCACAAACACAGGGAATCAATTGTGTAAAATATATCCATCTAGTTCTCATAGAAAATCTCTACTCATAGCTCCAGTGGAAGGTGAAAACCTCCATGGGGAGATTCCTAAATTTGTTGATTAGTTCAGTTCTGTGCATGTGAACAAGAACCACTTAGATAATGGTCCATATTTTTCTTTGTCAGAGTATAATCAATCGACAAGGCAGAATTACAGTTATCTGCAGATTTTTATCGGTTTCCTTTAGTATATTTCTTTATCATTGATAAAACTTGCAGTAGATGGAAGATGGAAACTTGGGTCAAAATGTTTCAACTTGGAGGCCTAAAGTTAGGCATCTTAAAAAAGTGGCCTGATTTTTCAGAGGCGGTGGCATCTGCAATTCCCACTGATTTAATTGCAGCTCTGAAACCCATGCCACTTTTAGTAGATGCCTACATATGGATTTAGGTGTTCGACTTAAAGCCCCCAAGTTTGAAAACTGGTATAGTTGTTTAACAGGAGATAATATTAATTGAATTTGTGCTGCAAGTGATTGACAAACAGGTCATCAGAACCATGCTGGTGTAGAGCAGTGAGTGTAAAACTGTTTCTGACCAGAAGATAACGGTCAGAAACGTCATTCTGTCCTTGTATTTTATAGTCATAGAAATGTTCAAAAGTCACAGGTTAATTTGAAATGAATCTAGTGTATGTTCTTTCCATTTCAGAGCTGTCCAGAACTGGTGCAACAGCTGAGGTGAGCAAAAACAGTTGTTCATTGCATCCCAAAAAAGATTCTTTTCCCTGATATTGATCAGCAATACTATTTTATGGCTGGAATTGTACAGCAGTTGGTAACTGTTCCTTCTTCACAAAGTCTCTGCACTTTCACAAGAGGTTTTCTGGCTTTGTTTGGCTAGAACTTCCTGACTCTTTTCATCATGCATGGTACCTTTGAAGCCTCTGTACGAGGCCACACAATTGTCTCTTGACCAGGGTGTTTTACAGAGACATTTAAAAAACTAAAAGTAAATCAACTGCGAATATTAAAGGCAGCGATTAAAGAAACATATTTTCACAGTTTTCATGTTGCAAAAGTAAATTCCTGAGTGATTTAAGAATTGTATTATAAAGGTAATAATTATTAAAAATAAAATAATCTTCTATGAACGATTTATCCAAATTGCTTAACAATGACCATGTTTTCCCCCTCTTAGAGAGAAAAACTTTGATGAATTCTCTAAGCATCTAAAGGGGCTTGTGAACCTTTATAAACTTCCTGGAGACAAGTAAGTGTATATAGCATGTAGTGTATTCCCCCCCCCCCCCCCCCCCCCCGGTTGTAAAACCAGTGTAGGCCCCAATTCTGCAAGCACTTAACCCATGTTAATTTTACACAGGTGACTAGTTCTGTTGGCTTCTGTGGGCCTGCTTGTGTGCTTAAAGTTAAGACAGTGTATAAATGTTTATGATATTGGAGCCCAAGTTGCAAATCTCTAGCACGTTATATCATTGGCTTGGGAATCCATTTGTCAATTTTCTTACACTAAGAGACGTGAAAAACTGTTTTTTATCTTGATAACCATCTGTCTTTATACATAAAAAAGCACTGCATTTAAAGGACTGCACTGTTATTCAAATAAACTATATTAACAAATTTCCTTACCAATGCCCTGATCCTCCGTGAATTTATTTGAATTACCATTGTGCCTAGGAGTCCCAGTTGTGGATTAGGATCCCATTGTGCTAGAACAAAAAGACAGTCCCTGCCCCCAAAGGGCTTACATTGGGTTATTCAGGTGCATACATATTTTCAGGATCAGGGCCTAAGTTTATACTAAAATACTAAAAGAATTTTTAAAATGTCACTTCTATATTTATGCAGTACGTTTACATTTCACTTCAAATCAGGTGAGATAATGAACTGGTCAGTTTCATGTTCATTCTGTTTCTCTCTCTGATTTCACTCCTAACACACACCCACGAAAGCTTATGCTGAAATAAATTTGTTAGTCTCTAAGGTGCCACAAGTATTTCTTTATTTTCTTTTTACACACAGTGGTGTTATTTTAGGGACTCTCAACAGTGCAGGGGAATATTTCAATCAAATACCCACTTTCACTGACATTAAAAAAAAAAATCTATTCATAGTGGGCAAGATTTTTTTTTTATAAAAGGAGCCTAAGTATAGACTCCTAAATCCACATATGTGACCTGATTTCAAAGCTGCTAAGCACCCCACAGCTCCCATTGACTTCAATGAGAGTAGAGACCGCTGAGCATCTCCCGGAAGATACTTAGCACCTTGCGATGCTGTGTTTTTAGCGAATACTGTGTCAGCTGCACATGCACACACACTTGATTGCATGATCTTAGAAACTTGTTGCCATCTAGGCAGCCAGGGTTGATTTCTAGTCAGATTAAAATTAATTTATGGTAAAATACTATGAAGCATAAAAATTCTTATTCTTTTCATTTTCTCCTCTGTGGTTCTGTGCATTTTTTATTTAAAAAACATAGATGTACATGTAAATCCCATAATTTTATCTTTTATTATAATCTTGAAGTACACCGATACCCAATTAGGAATACATATGTACATGATTTGCTCTGTACAAATTGAGAAAAGAAAACAAAATATAATATACAATCTAAGATGTGAGACATTGTGTCATTCACTGTTTATATGTCTTTTATCAGTTTACAGTTAAACCATAATAGGAAAAAATGACTGTCTTTAGTGATTTAATACCATGATTAGGGTCATACTTTTAGTAAAGAATTTAATTTGAAGTTCTACGTTAACTTCAGGTTCTGTACAGTTTCTTGAATTCTTTTTTTTTTTTTTTTCATGCTGCTTTTTTTTCAAGCAAACTTAAAACCAAAATGTACTTGGCTCTTCAATCTTTGGAGCTGGATCTCTCAAAGATGGCAGTGATGTACTGGTAAGAACATTTATACACCTTTGATTTTCTCAATACCTGGGCATGAATTGGCGGCACGATGAGGCCCGTACTTTCTGACTTCTTTTTAAAAACTGATGCTGACATTAAAGCAACCCCATGCAACTGGCGGTTGATACAAAGCGTTATAGAAACTCTTAATCATTTTTTAGGCTTTTTTAAAGTCTGTGTTTAACTGCAGAATCAGCAATTGAAATAGAAAGTGAGGGAAAAACAAGCTGAGGATGAAAAAGAGAGAATAGAGATAGAAAAAGAGCACAGACAGCGTGAACGAGAGACTGAAAAAACCCCCAGATACAGCAACTTTTTTAGTATATAGCAGAAGGAGATACTGGGATGGGATTGATCAGCCACCTGCCAATCTATCACAGGGGTTGTTCCAACAAAACAGGTTGGGAACCACTTACGTTAGTTTTTACTGTTGTAGGTTTAGTGGCCAAAACCCACTTAGCTAGTGGGGAAACTGATGACTCCTTTTGCCAATACTTTGAGACGTTTTCTAATTACAGTGTGGAGCTTAAGATATTTACTTTTATCTGACTGTGAAATGGGTATTGCAAGATCTTAAAGGAGCCACCAGTGCTTAGACGCTATGCTCCAGCACATTACAAATCTACGATTCTCTCTGTTGTAGGCAAGCCACCAACGCAAGTCCCCTCGACAAGATTCTTCATGGCAGTGTTGGGTACCTCACCCCAAGAAGTGGAGGTATCTGTGTCTTTTGTGTAACCAAAAGAGAGAAAAGGGGATTGAACAGACCCTTCTCAGTTGTCTGATTTTATTCAGGTGACTAAAACCTTAATGGATGGTAGCTGAAACCCACTATTAGCACCTGCTAATATGAAGAAGAGTTGCCAGTGTAAGAGTGGTGGTCATCTCCAGATTTCTAAGTACCTCATGATCCAGTAGGGTAGTTTTACTTTTACTACAATGCACAGTTCCTGTGTCAGACATCTTGGCCTCTGTTAAAAAGAGTGACTGTTTGAGCAGCTTTGCATTTCGTGTGCTGTGCAGTATTGCAAAGTGAGTGCGGTCTGGTTGCTAGTGACTTTTATGAAGGATCAGAGTAACTCATCCATAAAGGCCCTCGTTAACAAGCCTGTTTCCCACAGGTCACCTGATGAATCTCAAGTATTACATTTCACCCTATGATTTATTTGAAGAAGGCACTGGAGCCCCCATTATTTTGCATGAGAACAACGGTACGTCACCTAAAAGGCTGCTTCTGGCCACTGATTATACTTTAGGCCCATAAGATTTTCAGTTTGTCTAAAACTTGTTCCCGGTTTTGTTTAAGTTTTTCTATGAAGTCAGAGGCAAGAATATTGTAGAAGGCGGCAGCTTCCTTATAGCGCGAGTGACTCTGACTCACTGGTGGTAGAGTTTAGATTTTTGAGGAAAGTGTAGAATTCTGAAGATTGATGGCTGGTTTCTCCTTCATAAGCAGCACAAAATGGCCTTCATTATCTGGAGCTGGCTGATGGAGAATTCCCATTGCATAGGGGAAGTCTCCGCCAGCAGAAACCGGGCAGAAGTGGCTCTTCTGCTTTCTACGCCAGCCAACCCCCTTGCTCCTGGCATAACAGAAAGGAGAGGTCATGTCAGATGTGTTCCAAGGGCGAGAGGAGCATGGCGAAGCAGAGCTCCAGGGCTCTTGGTCATCCACTAACATAAAGTCAATGGTCCATTCAGGACCTTACACCAGTGGCAGAAGTTAGACTAGGTCCCCTGTTACTCCAGCTTCCACTGGGTCTGGACAGCCAGGATCAGGGACTCATGACCATTTGGCTCTCTGCAACCACTGCTCTCCAATATGAGAGAATCAAGGGCAGAGGGACTGATACAGGTTTGATAAGCACATGCAAACCCTGGGACACTTCTCCCATTTTCTGGATACAGTTGCCCTCTGGAGGTGAACTCCACTTCTGTGCAGGCCTGCACAAAGCCAGTGCATCACTTAAGCCCTCCAAATATGCCGGGCCTCTGCACTGAGGTGAATTTCATCCAGGATGGCCAACTCTAGGTTTATTTTATATTGATTAATTAAAAAAAATTATTTCCCCTGGTTTCAGCTGTGATTATGGATGTGGCTTTTTGTAGGACTATACTAATAAACGTTCACATCTGTACATGGAGGTTTGCTTTTTGTTAGCTTTTTATACAATAACACCAAGCTCCGTATCTAGCAATAGCGAGACAACTTGGAGAAATAAGACACGGGGACTGAACTGCTCCAAAATCATTAATAATTTTGCACATAAAAATGTACTGCAAGGTTGTAAATTCACTTGAAATCTATTGCTGACAGGTAGTAGACCCACCCCCAGAAAAGAGAAATAGAACTTCAAATAGCCTAATAAAAGGCTGCACATTCAAACTAGACTATATCAAACGTTGAAAGAGATGCTACATAGACAAATAACACATCTACATGTGAGCAGTATTTTTAACTCCTAAAGCACATTAATGCTTTTTCTAGCAGTTTTTGATACGGTCTCCTTTCTCTTGCCTCCTCTTCCAGTCCCTCGGTCTTTGGGCATGAACGCGTCGATAACAATTGAAGGAACCTTGGCTATGTACAAACTCCCAATTGCACCATTAATTATGGGATCTCATCCTGTTGACAACAAAGGGTAAGGAAAGGGCAGTCCTGCTGGGGCCTCTCACAGTGGCCTCATTCAGATGCTACCGGTGTGTCACTGTTTTGAGTCATCTTTCCATGTCATTTTGAGCCATGTCAATAACACAATGTCATATCATCCGTCATGGGATTTGATGTTGCCCCGATCTATGAAATACCCTGCACTTGAGACGTGAGTGAAGCCTATTTTTCAGGTGTTAATCAAGTGTAGTAATTTTTCAGAAGTAACAGACAAGATACTTATGTTTGGCCAGGGGATAAAATGTGTATCTTACACTTAAAATATACACACACTTTAAAAATTGTTTCTGTGCATACACCATAATACTTTTCTAACTTACATGTGTGTTGTGAGGATAAATTCATTAATGTTTGTATGGTGCTCAGGCAGTGTTTTGGGGGGAGAGGAGTAGAATGTACCTAAATAAATATAAATATTCCTGTCATCAAAAATAACAAGTAACTTCAATGTTTTAGGACTCCATCCTTCTCATCAGTCACCAGTGCCAACAGTGTTGACTTACCAGCTTGCTTCTTCTTGAAGTTCCCACGACCTATTCCAGTATCCCGGGCTTTCATTCAGAAACTGCAGAGCTGCACAGGTGGGTTGTAACTCTATCAGACAAGTACTAGCTTGTACTAGTAGATTGTTTTAAGCACACCAAGTGAGTTTAACCCAAGCTCTTATACTCTCTTTTATATGTACTTTTGAGGATTGAATAGGTCCATATTATTGTGCAGCTCCTTTTAGCTCCATGATGTGGTCATTATGCTCTGCTGTGTTTCCTCAGGAATCCCATTGTTTGACACCCCACCAACGTTTGTCCCCCTATATGAGCTGATCACACAGTTTGAGTTATCCAAGGAGACCGATTCTGTACCTTTAAACCACAACATGCGCTTCTATGCAGTAAGTATGTCACTAGAACTGGGGAACTAAGCACACAGAAGAGGCAGGTTGAGGACTCTTGAAAAGAGTTAGTTTCCAGTCCAGTGTTTCTATTAAATACAACTACAAGCCTTTTCCTGTACCAGTATAACTGTCAATTAGGGGCATGTTTTTACCAATAGTTATTCCAGTACAGCCTCTAGAGTGGATGTGGTTATACTTAAAGAGGTACAGCTTTTGTGTGTAGACACAACCTAAGTTATCCAAGCCAGAATGCTGGAAAAGACACAATCACAGTAGGTTAATTGTCCTGTCTTAACTGTGGATTTGTCATCCTCTGGACTGCAAGAGTTTCTTTTTGCAACGGATCTATCTCCGTTACAAAAGGTAACCCAAAATCGCTATGTACTATTTTGTCAGACTTTTGGTAAATAAACCAATGCATGTGCAACCAATGAGTTTGTCTGTATGGGTTGTCTTATTTAATGTTCCTATTTAACTGAGAATCACGTACCAAAACAAAAGTCTTGGGAGTGGAGAATGTAAGATGACCAGAGAAGATCAGCAATTTGGTCTAATAACATTTAATAAATGACTTCTTTAAACGTGTGCCTGTGCCAATGAGCTGGTCCTCCTAAGGACAGACTGGCTATTTTGATTGGGTTAGTTGCACAGATGAGAACTGTGAGTGTAGCCAAAATTATGCTATGCCAGAGACTGGATTTATGGGAAGGTATTGAAGTAATCTGTACTGTTAAACCACTGCTTCTCTGAGTGACTGCCATGAGCTGGAAAATTTGTAGCTGATGTGTGGAGGGAAGAGGAAGGTACTTTCTGGGTTGGCTACTGTGTTGAAAGATGCAGTTTCCATTGAACATGACAATATCTGTACACAGCAAGCCACTGAATGCTCACATTAACATGGAATTTTCTGGCTTTTATAAGTATCTGAGATTCTTAATGTAATTTGAATGGACTTCTTGTGGGTTTATAGATGTTTCTGCATTTGCATGTACAATGAGTGGGAATTGACTTTGACTGTGTAATTATAAAACCGAAGCATCTTGAGAGGTGGAATGTCACTGTGGTGGTTAGGGCAGAGATCTGGGAGTTAGCATTCTTGGGTTCTGTATGTGGCCATTCCACTAACTACATTGTGTGACCTTTGGGTAAGTCACTTAAACAGTTTGTGTGAAATCCTGGACTCACTGCAGTCAATATAAAACTGACATTGAATTCAGTGAGGCCAATATTTCACCCTCTGTGCCTCCGTTTCCCCAACTGTAAAATGGATCAATACTTAACCACTTCACAAAAAGACAGTGACGTTTACTGTGTATAAAAGTGCTTTGAGAACCTCTGATGCGGCAGTATAGAAGTGCAAAGTAATATTATCATTCTTGGCAGTGGTATTTCTAGACTGGTATTTTGTTGGTTCAGGTTGTAAATCAGTTTATAAAAGGGTTTGATTCTTTGAAAGTGTCTCTCCAATGTTTGTCAATTCCAACCACAGAGGTCACTTAGCATGACACAGATTTTGGAGCTGCTTTGGTAGTTGTCTTTACTTCTTTGTATCCAGTACTATTAGAGTAAAGCACAGATTGTTTCCTAGGCTCTTCCAGGACAGCAGCACTGCTATTTCCTCAACAAGGATGCTCCTCTTCCAGATGGAAGAAGCCTGCAAGGAACTCTCATTAGTAAAATCACCTTCCAGCACCCTGGCCGGGTTCCTCTCATCCTCAACTTGATCAGGCATCAAGTGGCCTACAACACACTGATTGGCAGCTGTGTCAAGCGAACTGTTTTAAAAGAAGGTGGGTGACACATTGACCAACATAAATAACATTCTGTGACTAGAGATGATCCTGGATTGTTTTCTGTAGCATGTTAGAATCAGATGGTGAGTTTGGGGAATAGGAAATTAGAGGCCCAGGCTGCTTTGCTTCACCATTTTATTTTTCTTTCTTTTCAATGGCTATATTTGAGCTCATGTCTGCCTTTGTCTCTTGTGCTGTGAAGATGCTGCATTTACCAGCTCCTGTGTCTTTCAGATTCTCCTGGGATCCTGCAATTTGAAGTTTGTCCCCTCTCCGATTCCTGTTTCAGTGTATCCTTTCAGCATCCTGTGAATGACTCTCTGGTGTGTGGTGAGTAGGGTACATTGAAAAGCGTGTGTTTATAAACAGATTTCAGGTAAAGATAAGGGTGTGTTTTTGTTTTGGGGGTTTTTTGCCACCACAGTTGGAAGTTTAATTTCTCCCAAATGCCTTCTCTCTGTCTTTCAGTGGTCATGGATGTGCAGGACTCCACACATGTGAACTGTAAACTATACAAAGGGCTCTCTGATGCTCTCATCTGTACAGATGATTTCATTGCCAAAGTTGTTCAGAGGTAAACCAGGCCTTCTCTGTGTTGCTATTAGATGCCACTCAGAGCATCTTCCCAGATACTGGTGGGTACTTCACAAATATCTAGGGGACAGTTCATTTTTCTGCAGAAAGATCCCGTTGTGGATCACCTGCTATCTCGCTCAGACTATCCTCCATAGTTATTTATAAAGCACTACAGTTTGTTCAGCCAAAGGGAATGCTTGAGTAGCTGAATGTTTGTAGTCTTCCTATTTTGAATAGAAGGTGTCTAATGAAACTGAGTTAATAAATCAGTAACTCTTGCTTAACAATCATTGTTATAAGCATGCGACATAGATTTCTAGTCTCCTCAAATCTGTGTAATAGTAATAGCGCTACAATAATACAAATAAATCATAATGCCTAGATCTTTTGTAGCAATTCTCATCCATAGATCTCAAAGCACTTTACAAATGACTTAAGTAGCATTATTCCCATTATACAGATGGAGAAACGGAGGCACAGAGGTTTAAAGTAATATGCCCAAGGTCACCGAGCAGGCAAGTGGCATAGACGGGAATATAAGCCAAGTCACCTGAGCCTCTGTTTAATGCCCTGTCTGCTGGTACATACTGCTTCCATTATCCTTATTTCTTAGCTACAAAAGAGACAAAATATCATTAAAAGACTTTTTCTGAATTCTGATGAACACTTCTGTCTGGGTGGCATCATTCCAGAACTCCATTTCTGTTGCACTTCAACTATTGTTGAGAGTTTTCTACGCCAGCCTTGGACAAAACCTACCGGATTTGAAGCCATTCATCCTTTGTTTGTGGATTTCAGGAAAATGATGGTCGGGAGACAGGGAGGCAAAGCCAGGGCTGTATTGGAATCTCAATTCCAACCTTAACTGTGGAGCCAGCAACTGCTGACCTTATTAAATATTTGTTTTCTGGGTGCCTGTCTTAGTTGTCTGTATTTTCATGCTTCATGATGAGCTTGCAGTTGCCTTCAAAGTCTCTGCTTCTCTTTGAATTAGAGGGTGACTCACTCACGGTTCCAACATTTGATAGCCCCCCCCCCACCCCGCAGGCTTTACATTTACACAGACCCTTTATCAAAATTACTCCGCCCCAGGCAACATTGGAAGCATTTAGAAACCTACAAGGTGTTAATAATGCTCTGCACATACAGAGACCCTACAGACTTCCTTATCAATATTGATGAATTACCTACTTTACAGGTCAGTATGATTATTCCTATTTTATAGATGGGGAAACAGGCACAGATTAAGTTGATTTACCCAAGGTCACACATGGAGTCTGTGGCAGAGCTGGGAACAGAACCTATCCCTCCTAACGCCCAATCTCTTTAGCTACAAGAGCATCCTTCTCTTAAGTATTAGTTACTAATTATTAAAGTCTGATTGTAATTAAAAATGTAGCAGATGTTAATGAAGGCAATGTAGAGAGGCACTGTTGTTCAATGGTTAGAGGAGTCTGACAGAGTAGCTATGAAGAGATACAGCAGGGAACAAAAGTCTAAAGTCAGGCAATTCCTGGCTCAGTTGCTGTCTTGCCACGTGACCTGGGGGCAGGTCTCTTGCGATTGGCATTAGTTTACCGTCCTGCAAAAGGGGGATAATTCCCAACTCTCAGAGCTGCAGCAAATCCTGTAATGTTTTTAGAACTCTTTAGTTGACAGTTTCTATACATGAGCAAATTGCATACTAAATCCTTCACGCTTTCTGTCTTGCAGATGTATGTCCATTCCTGTGACGATGAGAGCCATTCGTAGAAAGGCAGAAACCATTCAGGCAGATACACCAGCCCTGTCCCTTATTGCAGAGACAGTAGAAGACATGGTGAAGAAAAACCTGCCCCCCGCCAGCAGCCCAGGGTACGGCATGACCACAGGCAGCAACCCAATGAGTGGTACCACTACACCAACAAACACTTTTCCGGGGGGGCCCATCACTACCCTGTTTAACATGAGCATGAGCATGAAAGAGAGGCATGACTCGGTGGGCCATGGGGAGGACTTCAGCAAAGTGTCTCAGAACCCTATTCTCACTAGTTTGTTGCAGATCACAGGGAATGTGGGGTCTACCATAGGCTCAAGTCCAACCCCTCCCCATCACACGCCACCACCAGTATCCTCACCAGCAAGCAACACCAAGAACCACCCGATGCTCATGAACCTCCTTAAAGATAATCCTCCGCAGGACTTCTCCACTCTGTATGGGAGCAGCCCTCTTGAAAGGCAGAACTCTTCCTCTGGCTCCCCCAGAATGGAAATGGGCCCTGGAGGGAACAAGCAAAAGAAAAAAAAATCTCGCACACCAGCGGACAAGCCCAAGCATCAGACTGAGGATGATTTTCAGAGAGAGCTGTTTTCAATGGACGTGGATTCCCAGAACCCAATTTTTGATGTCAACATGACCGCTGATACTCTGGATACCCCTCATATTACTCCAGCGCCCAGTCAGTGCAGCACTCCGCCTACTACGTACCCCCAGCCTATACCTCACTCTCAGCCCAGTATTCAGAGGATGGTTCGACTTTCCAGTTCAGACAGCATTGGAGCTGATGTTACTGATATCCTTTCTGATATAGCAGAGGAGGCTGCCAAGCTCCCCAGCACTAACGAGGACTGTCCCCCCATCGGAACGCCTGTAAGGGACTCTTCTAGTTCAGGACATTCACAAAGTGCTCTGTTTGACCCAGATGTCTTTCAGACAAATAGCAGTGAGAACCCGTACACTGATCCAGCCGACCTTATAGCAGATGCTACTGTGAGCCCAAACAGTGACTCTTCAAACCATTTTTTCCCGGACGGAGTAGATTTCAATCCTGACTTACTGAACAGTCAGAGTCAAAGTGGCTTTGGGGAGGAGTACTTTGATGAGAGCAGTCAGAGTGGAGATGCTGATGATTTCAAGGGCTTTGCATCCCAGGCTCTAAGTAGTTTAGGAGTGCAAGTGTTGGGGTGTGATGGGGGAGAAAATAAATTTAAAGGAAGTAATCAGGCAGACATGGTTGACTTTATTGCAGCTGCAAGCAAAACCCTGGGGTCCTCTGACATTATGGAGCATCACAGTGGAAGCCAGAGCCCTTTACTAAGTACAGGGGATTTGGGCAAGGAGAAGTCTCAGAAACGGGTAAAAGAAGGCAATGGTTCTGGGAGTAGTTTATCGGGTCCTGGGCTAGAGGGTAAGCCAGGAAAACGCAGCCGGACCCCGTCCAGTGATGGTAAAAGTAAAGAAAAGCTTCCGAAGCGGAAGAAGGCAGACGTAGAAGGGAAATCTCCCTCTCATAGTTTATCGAACAGACCTTTCACCCCACCAGCAAGCTCCGGGGGGTCAAAGTCTCCTGGAAGTTCAGGCAGATCTCAGACTCCTCCTGGTGTAGCCACTCCTCCTATTCCAAAAATCACAATTCAGATCCCCAAAGGGACAGTGACTGTTGGCAAACCTTCACACAGCCAGTATACAAGCAGTGGCTCTGTCTCCTCGAGCAGCAAAAGCCATCACAGCCATTCCTCCTCCTCTTCCTCCTCCTCTTCTGCCTCAGGCAAAGTAAAAAGCAGCAAATCAGAAGGGTCTTCTGCCTCAAAGATGAGCAGCAGCCTCTACCTGAGCCAAGGTGGCTCAGGTTCCGGTCAGTCAAAAAGCTCAGCTCAGTCTGTGGGAAAGCCTGGATCCTCCCCTATCACCAAACATGGCCTCAGCAGCAGTTCTGGAGGTACCAAGATGAAGCCTCAAGGGAAGCCGTCATCACTTATGAACCCTTCCATGAGTAAACCAAACATTTCTCCTTCACATTCTAGACCATCAGGGGGTTCTGACAAGCTTGCCTCTCCAATGAAACCTGTTCCAGGTACTCCCCCATCATCTAAAGCAAAATCTCCTATCAGTTCAGGTTCTGGCAGCTCACATATGTCTGGGACTGGATCAGGATCAAATATGAAGTCCTCTTCGGGAATGGGATCCTCTGGGTCAATGTCCCAGAAACCACCTCCTTCATCAAACTCTTCTACAGCCTCTTCATCTTCCTTTTCATCTAGTGGTTCTTCCATGTCTTCCTCTCAGAACCAGCATGGAAGCTCAAAGGGCAAATCTCCGAGCAGAAACAAGAAGCCATCCTTGATCGCAGTCATAGACAAACTTAAACATGGGGTTGTTACTAGTGGGCCTGGAGGTGAAGACCCAATGGATGGACAGATGGGGCCAAGTTCCAATTCCTCAAGCCATTCTTTGTCCTCCAAACACAACATGTCTGGAGGCGAGTTTCAGGGGAAGCGGGAGAAAAGTGACAAAGACAAATCCAAAGTCTCTGTTTCTGGAGGATCTGTTGACTCTTCCAAGAAGACTTCGGATTCCAAAAACATTGGTAGTACTGGAGTGGCCAAGATTATCATCAGCAAACACGATGGTGGCTCCCCTAGCATAAAAGCCAAAGTAACCTTGCAGAAACCTGGGGAAGGAGGTGGGGATAGCTTAAGGCCTCAGATGGCTTCTTCCAAAAGCTATGGATCCCCTCTGATCAGTGGGTCTACTCCAAAGCATGAACGCTGCTCACCCAGCCACAGTAAGTCACCAGCATACACTCCTCAGAACATAGACAGTGAGAGCGAGTCTGGCTCCTCTATAGCAGAGAAATCCTATCAGAACAGTCCCAGCTCTGATGATGGCATTAGGCCACTACCAGAATATAGTTCAGAAAAACATAAGAAGCACAAAAAAGAGAAGAAGAAAGTGAAAGACAAAGACCGTGACAGAGATCGGGATCGTGACAAAGACAGAGACAAGAAGAAGTCTCACAGCATTAAACCAGAAAGTTGGTCTAAATCACCTATTTCTTCTGACCAGACTCTGTCCATGACAAGCAGTGCTATCCTATCAGCTGACAGGCCATCCCGGCCAAGCCCTGATTTTTTGATTGGGGAGGAAGACGATGACCTCATGGATGTTGCTCTGATTGGCAATTAATACTTTTTTTAAAGAGCTCTAGAACCCCGCAGTGGGTTCTAGAGATAGCAAGCAAAGAATCGTTCATTTCAGAAAACCACACTTACCTTGAGGGACATAGTTTAAAAGGAAAACAGTATTCCTGAGGATCTCAACAACCTGCACAGAATACCTGTGAGTGCTGATCTTTCTGACTGGGAATGGCAAACCAGTCTTCTGACTGTGGCCCCGAGTCTGCAGTCCATTTACACACATGCTGAATTTTACATGTATTAATAGTCCTGTAAAGTCAATGGGCGTAGAGTTAAGCATGTGGGTAAGTGTTTGGGGGAACAGACCCTAAATTGGTGCAGAAACATAAGTTATTGTGGGAGAATCAGATTTTTCCCCCCTCCCTCTCCTTTTCATGATAAGTTTTTAGTAAGTTTTGAGCTAATAACTTTAGGGCATATTTTAATGTTTGGGGCTTGTGGTTTTCTCTTTTTTTGAAGGGTGTCTGGAGAAAAGAGAAATGCTTTGCAGGTTTCTTTTATGGAGTTTCTTCATCATTTAGTGTCTGATTCTTAGAGGTGCTGAGGACCTTCATCTTCCATTGACATCAGCAGCTCTGCAAAATCAGGCACTGTGTTTTGATGGACATCAGCGTTTTATTCCAGGTCAAAGTGATGAAGGATATTTATGTCAATGTTTGATTGACCTTGCATTTTAGCTATTTATTTATGTCCCTATTTGAATGCCTCATGCTGTTTGTTTTTCATGCAGTCTTTATATTTAAATTGTGTGGTGCAGGGTTTGAAGGGACTCTGGGAGAGTGGGAGCTTGGTTAGCTGTGGGTTAGGAAAGCTTGGAAAATGTGCAGCCACTGTAGCTTTGGTGAAGTTGGTAAAATCACAGCATGCTTTGCCCTGACCTAAGTGCTGTTTGCTAGGTTTAAAGGAAATGAAATTCCCCAGAATCCCAGTGCTGTGTGTGTATGAAAATTCACAACCTTTATAGAGATACATTTAGGGCCCAATCCTGCAAATATTTAAGAATATGCTTAACTTTATTCATTGTAAAAATCCCATTTGAAGTCAATGCAACTATTACTGATGTGCGCAAATGTTTTGTGGAATCAGGCCATATTTTTTTTAATCTTTCTGTTGCAAAAGTGCCTAGGGCATTTTAATTTTTGTGTGTGCGCAGCACGTTTTTCCACAGCAGCACTTCTGGTAACACATATAAGCATTCCCCATGGCCCCCCCACTTGAGAGGTTGTTAGCTCACCAGGAGGTGTGACTCATTCCTGTGCCGGTGTTAGTACTTATGTTGATGAAAAACATGTTGAAATGTCTTGGCTCTAAAACCTGATTGGCTGCAATAGAAGCAATAATTTCCCCGAATGGCGGATTTCCTTCTCTTGCCAGGACTTTAAAGGAAGATGCAGGCAAGACCTGCTAGTCTCAGTCCTTGAGAGGATAGGAGTGAGAAGTCTATTTTATAAACGAAAGCAGTTAGGATTGTTTTGATTGAGGAGGAGACATGGAAGAGCCTTCAGACATGGAAAACACTGTATCTAAAGAGTACTGTGAACTCATCTCCTTGTAGGTCTTACAGGGAAATGCATTGAGTGAAGAAATCCTGGCCCCACTGAGTTTCGCCACTGACTTTAATGGGGCCAGGATTTCACCTGTGGGCTTGAGAATACCCTTTATTTGGGGTTTGCAGTTTGAAAAGACTTCAAGGTTTAAGTTTCCTTTAAACTGTAGATATTTCCTGTCTTGCATACAATCCAGCCCCCTGATAATTTTCAGGCCAAACAGCTTCTCTTTTCTGGCTCACATAGAGCCCCTAAAAAAATGGAATGCTCACATCTTTTCGGTGGATTGGCTTCTATGCAGCTAGCTGTAGGCTTTTCCATTCTTCCTGCCTTCAGCTCTATTTGGGGCTGTATACTGAAATTGCTATTGTCACATAAAAAGCAGGCGTTAATTTCTCTCTCACACACAATAGCTCTCCCTTATATTTTCCAACCTTCATCCCTTGCTCCTAGTGGTCTGCATTCCATGGCTTCCCTCTCACAATACTCCCAACTTCATGTGCTGAGATGATAGAAAATAGTAAGTAAAGTCTAAACCTGCAGCAAATGACATTATTTGATGCAGCATCAGAATTGTATGACTGTGTGGTGTCTATGAAGAGGATGTAAGAAATACAACACCAGATGACTTTTATCTTGAGACCCTGCTAGAGTGGCTGCATCTTGAAAATAATACTTGTTCAGAGGGCAACAGGTTGTCATCTGTTTTAGTTCTGTCCGTCTCATTTAAGTTGCTTTATTTAAAATAACCCTTTAAACTTCTTTGGATTGTGTAAAGGCTTAGCTGAAGCTAACAGCACTGTTACAAAAGCAAAGCAAGGTTTGGGTGTTCAAGGAATAATTTCCTCAATTAATAAAATGGACTGGTGTTTTAACAATATAAAAGATGCAGTAAAAGGCTTTTTAAAAAATTGTTCAGCTTTGCAAATTATTAAGATTTAAATTATAAATATATTTTAAATGAAACAGCTGAATGTGTTTCCTTCACTATTTACCTGAGACTCAAGTTCAGGGTTCTAAATTTCTCCTGCAAGAGGGGGGCATCATTGCTAACACCTAAAGAAATACAGGGAACAAAGTTGCATCCTCTTTAAGCATCTGTGACTTTGAGTGCTGCAAGAGAAACTGAATCCTGAACTGTAGTCATAGCAGGTAAATAGCTTTTCAATCCACTTATAATGCACTGTAACCCTTTCCCCTTTATACACTTATTTGTTTTACACTAAGTAAGGGAGAAAGACAGCCATTAAAAGTCAGGCAACAGTTGCATGATGCTTCGATTGCACTGATCAGAGATGAGGTATACTTGTCAATATTACACAAACATTTTACATGTAAATGTTTGATCTCTTACAAATGTTTTATTTTTAAAATATTTTTGTTATTCTCAATGATATTTTGCATCTTTCAGTATTGGAAAGATAAATGTGTAAACAAACTAAAAATTTTTAAAAAGCCAAACCTTTTAATCTCAGGTTAAGAAATGGATGTTGAGATTAAAAGAAAATGGTTCTTTCCTAAATGGTCATTATGTAAATAAGTGTCTTCAAATCTGCTTTTTGTGGGCAGCCTTGTAAATACTTCCTGCTAATTTTTCATTCTTTTTCAATGTAGAGTGTACTTTCAACCTTTTTGGAAATACTGCAAAAAAGAAAAAAAACTTGTTTATTTACATGCAAATACATTTCTTTGGTAAGAATATTGTCTCATCTTTATTTAAAAGCATTCTGCTTCCCAAGAACTGTCTTAACTTCAAGGTATGTAAAGTCAACACTCTTACAAAAAATCATTTTAGAAATCAAAGATTGCTATCGCTTGTCAGTGAAACATTGGTTCCGACAGTACGGGACACATTCTGTCCATTGCTCTGGTGGCATACAGGAGCCAGAACGTGTGCCGCAAGTGCAGGGGTGGTAAACGTTTTGGCCCGAGGGCCACAATTTCCATACCCAGTTGTATGGTGGGCCATGACTGCTCATGAAATTGGTGGGGGATGAGGGGTTGGGGGTGCAGGAGGGTTCTCTGGGCTGGGACCGAGGGGTTCAGAGGGAGGGAGGGGGATCAGGGCTGGGGCAGGGGGTTGCGGTGCAGGAGGAGTTCAGGGGTACCTCAAGCAGCAGCATGTCCCTGCTCTGGCTTCTAAGTGAGGCGCGGCCTGGTGGCTCTGCATGCCACCCTGTCTGCAGGTGCCGCCCCTGCAGCTCTCATGGGCCATGGTTCCCAGCCAATGGGTGCTGCGGGGGCTGCCCCTGCACTTAGGAGCCAGAGAGGGGACATGTCACTGCTTCGTGGAGCGGGGCTGGAGCCCCAGAGTGGGGCAAGCCCTGGACCACGCTCCGCAGCGGGAGCTTGAGGGCCGGATTAAAACATCTGGAGGGCCAGATGCAGCCCCCGGGTCGTAGTTTGCCCACCCCTGTGCAAGAGGCAGGGGGAGAATTCCCCTGGCACAGGTACACCATAAGGCCATCTCCTTTGTATGCCTTGGTGCAGGGAGCATGCTAAAACCATCTCCATAGTGCACGGCCCAATGTAGATTTTGGGCTGTGACACAGCCCATTGTCAGCCTAATTTATCCTGTGGGCTGCAGCAGGCCAGAATCCCAAGGGTGTAACCATCTTTGCCCCCACTTGTCCACAGGCTGTGCCTTCCGTGCTGCATCTCTTGAGGGTCAGAGCACTGAATCGCAACCTGTAGTTTTTTAGTGCTTTGTTTTAGAATAACAGCCTTAATCTGATTTAATGGTAAAGAGGAACAAATAAAATAGGGAGGAAAATGTGTATTCCCTAATGATTTGTGCGTTTCATGTCTAGCCCTCTTAGATGAGAACTGATGACCTAATAATATATTCAGTTTACCAGGTCCTTGTCATTTAGTTCTGTTAGTATCCACAACATACTAGGCACCGTATATGCATATACACAGTCCTTGTTCAGAATTGCTAAAATCACTGGACAGGACCAGGAATTCTTGTAACTAATTTGACATTAGTGAAGGGAGAACTAGTGTTAGCTAGCAACTAGCTTAGTTCTAGCAAAATGTTTTGTGGAGACATGCTTCTGCACAGGAAGCTAGTCTGTTGGATTAATGTGTTCTGTTACACAAAACTCCCGTGTAGTCCAATGGGCCCCAAGTTTCAGTGGCTTATCAAGTTGAGATGTTTGCCATGTTCTTATGGATAAGACAACAGAGCAGTAGTTCTGTATTCCTATTGGTCCTTTAAAGTCCCTTAATTATAGCTTGTTAGCTGTTGATGGGCTTCAGCTGTCTTCCATTCAGTTGTCTCCTGTAAACCACGGTGGAGCTTAGATGGCTCCACACCCTAGTACAATTTCAAGCCTGTGATTTGTTGCTGCCCAAGATCCATCACGGGTTAAAATGTACACAGTTGAACAGGATACAGAGGGTACTCGCTGACCCCATTGAGGTCTGATGTGAGGAGAAAGATGGTTTTAAGCAGAAGCACAAGACTGGGAGTCAGGGGATCTGGGTTCTAGTTCCAGCTGTTCCTCAGCCTAACCATGTGATCTTGAGCAAGATCCTTTTCCTCTTTATGCCTCAGTTTCTCCTATCTGTAAATGATGTGGACCTCTCTCACAATGCTACTGGGAAAGTTAAGTGATGTTTCTAAGGTCCTTTGAGATCCTCTGAAGGAGGGCACTGTAGAAGTGCAATGTGTATTAAATGGGTATTTGCCCACAGGTTGTAGTGGAGAATAAAAAAGGCTCCACTAGCCATAATTTGCCACTAGGAACCTCTGATCTAGTGCTTTTCCTGTGGCGTCTCCTCGAGTTTTATAGCAGATTGTAGGGTGCTGCTCCTGTTGAATCTGTTTTCCACAGCTGAGGGAATCTGTCTTTCCCTGACCCAGAGAATCCTCCTTTCAGACGGATTTTTGGTCTGAATTCTTCAGCGCGTCTGGGATTCTGTCTGCAGCTATCGTTCAGCTGAGTCCATCCCTCCTACCTTCCCCAGAGCTACCCCATCTCTTGTGACGCGCTCTGTTTAAATCCCTCTGACCACGCTTGATTTTCCCGCCGCCGTTACGTCACACCAAAGCCGCGCCCAGCGGGGATGTGATTGGACGCCGTCCGGGAACGGCTGTTCTTACCGGAAATGGAGCCGGGGGGGAAGACCTCTCCTCCCCCGGCGCTCCCAATGCCTTACGATGCACAGCGTCCCCCCGGGAGGCGGCTGAATAGGATGCATGGGGGCGGGACTGTGCAAAGCAGGGGGCCAAAGAGTGGGAAGGGCCCTGCTGCCCCAAACGCCTGAGGGTGATGCAGTCTCCTCTGGCACCGCTGCGGGGGGGGGCGCTTTAATCAGCCCCAGCTCGCGGTAAACAATCACCGCAGAGGGGCAGCCCCCTGGGTGCGGGGGGGGGGCAGGTCCCCTCAGGATTAGTTCAAGGGGGTAAAGCTCCGGGGGGGAGCGGTTTGCAATCTCCCCAGGGCAGGTTTGGGGCGTGTGATCTCCTAGGGTAGATGGTTGATGTTTCCCAGGGGGTAGATGCAGCTCTCTGGCCAGAGTTGGGGGCGATCTCCCCCATGAAGGGGATGCAGGTTCTGTGGTCAGTCCCCCAGCGGGGTGGAGGGGGGGGGGGTGACCTCCACTAGGTGAGGTAGAGGTGGGGTTAAATCCGACGAGTTGCAATCTCCCCTGGATTTTAGGGGGTGTGTGTGTGTGTGTGAGAGAGAGAGTCAGGGGAGGGGGTGCTGCTGTGTGCCCTGTGTTGAACGGGGAAGGGTGTAGTCTCCGGTTGGGGATTAGACGGCCCTGTGAGGGGGTGTAGTCTCCCCTATGATGGGGGGGATGCAGGAGCTTGGGGAGGGGTGCAGAGTCCTGGAGGAGGATGTGGTCTGCCCTACGTTGGGGGGGGGGTGCAGGGCCCCCTAGGGTAGGTGGAGGGGTGATGCTGGGTCCTGGGGCGGGGTGCAGCGCCCCCCCCCCGCAATGTACGTGGGGAGATGCAGGGTTGCGGGGGGAGGGTTACACTCTGCTTGGGGGGATGCTAGGGCGCCTGGCCCACGAGCTGGGTGCATCGCCTCTGGGATGGGATCGTTGGCACTGCCCTGCCCCGCTGCAGCCCCCCCTCCCTCCGGCGGGTCCGCGCGCGCTCCCCACCGGCCGGGCTCGCGCCGGGCCTGGCTCTCTCTCTCTCTCCCCCCCCCCCCCCCCCCCCCCGTGCCCGGCGCTGGCCAATGAGCGGCGCTGTTGCTGGCAGGTGCGGAGTGTTTTTGTTTTGGGTTGAAGTTGAGGCCGGAGGAGACGCGGCGGCGGGCGGAGGCCGCACCCCCCCCCCCCCCCTGCCCGAGGAGAGACCCGGGGGGAGCCGCCCGGAGCCACCGGCCCCGCCATGAGGAGGGAGATGAACGGGGTCACCAAGAGCAGGTTTGAGGTGAGGCCCGGCCCGGGGGGCCCCGCTGGGGAGGCCCCGGCGGCGGCGGCGGCGGGTTCGGCCGGGGTGGGGGGGCTACGGGCTTCTCGGTCGGCCTGGGACTGGGCTGCGGGCTCCCCGCTGTGGGGGGGGCCCCGCCTCGCCTCCGTGGGGGGGGGAGGGGTTTGGCAATGGCTGCCCAGCAGCCAGAGGCGCCCCTGGCCGTGCAGCCCGAGGGACTGCAGGGGAGGGGGCTGCTGCCCCGCCCCACCCCGGGGAGCGCGGAGCCGATGGGGCGGCGCGGGGCGGGCGGGGGGGCTCTTCCTGTGGCTGATGGTGAGAAAGGGGGGGGAGCGGGGGGGGGGCTTCTGGTTGCGGAAGGCAGAAAGGGGAATCCTGTTTTGGTAAAGGGGGGGGGACACCCTGGGATGTGGGGCCGGGCGGGGGTCCGTGCTTCTGAGGCCCGGCCATTGCCGGGGGGTGGAGGGTGCAGGGGGTAAGTGTAGCTGGTTGTGGGGTGGGTGTCTGAGGTCTGGCGGGGCGGTCTTGCCATTGTGAGGAGACTATTACTGTGGAACTTCCTTTTCTCCCCTTGGTGTGTAACTGTGTGTGTGTGTGTGTGTGTGTGTGTGTGTGGCGGTGCATGTTTGTTTGCTGCCGTTCGTTGAATTATTACATGTCAACTTCCTTATAGGGACTACGGTGAGGGGAGCGTCGCTGGGGTGTTGCTGAGTATGTGTCTGTGTTTCTTGCGGAGTTGGTGACGGAGTGAGAGATGTGAAAATGCCGTCTTCAAAACAGACCAGCTGTAGATAGCCTGAGAGATATTCGAGGGGGAGGAGGAAGCTTGGAAAGAGGAAGGAGGTGCAACATTTGCATTGCTTTGTGCTGTCGACATGATATACAGGCAGTTGCAGGCAGAATTTGATTACTCGGGGTGGGGGATGGAGAGGGCGGAAGGAGCACAAGAAGCAGAGGGTAAACAATAAGATCTGTTCAAAGAATATGGCATATAATCAGTCTGATCTGGGATAACACAAAGCACCCCATCTAGACAGGGTTGTTTCCAGTACTTCATTGTTGTAACAGCTGTCTTTTTCTGAAGGGGGGGAGGAGGCGCTGTTTGTGACAGTAATGAGGGCAGCCACAAAGTTTACGTCTCGTTTTATGGAGATTGTACGCAGGGGGGAAATAGCTACCAATTCAATTTTTCAACCGTGCAGCTTGTTGCTCCTTTTGCTCTTAAGAAAAGCTTGAATCGGGGAGAAGAGCAAACTAGAAAGGGACTGAAACAACGTTGGGTATGGCTCACTCTCATTGCTGAGGGGGAAGGTAAACACCATCAAGCAAAAATCTTAGTTAATGACAACTTGAGGAGAGTCTGATAACTGCAATGAAGAAGAACAGCGTGTTCATCCAGAAACTGACCAGTGGATTGAGACAGGTATAGAAATCGAATATAATTATGAAAAAAATTGAAAAATTGCTGGTTTGATGCAGAGACCATAGTGAACAGAAAGCATCCTTGTTTAGTGACTTCAGATTATATCCTAGTAAAAGTCAGATTTCCTTAACCTGTGTATGATTTAACTTCTGTATGGAGCCTGATGTATGATTAGCCTCTGTGTGAAGCCTTGCAGTTGATAGGCATTCAGAAAGAAACGGCCAAAATGCAAAAAGTCTCAGGACTGTGGTTATTGCTTTTACCATTCTGGTCCATTCTTGGTTGCATAGTTCTTCTTACTACAGAGTAGCTTGAAAAGTAAGTACGTGCTCGCAGCAGCCTTCTGTGGAGAATATTTATTTGATGTTGCAGGGACCTTTCATACTTGTCTGTCCTGCCTTTGAATGTTCTTATTCATTTTAGTTTTCAGGTTAGCTGCCGATAAGGGATTTACCAAAACAAGATTAATGTGAATCATTGCAAAAGTAATGCTTTTTCTGAAAATGTGTACCTTCACAACAAAACTGTAAGGAAGCAGGGAAGAAATAGCTTAATTTTAGATTTTCCAAGTGCTAAAGGACTATTTGAGACTTAAATTCATGTATTTCCATGTGCAGGTGAGAACTCTAAAATGTTTAGGAGCAAATAGGATGACGGAAAAGAGTCCAAATGTTAAACAACATTTTAATTAGTTTCAGAATTGAAAGGAGTGTCTTGAAACATTATCATGTTTCTTGAGTGTGTTTTCACTGGTTTTAAGTTATTGTTAGTAATTCGAGGGCATTGATGCAGTGACGTGGTTTTGTTAGTGGGGGTTGGAAATTAGCAGTGCTATCATAAAAGTATTCTAAAGCAGTGAAGTTACTTACAGCTACAAAGAAGCATAAGTTCTATTTGTTGACAAGAAAATGGTTTTAACGTAATAGATATATAAGGAGACCCGAAGAAGAACTTGTGTAAGCTCAGAAGCTTCTCTCTCTCATCAACAGAAGTTGGGCCAATAAAAGATACTACCTCACCTACCTCGTCTCTCTAATATCCTAGGATTGACATGGCTACAACAATGGTGTGTGTGTGTAAAATGTGCAGTCATGCAAAACAGTATGTATGCTGGAAGCTGTTGTCTTCTATTCAGTTATGGAATATTGTGAGATAAACAAAGATAGTACTGATTACTGCTACATAGCTCTGTGGAGTACCTCTAAGTTAGGCCATGTCTACACTACCACTTAGGTCGGCAAAGCTTATGTTGCTAAGGGGTGTGGAAAAAACACACTCCTGAGTGACACAAGTTTTGCTGGCATAAATGGTAGTGTGCATAGCGCTATGTTGGCGAGAGAGCTACCGTTGCTTGTTGAGGTGGTTTAATTATGTCGATGGGAGATCTCTCTCCCATCTGCTCGTGTAGCCACTCTATGTCATCTTACAGCGGCTCAGCTGCATCGATACAACTGTGCCGCTGTAAGCTCGCTAGTGTAGACGTGGCCTTAGAACGCTGAAGTTAATAGGGCCCTTAACAGGCTGACGCCCTGTCCTGAATGGTAGTATGTTGTAGAACTAGGAATAATAATGATGAACGTCTTTAAATAAAAAGTGAATTGTTGAGTTCGTCTGCCCAGTTATTCAGACTTAATATACATCTTTTGTTAAGCTGTACAAACAGTTTCTTGAATTGTTTGTTGTTGTGAGTTTTAAAATACAATCCAGGCTACATTTGGCAATGGTCTCTAATTTGAATAATAAAGTACAGTGGTAAGATATTGGCGGTATTTCCTAAACAAGTATTTCAGATAGGTTTCTCATACCAACACATAAGCAGCTAAACTCTTTATTTTAAATGAAGAATGAACTCTTTGGCATAACTAGCTGAACAAAAGCGTATTCTAAATATGCTCCTTATGGGAGGTGTGGCCACCACAAAGAAAATAGCAACTTACTGTAGCAAAGCAATTGAAAAAAGGAAAACATTACACAGACTGACTCTTAATTCTTTTGTCTGTGCTTTTATATAGGACATGTTATAGTGCATCAGAACACTGGCCTATATCTGGTATCCTGCCTCCAGCAATAGCAAATACCTGATGCTAAAGAGGCACAATGCACCTATGTAACAATGTACTAGGGAAGAGGAGGGGGTGAGTCTTTCCTGATGCTTGTGGTGATCAGTTTGTACCCTGCAGTATGAAATTCTATTAACCTTAAGAAAGGTCCTAGTTCTCATCACTCCTTTAGTATCCTTTGCCCGTTCTGTCCCAATGGCCTGGAAAACCATCCCTGTACTCCGTGCCCTAGGCACCCTGCTCTCCTTTTAAATCTCTCAACTTGCTCCTTCCATGAAACTCGTGTCAGCAAAAATACTGTCACTAACCCATCACAAAACATGAAATGAGAAGGTGGTGCTCTGTGGTAGAGCATTCCTCTAGGTCTCCTGGTGTGTTTTGTGATGTATTTGTTTAGGCTGCACTTCACTGAGAATTTTTATCAGTACTTCCAGTGTTGGTCTATCACTGATGCAGCTCCTTTAATGCAAGCAATGATGGAAGCATCATAGAGCAGATCTAGATGATAGAGTGTTTAAAAACACCTGCACCTGGTCTACACTAGCACATCTACCATTGCTAGTATAAGTTGAGCTGCGTTGGTGCTTTACTCCTGAAAATTCTCAGCACAGTTTAAGTTGTTCCCAAGCAGGGACTGTGTCGTCTTCTGAGTTTTGTGCAGTAGTGAGCCACATTGTACAGTAGTGAGCATAGTAGTGAGCACTTAAATAATTATAGCCTGAAAAACTGCTATGGCAATATACTTAGTCTCCAATATATCCTCAAAAGTAATAGCCAACCTTTCCAGCTTCCTCAAGGAGACTCCATATCCTCCAATTAGTGGGAGTTGTTTCTGGCCATAAAGTCATTCTTTATGAGGAAGTTAATTGGCCTACCAAGAAAGATTCTGAACAACTTGGATATCTGCGTCAATAAGTGTGTTATCCATATTAACCCTTCATACAAAAAGCAGGACAAGTACATCAACTTTTTTCTTTTCTTTATTTCAGATTCAAAATATTATTCTTCCTTCCAAGAGTTCTAATGGCCCACACGCCTGTTAGGCCTTGTCTGGAGTCAAACCTGCTATGAAATAATGCAAATGGAAATCAAACCAAATATTTCAACTGTTTCAAAATATAGTTGCAAACTATTTCATTCTGTATCTAGAAATATCTCTAAGCAGAATCATCTATATTTTAATTTACACTCTATCATCATTTCAATTCTTTTGAGGCCACTCTTCCCTCAGTATTCCACGCTTAAGATCATTCTTTGGTCTTCTAGTGGTGTTTCCAAATCTGAGCTCTGGTTGGCCTCCTAAAATTCAGAATTAACTTTTTCTGTAATTGTCTTTGGTCACTATTGTGTGGCTCTCATTCAGCCTTTTTGTCATTTTCAGGCCTGTTTTTAAAATGGATTAGCCATTGCCTGAAGTCTCCTCCCTCCAGATGAGATGTAGCTAGTGAAAAAATAACTGTACTGAATATTTCTATAATCTCAGATAGGTCTTGGACACCTCAGGGATATCTTTGAATTACTCAGGATCTAATCTACTGAAATGCAGTGAAACTAAATTCTGGAGAAATTGAACAAGGAATGCCAGTAAATGTTTGGATCTCACTGTGTGCCCCTCTCGCTCCTCTACCCAGAAAATATAAATTAATGTCTAGCCAGTGATGTACTTACTATTGTATGTTACATAACAGAAAAAGAAGAGAAACTACTGTTGGCATGCCATTGACAGAGAGCTAAAGCACAGAGCAGAAGTTAGGAGTCATTACGTGGTGTTCCTGAGTCACATAACAGCATTTGCTTTTGTCAGATCTCTGCTAATAACACAAAACTTATTAAATAGTGATAAGAAATAGTGAGTAAATAGAATAAGGTTTTTTCCTTAAAGGTCATGGCCTCACCATGCTGCTGCCATGCTGTCCCATATACTTCTGTTTTTAAGTTTATCCCCAGAATACCAAAATAGACTTTTTGATGTGTATATAGTCCCCCTGAAAAAACAATCAAGCAAACAAAACTTCAACGTTATGAGGACCCAGGGACTCAGTTTGTTGGCTGACTCGTATTAAAATCCTTTTGTATTAGAGGTGGGTGAAGTGTCTGCCTGAAGCTTAGCAGATTGTTTCAACTTTTGAGAGTTTATGCATAACTCGCATGTGGCTCTGTCACTGTAGAGGTACAGTGACCACACTACATACTCCACCAAAGTGCTGAGTGGAATTTATCCAGATTCAGAAGTAAAAGTCAGTTTAGTTGAGCTGGGGGAGGACTAGGAAGGATTAAACAGGAAGATTTAGCATTTTCTTGGAGGGAATGGGGCAAGAGATGGTAACATGAATCACCCCCTATTCATCTCCCTTGTGCAATATTGCCCATGTTTTGCAACTCTGGATGCCATATAGGCAACTTGCCAAGAGCCTGAGAATTTTGCATGTAAACACAGGGTTTTTAGTAAAGTTTCCGCACACCCAAAATATGTTTGAATCTTGCATGAGAGATTAACTGAAATTGCCTCAGGTTTGCGTTTACCATAGATTAAAAATCTGCCCTCTATCAGCTTTGTCATTATGTTGCTGTTATAGTGGGGACAGTGGCCACATGCAGTGCTTCATATATCCCTGCTGCAGTGTGGTAGACTATTGCTCGTCCTTCCAGATACAGAGTATAATGGCTTTAAAGGCGGTGGGGATCTGAGCGTTGTACCAAGAAAAAAGCATGTACCTTGATTGGCCTCAGCCCTCTGGCCCCAGAGTCCATGCTTAGATGTCTCAAACACCTTTTGCTACCAAAGAGAGGTGCTTGCAGACTGCTGACAACTAAAGTGCAGACACTAGCAAATAACCTTTTTGGGGACAAACATGGGCAGCTGAGCAGTAGTGCCTAGGACTATGTGCATGGTTTCCCAGAATTGTTGTGCATTGCAGCACAGATGTTTCTTTTTTTAAAAAAAATAGTTGATGTTGATATTATTATTCAAGAGTAGATTTTCTGCTCTGAAAAAGTTAGAGCGCTTTTTATTTTAAATTTTTTGGGGGGTGGGGGAAATAGGGGGAGGAACCAATACGCTTGAAATTAAGGCCTTTGACTGGATAAAGAGAAAGTGAAGCACAGGCATGTACTGCAAGTGTCACGTGTTACATGATCATTGACCGAACATCTCTTTAGATTCAGCAATGATATTCCCCTGTTAATTGCATATTACTTCCCATGGCTAGGCCCTTTGACACATATGTAAATTATCACTTTTCTTGCTTATTACTGAAACAGGCATCCCTTGTATGCTAGGCTCATTTTGTTTCAGACTGTGCATATTTATTTGAGGCCTAAAACATATCAGGTAATTTGTTTTCCTTTCCCCTGCTGGATTACCTTGCTGCTTAATTTGTTCAGACTAATTTAGCCCCATTATGTAAGTGATCTTAATGTGTGTTTTTGCCATATGAATGTGGTATGATGCACTTAACCATAATAATATACGGTGTCATAAATCTGCATGTGGGTGGATCACTCATGCATGTTTTACCTTAACCTGTTGATCTTTCAGTTGGAAGTACACTTTCAAATAACCAATTCTCTTAAGTTTGGCAAACTTGCCCTGTCCCCTCCCCAGCTCCCCATGTTAATTATGGGGACCGTATAGCTTGACTTTTTACTTCCTAGCAAATGCACCAGTAATAGCAACATCAGCATATCTCGGGTAATGGGATTTTTGAGAACTTGTGATCCCTCTACTGGTTCTCTGTGAGCAGAGTATAAAATACTAGGCTTTACAGAAACAGATTGCTTATGGTTTTGTCTTTCTCAAAGGGGATCATTGTTTGAATTGTATGTATAATGTAATATTTACATTTTGGAGACCTACCAAAGTCAAATAACTGTGACAAGTGAAATTTTGGCCCCTGATAATGCTGTACCATTTCTCTTAGATATGTTTTAATATCTGACTATACAAAATGTAATGGAAAACCACTGGAATTTTCTTGTAATTGTTTTTAAAAATAAATGGTGAAATGAATATATATCTTAGCTCAAACACTATGGTAGTGGATGACCCATAGCATACTTCATGGAGAAAGTCATGTCCCTGTGAAGTTGGGAAGTCTGATCAACTGTAAAGGAGAGAATAAAAAGGAAATCTACTGGGAATACTATCTTTATGGCTATTTCAGTCTGTGTGTAAAAACTCTTAACCCTAGCACCCCCACTCCCCCACATATGTAAATTGAAGCAAGATGTGCTGTAAGCCATCTTATTCTTTACAATGGGGTTAATCCCCCTTCAGGGGCTTGATTTTCTATTGTTACGCTGAGGAGTCAAATGCTTTTAGCACTGTTAACTCTTAGGGCCAGTCTACACTAGAAATGCTACAGTGCTACAGCTGCAGCACATCTGATGAAGACACTCTCTGCTGACAGGAGAGAGCTTTCCTGTCGGTATTATAAACCCACCTCACCAAGAGATGGTAGTTATGTTGGTGGGAGAAGCTCTGCCACCAGCATAGCGCTGTCCACACCAGCGCTTAGGTTGGAGTAAGTCATGTCACTCTTGGGGGTAGCCTAGTCACACCCCCGAGCGACATAAGTTATACCAACATAATCTGTAGTGTAGAGAAGCCCTTATCAATTTGACCAAGAAGCCTTTTGCAACTTACTCAGTAATCACTGATTACAGGCTGGCTATACAGGCAGGGATGAAACATCTTTCTCTGATACTTTTAATCACCAGTGATCTTCATAGGGAACTCAGGCTTTCCTAATAGACTGTCAAATCACTTTTCCTCATCAACTGTCACTTGCATGTTGAGTAAATTGCATATTAAACTATTTCTAGGAATAATAAGCTTATGAGAAGCCTCAAGGGCTAGGGTCTGTTTCATACCACTTAGTCACAACTTTGGATTTGGCATTTTGTGGCCTACTTCTGGTGCTAAGCCAGGCTTCTCTCTGAAGGTAAATCTACTCAGCAGCTGGGAGGTGCAATTCCCAGCTGCTCAAGCTAGTGCACTAAAAATAGCAGTGGGGATGTTGCAGCATGGATGGCAGCTAGGGCTAGCCACCTGTGTCCACGCCCGGGTGCCTAGCCCAAGCTGCTCCCCATGCCACGGTGTCCACACTGCTATTTTTTTTTGCATGCTAGCTCAAGCAGAGCTAGCACAAATCTGTCTACCCGTGCTGCAAATTGCACTGCTCAGCTGCATTGTAGACGTATCCTGCATCTAAAGAGCCTGTGAACATGGGGAGCGTGGAATGAGGGCAGTTGTCTATGTAATCGACAGTCAGTAGATTCCTGTTCCTATTCCCTGGTCCTACTGACACACATGCTTAGAGAGGATGCCAAAGCAGTGAGACTGCTAATGACAGAGCTTTATTCAGTAGACCATCATTTCCCTAGGAGATTTTATACAGATTAAACTGGGTTAGAAAAAAGAAGTCCCTGGGTACCTGGAAAATTTACAAGAAAAGCTCACCCCGTCTGAACTGCTTGTATTATTTATAAATTCGTATTCACAGCAACGTAATGCTCAGAGTCCCGAAAAGCCTTACATTTAAATATCACTTCTAATTGTGTGGCTTCCCTTACCAGAATTACTTTTTCAGCACCTCAAACAGGACAGCACAGTTTTGCTCATATGCTTGTTAAATAGAAGTGCCAGTTACCATGTGTGCTGTGAAGAAAGAACTTCTGAATAAAGATATTTCTGTCACTTCATTAACAATAATGTTGAGTTTATTTTACAGGAAACTTGTGGTATATTCCCTAGCCAAAGGCAGACATGAGGTATGGGTGCACTTTGAGGGAGTGTTAGCAAAAAGTCACAACTTAGATTTTTTTCCCCCCAGCAAAATATTGCCATTCGGTGTTCTAAACTATTCTTCCCCTTTTGGACTTGGTTGTATTCCATGTGAGCTATATTTCATTCACTCTCTCACAACCTGTACCAGACTTGTTCATTTATTCCGTAAGGCCCCTGAAAGTTAAAGGTAATGTTCTTGAATTCATTGATCCCATTTAATGCTAGATTTTGGACATAAGCCAGCTGTTGTAAAGCCAAGGAGCTGCTTATAGGATCTCTCTGATTAGTCTTTAGACTTGAAAACTGTACTCCTTTACTGTTTACACAGGAATACCTATAAAATGAAAGTGAAAAAATCACAACATTCCTATATTTGTATAGCCTTAAAGAAACATCATTCACATTTGACCAACCAGACCATAGTTTTTGTAAACAGTCTATTGTTTATCTATATTTTAATATTCTGTTAGCCTATAATGTTCAAACAGACTAGAGTATTTCAGGTGGGGATGTGAATTGGCACCTACAAATACTAAACTTATCAACGACAGTTTCAGTACTTCCATATTTTAGTTCACATTCTAAATTAACAACTTGCAAGATTTTTTTTAAAAAACCTCACATACAAAAGTGTCAAAATAATCCATGGAAAAGATTTTTTTCCCTTCTAGTTGGTCACATGGCTTTAAAAGAATACTGGTGTGCTATTTAACTGCATTATCAGAAAATGAATGTAAGTGAGCTACAATATTTTTAAATTATATTGAACTGAGAACTTATACCAATGTTTCATAGATCATCTATTTTAATTTCTATCTTGTTAATAAATCATATTGTCTTACATTTTAGATGTCTAGACATGTTTTATATTAACTGGGAAACTAGTGCCAAAAATGGACAACTCTACACATTTACGGAAATATCTGAAATCATCTTATCGTGTCAGGTCATCTGTGTGGATGCTGCTCTTACTCTCCCATAGGTTTGTACTTATTGTTAAATCCTGAAAACTAAAATCTCCTTTCTCGTTCTCTCCAACTCCCTATTTCTCTGTAGATGCCAGCCCACACTTGGCTGAACACTTGAATATTTGCAATAGGAATAGCATTGCATTTCAGTCTAGTTTCTGTTGGGCTGTTTTAGTTTCTCTCACACGCATGCACACACACTGGAGCTATTGTCAGAGAACGGATTTGGCAGGCATCCACCGTATTGTCTCTCAGTTGGATGAACATTAAGATGAATAACCACAGGTCTCAATGTGACAACATAGGCTAGAGGAGGAACTTGTGTCTATCAGCTGTTAGCTTGAAAAGCTCCAGATACACTGCATCCTTTTTTCTGTGGTGCTTTGAATTTCATGTTTTAGAACAACAGTGTTCAGGTTCAAGGTCCACATCTAGGCTAACACTTTGTGTTAGATCATTGGGTTTGGCACTGTTTCTCTTAATCTTAAAGTCCTGTGTGATTTGATTTAAAAAAAAACAACCCCTCACTGATGCTAAAGCCAGATGCAATCTCAGCTGAGAACCAGCTGACTTTGTCAGCAGCATAGTAAACACTCCTGACCTTGCTAATACACATAACCAGCTGTCTTATACTTCTGACTACTTGGTGTTTAAACCCCACGAAGAGCTACCATTGTAACTAGTATTTTAATGCCCATTTTAATTAAGGTAAAATATGGTTCTTGACCACTAAGCATGTAGCCATTAACTGATGTCTGTCAAAAGGCATTTCCGCCCCTTGAGGTTGGTACACACTAGGAATACCGCCTCTCCTTTCTTCCTTGTATGTAGTGGTATTTGCTATATGTCTCTTTAAAAGAGTGCATAGAGGATGCCACACCTCTCAGGTGATGTACCCACAAAAGTAAACCGTTTGTTAGATGAAAATGAACAATGAATAAAATGTTAGCATGCAAATATACATTTTAGCCATCCTTCCAATGAGAGGGAATGTGAATTTAACCTTGAAATTGCTTGCATATAAATTGCACTTGTTGATAAAGCAGAAACAACACACGGTCTCAGTTCCTCCCTCTGATAACAACCTGAATTTGGCAGCTTAGATGCTGCTGTCATTGTCTTGCATGTAGGAGAGAAGAGAATCTGATTGCTGTGCTGTCCATGATTTACTGTGTATTAACTATATGTTTTTTGGAAGGGGGAAGGGGCAGACTTTCTTTTTAAAGGGAAGATTTTCGTATGTTGCAATAGTCGTGTGCCACAGACTAGAAGGTGAAGCCAATACTCAGAAAATTGCTTTAAGTTTTTAAGGTGATAAAGTAAAGTAATAAATTTTATGTGGACTTTAATCTATAGAACAATGTTCCCAAACAGTTTTTGTAAACAGAGTATGTCTTAAAATGACAACTTGTTTTTAAGATGTTTTTTTAAAAGTAAGAGGTTATAAATCTTATTGAAAAGAGAACTTGAAAAACAGACGTTTAGTTTTTCTTCGTAGGTTCATCATATTCCTTGTTTTGGGCTGTTTTCAGATTCAGGAAGACAACACTGCACTGGTTTATATTCATAAAGTTTTCTTTGGAACTGTGAGGGCTAGAAGCTTAACTACTTTCTTAAATTCAGCATTAACTAAATTCTAAGCACCCTTCTCACTAAAGAACGTTTTCTACTCCCCAGTGCAATGTGGGCAAATCAGCACGTGGGTCCCTGAGAGAGATGAATATAGAGATGTTTGTTTTTTCTTCAGTTGTATTTTAAAAGCAAACTTTCCAGTATGTTCTGCAAATGGAAATCTCATTTATAGGCAAAATATTATATGCTTCACTAAGGCTTGGTGGGAGGCACAGCCTGGCACCAAACTAAATATGCTCACCCACGCTTTAGTCTGTCAGACTGAAGTTGCAGAACCCACAGTCTCATTGCACCCACCCTTTTTGAGGCTCTGCCTCTCATAGTGTAAGTGTGGTTGGAAAAGCTCTGAAACAGCTGCTGCAATAGTATGATGATGATGTACTAGCGTATATTGTAACTTATTTATCTAGGACATGTACATGAAGAATTGTTTCATTTGTACAACTTTACATTTATTATATTCACAGACGCTTTTTGTGCATGTATATAGAATGTTATACACCACTGGTGCATGTGCGCGAATATTCCTAATTATAAGAAGATGCTCTGGTTCACCTACACACAAGTAGGTTTATCTGAGCTACAATGCATTTTGCTGCCTTGTGCAGACACCATTGCCCAGTCCTCCATTGATGGCTTAAAATATTACCCCGTTGTAATCACTGCACCCTCTAATGAATGGTTGGTATAGCAAATGCATGAGTAGCAACTTCAGCATCCTTACTATATAAAGGCGATTAACTGTAGACGAATTTGCTTACACTCGTATGACTTCTTAAAAGTTACAATAGTGTCAGACAAGATATATTGTCAGTCTGCAATAACTAATATCCTGAAGAACTAGAGGGGATGGTCATAGCATAGTATGCGCTGGAGGACAAAGGAAAAAGTGACAAAAAAAACTAGACAGTTTAGAAAATGGATACTTTTCACTTTCTGCCAAGCGACATCGATGTAAAAGAATGGCTCTTTTTCTCCCCCCTTCTTCCCCCCTCCCCTTTCGGGCTGTACACTTTCCTAGGCTGTAAGATTTGTACTTATTTGAGTCTTTCAGATACTTTTGCCCATGGGCATACAGAGTCCATTCAGTTAGATTTGTTTGGTTTGGATCACTGTGGTGGTTTTACATTCTGGAGAGAAGTACTATAGTATTCTTAAATGGGTACTTAATGATAGAAATCTCTGTACAGGCATTGGTGTAGTAACCAATGCAAAATTTTTCTGTTTGGGATTCTTTGTCATTAGCTATTCAAGTCTACATGGAAGTCTTTGCATAAATTAAAGGGCATCCAGCAAGTTATGTCAGGTGACTGAGCCTGAAAGATCCTTTCCTTATAGCTGTCACCTATGGCATTAGTCTAACAAAGTTCTTACCATAATGCAATCCCTGTATTCGTATGCACACACTCATCAGAACACTGGAAACAAAAGATAATTCTAGCCAAGAGTCAAATAGGGTTAGAATTTTTCTTCTTCTTAGGCAATAAATGTAGCTTGTAGCCCAATTAATATCTTAATACGTTGTTAAAAGAGTTGATTTTAGGATAAAATCCAACAGTTTTATAATTTCTTCAGAGTTTCAAAGTCACACTGCGTAACACATAGTTGCAATTAAATGAATCCTGTGTGTTCTCCCTTTTCCTTCCTGTCTCTTATAATAGGAGAGGTATTTCCATGTAGAAGTACTGCAGAACTGCATAGGCACAATAGCTCGGGAAATATTTCCAGAGCAGTGAAATGCCTGTGTGTGAAATGTAAAACTTCTAGCTGACATATGCCCTGGAAAATTCCACAGGTTCTGCCAATTTTCCAGCTTTGGCACATGAGCTGGAATATATTTATGGGAAATGCAAGCCATCCTAACCTACTAACAACCAACTCCTTTAGGTATTGTGACGTTGGCATGTTGTCCACGTCTTGGCCGTGGTAACAAAGGAATCATTTCAAAATATAAGCAAACATTGCCCTCAAAGGCCAGTAGGAGAATAGCATTATTTAAACAGGACAGTCTTACTCTTGTCTTTCTCTCCCTTTTTCTGGTTATTTTACTTGGTGCGTGTATCTTGCCAAAATACCACAAAGTTTCCTTAACCATGTAGCAGGTTATGGCAGCCTGTACAATGTGCTACTCCCCATTTTGAATTCCACTCCATTTCCACGGTGGTGTGCGGTGTGTTCCCTCCTGTCTTAAGGAGATATTTCTGCACCTTGGTTTGTGGTATTAAACACTGACTGCTGTGAAGCTGTGTTCTTTGGGTTATAGTCATCCAAGTGTGGAAGACCTCTGCATAGCCCAACACCACTGAAGCACTGCTGTAGCTATCCAGTGGGGAGGTATGAGAACTGAGATACTATGGAGGGTCTTGTGCACATCAGGAGGGCTATTTTGGTGGTGGTAGGCAGAGTAGAGAGGCAACTGGAGGGGATGGGAACAGTTTCAACAGATAAACTGGAATAGTGGCTGGGGAGGGGCTGCGTTACTGTGCTATGGCTTGCCTTCATGTTGGAGGTGTGTGTGTTAATTCTATACTCCCCCTCTACCCCTTTGTTCTTGTGCAGTTCCCTGCACAATCATCCTGGGCTTTACATGAGGGGTGGATTTCATTCTTTGTGGGGGCAGAGATTTGGGGTAGGTTTTACATTTTATATGGGCAACAAAATTAACACACAATAAATGCATTTGTTTTCTTATAGTTTCTGGCAAGAAAACCCATTCAACAGAAAAACATCTGGTGTTGGAGGGATGTTAAGAAAAGCAAAACCAAGGTCATTAAAAATTACTTCTAGAAATAAAGTCAAAAGATTTGAAGTCCTGGTTAACTTCTAACCTTTCAGAAGTTAGGTGTATTCTTGGTGCTGACTTGCTCATGAGCCCCCACACCACAATAAAACTAGTCTCCCTTTTCAAAAGTTGTGCAGGTAAGCACAATCCTTACTTGGAAAGCAGATTGGTAAACATGGAAGACTGCAGATTTACACTGTACATCAAATAGTTTCTGTCTTTACTCTTTTTCTCTCTTTCCATTTCAATTGCACATGGAGAGAATAGGTAAGGACCTCTTACTTTGAGGAATTTGTGTCAGTTCTTCAGTTTGGTTTATCATTGATACACTGCCAAATAATTAAAGGTTAGTTCTTGCCAAACTTGTTCCCCCCTCATGCATACCTGCTTAGTGCATAGGGAGGAAATAATGCTGTATAAATAATTCTTGTCTGTATAATCTTATTTTGATTTTTACAATGCATTTCTAGAACTTGAAGTGCATGTAAAAATCAGATTTCCAACTGGCCACATAAGCAATCCTAGTTAATCCATTCCCCACGCCCCCCCCCCCCCCCCCCCCCCCCCCCCAATCACTTGAGCACCATGGTTTCTGACAAGGCTTGTGCTAATAGGTGGGACTTTCACTGTAGGCTGAATGTCACCAAACTCAGATTCTTCCAGAGCAGAATGAGGGTCCTTCACTGAGAATGCCCTGCCTCTAATCCCTTCACCTCAAATGTACAAGCTGTTACCCTCAACAATTTGCAACTTCTTCAGTATTGCACAAAGTGAAGGACAGTTTCTATAGTAGTCCGAAACCAAACCATGGGAAGGGCTTTATAGATTTAGGTCAACACCTTGAATTGCACCTGGAATGGACTGAAGCAAATGGTCAGGTGTCATATACGCTGCCTGTGGAAAACTCAAAGCAGGCAGCTGCATTCTACAGTAGAGGTAATTAATGTAATGCATGGGTCACTGTGGTGGTCAGAATCCAAAAGAAACAGTTGTAACTTAATAGATAGGTTTGAGGGGTGGGGATGAAGGAGAAGTTCAGTTGTCCACTTCTAGGTGTCTTGGATAATCTCTTCTAACATGAACCTTTCTAACTGCTGTCTGGCTTCTCTCTCCCCACAACCCCCAGAGTGTGGAATGTTGGTTCAAACATACAATCCTGGCATAGACAGTTAGGGGAGAGAGGTCAGGTACACCTCTGTATTACTCTGCCAATAGAACGTAATCCAGAATCTCATTTCCTTACTGAGCAAGTGGGTTTTGTTGTAGTCAGCATTCTGGGAGCTGAGAGTTGCCAATGCTGCTTTGGTTCTCCGGTCATAGCCCCAAGTCCACCACGACAAACTTGTGATTCACACTATCATTACCTGCAAGGCATCAGGCAATATTAATGGTAGGAAAATAGAACTTGGGCTTATAAATCACTAAGTGCTATTGAAAATTTTACCCTTATTTCCAAAGAGCAGTTCTGATATCTGCTTGGGATGGTGGTACGTATTACTTTTTATATATGAAAAGAAACCCGCATTCTATGGACTTCCATTTACAGACCACCTTCTTCATTATCTCTGTCTGCAGGTGATATCTACCTAAGAGCCTACATATATGCAGTATGGTGGTTTATTGTGTTAAAGTATGATATGTGTAAGGACAGGTTGGAGTTTTTTTGGTCTACTATAGCACTTTTAACATTCAGATGTCTTTCCTTACTTTGCCTTTTGCATTTCAGGAAAATAGATGTAGCCTATTTAAAACATGGGAGATTTCTACTGTCCTTTTTAAACTCTTAATCTGATCCTCTGTCAACAGAAGAATGACCTACCTGGTGGTGTGTTAATGCTGGGTTTATTTGCTTTACATCTATACAGCCAGATTAAGTGGGCTTCACTAAACCAATCAGCTGATAATCAACCTTTTCAGAATGTAACTTCACTGCTCATCAGTCTTGTTAGGCTTTGCATTTGTGGGGTATAACTTATCCATACACAACAGTTCTTGCCTGTTTTGGGAGAAGGTTAGAAACCTTGTTAATGAATGAAACTCCTTATTTTTAGACTTGTTTGATTGCCAGTTTTGATATAACACTTTTTCACTGTCAGCTGGAAATGTGCTTCAGCATTACTGTATGATAGGTATGGGAAACTTGAATACTTGACCCAAGAATACAGGGCAACAAGGCTGCACACATCAGTGATCTGGGTATTCGTAGGTATTCTCTAATTGCCCCTCCCCCAGGTTTAAGTGCTTTTTTCAATGTGAGGAAGTACTAAGCCTTTAAATACATGCAGATCATCCATGGGAGCACATGAGATTCTGCCCTTCTGCCTTCCTTATAAGACTTGTTGGTAACTAGAAAACTGAGGCTTGGCTAGTCTGTTTTTGGTACAGCTAGTGAGGTGGTTTTAAAATTGATTAGCTGATCAGCAAGCCCTTTTGTAAATTAGTGGACTGCTGTGTCATTGAATAATCTTTAGGGGTGTGGTGGGGGGGGTGAGAGAGAGAGTGTGTGTGTGTGTGAGAGAGAGAGAGAACATACGTGCCAATGGAGAGGAATGTAGTATTCTCCCTGAGTCCTCCTTTCCCATTGCAGAGATATGCAGATCATACTACTCTTCGGGCCATGCTTTGTGGTCACGATCCTGTGGGGGAGCAAGCACTGCTAGTGATTTTCTTCAAAGCTCACAAAAGCTGTTCCTTTATCCTTTCACTTCAATTGTACAGGCGGTGGTGGTACCCTTATAGTTAGGCTCTTGAGTTGCAATCAAAAGCTCCTCCTCATCTTCTCTCTTTGCTCTTTTCTTCACTTTTTGTCCAGGAAACAGGAGCCAGCACACACCCTTCCTGAGTCACCATTGCCTGTACATTGTGGCTCCCTGAGTGCCTCATTGTTGCCTTTCTTTCCAATTCTTCTTGTCCCCCGCCCCTTGGCACTAGTCACACAAGGTTGTTTGATGTAATGTGCCATTTTTCTCTTTCCGTGGAAATGCTTGTGCTTTGATGCATCTTCACAGCACTGTGACAGGGATTGAAAGTCCGTTGTTAGCACCATATGTGATCAGTTGCTCCTTCATACAGTAGGTTTTAGCCTGCAACACCCAACAACCTCTGTTTTCCCAGAACCGTTTATAATTAATCCCTCTTTATCAATCCCTGAAGCATTTTTGGCCCAATTGAGCAAAACTACATCAGGCATAAAATGCCAATCACACACTGGTGCCCAATCTAAGAACTTAAATTCTCAAGCACAAAGTTGGCCCTGTCGATGCAAGTTGAAATTGTCTTGTTAACCAGCAGTTTTGCTCCTAGAAGTAATGGTTTATAATGAAAATACAGGGTGGCTAAATGGTTTAAACTGTTTATTTTTGTTTGCAGATGTTCTCAAACAATGACGAAGCTGTGATCAACAAAAAACTTCCGAAAGAACTGCTGCTTCGGTAAGCTGCCTTCCAATTTGTGAAATTGGAGAATTTCTATGTATCTGTTTACAAGCAATAGCTAATTTAGCTGGTTCATTCATAAGTTATGAGCTTGGATTGCTTCAGTTATAAAGCCATAAACAAACACTATGCTGATCAAAGTCCTGCATTAGCAACAGTTTATGCTAAATATTTTGTTGTTGCTTTTTATGTCTTTGTGAAGTGTTAAATGAATTTGCTGGTCATCTGTTTTTATAGATTAAAAGGGTATAGGTCTAAAAGGCCTTTAATGAAAATAAGTGCTAGATATAGGCTAATATCTATACAATCTAAAATAGGACACTCTGCCTATATTCTATTTGTTAATGTGAAATGTTTCACCTGAAAAAACCCCACACAACCCTTTTCTCCCAAAGACTTTAAATGTGAGAAACTATTGGAAGATGGCCAAATTCCCACTTGAGCACATTTAGTTGCAGCTGCTGTAAATAGGAGCTGAGTGCTCAGCATCAGGGGATGGGACTCCTGTCATGGCATTGTGGAATCTAGCTTGTGTTAGTATCTCAATCTATTTCTTATGCTGTGAGTATTACCCTCACGTTTACTACTGAAGTGAAAGTTTGGAGCAACACAAGTTTGGGCAGCTATTTTTCAAATCTGGAAAAACTTAAAAAAAAGTCTCCCTTTTTCCATCTCTTGTTTTGCTCAGACTAGAGCATAGCTTGTACAGAATAGTAGCTGGCAGTCTGTGCTGAGGATCTGAATTCTTAAAATGAGCAAACTTCTTGAAATGCGTGTAAGTATTGCTCAGTGATATTCAAGATGCAATGGTAGTAAAAAGTCTTTGGAGGTGAGCCCTGGCCTCTGAAAAAAGCACTAGTCCTTTTAAAATAAAATGCATGAAGATTATCTCATATTCTGTAATGTTTGTTACTTCTCACAATACCCCATTAGCTGGAGCCATAGATGATGGAGAAAGTTTTCAAAAACACCTACGTGATTTTAATGAAAATCATTGAGACTTGGGCTCTGAAGTCACTTAATCACTCTGGAAAAATTTACTTGTATCGTCCTTGTCACTGTAGCACCTGAACATGTAATTCATTAATCTTCCTTGAAGGGTAATGTCTGGTTGTTTCCTGGCCACAGATTGGGGTGCTCCCACCACTCAAAGCACCAACTCTGCTACATTGAATCTTGCTCTGGTCGTTTTGAGTTTTCATCAGGTGGCTTGTATTGAGAATCACTTTTTTCTAGAACCATCTCCACAGGCATCTCAAACCTTCCTAATACGGGAGTAAATCTTGAACTGAAAATTCTATAAAATGTTTACTTCACAACTGACACCTTATATTCTCCTTGCTGTTGTGGATATTTGTTTTTGAATCTGCAGTGTATGCACTTAGCAAATGACAGTCCCTGTCCCAAAGAACCTATGGTGTAAAAGACAAGCCACAACAGGTGGATGTGATAAGCTGGAAGATGAGGAGGCTGGGGTAACAAATATAGGATGTCTTAGCACAGACTAGCTGTGTGTACAGTTCTGAGCCAATTATCACGTGTAAGTGCGGCATGGGAGTGAGTGTGGACGAATGGGTAATCGAGTGACATCACTGGTATAGCGAAGGCAGGAGTCGACCCTCACAATAAGATAAGTGGATGTATAGGTAGGTTTGGGTCCAGATTGCAAAGGGTTTTGATAAGGCAAGAATTTTGTGTCTGATGCAGTGGAAGAAAAGGTTCCAGTGGAGGAAGTTAGAAGGGATGACACAGTTGGTGACAAGCTAGAAAGATGTTGTTAGTAGCAGCATTTGAATGAACTTGAGGGGGGAAAGGTTGCAGGCATCAAGGCCAGAAGGGAGTAGATGATCAGAGCTTGGAGGAATTTTCTGGCACTGTGGTCAGAATGGAAAGGTCTCAGAGGGGTCAATAGGCCCTTTCAGAATCTAGGGAAGTGGTTGCAACTGGAAGTTAAGGACTAGAAGTTTATCCTAGATGTTAAGAGGAAGAGCTTTTTCTCTCTATGGTCATGTCTAGTAAGGTATTTTGCGCTCACAAAAAAATCCCACTTGTGTTGGTCAATGGCAGCAATAGCGCAGACATAGATCCCAGGGCTGGCTGCATTTTTAGTATGGGAAGGGTACTAGTAGTTCAGCCCTTGATATACTTTTCCTTGGTACATGCCAATGATTGTGTTCAGGATTATGCTAAACTTTGTTTTTAAAAGGAATAAGGAGCATGAGTTTATAAAAGTTAAAGTTGATAAGTAAGGGTTTGGAGAGCTGAAATCCACCATTTGCATTCTGTGAAAATTAATTAGTGCAGATTGACAGTGCAGCCTTTGAAAGAGACTTGGATGCATTTATCTAGGGGGATCTCCTGTAAATGAATGTCAGTGTCTACAAGACAAAGACGTGTGTGTGTAAGCAATGCTTCTGGATAATTTCTTGTTCCCCAGTTTGGTCATTCTGAGGATGGTATTGACGTCTCATGTATGTGGTTGTGAAGTGAAAAACTGTACTTGAGCCCAGTCAGTTGTGGGAGGGTGCAAAATGGGCCGACAATAGGCCTTGTCACCCACACAATGTAGAAATCTGTGTGACTTCATTATCATTCTCTCATCCTGCCTAGCTGCTGAGCTTTTTGGTGAAGACCTATAGCACTTCACATCTTCAAATGGTCTTTAGATAAACACTTTTGTGAATACATAGGAATGGATTCATTGCCCTTTCTACAAATAAGGAAATGGAGGCACAGATTAAAAGTAATGTAAGTGTTCCAGACTGGAAAGAAGGCGTCATTTTTGACAGTGAGTAGTTAACCATTCGAACAATTTACCAAGGTCAATTTTTAAATCAAGATTGACGTTTTTCTAAAAGACATGCTCTAAGAACTATTTTGAGGCAGTTCTGGGGCCTGTTAAACAGGAGGTCAGACTAGATGATCACAATGCTCTCTTCTGGGTTTAGAGTCTGTGATTTCCATCCCCCTACTCGGTCCAAAAAGCTATGCTTGATTTGAACTTATATGGGAGCAAATCTGCTAAATGCTTCTCTCTCTCTTGAATCCTGAGCGGGAAATTTTAAACCAGTGACTAAGCAGTTCTGCTGTGGCTATATAGCCCACAATATTGTTGGAAATAGTGACCTGACTCTTGCATTCTGAGAGTTATCCCTCTTAAGAGAAGCCAGTTGTACAGCATAATTATCGGTCTGTATGATCTTGCTGTTGAAATCTCCATTCAAATTCCAGGGTTTGCCCCAAATATTTTTGTATTATGGTAGTGCCTAGTGATCTCAATGTGCAAATATAGAATAAGAGTGCTGTCCTGAAGTGTTTACAGTCTAAATAGACAAGACAAACAAAGGGTTGGTGGGGAGGGATGTAATATACAAACAGGTGAACACTATGAAGTTTCACAAAAGCCATTTTAGTTCCATGATTTTGTCATTTTTTAAAATTTTGCAGGGTGGAGCTTTGTTAGGAGAGGATTATTTCAAGAGACAAGGAAGGTAGAGGTCACATTAAAGGGGGGTAGGAAATAAGGGGTACATGGAAGACGGGATGTGAGGCTGGAGTAAAGAGACTGTAAGGAAAGGGGCAGGAAAGACTGGAGTGAACAGCCAATCGGCAAAAAGGGAAGAATGTCCACAACAAAAGCTGTTTAAAAAGTACAACACTCTCTTCCCACCCCCCCACCCCTACCCTGATGATATCAGAGTCTGCATGTCCCTACTTCAGCTACTTGTCTCTGCTTCTGCCCATCTGAGTCTCTGGCTGGCTACTCCCAGCAGTTTTTGGTCCCAAGTTTCTATGGCTGGAGTGAGGGGTGGAATGGCATGGACCCTGCTGCGCCAAAAGTCTCTGCACGGATCTGAGTCCAGGGAGCATTAGGGTTGAGGTACTCAGGCTGGGTCTCTGCTCCTTCCCCACTCTCCGTCCCCAATGATATTGCTGTACCTGCTTCAGCTGCCTGTCTCTGCTGCTGCCAGCTGAGTTTCTAGGGGCTTACACCTTTTTTAAAAATTTGCATTTCTAAAAGAGCCAAACCATCAAAAGGTGGAATTCAGTTTATCGCCTTCTCGTTCCTGCAGAACTGCCAACTTCTATTTGGACAATGTCTAGCTGCTTGGTTTGTGTAGCAATGAATTTAGATGCTCCCTCCCTGAGACAGGCGAACAGCTGGCTTATTGACTCTGAAAGGTGAATTCATGTTTCATTTTTGGCACTAGTTGTGGTTAATTTAGACATTTGTTTTGCCAAAATAGCTGTGTGCCAATAGTTTCTGTACTATCTAACATGATGGCATCGATAGTCCATTGAGAAAAGGTATTCATTCGTTAAGGCAAGCTGCCAATTAACTTTTGAATGTAGGCCAAACTCCATCGGGAAGTCTGAAAGAGTTTTTTCCTAGAGAAAGGGTGGTATCTACTAGTTTCCTAAGGAATTTTTACTCCTCAAATATACATTTCTCTGGCTTGGTCTCCCTAAGGAGTTTGCCTTTTCCAAATTGGTTCACAGTAAGGTCACTCAGCTTTAAAATCCTCCTCTCTCATGGTTTGATCGCCTTCTGTTCAGTCCCCGCTCTGCTGCCCCATAATCTCCTGCCTTGCCTCAGCACACAGCGCAGTGGCTTTGCATCTACCTCCATATTGATTTCTGCTTCGGTAGCTTGAATTCTCCTCCAAATGAGTGAAGAACAGAACACAGTATTTTCATGATTGTTTGAAATTATAGCTGATTTTTCTCATCCAGTAAGGCAAAACTACAAGAGTCTTCATACAGATATTCTATTAAATAACCTGCTAATTTTTTTTACCAGCTTCTCAAAGTTTGATTCCGACTGATAGCCATCTTTATTAGCCTGGTAAATAACAATGTAGAGCTGTACAGTGAACTAGAAGGATGTTTTGGCAACATTTTCATGCTCTGAGGCATATCCTCCAAAATAATTTGGAACAACTCCAAGAGGTGGTCCTTTTTAATAAATGAATGTTGCTATATCTAGGCTCTAGGAAGGACAGATGGTCTCTTCTAAACTTCTCAAAGCGCAGAATGCTTCCCTGTTGTACAATCTCATTTTAATGTCATGGGATATTAACAAAAAATGTTTTACATTTTAAATAGGGTTGGATTATCTATGCTTGGGTTTTTGTGTTCTGTTTCTACTGTGCAGACTACATAATTCAGACCAGGGTGAGGAGAAGCCCAATATTTAATTATGACCCATACTGTGTGTGTATTGGAGAAGGAACCCTGTTTCATCATTGCCTAGCCATGCAGGGCAACCTGTTTTTCCCCTTTGGCAGTTTCTCTGAGGAGAAAAGCCTGTCCTTGGAGTTACCTTGGAAAACTAACTTCAGGTCATTCAGCCTACAGGACATTCAGTGTGCTCCTGTGTTCTCTCCAGCAATTGTGAGGTATTACATGCTGGAGCCAAGTTGTGAAACAGCCAGAATGCACAGCAGAGTAGTGACTGTTGCTGAAACAGTATTTTTTCATAGTCTGACTCTGCTGAGTCATTCTTTGGTATCAATGAGAAAAGACTAGGGAAAAAGTAGTGCAGATAGCATTTAGAAGTCTTTTTTGCCTTTTTTTTTTTTCAACAAAAGTAATCTTATTAGCTATTTAAGAGCATGATTTTAAATGCATTGTTTGTCCTCCATGAACCTAGTCATTGTCAGGCAACCACTCCCAAGCAACCAGTCTAGCTAGGGTAGTCAAAAACCCTACAAGAAGAGTGAAGGGAGGTGTGGCAGGAGAAAATGAAAAGTAAGATTAAGAACCCTGTGATCTAAGCATATTGGACAGTATAGAGATGGACTTTTAGGATCAGGAAAACTTTTCATGTGCTTTTGTGTTTACTCTGACCTCAGAGGTGTATCCTCAAGGGCGAAAGGGGCAATTGTCAGCCATGTTAGTATCCTTTATACCTTGGGGAGGGGAAGGAGAGGGACGGAGTAGTGAGTTTGACAGCTACCCAACAGTCCATGGAGGAAGAATAATTCTAATTTGTGGAAAGTGAGCTTGCCTGGTGACTTAGCTGTGGTTGTGTTCCTACAGATATAGATACTTGTGCTTCATGTAACAAGAATGCAGAGAGACAATAAGAGTATTTCCACACTTCCAACATGCTCATAGTCTTCACATGAGGGCTGATACATTGGCTGATATCTTCCCTTAAATTAAGTATGACATTTGTATGCTGAGGATTTATTAAAAGATTTCAAACAAGGTATTGGATTCCTTTCTGAAAACCCAGTATTGGAGCCAGAGCTGTGTGTAATAATGAAATGCATGTTAGGACCAGCAAATGAGGTTGAAAAAGGTGGTATACTTCCAGTATGTTGGTGTGGATCCTACAGCAGGTGTGCATGTGCCCTGTGCACATGAGATTGGAATTTTCTGATTAGCAGAGTTTGTTGCCCTATATCACTTCATGCTGCTGTGTAAGGGCATAAAGGATAAAGTGGCTGCAACCCTCCCTCAGTTCCCTCTGACTGCCTGTGGCAGTGAGATAGAACTTGGTAAGTGTCTGATCTGCTACTTTTCTTTTGAGCTTCAAACTCCTCTTCTAGACAAGTTTTGTCATAACCAATCCTCCTGTACCCCCCTTATTTTTGGTTACTTCTTTAATTTGGACCTTTCTAAAACAGTGCAGAAAGTGGTCTAAAATTTTCATCTAGACCAGTCAGTCAATCCTACCGTTCTTTTTCCCAAAACTATGCTCTGTGCTGGGAGGTGAGAAATTGCACACCCTAAAAGAAATTATTTTGGTGAAGTTCTCTGGCTTGCTACACAGGAGGTCAGACTAGATGATAACAATGGTCCCCTCTGGCCTTGGAATCTATGAATCTATATGGAAAGGACCAAACAATTCAGACTGTCTCCCTATCTGTTTATAGCCATAGCCAGACGTTTTAAAAGTCAAGCCATCTCTTTAAAGAGAATATTGAAATGGATAACAGCATATCTCACTGTTATCAGCTGGCTGATGAGCCTCTCACTCCACCAGGGCACAAGCAGTGTCCTCCATCTGCTTCAAGAATGTGCCAGTATCAAATCTGTAAGGTGGCAACTCACTGACCTTTGTTAAACACCATGCCTTGGACTTGGCTGCCAGGTCAGATGCCAAGTTCAGGAGAGCAGTACTTCAATCGCTGTTCAACTGATTCAGCTTGAACTCCTCATTCCCACTGTCCTGAGGAGATGTTGCTTGCCAGTCTCCCACAGTGGGGTTCACACTAACACCGAGAGGATGATTACTTACCCTGCAGTAACTGTGATCCTTCGAGATGATATAGTCAATGTGGATCCCACTGCCTTCTCTCCCTTCCCACTGTTACAAATCCTCAGTTACATTGGCCTTTTTTTATTGCAAAGGAACTGAGGGAAGGTTTGCCTGTGCTCCATCTTTTATGCCTTTGGATGGGAGCATGAGGCAGCCCAGGGTGATGCACTGCCCCAATGGATCGGCTATGCAAAAAAAAAAAAAATCTTGTTCACATGAGGCCCATGTGCTCCTATAGCGAAATCCACTCTGACATCTTGAAGAGTCACAGTTACTGTAGAATAAGTAACTGTTCTTTTCCCACCCTACTGTGGACTGGCTGCCAAAAGGGTATTTGCAGTGTTGTCATAGTGTTGGTCCCAGGATAGGAGAGACAAGGTGGATGAGGTAGTATCTTTTGTTGGACCAACTTCTGTTGGTGACAGAGACAAGCTTTTGAGCTTCACGGAGCTCTTCATCACGTCTGGAGAAAGTAACCAGTGTCCAAGCTAAATACAAGGTGGGACAGATTATTGAGCGTAATTATCATTGAGGCATGACAGTGGCTGTCTCCCAACTCATTCAAAGCTACCTGGCTACACCACTGCCAATACATGTGGAAGAGCCTGTTTATATAAATGACTGTCCAGATCACTGCGCTCAGCAGTGCTTCCTCCATGCTGCATGGAAATGATGCTGGCCTGCAGAAAACAGATGAATTATGGGATGTCAGAAGGGGCGTCATGGGAGTTTTAGTTTGACCCCAGGCTTCTGGTCGGCATTTCACAATGCATCGAGAAAAATCATAGAGTATGTAGAATCCAGTGGCAGAACATTGCACCATGGGATATGTGCCCAGAATGCTGTGTGGTTATTTTAAAAAAAAGAAAGTGCAGAGCTTTGTGGATGCAATGATTCACAAGGGAAGTAGCTTAAGCCAGCATAAACAAAGCTGTGTGGAAGCACTCTTTTGCTGTAGTTGTAGCAGGGGAAAATACACTGAAAAACCTTTCCCTGGTAGACAAGGCCTTAACCTCTTTGCTTATAAAACACTCAATGCTCTGCTGTAGGCTTCTCGTTGTTCTGTCACACCCATGCTGCGCTCCCCTCTCTCCGCCATCCCTCCAAGAAAGAGCTACTTAAGAGCCAGTGCAGAGTTGTTGAGCACCAGAGGTCACAAGGTTAATGAAAACAAGGGCTTGCAATCTTATTTCCTACAGCAAAGCTAAACAAAATGGGTAATGAGGGTGACCTTCAGCATGTTGACAAATTAGACCTCCAGCGAGGCACATGTCTATGAATTAATTTTTGTCCGCCTTTATGAGAAGTGGATGTGATAAATAGCTTATTTCCTTTCAAGGTACTCAGCAGACATGCTTCCACTGATGATGATGTCAAAGTTTTTCACTCTTTTGATAACGCTATTTATTGTAGCATATCATGTCATTTCGCCCTGCCAGTCTCCACTTCTGAAAAATTGCAAACCCATGGCTTTGCTACTTACAGATTACCTTGTGCAAATAATTGTGCTATCTTTTGAATACAAAGTATGCACATTAATGCTCAAAAACTGCTTTGTCCTGCTGGTTTGTTGGCAGCAGCAGCCTTAATAACCCCTCCTAATTCTTACATGGTGAAAAGTAGAATTTGTCAGCAGTACGTTTGTTCATTGTTTTAAGTGCCTCTTTCCCCCAGCTTTACTGCTGACTTTGTGCAATTTATTCTGTGCATCTATCCCAGGCTGTGGATGCATTGCGCAATTAATATAAAACAGTTTCTGTAACACATTAGCCCAGAGATCTTGCCAGGCTTATAAATCATGCAAGGAAAAACAAACTACCAGCGATATTTTCCAAACTTCAGGTGTTTCCCAAACCATGCTTTTGCCCCCTTCTCCTCAGTTAGCCTGCCAGTCTTCCCATCTCTGACACCTAGACTAGGTGTTCTCAACCTGCAGCCCGTGGGCTGCTTGCGGCCCAATCAGTATACAGCTGCGGCCCATGTGACATCCTCAGGGCCATACAGATAGTATTGGATGCGGCCCACATAACACATTGTGGGATGCATATGGTTGAGAACCACTGCCCTAGACTCTCTTGGGGAGCAATGAACTGAGTCTTGCAGGATCTCCTTGAAGGTCACTGTATCCAGGCTCTCTCAAACAAAGGAGGTAAGTGAAGCCTAGAACAATGGACACCTTACCAAGAACACCGTGCTGCCAGCCCCCTCCTACTTATGCTAAAGGACTGTTCATTTGAGCACCTCATGGTCCCAACTGTTGCAGTGTCTGTGTCCAGCAAGCAGTAGGCAGAGAGATTTGTCAATCATCCACTTTATATAAGGTACTACTCCACCCCGTTCCTATTAGTCTTTGCCTCTTCACTCCTGCTTCTTTTCAGTTTTAGCTTCCTCTCTAGCCGATTTGGAGAAAGATCAGAAGTTGGTGAGGCTTGGGAGTGAGAAGGAGTTTCCTAAAGTAAACTAGGAGTGAAGGAGGGGAATAACTTGCTGGAGGGTTTCCAAATCCTTGCCCAACTTCTACAGTGCCCTCAGCTCTCGTTCAAGGTCCCTCCAAATTCAGTCTGGCAGCAATTATGGCAGCAACTTCCTGCTGTGTTGGGCTGCATTGAGTCTTTAGGTGCCCCATCGACTTCTGCCATATGTGTCAGTGGACCATCTAGACAGCCTTAATTTCCTGGGTTAGCTCAATGCTCGGGAGCATTTATGTTTGTGAAGCTCTGTCTTCTTTGTGGCACTTTGAAACTGTTTGTGTATCGGCTACATTGTCTAGCCATATTCCTCACTAGCAAAGCCTGCATAATAATCACAGCAGTTTTAAAATATTACCTAGATAGTTCCACAATAAAACTAATCCTGTTATGTAAAAGGGAAAAAATAGATGAATCAAATGTGTGCCAAAAATTCTGGGATTTAATAGTTCAATTGACCCACAAATCCCCAACAGCCACATACAGTAGAGAAAATCTGGGGGTGAATAGGGTTAAATTAGTCTCTGATGTTTCTAACCTTATATAAACACTTACTCCAGTAACAAAGGCACCTTGAATGAAAGTAAACTGAAAATACCTTGTAAATAGTTACCTGTTAAAGTAATGGAAAAAATAACTTATCCCCTTAACCCCTGTATAATGCAAATGTTAATAAGTTTCCTTCTGTCTAAAAACTCTTCAATTTTAAATATTAATACACACATTTCATATATGCATGAGTAAGTATACTGTCTTTTCTCTTAACTAAATACATCTTATCTTTGCAATAAACTGTTGACCTAGTGATAAATTCAATTTTATAGTTGCCATCATGAGCATTCGCTGTTTAATGTCTTTTTTTATCTCTATTTTCCAAACTCCAAATGTTCCCCAACCATGCTTTTTCCCCTTCTCAGTTAGCCTGCCTGTCTTCCCATCTCTTACCGCTAGACCAGGGGTTCTCAACAGTGTTAATAAACACCTTATTTCCTCAGAGTTTAAGTGGATTTTGTACTTTATTTGTATATGCTTAAATGACTGGAGAGCAGAAAAACTGAGCCCAGTGAAAAATAACAAAGTACAATAATCTGCTTCTAGGATTCTGATAAATAGGGCAATAAGTAGATGGACTTCTACGCACCAAGCTCTTCAGAATACTTAGGAGTGCCCTCATGCAAAGGAACGGCATTCCATGCAGGAGTGACCCAGCCAGATCACTCCTAACACACGTGACCTAGACAATTACACAGGCACACTAATGAACTCCGCTGACTTTATGCAAATTGTACTTACCTTCTATTTCAAAGCAAGATACTCCTTCCACCTCATCCTTGGGGCATGAGGACAACAATGCTTTTAATCTTTTCTCATATTGTAGTATTTAATTCTTAATTATCACAGGAAATTATGTATACATTCCTGAAGTGGGACCAGATCCTCCGATTTTACTGAGGTGTTTAACTTGTTATGCACTCCACTGAGTGCCATTGAAGCTATTCAACTGTTAAGGCTAAAGGGATTTTTCACTGGTAAACAGATTTTGTACAACTGTTCTCTTGCGCTGAACTGTAACCGTTTATCTTATTTCCTTAGCTAATTAAACATTTCTGACTGCTGAGCTACAAGGTAGCAGGAAGCGTCTGTTTTGATAAATAATTGTTCAGTTTACTCTGTCAGCAAATACTACAAGGTATAAGATTAAATATTTCATAGCAGTCCAAAATCTGGGACTCTGCTTTCATTTGTTAACTGCTTGGTCTGCACTTTTATTTGCAGTAAAGCTTTCATCTGCATTACAAAGAAGTTTTCTATCTTCAAGCTTTTTTTTAAGCTTTCCACTTTCTTTTTATTTTAGATGCAAATAACCAAAATGCCTTTTATAAAGGAAGTTTGTCTGTTTTCTTTACAGAATATTCTCTTTTCTGGATGTGGTCACTCTGTGTCGTTGTGCTCAGGTTTCCAGGGTAAGAATCTTTATGTATCAGTTAAAATCTTATCAGCATTATTTCTCTTATTCTGACTCTGACATTTCCAAATTGCCCTCGTTATCTCAGATGGGGAAGAACATGCCAGCAAACTGTTCAAAGAATGTCTCAGCTATTTATACATATTCCTCTTTCTCCATAGTTAACCTAGTGATGCCAGGAGTTTCTGGTATTTACCACAGCAGTGAGTGGGTTTGAATGTCTAGGTATATCCCTTTGGTGGCAGGTAAGGCCCTATTGAAGAAAAAAATCAGCTACATCAATACTTTAAAAAAATGTTTTCTGAACAGTTTTTAGATGAGGTACAGAAGGGCTGCTTTGAACAGGGGACAATGTGTTCAATTCACGTTAGCTAAATGATGTTTTTAAATGAGTTGTTCTAACATCTGGGCTTTTAATGCAGATGTACCATGTTCACAAATTAAACTTTAATGCAATGAAGAGAGCCCAGTTAACAGTTATCCTTCTGCTCCAATGTAGCTGATGCAAATAGAGATGGAAGGAGAACTGAGTATTTCATTCAGTGTTTAACTAGTAAAGTAGTTTGTAACTTCATGCAACTCAGCAAACATAGTTCAACTCGAGATTCCTTGAGGGAAAATAAGTGTGCAACTTCCACTTACCCGAGTACCAATTCAGCTGGAGCTACTAGACTTGTTTTATGGACTCTTGTCCAGAATTTCTGCTTTTTATCTTGCTATCATCTGACAAGACACATACCTTGTTCACAGAAAAATTACCATAATGAATCATATAAATTAATCAAGTCTAAATGCTTCTATAAAAAATCCTTTTGTCTGTGGAGTCACTAATATATTGGAATTACCTTACTGGCTGATCCCAGTATCAGCTGACTCTGTAGGAGGAAGCTGAATAGTTTTGGGTCCACTTAATGATAAGCTGTCCGTGGATTTGCTTTTATTCTTGCTAGCCCTAAATAATACAAAACTATATTGTACATTTTTATTTGCAATTAAACACACCACCCAGCCCCTAGACACGATGGTCATAATCATGTGTTGTTTGGATCCTACTAGGTTTTTATGCTATGGATGACTTCATTTTCTCAAAGGAGCAACTCTGGCTATTAACTGGCTCACATAGTCTTCCAAAGGCATTTATCCATCTTATCTATTATTCCCATTTTTTCACACCCTTGCCTTTTCACAGGGCACCTGTGAACACATTGGAGCTCAGAAACACAGATGACATGCAGCCTTCTTTTAATGTGGAAATATTGCTCAGTCTAGCCTGTACGCAAATGTATAGTACTCTCACTGGATCACACATTACAGTGTGGATTGTTTGACTGTGTGCCATGAATTAAATCCACTGGCACATTTCTTCATATTTTCCTGGGGGGGAAAGGTAATTAAATAAAAAACAGGAGATAAAAGCAATATCACGATTGAGATTTTTAAATGCACAGAAATCTGACAACTCCATTATGGTTCCATCGGCTACTGTAAATTCTACCTCCTTCTGCATGCAACATGCAGTATTTAATCATACTGTAATGGTAACTTCCGTGCATGACTTGTAAGATAAATAGAATGATGGCAGAGTTACAGGTGTTGAGAACATAACTTTATATTTCATGGCTCTTATGTATTTAAAACTGCAATCATAACATTACTTTATGTACCTTTTTGCATTTAATAAACACAAGCTACAGGCCTCCAATTACTTGTTCTCACTCATAGGGTAAGTAATATATATTTTTAAAAGCCTGTCAATTTCTTCTCTTAAAAAAAAGTCATTTTTTAAAGTGAACAAAAGCAGTCGTGGTGCTACAGAAATGTTTTGCAAAGTGCATTTTATTAAGGAGGTGAAACTTTAACAATGGATTCGTCTTTGGAGGACTCTGTATTCCCGCTTGTGGAATATGGCATCCCTGCCATACAGCTGTGGAACTGCTTTTATAAAACCTTGTCCTCGGGGAAACAGGAGAGATCTCGTGCAAAGTGACATACTTGCCCTACTCTACATACGGGTGTGTCCCCCCCCCCCCCCAACTGCCTCAGTTCCTCTTTAGCCTACTGTAAATGGAACTTACCTTTGTGGCCTTGGTCTAGCTTTTTTTTTTTTGTGGTTGGAGTAGCATAGGCTAGTTGAGCATACACATCTTGTCCTTGTCCTGGTATCCTTGGGCCCCTCACCTGCGCCATCTTGGGACACCAACCCTCATAAGGCCTTCAAGAAATGCACCTCCTGCTTGGCAGTCATACTAGAGACTGACTCCTGTGGCCAGTGCCTTGTCTGTCTGCGTGAGACTCTCCGGTAACCCAGTGTGCAATTTGCCGTTCCATCATCACTCCTTGCACTGGGGGAGAGAAACTTCAGACTGTGGGCTCATCTGGCTTCTCCATGCCTACACTGGATACTCTGGGCTCATTGAGGGTACTGAAACCAGTCTCTGTGCCAAAGTCCTCTGCAGAGGACCCAAGACTCATTTTGCTGCTCCGGCCTTCGCACCATCTTTTAGATCAGTCTCGAGGTCTGCTTCTCCTCAGCCTCGTGCTGGGATCAGATCCCTTGCCCAGCACCACCAATGCCAGCTAAATCAAAAGTGGCCCTGAAGACCAAACCTACAGGGTGTATTAAGGCCTTCGTAGCCTTGGTGAATACTCAGGAAGTGCTCGTCTTGGCATATCATGCTTATTCAATACAGTTATCCTCAGCCCTGACTCCAGACCTATCTTCTAGCAATGATGCCTCTTTCTCAGCATTGCAAGTCGATGCAGAAACTATCAGGGTAAAAGTAAGGAGAAGAGGCAATGCACTCCTCTGAAAATCATCACTGGCATGACTTTAGGGAGTTGTGTGTGTGAAGAGCCAGGAGAGAATAGGAAGCTTTAGGGCTTCAGCAAGGTTGCAATGTCATCCTCACCCCCTTCTGCTCCCATAACCCCAGCTTGTGGAGAAATACTGATCAATGATCAAGTTTTGGAACTTGGGAGACACTGACTTGACATATCAAAAAGCTTTACAGTGGAAGAACCTTTTTTGTCAGTGGATTGGATTTACTAAGGAGAAGTGCCCAAACCTCCCTGAAATTCCTTAATTTTTTTCTGAGAAGTTTAATTTTTAGTGTTGACTGGGTCTTTTCACTTAATGGCCTGTTAGGAAATTAGTCTCTCCCCGCCGTACGTACTCTCAGTCCTTTCAGAGCAGGAAGGTGCTTCTCTTGGCCGTGATTGTTCCAAATATGATCGAGTTTTTCCATTGTTTCGAGGTAATCTTTGAGACACAGAGACTTCCAATACAAGTTCTCAACTACATCTAACTGCACTGACCTTATCATGGAAATCCGGTCTCAAAATATTATAGATGTGGCAAATAGTATAAGTAAGCTAACCGTCAATGTATTAATTATAAACTCTCCCTGTTTTCCCTTCTTCCCTCCCCCCCCCCCCCCGCCCCCACTGGATTAATTATTTATCTGAAATCTGCTTTGTGCTCAAATTTGGTATAAGCAGCCTTGATCTATGAACAATTTAACAATTTTTTTTTTTAAAGTCAGCTGATATTTTGCACTAACAACTTAGTCTTTCTTTTTTCAGGTTGTGGTTGTACAGTGTGGCTTGAGCCACTCTATTTTAAAAGAAGAGCTGGGTTAATATCTACATACTTTGCATTCATAGAAGCCAATAACTCCTCTGTCTTCATAACTACCATGATGTGCACATGTATGAGCTGGTGTATTGACTCGCTTCGCATTTAAAAGAGAAAATCCCAAGTATCCTCTATCTCACTAAATAGCACTGAGTGACTGAAGTTACACTTGACTGCTTGGCTATCTGTGAGCACCAGATCACACCCTCGTGGATTTTTAATCCTGCTCAGGCCCCCCTCTCCCCTAGCTATTGAAACCTGCTTAGCCCCAGCCATCCTCACACTTATTCATTTCTATTGCAGTGTCACCCAAGAGCCCTAGTTGGGTTCAGGGTCCTATTGTGCTGGGCACTGTAAAAACCTGTTACAAAAAGATGGTTTCTGTCCAGAAGAGCTGTCAGTCAAAGTATAAGATTAGAGAACAGGCAGATGCAACAAATGGAAGTGGGGAGCAAAAGATAACAATGAGACCGTTATGAACAGCATGATGAGCAGTGGGGTCATACATCAAACCTCTGCATTGTAGGTACTGGGCACATTTATATAGTCCCAACCCCCCTTCCAACAAGGGCTCTCTTAGCCTATAGAATGCACCCAGTTTTTAGGAGTCCTCCCCATGGAGATTAGTTAACAATTTGAGCATTAAACATATAGTCTCTGTGTGTTAAAGTCCATTGTTCTTTGAGCAGCCTCTGCATATTTCCACTTGTAGGGTCAAGGCACCTGTGCCAGAAGCTTCCAGAAAGCAGTGTCCATTGAGGCCACTCGCCTCTTGCCCCCATCCTAACAAGTTCTGAGGGTATGAAAGGGGGAGTGGCCCCAGCTACCCCTCAGTCCCTTTCTAAACGCCGAAGATGCAGCGAGCTCAGTTCGCACAGTATCCTTGACACTAGTCCGTTTTGTCTTTTTTCTCTTTCTACCTTTTTGAGGCAAATTTTGTTTGTAATGAGTTGTCCTTTAGCCTTGTTTTTCTTTTAAAAGACATGAGGAGATGCCTGTCACGCATGGGCTTTGTCAGGACACAGAGGAGCAGATTGGGCCTGCTCACGGGGCGGGAGGTGCCTCCAATCAGCTGAGCTGGCCCTGAATAAGTTCACAGTCGGCTTCAATGATTGTCTTGAAGGAGCAGGTTTGGCCATCTCTCGCACCCCGGCACATAGGAGGCGTCAGGCTGGTCACTATGAAAATCTCTGCATCTGTCCAGGTTGATCTGGATACCTAGCTATGTGCCTAAATTGGCTCTCTGGTTGTTGGATCCAATTTCCAAAGGATCTGGCTCCACAGAGCTCAGGTCCAGCAGCCTACTGTGGATCTAGGGCTGCAAAACCAAGATCTGGTGGCCTAGCATGTATCCAGGGCTGTGAAATCTTGATCCGGATCTGGTGGCCTACTATGGATCTGGGAGCTGCAAAACCTGAATTCAAACAGAGCACAGATCTAGAGTTACCCCCACACGCCCAGGGAAAAAAAGAAGTTGTGTTTGGCTTTGGATCAAATGGAGGTAGGGCCAGAGCTTGAGTCCAGATGCAGCAGTCACCCATGAATGACTGCTGAGCACAGTTGCCGAGAAGGGATCTGATTACCTGGGATCTAGCCAGCATGGGGAGCTGACATCTGTTACTGCTGAGTCACTTGTCTAAGAGTTCTGTACCACCGAGGCCCCAGATCTGCCCCGGTCATTGGACTCTGGTACTACAACACCACGGTCTTTGCAGGACTGCTTGCCTGACTGATTCTGTGCCCAACATAGTGGCAGAAGCAAGCAGATCAGTTTGGAGGTCCTCACAAACTAGAAAGGGACAATGCATTGCAAGCTTCTGATCAGGTCTGGAATGGGGGTTCTTTGTTACAGTATAGTATTTTTACATTGTGCTCCCTGTTCAGTCGTCTTCAGATGCACTCGCTGGATGCCCTGCTTATCTGGGAGAAGGTTTTCCCCTCCCAATGCTCCATCTATCAGACTCTTATCCTGGAGGTGAGAAAAGGAGGATTGGTCTGTTCTTAAACTCTTTTTACAATGAGACGTTGTATAAGCCAATTAGTCCTGGAATTGTCAGTTCCCCTTGGTTCTGGGTAGGAACTGTTGAGGTTCTCTTGGGCTCCCAGCACATTCCTAAAGGCCAGTTCAGCTGTCCAGGACCAGATTTACAAGAATCTGACAGGCTAAGAACTGAAGCCAGGCTCAGAGGCTCCCTTAGGTTGTGAGGGTACTACACCCATCACAGTTCTATCGATTCTGAGATTCACGGATCCAGAGATTTCTTTGCAACACAGCCTGTATAGGAGGAACAGGATACGGTGTCACAGGATCCATCTGGTGCTCCAGAAAGGACAACCTATTGACTGAGTCGCTTTGTAACCCTTGAATGCAAAGGCAGAAAAAGAGAGACTTGTTTTAAAAGGTGCATTGCCAAGGGTCTGCAAATAAGACGCAGTGCGCCGTAGGTCCTGTTTTAGATTAAGAGCTTTATGTGAGGGACTGTGATATTCCTCAAAGCTGACATAATATTTGGTTGGATCCATTTGTCTGAGCTGTCATAGGAGGAAATGTTGTTAGAACATTATTGGGCTCTGGGCTACCTACCTTCAGTTCTAAGCCAGGAAGGAGACTTTTCAGGTCTGCTTCCAGTTCCGCCATGGAGTACGCAGTGTCTAGGATTGGGTAGTGTCTTTGATAGCCCCTTGTATGGGTTCTAGAAACACATAGGGGCGCCCATCCTTAGCATTACCAAGCTTTCCTTGGAAGAAATAGGCCTGGAGTCTAATGAAGCAGTTGACTCAGCAATTTTGGAATTCTCCGTAAACATAGCTTTGATTCCTCTCATCTTGGAAGGAACAGCTGCACCTAAGGGTTGAGACTTCCATCACCTACACTTAGTGGTGTGTGAGATTTGTTTCCTGGCCACAATGTGAATGAGACTTGCCACCTATTGTAAAATGTGGACAATAGGACTGTGTCACATAGGGCAAAATGCTGTCTGGCTGTGCTAACTCCCTGAGATTCATCGTGTTCACCTCTGGGTTCCAGAAACAGAACTCTCCTATTTCCAGAAGGGTGCTAGTAGTACGCACCCTTCTGTGCCATAGTCCCGTATCTGTCCCTTTACACATAGTTTTGACTAGCGTAAAAGAATACCTCTCTCAGTAAAAATATACATTGTCAATTGGCCATGCTCTGGCAGAGTGTTCCATTAAATGCCTGGTTGTCATGACTACTCTCCGTGAATGGCTGGGTACCTGTCTGTGTATAGACAACTCTAAGATGTCTGAAATTTCCATCTCTTTCAGACCACTAGAATGTCTGTCTGTCCTGGGCCTCCTTTACCTGCCTCCCTAAATGTATCATACGTCTACATATTCAGAAGAGCTTGTTATTGTATCCAGCCACAGCTTATCTACATGTTTCCCAATCCCTTGGAGAAAAGGAACTGACACACTAGGAGCCAGTCTGTCATGGTCCAAAGGTTGCTCATCTGTTTCATAATTATGACTTCACAGGGCTTCATCTTCCTGGAATTGTCACTCCTCATCCTGGACAAAGGGAGTGTCCTTGGCATGCTGTCACTCTGTCTTCATGACATCATGTTGCATTACTGATACTGGAGCTATACATATGTTTAGCAAAAATGTTCCCTGATTTAGACTTGTTTTGGGAGAGCAAGATTGATTGCTTCTCCTGCCCTGGCATCCAGAGCTGATGCTTGTTTGGCAGTTCTGGTTTCCTTGTTTACCTACAACTCGGCAGCCTCCCTTCCTGGGGGTTGTACTGCTTGCTAAACTCCCACAAGTGGGACTGTGCAGAGGCCACTTTAAGAAGAAATGAAGGTTGCTTATCTGTAACCAGAGATCTTCGAGATGAGCCTCTGCATATTCACACTACCTGCCCACCTTCAAGTCTCAGGTTAGGAATTCCTGAATTAGTGGAACGAGTGGTGGGGGGGGCGGGAGGTTAGGGCCACTCCCCCTTTCAAATCCTTGGAACCCTGGGGGAGAGGGAGAGGAAGAGATGTGAGTGGCCCCAATGGATGCTGCTTTCCAAAAAGTTTTGGAAGTTTGCAGTGCAGGTGTCTTGATCCCACAAATGTGAATATGCAGAGGCTCATGTTGAAATACTCTGGTTACAGGTAAGTAATGTAGCTGGGTGAAAATAATGTATGCTCTAAAAATAGTCTCAGATGCTGATATAAAAATAAACCATAACATCAAAAAAACAAAGCATCTGATTTTAAATGTACAGAGGTAAGGAAATGCCAAGTTAAGGCTCCATCTTTGACCTACCTCTTTGTTATTGGGCATTGTAGCATGTATGATGTAAAACATCTGTTCTGGGGCCTATTTACTACCTCTGTGAATTAGGGACAGACTCTCTACCTTAATTCTGAGTGTTCTTGTTCTTAGTGACTTGTAACTTTCATGCTGCCCACATGAGCAAACTACCATTGCTTGTGACTCTTCAGCATTCTTCTTTGCTGTTGTTGCTAATATGTGGAGACTGGTGTTTGTTTCCTTTTTCACATCCCCACTTCACCTTCTGCTTGATGCTACAGTGATGTCATCCTGTGTGTATGACCCTTGGTCAGTTTCTCGGGATTCAGCTGTCACAAAACCAGCATTGTGAAGTGACTGAAGAATTGAGTAGAAGGAAAGGATGAGAAATCAGGGAACTTGGAGAGCTGGCGATTGAACACATCTGTCACTGAGGAAGCAAAAGTGCCAGAAAAAGATATAGTGAGTGGTCTATTGTTTAGAGCAGAGGGACTAGCAATCAGGTGGTCCAGGCCTGTTGCTGGCTATGCCACTGACTCACTGTCACCTTTGTCAAGTCACCTGTGACCTGATATTTTTTAGAGGTGCTGAGTATCTACAGCTTGCACTATCAGTGGAATCTGTGGAAGCTGCACAACTCTGAAATCAACCTGCTAGCCTCTGCCTGTTTTCCCCTCTGTGAAATGTAGAACATGATACTGCTCTACCTTGCACGGATATTAAGAGGTTTAATGTTTGTAAAATGCTTTGAGATCCATATGTTACCCCTGGATATGTTCTCCAGTTGGAAAGCTCCTTTCTAAAATACAAAATAAAAAGTCCAGTGTGTGTGGCCCATAAATGGAAATATCATTTGTGTGTGGATAATCTCAGTGACACCTTGGACTTGCCTGCTCAGTGATATAGAGGAATTAAGAGCGCACTGTGTAGGTGTGGTAAGTCTTGTCTGAACTGAGGATATTGCTGACCGAAGGGCTTTTCATCAGTTGCAGTAATTATTTGGTGCTTTTTCACTTGAGACACAATGTTGTTTCTGAAAGGAACAAATTGTAACTAGATTCCCACTGGCATTTTTTTCATATTAATCATGCACTGACATTTTTTTCCCCAATAAAGGCATGGAATGTTCTGGCCCTGGATGGCAGTAACTGGCAGCGAATTGACCTGTTTGATTTCCAGAGGGATATTGAGGTATAATTAAGTGACATACAAACCCATTTTCCTTGTTTAAAAACGTAATTACAGTATGGAATAGATTAATACCACCAGCATAACCCTTTCCACCTTCCCTGGAGATAGAAATCATTAATTTCAGTTCTTCTTAGCTTCAGGGAGCCTTTATAGTCTTGGCAATTCATTCAGCTTTTGAAAATGGACAGAACTATTTAACTGTACCAGGACTGAATGGTATTTGTGTGGGTACATGTACACTTATTTTAAAGAAGCCGTTTTTTGTTTCCTGAGAGGGTAGAAATAACTAGAGTAAATATGTGCTATTGCTGATAGCTATTGGTCTAGATTTTTCTCTCCAACTCAACATAATCAAGTATGACTTTTATCTAGTATACTTGGACTTGTATCATTAAGACACTGAATTTCTCTCTCAGCCTCTAGTAGCTGTTTTCCTTTGTTGGAAATGGAAACACAAACCAGGAAGATGCCAGAGATTTCCAGTTCTGAGTTAATTCTAAAAGATGTACCTCTGGAAATGCCTTCTTGTGACTTTGGATAAATTTGTTAGAAGTGAACTGTGCAGTCCACATAGGAAATAACTTTGTGCCTCATGTTGTCATACTGTTCTGAAAACTGAAGTCCCTGTATTCTTCCTGGCTGAATTTTCAAAAACAAACTAAACTAAACTCCTTATCAGATTGTTACATTCTCATTTTAAAAATTGTGTTTTGGAGATGGGGAGAGGAGAGCAGCATTGTAGCTCAACACAAACTGAAAAACATCAGCCTGAGAATGGCTTGTTTGATGTCCTGGTGGAAGCTCCAAGTTACACAGCCTTTGTGGACAGAAGCGTTAAAGTGCTCTCTCTGCCAGACATGTCTAAGCATCTAATATAGACATAAAGGAACTGGTCTCTGATGTGGCAAATTGTGTACCCAAAAAGTCTGGTCTAAAGGCTCATGGTGTTTGTCAAGTGCCCTGAGTGTTTGAAGGAGGGAAGCAAATGTGGTCCTGCTCTCTACAGCAAGTGTTTCTTGAGGCATGTATCTGTTGATTAAGGAAGAAAGTAAAACTAGTAAGAGCATTCCTAAAGTTCTCTGCTGGGATGAGACTTCACTTTCACACAGGTGCAGGGAGATCATTGGAGTTCCCTGATCCAAGATAGGAGCAGAAAATGAGGGAAGAACTTTTCAGCCATGGTGCTTTATCTAGACTGTATAAGAAGGAGAGAGTAATGCTGTGAATTTAAACTAGGCTTTTCCCGTCTTGAGCGGTTTTACATGGCTTTAAAGTCTCCCCATTCTCTTACTCATCTGTGTGTACTAAATATGTATTTGTGCACTAGCATTGACTTATATTTTAATACAAGGTGCTCCAAAATGCTGCTGTTCCTTAACCTAAAAGGCCATTCTCAAGCAGTCTTAGTCCTAAATGTTGTATGCTTAAAGGAAGATAAACTTGCAGCTTTTAAGCGTTTTCTTTAAAATATATTTGAATCCTCTGCAATCCCAAACAGCTATGGTGAGGCCACTGAGGGCCTATACAAACATATGCATGGTTTAAAATTCTGTAACCTTCCTTTTCTAAAATGCAGCATGAGATGCATCTTCCTTTATCCCTTTTAGCCATTGCAACACTTTGGCAGCACGTCCTAGCTGCAGTTGGCATTCCAAGAGCAGTAGTATTTCAGAGAGTAGGTTTTAAGGAAGGTAAATGAGGGGGTTTCAGCAGATTGATAGCCCTTTTAGATCATGCTAATACTTTGCAGCTACCCTAATGCTCACATACATTTTTGGTTTGGGAGGAAGGGATTAAAAATACAAACTCTTAGTAGCTAACACTTGAAAGTGATTGATGTTTCCATTCTCCAATGATCAGAGGAGGAGAATAAAATATTAATGGACACTGAAACTAATGTGTGCTGATAGAGTTGTATAGTCTTTCTCTCCTCTCCTCGGTCTCTTTACCATTTCATCATCCAAGTTGTGGAAAATTCAAATTTGTCCTGGGGTCTCTGTGCAGATACTCTCTCATGTAAAATAAGACATTAAACTGCATTTCTCCAGATGTCTTTGAGAGGAAAATTGAAATGCTTCCTCCGTGAGAGAAGAGAACTCCCATACACTATTCATCTCCACTCTGCCCCCCAAAACAAAAATCTTTACATCTTTCATGACAACACACACCTATTTGAAATCCTCGTCACATGTTGTTTCTGTGATTTGTTGTATTTCTTCAGTAATGATACTTCAGCCATCTCTCGGGTAGCCTCTTGCACTGCCTAGTAGCGCTGATTGTTGAGGATTTTTCTACTGCTTAGCCTCAGCTTTCTTCCATTGGTTTTGGGTAATTGTTCCTTGTCCATTTTTAGAAGTTGAATCAGTCTCCTTCAGTTTTATATTGGTACCTTGATGGTAATTGTGTTTGCTCAGTGCCCTTATGCCTGGAATAATATACAAACTGTTCTTAATCTACAAAGTTTTGAATTTAACTTTAATGAAGAGATTGTGGAAACTAAGAAGTGATATCAGTGGAATTCTTTTTCTGTCTTTTTACAGGGTCGAGTAGTGGAGAATATTTCTAAAAGATGTGGGGGTTTCTTGCGAAAGCTAAGCCTGCGTGGGTGTCTAGGAGTGGGAGACAACGCATTAAGGTAGTGGTATGGCTTCTTCTACTCTTAACTATGAAGCAAAGAATGATTCTCCTTCCCCACCCATAGAGGGCTGGAATGGCGTATCCACTCCTGAACATGCTGGAGTGAGACCAATAACACTATGCATCTAAAAATAATTGCTTAAGTAAATGATGAACAATATGCATATCATTCTTTTGTGTGTGTGTTTGAAATATGACCCTTTCTCCCTAGCCCTTCTTAAAAAATAGCAGCATAGAGTCAGCCTGATGGTATTGCAATATTGGGGGAATTGGCACTGGAAACTTGACCCTCTGTCCCTTGCCCCTGGGCTGAGAGAACTCCAAAGACAAGATATGGGTAACAGCTCATTGTTGCTCTGCATTGCCCATTAAGCTCAGTATTCAGTAGCCTATTTGATTCTGTGTCCTTGAGAGATGCTCACATGTAAAAGGCTGGTGGCGGGGAGGATCAACAGTTTGCCCAAGATAAACAGTGCCTGGTTTGTGTGTGTGGTGTTGTTTTTTTAAATTATTCCTGTAGTATTGAGCATCTGATTCAAAACTTTTGGAAACACATTGTCTCAAAAGTAATGTTTTATCTTTTTTCCGATGAAGGATATTTGCACAGAACTGCAGAAATATTGAAGTATTGAACCTAAATGGCTGCACCAAGATTACAGATACGTAAGTAACGTGTTTATTAGGGGGAAATGTTGGAATATTAACCCTTGTAATTATTAATATACGTGTATTCTGTCTCAAGTTAAAGGAGGGTAGTTGTACCAGTTTCTCCTCCGTTGTCCCACCCCATTATCTTAGTACCGTTTGTTTTCTAAATGTGGGATGAGTAAGTGGTCTACTTCCAGATGGAGTGACTTGTTATTGTCTGATGAAAATTTGAAGACATCAGGAAACCTCTTATGTCGAGTGGCTCACTCGTTATTTCGAGGCAGATGATCATATCAGGTTGTTGACGTTAAGGGGAAAATATAGCTGAGGAAATAATTCTTTTTAGGCAGGTATGACTCGTGTTTTCAGATGCAGAAAAGGCTGCTAAAGTGTCCACTTCAGAACAGTAAGGCTCACTCTGTAATGGAACAAAATAGCGATGTTCTCCTTGTTCTCCTAGGTCAGAATTTATGGAGACTGCAATTTCTCTGCACATTGAGCGGCTACAGTTGCTTAGTTTATGGTGCTTGTGCTCATCTGCCACCTCTTGTATATGTCAAGCAGTTCTGATTCTCCTTTGAGTGATTCTGTCTGTTAAATTCCAATGTCTACAGTTTTTTCCCTTTTTCATGCTGATGGTAGGGGGTGGCTTCACTTTGAGGCTTTGCAGTCATATTCTTGTTTCTGTGATGAAAGAAGAAGGTCTGAGGGAACCTGAGTATGAAGAGACTGCCTGTCTTGGTGGAAAGGATCCTCTCTTCGAAGCCTTTGCTGAAAGGGAGAGCTCCAGAAGAGAGGGAAAAAAGGAAGTTCCCCACATATCCTTATCTACACTAGTCTTGACCAGGGGAAAGATAGGGAGTGTATGTCTTGGTAAAGGAACCTTCCTAAAAGATTTGGCAAGAGTCAACTCACCTGTACTTAAACTCTAACTTTCTTTAATAAATGCTATGAGTCTGGATGGATGTAATTTGGTTAATATTTTATTATCCGAGGACCGCGGATTTCAACAGTAAAATGTGTCAGTTGTGGTGACGCACGTCAAGCCGTACTTCCACATTGCTGAGCACAGACTGTTAAAAGCTGGGGGAGTTCTGCTTTTCCATCCACTCCACACAGATTTTTCCCATGGACAGCTGGTCAGCCATGCTTTAAATTGCACCTGGATTGCCTTGAAATAGGCGTGTAGCAAAGTTTTATCTAGTTTCTCTGCCACTTAGCAGGAAGACAGCACAAGTGCTTTTTGTAACTCCTTAAAATAACATCACTTACAAAATTGTAAGATCCCTGTGTTTCCTACAGTAGCAGTACATGAGGGACTGAGATAGGGAAGAACCATGTTACATGTGTGCTCTTTCTACACTGATTACCTATAGATTCTGCATCTAAAAGTATAGATCGGTCTCAAAATGAAAGTGTGATGGCCTAAAATACTCTTCTTAGAAGAATAGTGGTGAAATCCACTAAATCAATTTGCATCCTTGGACAAATAAGATCTGCCAACTGAAGGAACCCTTAAAAAGAAGCTTTTTTTATATATTTTTCTGATCCAAGTAGCAACTATTGTTAAGAAATAGCTTCACTTCATGTTGTCGAATTTTTGTTGTGTGTTAACTTCTAAGCATCAGTGTTGCAATAGCTTTTAAAAACAACTCATACTTTTGGGGGAAGACAATGCAGCCTATCTCATGTGGCCTTTCACTCCTGCAAAGACACATCTTGGAGATAACCCATCCTGCAAAGACTAACAGTAGCCAGGAAAGATGTGTAGGGATGAGTTATTTATTAGCAGGTGGAAGTACTCCTTTTTGCATTGCTAGTAATTTTATTTTATAAGCTTAATATAGTCCTGTGAGTCAAAACCATAGCTCGTCTTTATTTTCCAGGCCAGAATGCTCAGCACCTTGTGAGATCAGACTCTCTACCTCTGCAGTTCTGCCAGCCCATTGGAGCTAGATAGCAGGGTTGGCGATGGCATTTGGGTTTCTCAGTTGGCCTCCAAACTGGCCTCACTACTAAGATTTTTTTAAGGGGTATCGCTGGCTGTCACAGTATATTTCAGGCACTTGTGGGTCTTTCTACACTGTACTAGTTCAATAATCCTTTTGAAGGCTTTAATAAAAGAAGCAGCTGGTTTCCCCAGTACATAGTTGCCTACAGTCGGCACTTGCTGCACAAAATCATATTTTGTTGCTATTCCCTCAGAAATGAATCCTTAGGAAGGTGAAATCATTGCCATGGGTGTCAGGGAGTTTGACGTCACAGCTAAACAGCAAGCCCCTCAGATATGCTCTATCTACTCTAGACTGCTACCAGCACCCAGCTCCTCTTTCTAGTATGTGCCCTTAGTCATGTGATGCTTGGTACTTTTCCTTGTTCATTTTTACAAGTTTCTCCGTACTATCAAAACGATCTTGAGCGGCAAGCTGGGAAAATAGGGTAGAGGGTACAGACCGAAGAGTTATTTTGGCCGCTTTGATAGCAGATGTTAGAAATGTCCTATAGAACGGTCTTCGGCATTGGCTTTTGAGCAAATGAATCCCTCAACGAAAGCTGAATGATTCAAAATGTGAAGAAAATGGCTCTCCTCTTCTCACACGTATAGACTGCTTAGAAAGAGCATTTCCTCTATCCTCTCTCCCACCAGCCCACCTCCAATACCTACCCCATGTTGTATTCTCCGTCCTTTTATTGTTTTAAGTGGGGGCTTATGTGAATACACTTGTGCACATAGTGTGTGATGGAAAAATATACATGATCATTTCTGTGTACGTCTTTGATGGATAAACGTATTGTCTGAAGTGTTTTATATATATATATATATATTCTCTTTCAGGACATGTACCAGCCTTAGTAAGTTCTGCTCTAAACTCAGGCACCTTGATTTGGCTTCCTGCACTTCCATAACCAACCTGTCTCTAAAAGCACTGAGGTAGGAACTGACAGCATTGAGATCCCGTGCACCAGTTTAATTCTAAATGGCTTGCTCCACCATGTCCCCTATTCTCTGAACTCCCCTGGTGGCATTTGAAATGCGTGAATAGGTTACTAGGATTGCAATCCAAACCTAATACATGAATGCTGAGCTCTGCTAGGTAATGCCTCCTGGTCTGCAAAGAGACTGGAACTAAATAGAAGGTGCCTTGTCCTGATAATGATTAGCAGCAGTAGCATAATTGGATTGCACTGAAGTTTCGATTTTTATTTATTTTTTGAGCAGGGGGCAATGGGTTTTTTTTAGTTTTTAATTAACATGCCTTGTAAATACCTTTTTGTTAATAGTTGACTTTTGAATTACACAACTCCCATTGCATACATAGCAAGTGTCCTGTAGTTGCAAAATAGATTGGCACATGATTACTTGTCTTAAACTGATTAGGTGACATGGTTACTACTTACCCCTACTAAGTGTAATTGCCAAGTAATCTAGAAATGGAAGGGAATGACAGGCAATGGTGACAAGAGATTGGGACAGAAGAAAGGAGGCAAAAGAGAACCCTGAAGGTAAAGATAGGAGTGAAGCCTAAACTACTCAAGGTTTTTTTGTTTTTTTTTTAAATAAAGTGGGTTTTAAATAATAATAAATTCATACATATAAAAAGGATAACAATATAGAAAGGCTAATCTGAAGGAAAACAAAATAGTGAAGAGGCTGCATTGAGATATCAAAGGAATCAGAGTACAGAAAACAGAGAGAGGCTTGTTTTTGTAGCTAGCTTTCAGAAATTTGAGCCTGGTTTTTTTGTTGTTTTTTTTTAAAGGGCTTCAACCTGGCCTCCAAATTTATAGGGTCAGTTTTGTGTCTGCAATTATTTGCAATCACAATTGATAGCATTTACATGTCTGTCTACCTGATTACAAATCAAATGTGTACATTCTGTTTGTGCCAGCAGCTATTTTCAAGCACAAATTTGTGTCTGGAAAATCAGAGGCCGTGTTTCAAAAATGAAGCCCTTTGAATCTGATTTAATATTGGCTTGGCTGGATCTAGGCCTCTCAGCCAATAACACTGTGAATGCTCCCAGTCTCTGGACAAGGGGGTGGGACGCAGCCCTGGGACCGACTTTGGATGCAGTAGATCAACCTTCTTTTTTCAGAGTGCCACAAGATTGAGTTACTGGTTTCTGAGCCTACCGCTGGAGAGCTGCTCTCATCTGGGGATTTTTGTTTAATATGTTTAATAAATGAATGTTCCCTGTGGGTATGGGGTGTGCGTGTCACTTCCTGTGCTCAGTTGAAAGTCCAGAAATTGGAATTTCCTGTAATCCGTCTTGAAGCTGGATTTCTTAAGTTTCCACCCACTTTTCCTTTTGCCTCCCAAGTGAGGGATGCCCATTGCTGGAACAGCTGAATATCTCCTGGTGCGACCAAGTGACTAAGGATGGCATCCAGGCTCTGGTGAGAGGCTGTGGAGGACTCAAAGCCCTGTTTCTGAAGGGTTGCACGCAGGTACGACTATGGAGAACATGCGCATTAAACTAACTATGAGTGTCTTATGCATTCAACGCCAGTTACAGCAATGAGTGTGAAATTTCGTAGGGCTTATATTTCTAAACGTTACCTTATTGAAATAACTATTCAAGATCCTACCAACTAGACGTTAAGAGCTTCATTGAAACTCTCTTTACTAGCTTTGAGCCCAGCATGAATAGCTGAACACTGAATAATGAAAACTATCTAGTAGTGGAATCTCCCCTTTCAGAGGATGTAGTGAGCAAAATCACACTCACATTAACATTTTTTAAAATAAGATATAAAATATCCTGGCTATGTCCATAGACTTATTTTAGCCCTTTTTACAAGGGTCAGACAGTGGTAGACAGCCTGGCAATGGTTGCATCTGGAATCACATGATAAAAGTTCCTGACTGAGTGGAATCTTCCAGCTGGCTAATGTAGAATTGGACTGTAATTGTTTTGGTTCAAAGGTTTTCCTACAGCAAATTAGACCGTACCATCCTTTCGGAGATGTGCCATGTTCATCGGTGCAAGTAGGGTGGTGCGGTCCGACACTGTACCAGCAAGATATTTATAGCTGGTACGGCATACCGGAAAGAGAGCCCCACGCCAGCAGCATCTCCCACGCATGCAGCTGTACCCGCCCCCCCAGCCCTTCGACGCAGGGTCTCCTCTGTCTGACAGCAGCCCCGCCAGAAGACAGGGCTGAGGGGGAGCCACTGAAGGAGCTGCCAGCATTCTGCTCCTTTCCCCGCTGCAGTTCCCGGGAGAGCCCTGCAGTTCACAACCTATGTTGTGAAAATGAGCCCCACATTCTGCTCATTTTCCCCTTCTGCGGTTCCAAAGGCGCAGCGGGAGGAGGACAGAGCTTCCCCCCAGGTAAGGGGGGTGGATCATGGGGAGGGGACAGGGAGAGCATGGAAGCCTTGGGGTGGGGCCAAGTCATATGGAGGGTTATGTGGCCCCCGTGGGCTCCCCCTGTACCAGTAAGAAATGGATTCCACTGGCCATGTTGCTCTTTGGACCGTGTCCAGACCAAGATGTAATAGGTTCTGCAGATACTACGTGAATGGATCTTCAACCCTGACACTTTAGAACAAAAATTGTGCATTGGCTTTTAAGGCTGAAATTTCCGTTACCCTTTGTTGTTAGGAGTTAATTTTCTTTAACCTTACTGTTTTACATGCTGGGCCGTGAAAGTACCGACGCGTCAAACTAGTATGAAATTCGCATAACTTTTCATACATATTAAGTTCTTAAATACCTAAAGTTAAATATGGATAGTACTGTGACTTCATTTAGGCAGATGTTATAGTTGTGAACTCAGCAATAGCTGATATTTGCTTTGAGTATTAGAATCTCTTTTAATGAGAGGGGGGGTTCATACGCAGGTTACAGATCCTAACGCTTGCTAGCCAGAAACAAGCTTAGGGACCCCATTTTAATATCATCCAAAAGACAGTAGCTTTAAAGAATGTAGTACCTTCTTTAGTCCTCTTGGTTGTAGCGTTAGATATGAACCAAGTTCCGATGTAGAACTTGAATGTATGATTGTCTTGTGCAGACAGACATGTTCCCGGCTAAATCAGAATGACACTGTAGAACCTGATACAATATTTCATCCCAAGAACATAAGAATCCCAAAGTGTTTGTAAGTATAGGAATTACTTCAGCTACCAATTATGGGCTGAGAGAATGGTAGTTAGGCAGAAAACTGGCACCCAGCTTGCTGATGAACAGTGAAGGCAAGAGAAATTTTGCCCAAGAACATGGGAACAAATCTCCATACTCCTTATTTTTTTTAAAAAAAGTAGCTGTGGGATCTTCAATGCACATGCAGATCAGGCAGGAAAGACTGAAAAAGCAACATGCAGCAAACTACATAGAACTCAGCTTTTCTGTCTTGGGAAGGTGAAGTGCTGAGTTGTCCCTGCTATATTTCCAACCTGTGGTTCCAGGAAATCTACATAATTAAAACCTAAGGATTAAGCCTGTAAGCCATTATCTTGGATGTACTTGGTTCACTTTTGCCCAAATCTTGAAATTGTTGTGTGGGAGGTTTGTGGTTTTGGTTTTAGTTCTTTTTGTTCCTTTGAAATGGGATCTGTATTTTACCTGCTGTTGACATGTAAACGTCAATATTTACTTTCCAAAAGATTAGTCCCACTGTACATGGGTGTAGAAAGTGATAAATGTTTAGTATGTTATGCAAAGCAATAGTACATATATCACTATGTGCAAAACAAGCCCAAATATTAGGACCATTGCCAGTAGTTTCCTAAGCTTATGTTACTGTGGTTTTTAATAGCCTAGGAGATGTATACATGACTGATAAGAGGTTTAACAATCCAAGCCTATTTTCAGAATTTAGATCACTGAAAAACAGCTCGAACTTCTGGTTATTTATGGACTCCAGTGAAATATTGATGGGAATACAGCCTTGTTATCAATTATTTGCCATCTGTTCTCATGGATGTAAGACTGGCAATGACTTTTTGTTAGCAGCCGAAGTGATATAGAGGAGGGGAAGTGATGATTTAGAGGAGCCCTATGAAGCATTAATTAATTAAAAAGAAAATTTATCAAAATTAAGAGTAATTTCAGCTCCCATTCCGTCTGTTAATCATGTATTTTTGACCTGAGCATAATTTATTGAAATCAATAAATTAGGGCTGTTGATTAATTGCAGTTAACTCATGCGATTAACTCAAAAAAAGTAATTGCAATTTTAAAAATTGATCACGATTAATCGCACTGTCAAACAATAGAATACCAATTGAAATTTATTAACTATTTTTGGATGTCGTTCTACATTTTTCAATATATTGATTTCAATTGCAATACAGAATACAAAGTGTACAGTGCTCACTTGATATTTACTTTTTATTACGAATAGTTGCACTGTAAAATGATAAAAGAAATAGTATTTCAATTCACCTAAGTTCTGTAGTGCAATCTCTTTATCATGAAAGTGCAACTTACAAATGTAGAATTTTTTTTTGTTACATAACTGCACTCAAAAACAGAACAATGTAAAACTTTAGAGCCTACAAGTCCACTCAGTTCTTCCTTTTTTTTCCAGCCAGTTTCTCAGACAGACAAGTTTGTTTATGTTTACAGGAGATAATGCTGCGCATTTCTTGTTTACAGTGTCACCTGAAAGTGAGAACAAGCATTCGCATGGCACTTTTGTAACTGGCATTGCAAGGTATTTATATGCCAGATATGCTAAACCTTCATATGCCCCTTTATGCTTTGGCCACCATTCCATAGGACATGCTTCCATTCTGATATGCTCGTTAAAAAAATAATGCGTTGATTAAATTTGTGATTGAGCTCCTTGGGGGAGAACTGTGTGTCTCCTGTTCTGTTTTACCCGCATTCTGCCATATATTTCATGTTATAGCAGTCTCTGATGATACCCCAGAACATGTTGCTCGTTTTAAGAACACTTTCACTGCAGATTTGAGAAAACGCAAAGAAGATACCAATGTGAGATTTCTAATGATAACTACAGCACTCGACCCAAGGTTTAAGAATCTGAAGTGCCTTCCAAAATCTGAGAGGGATGAGGTGTGGAGCATGCTTTCAGAAGTCTTAAGAGAGCAACACTCCCATGCGGAAACTACAAAACCCAAACTGCCAAAAAAGGAAAATTAGCCTTCTGCTGGTGGCATCTGACTCAGATGATGAAAATGAACATGTCGGTCCGCACTGCTTTGGATTGTTGTTGAGCAGAACCTGTTAGCATGGATGCATGTCCTCTGGAATGATGGTTGAAGCATGAAAGGACATATGAATCTTTAGCACATCTGACACGTAAATATCTTGCGACGCCAGCTACAAAAGTCCCATGCGAACGCCTGTTCTCACTTCCTGGTGACATTGTAAACAGGAAGCAGGCAGCATTATCTCCTGCATATGTAAACAACCTTGTTTGTCTGAGCGATTGGCTGAACAAGAAGTAGGACTGAGTGGACTTGTAGGCTCTAAAGTTTTACATTGTTCTGTTTTTGAGTGCAGTTATGTAACAAAAAAAATCTACATTTGTAAGTTGCATTTTCATGATAAAGAGACTGCACTACAGTACTTAGGTGAATTGAAATACTATTGCTTTTGTTTTTCACAGTTCAAATATTTGTAATCAACAGTAAATATCAAGTGAGCACTGTACACTTTGTATTCTGTATTGTAATTGAAATCAATATATTTGAAAATGTAGAAAACGTCCAAAAATATTTAAATGGTATTCTGGTATTGTTGAACAGCGTGATTAATCACACAATTAATCGCGATTCATTTTTTTTATCGTTTGACAGCCCTACAATAAACTAACCTTGCAAATCTGTAGATTCTCAATCTCGGAGACAGTGAAAGATAGACTGCATAATGCTTGCTTATTGCCATTATACCCATTTTGAGAACTGAGTGGCATTTCCCCCCCCAGTGACAATTCAGAGAGTGATAACTCATTTTCATGTAGAGACCACTTTGAATGTAACACATTGTTTCAATCTATAAATTTTTCTTTCCAGCTTGAGGATGAAGCTCTCAAATACATTGGAGCACACTGTCCTGAACTAGTGACTTTAAACCTGCAAACCTGCTTAGTAAGTAATCTTTCCTCCGATTCCCATATTACATGCAATGTAGCTATAAAGGGCATCTCTAAACAGGATTGAATAAGACCTACTCCACCCTTGAAAGTCGTCATTTTTGCAGACTGGAAAATTGTACTTCGGCAAGTTCTAAAAATAAATGTATAAAAGTATTTTCTTTGGCTTTGTGGTAGCATTTGGTAGTCGTACAAGCCTCCAAAATAGCCTTGTTAGCTTCAGTTTGACAAGCCTATTTGCGTCTCTTTGCCCTGCCCATGGGGCTTCTAAGCACATTTGCAGGACTAGCTGGAAAAATTCTTTCCTTTGGGCTGGAATGTAAGTTTGTTTGCATCCAAACTTTTACAGTAGCCTTTAAAACTGAATCAAGCAGCATATTTACCCTCTACAAAAAGACACTGAACCAATTATTAACAGTGCCAAAAATGTACTTTTGAGCCAAAAAGGGAACTGGGAAGAGTTCTTTGTGTACATCATCCAGCTCTTCTGACATGGCAGCATTAACAGACTGTCCCCAAAGTTGGAAGGGGCTTGGAGATTTGTAGGTCTGTGCCTCACTCAGTAGTGTGTGTGTTTACACTCTGAAGGGAGACGTATACATGATTAGCACGAGGATGGTGTCAACAATTGCTCTTCACTATTGACATTGGGTACCTGGGATCTGGAAGATGCAACTTTTAGAAGGAGGTGAAAGGAAAACTAAGTAAGGTTCTCGCTCACCTTTAATTTAACCCTTTGTGTGTGTGGGGGGGGGGGGTTCCTCCCTTTTTTCTCACTTCAGCAGTTGGTCCAAAAGAGTTACTGCCAGTCTCCAAGCTGGTGCCTTCCATGTGGGAAATCAACAATGGCCAGGTCACAAAATCCTGTGAGGACCAGATTGGTCCTGTGTCTTTATACTGACTCGTCTCTTCTCCTTTCTTTATCTCCTCCCGCTGTATACCTTGGTCTTGTCATCACACTCTGTCCTCTAGCTGGCAGGGCTAAACTGAGCTCCAGAGCTTGGTTAAGTCTCCTGACAGATTCTGCCTCAAATGTTGTCATCCCAAACTGGTTCCTGGAGTTAGACCGAGGTCCAGATGTATCCCTGGCCAAAGGGGGGACAGCTCCATTGAACTCAATGAAGTTACACAGGTGCTGAATTTGACGAGGATTCAGACCTGTGTCTTAGCACTTATCTCGTGGGCACTAAGGCAGTAGATTGAGTTTTTAAAAGTTGTTTGTAAAACGAAACTGTGGTGATGATGTGACCTCTAACAGACTTTCCTAATTAATTTTTCAGCCAGAATTACTTTGTCGGCATTGCTGAGGAAGCTGAGAGTACTGTGGTGTTAGGCAGCAGATTCCGTAGTGCCATCCCCTAAAATATTTGCATGCCTGTGGAATCAGCTGCAGACTATTTATAAGCCACATCAGAGTGCCTTGTGCTGTTTCAGCTATCACATAAAAATATTTGAACATATTTCTTGGCTGATAAGCATAACTTGGCCTTCATCCCTCTAAGTTGAATGCCTCCTTGCTTGTCTCAAAAGGTAGAATTGGGCAATGCATTGGATCTTAATCATCACTACTAATGGTTCTGGTGTTTTGTTTTCTCTTGTAGCAAATCACAGATGATGGTCTCATAACAATATGCAGAGGATGCCATAAATTGCAATCCTTGTGTGCCTCAGGCTGCTCTAACATTACAGATGCCATCTTGAATGCCCTGGGACAAAACTGCCCACGGCTTAGGTGAGTTTTCAGTCTGGAGTCACACAATGCAGATTGAAAGTCCACTTGTTTCCTGCTGAAGTTATTTCCAGCTGTCCAGTGAGAAGAGGATGGCAGTGAGTTAGGACGGAACTTCTGATTCCACAGAATATCATTAGACAAGATATCTTGGTGCAGCAGTGTTGTGAGCTGCTCTGATGAGCTTATATACAATTAGTGACAATTTTCTTTTTCAGTCAGTGTATTACCTTATTTTTGGTTAAAACAACTAAAATTAGTCCACAGCTTTTTTGTGTTAAGAGCTGTAAACAAGGTTTAAACTGTTATTTCCTGCCTCAATATCTAGTTATTAATGCGTGTTGAGGATAGTTTTGGAGCAGGTGAAGCAAAAAAATAGCGGGTTTTTTGGGTAATTTTCACTATTTCAGACAGAGAATGGGCTTCAGGTGCCATCTTTATGAAGATTTTACAGCGTAATTAGGAAAATGACATGGTAGAGAAAAGAAAAAAGATGAGTATTTTCTGGCATCTGTTACAGCTGTGTGCTCTGCTTTAATTTGGCTAAAATAAGTGGCGTCCAGAATAGAAATGGAATTTTTATAATAAGCTTAAAAATAAAGTAAAAGATTATGGATGCATGTCAGTTTTCATATTCAGACTTTGAAAGAGAAAGATAAAAATGCTGTGATTCCAATTGGATCCCATGTTTATGTTCAACTCTGTCTGCAGATCAACTGCATAAAATGCATAAACCAAAGTATCTCACACATTTAAGGAAAGTCCTGATCTTATATTTTTAGAAATGGAAATAATGCTCTCCCCTACAGCATTATAGTGTTGAGAAGTAAAACATTACAAAACAAATGAAGGAAAAGAGGGAAGCACCATGAAACTGCAGTCGCAGAAGCAAAGAATTTCCGGCAGTCATCTGAACGGGGAAAGAGCAATTTGCTATCTAGAAAACTTGTAAATCCATATGTCATGGCATTAAGTACTTATTCTTACATGACCTGAGCATCATCATGAAATACTATTCTGTGTAATACACTACCTCATGGTGCGATTATCAAATGGAGTGGAAAGGGACCTCCATTCAAATGTGCTTGAGTGTAATACTCCATGGAAATAATTCTCTCCGAGAATACTGCCTTGACTTAGTCTCTCCCTGCCCTGCCCCCAATTTTTTTTTAATAAAACAGGCTCTGTAAAGCAAAATGATTACCCCATGGTTGGTACATTCTTCATTCTTTCTGTACAGAATATTAGAAGTTGCAAGGTGTTCGCAGCTAACGGATGTGGGCTTTACCACTCTGGCTAAGGTAAGTGCTGCATTCCACCTTGTACATGGTGCATCTCTGTTTCCCAGGAGCTCAGAGTAACAGTAGCTGTCTCCCATGAAATTATATTTTGCAAAACGTCTTTTTTTTTTATTTTGAAGTTGCATGGAAATGAAAGGACTAAGTAGATCTCTAAATTGTTTATTGTTCCTTAAATTTCCAACATTGTATTTAGCCACCCAGCTCCCTGTTTAATAAGTAATATGCATCTAAATCAGTTAAATTATTAACATTTCCCTGTACAATTTTATGCATCGGACAGATCAACTTATACTCCATATGAGTAACATTGAGTTAACCCCCTTTTCCTTTCTGTAGATTTTTTTAAAAAAAGATAAACAAGTTAGTAGATATTTTATAAATGTCTTTAAATGGGCAGGCTGGATAGATAATCAGTATTATGCTTGTTTTTAGTAGCATTGTCCTCCAGGGAGCAACAAACTATCTGTAGTCATGACCAACTTTGGAAAGAAGACTTTCTTTTCAAACACACTTTCGTCTGTGTTGAGAAAGGAGGGATCCAATAATTTTACAAGTACTGGCTGGGCTTTGTGTCTAATGTGTGCTTTTATTTTCTGCCTGCACTATATAGAACTGTCATGAGCTTGAAAAAATGGACCTGGAAGAGTGTGTTCAGGTAAGAGTCCAGCCTTCTGACTGTGGTGGTTTCATGCAGGAAGTCACAGTAGTGCGGAAACATGGTCTGAGACAAATGTGTCTAGGTTTTAATAACAACACCTAAAGGATCAGAGCACAGAATCACAAATTCATTTTTTTAAATGAAGACAACTTGTTCCAGAACCCTGATCAAGAAAAGGAGATAAGTTTGGACAAGATGAATTACTTGTATATATTTGATCCTCTATTTCAGTTTTCAACAGAGAATTGTATTGAAAGAATATTGAAAATCTTAAAATAATCTGAAGATCCCATCAAATCTAGACACTGTGCTTGTCTACTAAAGACCATTTATAGTTCTGCAAATCTAGGCACCTTTGAAAAACCTGGCAACTGCAAGAACTACAAGTCCCAGGGTGAGATCTTTGCTGCTAGTAAATGGAAAGGTCTCTGGTACATAAACTGATAGAGATCAGTAAAGGTAATCTCCAAATATTAAATGTTACTGCAGCTGAAGTGTTTGAACAACTGTGACCTTGTATGTATAAGTAATGGTCTCAAGTTGCAGAGGGGGAGGTTTAGGTTGGATATTAGGAAAAACTTTTTCACTAGTAGGGTGGTGAAGCACTGGAATGGGCTACCTAGGGAGGTGGTGGAATCTCCTTCCTTAGAGGTTTTTAAGGTCAGGCTTGACAAAGCCCTGGCTGGGATGATCTAATTGGGTTTGGTCCTGCTTTGAGCAGGGGGTTGGACTAGATGACCTCCTGAGGTCCCTTCCAACCCTGAGATTCTATGATTCTATGTGAAGATGGCGGGAAATAACTAGAAATAAAGATGAGGTGCCCTCCAACCAAAAATCTCCCCAGAAGTCAGTGGGCTATAATTCTTCCCCAGCCTTTGAGTCTATCATCTGACTTTCTTAATATCTTGGTGCCACAGACTCATTCAATGGGTTGGTTTTTTTAGAATGCCCTTCATATGTGACTGAACACTGTCCTTTAGCAAATATGTTGTAAGAGTGATAAGATTAAGGAAAGATTTAAAGGTAAAGTGAAATATTGTGTTAAGTGGGTATGAAATAAGGAAGCCCTTGAAGAGACTGAATACCATAAGGGCAGAGCAGTTTTCAATTAGAAATGGATAGGAAGACAATGACAGTAATAGGGTTTCATCTCCTGCAGTGAGAAAATAGACTGGCCCCAACATTCTGCACTGCCTGACAATTCTAGAATAGGGATTTAGGAAGGCCGCAGAAAAGGAAATGACAGTAGTCCAGACAGGAAGTGATTTAAAGCTGTGTCCAGTCTTGCTGCTTTGTATAAAGACAAACTATATATATATAGTTTAAATATATATATTTATATTTATATTTTAAAGGGCAAGGAGAGTTGGGGTTGCATGTTTCTTAGATTAGAAATTCATTTCTTGTTTAGCCTGGAAGGGTACGTCTACATTGCAGTAAAAAACCTGGGGCACTGAGACTCAGAGCTCAGGCCAATTGACTCGGGTTTACAGGTTAAAAATTGCAATGTAGATGTTCAGGCTTGGGCTAGCCCTGAGGGGGAAGTGTTCAGAGCCCGGAGTCCAGCCCAAGCCCAAACAGCCACACACTAATTTTTAGCCCCGCAAGCCCCAGTCAGCTGACCCAGGCCAGCTGTGGCTGTGCTTACAGATCTTTTATTGCAGTGTAGATGACTGAAAAACTAGTGAAGTGAGGACACTTCAGGAGCCGGAGACCGAAGTCTAAGCACTTTAGAGCAGAAGGGGGTTTTAGCAGGCTGTTAACACCTGTTTAATTTCAGTGATAAATGAACATTTTGGAGAAATGGATGTGTAAATATTCTGCTCACTGCAGAAAACCTGGGAAGACCCAGACATTCCTTGTGTTTCAAATGGGAAGAACAAGAAAAGAAGAAAAACTTTAAAAAACCCTTTTAAACTACCCATCATAAGGAAACAAAAAACACAGACCCAACTTCTTAAAAATCCTTTCCGGTCACCTTCTAAAGAATGAATAAGAATCTTTGGCTGAAAGATGGTCCAGTTACAGACCAGTTCTGGAAATGTTCGAGATAGTGATTGCCGTTTCCAATGGGGGAGAGGAATGTTGAATATTTAAGGTGCTAACTTGTGGTCGTGCTTTGATTGGGAAGAAATTGTTGTACAAAGATTTCAGTCTTAAAGGACTTTGTGTCTCTTCCAGATAACAGACAGTACGTTAATCCAGCTTTCCATATACTGTCCACGTCTTCAGGTGTTGGTAAGTGTTTAATTTTTCCCAATTGAAGATTGCCTCTTCAGTCTGCCAGGCATGTGATGGTTGTATCTAGTTTGTATAACATGGAGTAGTCTGCAGCCCCTTGTCATCTTGAATATGGAACTGTGATCTGTGGAGACTAGAATGCAGACCCATCTTAGTCCGTGCTATGGATATCAAAGTGCACTGTTGTAATTAGCGTTCATGCTTTGCTTTCCTGCCAAAACCCTTCAGACACCTTTCCTTTTCCAGTGGCATTTAATCCTCTCTTCCATTCTGTGAGCTTACAGCTCCATTCTGGTTCCACAGCTCTGATCACACATTGTATGATCCAAAAAGAAATTCTTCCCCTCTCATTACTGCAATGCAGTTGTCTGCTATTTTGAAGGCTGTTTCAGTGATTCCACACTTTGTGGCCTGAAGGCAATAGGCCTTGGTCCGGGATTAAGTTTAGAGGTCTTACCAGTCTTCCCCACAGAAATAATAGCAGCAATATATGTTTGGATTTTTATTTGTGTTTTTAAAGCAATACTTTTGATCTATGAGTACGTTAATCTGTTCAGACTTTATATAATTTGGGAAGTAATTATCCTGGCACATGGTTGAATTGCTTTAGTTATAACCTGAGTAGAAGTCTATATAATGCAGGGGCTGGGCTGTCAGTCTGTCCTGGGAGGGAGAACAGAGATGAGCCTGAGGTTTGGAAGAGCTCAGTTCAAGTCCCTGCTCCAGGGACCTTGAGCAAGTCACTTATCCTCTCTGTGCCTCCATTCTCCATCTGTACAGTGGGGGAAGCGGCACTACCCTGCCTCACGCAGGCGTTGTGAAGAGCAATATATTAAGATTTTGAGGCAGTTCAGATACTGCAGTGATGGAGGCCAGATAAGTACTTGAGATGGAAAGCTGCAGCCACTCTCGTTTCCTTTCTTCACGCTATACTTCAGAAGCTGTTGTTGCTGAAAATTTAATAGCACTCATCACCTCTGAATCTGTCTCTTACTCCATGTGTGAAATGTGCATTATCGCTCTCATACAGGAAGTTTTGACTTGTGGGTTAGCATTTAACAGCCTTGGCTACTGTCCTACAAGGATGTATTCATAGAATAAAGAGCATAAGTGACGGCCCTAAGTAAAAAGAACTGGGGTAGGGATGGAGGAGTTTAAATGAGTTCTCTTCACTCGTTTGGAGCATGAATGCTTTTGGCCTGTAACCTATTGAATCCAGCTTTGGCAAGCCTCGATGTCCTGGAGTAGGCCCTAGCGACTTCACATTCAGTGGGAGTGTCTGCTTCAACCTGAAGTGAGGTGACTGCAAAGCAGATTTTCTCACTTCTAAACAGCATGTTCCTTCCTTCCGTGTGAGGGGAGGGACAGCAAAGGCCACTAGGGAAAGGAGCTCTCACTGAACCAGCTTGCACTCTGCCTGCCCTGTGCCTTAAAATGGCAGTTCCATCACTGATGGCATTTTAGATCTGAAGTGTTCAGGCATGCCTGCTGTGCTTCCTTGCACCCTTTGGACAGGACACTCCTGTAACTTTGGGTTTCTCTCTGTCTGCACAGTGCTTCATTGTCTTAGCTGCAAAGTTTCTGTTTCTGGAGCACTCACCCAGTGCATTCTCCTCCACAGTGATCTGTGCACCAGCTCTTGTTCCGAGTTCCTCTGCAAACTAAGTGATACGTGAACTGTGCAGATGCTCTGGTGATGGACTGACATCACTCACGATGGTGGAATGGTGAAGTCTCCCAGCTCACTGCACAGTTCAGTTTCACGTACAAGAATATTTAAAAATAAGGGCAGCCCGCAAATGGTGTGAAAGTCTGTCCTCCTTACAATTCCAGTACCTACAGCTCACAATAGTATTACCACTGACTGGGTACTGTATAATACTGTAGTATTTAAGAGCAGGTAAACTTTATAGTTGTCTTGTTTTCTTTTGACATTACATGGCTGCTCTTCCATCTATTTGAGACTTTTCCATCTCCCATGACTTCATTCTGGCGTGTATTAACAGGCGTGTTGTAGGTAAGACCAGGGAGGTAATTTTTTCCACCCTGCTCTGCCCTGGTGCGGGCTCAGCTGTGTGTCCAGTTTTGGGCGCCAAACTTTGAGAAAGATGTGGACAAATTGGAGAGTCCAGAGGACAACAAAATGATCCGAAGTTTAGAAAAACTGACCTATGAAGAAAGGCTAAATAAAAAAAAAAACTTTGGCATCTTTAGAGATGCCGGGGGGTGGAGGGGAGACGCACCTGATAAGTTTTTCAAATATGTTAAGGGCTGTTGTAAAGAGGACAGTGATCAGTTGTTCTCCATGTCCATTGAAGGAAGGACAAGAAGTAATGGGCTTAACCTTCAGCAAAGGAGATTTAGGTTAGATACTAGTAATAACTTTCTAACTCCAAGGATAGTCAAGCACCGGAATAAGTTACCAAGGGAAGTTGTGGAATCCCTGTCATGGGAAGCTTTTAAGAATAGGCTGGACAAACACCTGTCAGGGATGGTCTAGGTATTCTTGGTCCTGTCTCAGTGCAGGGGGCTGAGGTCCCTTCCATCCCAGCATTTATATGATTCTATAACTTGACTGGCTCCCTTCTCCATTACATCTACATTATATGAACTTCCCCTGGAGCCTACAGAAGTCTTGGCTAGTTAGAGAGAGGCACAGGGACTCTGATCACCAGAGTTCACAGCTCATGACCCTCTCCAGCATCAAGGGACAACTGCAGACTCGCAAAGAACTGTGACATGGCGGATTTGCTCAAGTGTGTTTTGTTCTTCTAGGACTTTATCTCAGTTCATCCCGTCATCTCTCCAGAAAGCTTCCTAGCTTGGTGTTCTTGATGGTTGTTCAGTACTGTTTCCAGAGACCACTAACCACCTCTGTTTGGCTGCAGAGTTTGTCGCACTGCGAGTTGATCACCGATGATGGGATTCGTCACTTGGGGAATGGCGCCTGCGCACATGACCGACTGGAAGTGATCGAGCTGGACAACTGCCCTTTGATCACAGATGCCTCCTTGGAACACCTGAAGAGCTGCCATAGCCTGGAGAGGATAGAACTTTATGACTGTCAACAGATCACACGGGCAGGAATCAAGAGACTCAGGGTAAAAAAAAAAAAAAAACCCTAAGGCTTTTACTTACTCGTTACTAAATGGCTGGACGGGGAGAGGGTGGTTGTGAGGATCCAGACTCACTATAATCTAGACCAAGTCCTTAAAATACCTGAGAGTGCTACAAGGGTAATGCCATCATCTGTGAAAATGATAGCTGTTTCATTCACGAGGCGGCCGATGACGGTAAGCACTAGCTGGTGGGGAAGGAATGCTCCCTTCTGCGCAGGATCCAGTTACCGTTCCTGCTGAATAAAACTAAAAAGGAGTACAAGAGAAGCCAGCTCGCTAATGCTCACTTCACAGCTCCACAAACCTGATGATGCCCCCCTTGAAACTGGGGAGTCTCGCCTCACTTCTCAGCAAAGAAATAACTTGAGCCAGTGTTAGATCAGCGGCTCATATTGAGTAATCTGATGAAGTATATGACCGAACACATCATATTGACACTTCCCCATGTGCTAGTAAATAACTCAATCTAATCTCTTGCAAATAAATAACAGCATCTCTTGATGCCTTACCCTTTACATCTTGTTTTTTAACCTACTGGCTAATTCAAATAATTCGGTAATCTGCAATGTGTCCCCAAGTCACGGTGCAAATTTGCAAAGTTTGACTGTTTATTTCATGATATAATTTAACATTAGTAGCTTAGCATAACTATAGCATCTTAGACCAATGAAGGGCAAAAAACTATTTAAGGCAATCACTACCTCACCATAGCTCATCCAATAAGGATTTTTGTGGGTGAGGACCTGTGGTTTTGGTGAACTTTGTTGGAGTAGGAGAGGTTTCCAGGCCACCCTCACTAGGCAGAAAAGGGAAATCGTAGATGAGCAAAAGAACTTGGTAACAGTCCAGGAAGATAAAATTCCAACCCTCCGCTCAGGTCTGTAAAAGGCTTGACATTTTGTGAAAGAGGAAAGATGCTTTCATTTCGGTGGCCAAGCTCAGAAAAAATAGCAGGCCCTTCAATGTCTTACGCCCTCTTCAGTTGCTCGCCTGTGTGTGACTGTGTATTGCACTGCCACAGCTGTTCTTTCTTTAAATACTGTGTTTATCTTTTCAGACCCATTTACCCAATATTAAAGTCCATGCCTACTTCGCTCCTGTGACTCCACCTCCATCAGTAGGGGGCAGCAGACAGCGCTTCTGCAGATGTTGTATCATCCTATGACATTGGAATTGGTCATCCTTGCAAACTGAGTATTTAATTACACTTCTAGAATTACAGTGGACACCTGTATCTTCAGCGAAAGTGATCCCAGTGTCATTTGCAAGGGCCAGTGAAAAGGGCTATGGCACTGAGCCCCTGTAGCCACCCATACACGCGCATATACACACGCACCACCTGTTCCAGCAACTGATGAACTCTGTGACATGGGCGCTGGATCTGTGTTGTCTTTTGCTGTAGGTGGATTGATATAATTCTGAACCATTCCTACTGGGCATGCTCAGAAGAAACTACCGGGGAGGGGGTTGTGCAAACCCAAAACGACTGCTGCTGGTTTTTGTTTTTGTTTTTTTTAAGGTCGGAACAGCACCAAAATCCTTCGAAGTTGTGGGAGGGAGAGAAATGAACCTGCTTTATCCTTGCATCCACTGTCCAAAAAAAAAAACAAAAAGAGGTTTTGTTTTCCGTTCTTCAGTAAGGGAATGAAAACAGCAGCCATTGTGAGACATGATTTACTATGCTTCGGTACTTCCTTGTTTCCATGCTAACACACTGAGCATGCTCACATTGAAGGTTCATCAGTTTCTTCTGTGTTTTGTAGCATTCAGCTCAGAGGCTTCCTAGATTGTTGTGATGATATAGCTTGAAATCTGTAATGTCGGGCTCAATTTTTTTTACCCCACCCACCGCTCATTTTTTTACAGATTTCTAATTTAGTAATTTTTGAGATTATTGAACATAAGTTATTTATCAATAAAAATGAGACACTTTTTACCATTAGAAGGCTGCGCCTGAAACTGCCTGTCTGATGGAAAGATCTTAAATAGAAAGAGAGAGTGGAGCAGCTAGGATCTCATGGGCTTATTTGCCCATTTTTACCAATATTTGGGTCTCAACTCTTTTGCATTTCAAGTTTTACCCCAGCAAAGAGAACATAGCTCACCATATAGGGGACACAGCTACATTCTACAATCCAGTTAATATTGGTTCCCTGGCTCCCGCCAACCAAAACAAAAATAATCACAATTGCATTACTGCTCGTTGCCCTCGTCAAGGAATGACTCATTGTTTGAAGCAGAAGGGCCAGAAGACCTGGAAATCTATCACTGATTACTGCCACGTTGTCGTGTATTGAGTTTGTGAACTCTCAGCAACTTTGCTGACGTTTGCATTTTCCACAGGTAAGTGTCTTGTCCTGGAGAAGCATCCATTTGAGTGAAATGGGAGCTGCTTCTATGCCACAAGGATATACCATCTTCCAGTTCCTCCCAACTTTCAAAAAGGGTATGTTCTAGTACAATGACATGGTCGATCTATGTAGCAGCTGTGTTTTGAGTGATTCAGGCAAGCTTAACCCTGCTGCTTCAAGGGAATGTAGAGAACCTGAGCCAGCCTCCGTGTAATCATTGATTCCTTGATACCAGGAGTCCAGATTGCCCAGCATGAAAGATGCTAACAGACGCGCTGGCATTGTGGGCTTAATGGGGCTGAACTTGGTCAGACTATAGCAGGTTCCTGGAAGGAGCAATCAGGTGTAAGGAATTGCTCTTTTCCTGCTATCAGCACTCTGGGATAGAAGAGAGAGCACGTGTTATGTGAATTGTTCCCGACTGACTGAGACACAGAGGAATGAGCGGGCTTAATCATCGTAATCCTCAGACTGAGGAAGCAGCACTCCACCTTTATGGAGAAGAATTACAGGAGATGGGGAAGAAGAGATGGTTTTCTAAAGTACTAGTAATAGATTTCAGAGCTCTGCGGGTTTGTTTTTTTCCCTGCACATTTATGTGGAGGGCAGTGTGTTACCTTCCCCGGGCTGTCATCACCACCTGAGTAATTCAGGCAGTTAAAAGGGTCATTTTTTAGCACTGTATAAGCTATATTCCTTCATCTACAATTCATTTCACCAATCCATCAGTATGTGTTTGAGGTCTTGTGAATCTGCTGGAAAGGCATGTCGAAGAAACCCAGTATGCACTGTTTAAAAGGATACTGACAGCTGTTTCCCCCACAGATTTTAATGTTTATATTTGTTATATTCATTAAGCCCTCTTTAGAAGCTGAGATAATCTTTCCCCTCAACAGCAGAGCTCAAATTCCATTTGCAAAACTTGCTACTTTCCCTTGATTTCAATGTGTCCGAAGGAGTATGGCTACGGGTTTACAATGTTGCAACTTATTGACCTCCTGAGCAAGTCAGATGCATGTCAATTTGGGCATGTCAGTGTTAGCACAGCTCTGGGAATAATCTTTTAGTTAATTTCTGGTGGGGCAGAGAAGAAAAAATAGTGGTTTTGTAAGTCCAACTGCAGAGAGGCTGTTTAATTTCTTGGCAATGGATTGCTGGGTTGGGGGGGAACTTAAGAATTTAGAATCCAAAGCGTTTTCTTAAACAGGGTAACGGTTTGTGTGGCATCCCAAACTACTTGACAGAGTCCATTTATGTCCAGAATCTCTTTTAAATGGTCTCTTCCTTTATGTTTTGTATTTATAAATACCAACAACCAATTTCCAAGCTGTGTCTTATCAGAAGGATGCCTTTGTAGGGCAAGAACTTCAACAGCTTAGTGTTTTGGACAAGCTCTGGCTTTTGGCATTCTCAACTAGGTCCCAGGTGCATTCCCGCTTTGTCTTGGTTAGCCATCAATCAGATATATGGGATTGCTAGGCACCGGCTGCAGGGTCATGTCTCCGCCGAAGTGCTGCTGATGTGGAGGTGGTAATAGACTTGAGCACCATTGATGAATACCCAGGAGGTATCATGTATTGAGATGAAGGGGATTGTCCTTTAAGGGTGTGGAGGTTTTTGAGGGGGAAGTGGTGGGAAGTAGTGGAATTTCTTAGCAGTTCAGTGAGGAACAAACCTGTGCTGAATATCTGATCTGATATGAAGACTTCTTCTTGTGCCAAATATGTGAGCTAAATTGAAGAACACCAGACTTCTTTCACTGGAGAGTGTCGTCTCCAGCGACTGTCAGTGCAGGTCTTAAAGATGTATCAGGCCACTGACTGTTGCATTTACTTATTGGCTTCTTCCTTACCCACCCACCAAAAATTGCCACACGCAGCCTGAATTGCTGGGGTGATTCCATGGAAGTCCATGTGTTCCACCATGATAGTGGTGTAGGTTGAACCATGAGTTAATTCCTCTGCGTAACCTGTATCTGTCTTTTCAACACGCAGCAGCCATGAGTTGTCCATGGACTGGTGCTGTGGTTCTCAAACTGCACCAGTCCATGCGCTTTTGGGCGGGGGAGTGGGGACGACCTTCAGAACAGACAAGAAGGTAAAATAAATGAAGATACATCTCGCACAAAGTGGTTCACACACTAGACAGAGAGAGAACCTCTGGACTAATGGAATTTGAGATCCTCCAGTAGAGGTGCTGTAAGGAGCTCTAACACAACCAAAAATAAGAGGCTTTTTTTAATTTAAAAAAAAAAAGACAGCAGTACTTTCAATCATGATGCTAGAGCTGCTCCTGAAAAGGGTGGGACGAAAAGGTGTAGCCTGCTGTCACAATGAATATTTAAAAAAAAAAACTAAACAAAATTCCTATTTTCTAAACATCATTGTATTCTTCCTTTTTCCTTTTTTTATTTTAATCGAATGTGTTGTTCATGGCTGGCCCATGGTGTTGTGTTTTGGTTTTTTGGAGGGGGGGGTGCAGGGGAGACCAGTATGACAAGGTTCTTCACTACGGTGTCCTTTTTAGTGGGGGTGGGCAGAGCTGAGGGTTGAACTGACTTGTGATCCTTTGTCCACACGGAGTGTGGCTCAGTGTTTGTTTTTTGTGAGGGGCATCCACCCAACTTGACCAAACTGCAGATCTTTCTCTTTGTGCTGCTTTACCAACGATACTGCAGAGTTAACCAGAAAACTCTCAGGCACGGGGACTCTCAATCCTACTCCTCAGCGCTGGGCTTCCCAACCCCATGCCTACCCTCTTAAGGGCTTTCCAGGCACATACCAAAAACATACTTTTTTTTTTTCCCAAAGCTTCAGGCCAAAATCTTCAGTCCACGTTCAAAAATCTGGTATCTCGCCGCCTTAGCCCTTCATTTCCATCTTTGAGGATAACCTTTCCCTGGGTTACCTGCCAAAACCCACCCAATTGCGGGCAATTGCACAGTTGGTGGCAATTTGCAGTAGCCCGGGTACAGAGTGAATTCCTCAGCACAATGCCACATCTCCAGTGAAGTCTGCTGGGTTTTTTAAAACGCTTCTCATCTTGTTTACACTCCACCTCCGAGAACGTCTGCTCCCTTGTCGTTTACAGCGGCAGGGAACATGGTCTTGTACCTCTGGACTCCACAGTGGAGGGAATTACTCCACAGAGGAGAGGGCATTACTCTCCTCTCGCTTCTCCCAACCCCCCCAGCAGGCAGGGGAGGAAAAGGTTAGCACCTGTTGCCATGTACCTTCTGGTTTTGTTTTTACTTGGACAGTGATTTGTAAAGAAACAGCCACGGTACGTGAAATTGCTGGCTTCCCCCACCCGCCTCTGCTGGGCCTTCACCCCTCTGTTTACTGCCCCCGCTGAGACAATCTCCCTCATGTCCCCTCAGATGTGCATTATCCCTCCCCAGCCACGTGGAGGCCATTCCTCTCCTAGGCCCCATTTGCACCGTTGCCTAGCAAGGCTAGTATGTGACGGCTGTCAATCGGTCTTGGCCGCCATCCTTTCTGTCCAGATGCCATCAGCTTAGCTACCCATGCATTCAGGCATGACGCTTAGCCTGGCTGTAAGGCCAGGACAGATGGGGTCTTGGAGACTACTTAGCTCTCACCATGACCGTCCCTCTTGCACGGTCACCCCCTACAATCCTTTCCCATTGAGGCTGTTCCTGCTGCACTAAAATCGGTAACCTTTGTGGATTCCTGCAGCTGACCAAATTCCTGAACTAAGGCCATGTCTGCACTACAGAGCCAATGCTGGTATAGCCCATTAGTATAGAGTCTAAACACCGCATATGCCAACAGAAGGAGGAGTTCCACCCGCATAGTAACACCATTTCCCCAAGCGACGTGAGCTATGCTGACCGAAGCACTCTTCGGTCAGCATAGTTGCATTTACATTGGGGGACTTTGCTGGCATAGCTATGCCGGCTAAGGGGTGTAATTTTCTTTTGCACACTCCTCCCAACATAGCTACGCTGGCATAACTTTGTAGTGTAGCCCTGACCTGGCTTTCAGTTCTTCCAGAGGGTGGTTCAGTCTCTTTATTTTTGGTTGTGAGACTCGTAATTTTAATTGAATTTAACTCAAAGAAATCATTTTTACTGTGATAAGACTTTTTGTTTCATTGTTTGCTTTTTAGCATTCAGGATTGGGCTGCTGTTCTTGTCTTATAGTTCCTTTCTCTTTCTCCCCCAAACCGCCTCTTATCTTGATCCAATCCGAATAGCTGCCGTTTTGGATTTGTTGAGTGTACTATTCTCTTAAAGTTGTGTGTGTTGGAGAGGTTTCTTTAAGTATTTTTAAGCTTTGGTGGATGCATCATGTCCATTAGACTAACTTATTGGACACACAAGATAGAACCTTGTCATACACTCCCTTAATTATATATATTCTAGAGAGAGATCTGTAAAATATTATTTTAATGATATTGTAATCTGTGCTTTCCCTCTCCTGGACACTAAGTGTGGATATAATATTGCCAATTAACTAAAAGTAAAAATATATATATGTAGCTAAATTGTACTTTTTTTGTCTGTGTGATATGCCGTAATCCTGACTAACGCTGAGGTGTTGTGTTGTTGTGGTGATGGTAGTGCAAAGGAGTGCCCACAAATACTGCATTTTGAGGTCACACAGCAAATAGTTAAGGATCATTGACAAAGGCTCTTTAATCTAGTCTGTTTCTTATACACTTAGGCTGGGGTTTTCAACATTGACTTCTACAGGAGCAGAGTTAGGCCAGCACTGAGCACTTTTGAAATCCCACCATTCACGCAACTTAAAGAGGATCTTAATTGTTTTGAGGGGCGATTACATGTCCTGACTCTCAGTCCTTGGTATTGCCACTTGGCTAATGCATTTGTTGAATCTCCTTATTTTTCAAGTAAATAGCTCACTTTCTTTTTTCCAGAGTGCGGGACTTGGAATCTGGGGGCTTGTTCTATTCCTGGCTCGGCCACTGATGCATGTATGACTTTTTGGGCAAGTCACTGCTCTGTGCCTCTCTTTTCCCCATCTGTAAAATGGGGATGATACTGACCTAATCTGGGATGTTGAGGCTTACGTTGTAAAGTGCTTTGAGGTCCTTGAGTGGAAGACTTTACTAAAGGACCAAGTGTTAATATATTTGGCAACAGCTGAATGTCAGTAACATATTAGCCCCAACACCACTGTTCTACCATTGTGATGAAGCCGCAAAGAATCTTTCCTTTTTTCCTTTATCCTCCTTTCATAGTACCAAACCTTAGGGGGCGGGGGGGGGGCGGGGGGTAGGTGTGTCGTCACCCCACACACACACACACACACACACACACACACACAGAGTCCTTGTTAAGTGTGTCTGTTGCCTACTCAAAGCATCCTAAAATTGTAATTTATAGGGCTTTGGAACCCCTCTAGTTAAAGACCGTAAAGAAGAGAACACGCAAACCCCAGGTGAGTAGCCATCGTAAGGAAAGCGACAGAGCACAAAAATAGCGTCATTAATATTTCATTCGCCGCCAGCTTTCCTCCCACGTCCGTCGCTGTATCTAGTCAGGTTTGGGTTTGTCTGTGGCTAAACAAGGACAGGAGATGGTTCAGAAAAAGGAGAAAACCAACCTCTTTAAGATGAGAGTCTAGCGCTGAGCGTCCCTGGTATTTAGGATTGATAAGGGCTTCTTTACACAGGCATGTAGCAGTTAAGTTCCTAATTTCCAAATGCAGTGGGAGTTGTCCCCCACCCTTTATTGATATTTCTGAAAATTCTAGCCTTAACTACGGTGAGCGAAATATGTCTGGTCCATTAATGCTTCATCACACCACACTGCTGCTCTCACTGGACTGTGGAAGGCAGATAAGGGGACGCAAACAGGTATCTAGTTAAAGAAATCTGGGTTCCCTTGATACATTTGCATTCCCCAACTGGATGAGCGGGGCTCTTTGGGTGCTAACAATGACACCTCACATTCCGAGTCCTCCCTGTATTGAGGCTCTGTGGACAGGTAGTTCTCATCTTTCTGAAAGATGCTGCTTGTTGCAGACAGCATCGCAGCATCTTCAGCAGGTATTCATCAGCACTATAAGGGCCAGATGTTTTTCATCCTATGCTTTGAGCAGGGGCTTGGACTAGATGACCTCCTGAGGTCCCTTCCAACCCTGAGAGTCTATGAAAGCTAAACCTAGGGGGCCACCACATGGGCCTGGGGAAAGCTATGCTGCCTCCCAACTCGTCCTCCCCTTCGTATGCCAGAATGACTGAGCTGTGCCCATGTGAAGGTGCATGGAGGTTTTGAACTGCAGGGCTGTCCCTGGAAGTGAATGCAGTGAGTTCCTTTGAAGAATGGCTTTTCCTCCCATGTAAGAAGCAAAGGCACTCAAGGCTCAATGGCTTTTTCTTTTCCTTGGTCCCGTTTCAATGGCTGATTGTGGCGCACGAAACTGAGGTCTGGGGATTTCTAAAAATACCACATTTTTAGCAACCACGCTTAATACAAAAACGAGAGAGAGAGAGTGGGACGTTTTGCGTTGAGCCTAATGCGAAAGTTTAGCCAGAGGGTTTTTAAGCATTCCAGTCCTAGCCCCCATAACAAGTCAACAGTGCCTTAGTTGTGAGTCACCTGCATGACAGAACACATGGTTTTGGGGAAGAGTTTAAACCAGCCGGGCCTTTGCACCCAAGAGATTGGGGCGGGGCGGGGCGGGGTGTTAATCTTAATCCCTGCTTCTGCAGTTGTATTGATGGGGGCAATCCCCCTAGGGCTCCATGCCTGTGCAGCTCCAAATGCAGAGCCAGGGCTTGGCGCGTTCAGCTGCAGGGTAGCTTTGCTTTCATACTCCACTGGCTCTGTACGGTGAAAAATGTGCACGCAACAGCCCAATCCTGTGTCTGAGCAGGCCGGATGCCTGGTCCTACACACACATGCTGTGACCTCTCAAACTAGTTGCTAGTGGTTAGTTTAATCACTAAGAGGTGCCCCTGTGCCGTGATACAGAGAGGGATCTGAAATCCCATTAACACGCTCCCCCCCCCCCCAACTGAAGCAGATGGCAGTAATAGACTGAAGCTTCAGCTCTGATATTTTTAATATAAAAAGGATTAGACAACACAACATCCAAATAAAAATAGAACTCTAAAACCGGCAGTTGGTTTTCAGTGTTAATACTAAGGCAGATGATACAATAGTTAAAGGAGCCTGAGGTTTGATTTTGCTTACAAGTCAGGTCTGTGAAGGGGAGAATTTAAAGGGGGGTGAGGGGGTTCCCTGGCAGGTAGGGATTTACAAAGGTTCCCAAGGGGTTTGGGTGCCCAGCTCACTGTGAGTTGGATGCTTTGGAAATTCTGCCCAGAAGTTCTCTGTCCACAGATTTCCCCCACTAACCTCATGACATAGAGGTCTCCAGAGGACTGAATATCATTACTGACTTAAGCTGGATTTGAACCAACAGCCTAGAGGTGAACTCCTTATTGCCAAGCCCCTGTGTGCAGGAGGCCACTGGTTGTGTGTATGACAGTGACACTGTGGAGCATCAGTGTAAACATAATGTGCCGCAGTCTAAGGCTACACAAAGAACATGTCTTCAAACAGGTGGTGCATGGGCATTTCACAAATGCAGCCCCGGGACACTGCGGCTATCTTGGCCTAGATTCTTTCCAGCACTGGGATGAGACGGCCTCGCTAGGAAATCCTCCTGTTGGCCTCTTCACCAGCTTCTTTGTGGGGAAATCTCCCTTGGGTCCAGACAGTGATTTGGCATCGCTTCTCTCATTGCACGTCTCTGCGCTGAACTGTCCCAGGTTGCTGTGCACCTATCTTAAAATTAAGTGGTAGCCTTCTGGAGCCTGCACTGAGAGAGACAAAGGCACACGCACCCGTCACTTTCCCCGAGCAGGAAATGAAGTCCTAATGTTTCTCTTATTCGGCTTGAGAGGGGGCTTCTCAGCACTCTGGGACAGCACAAAACCCTGTCACCCTGTGAGAATGAAGGAGCCCCCTCCACCCCCAACTAGACCTGCACAGGCAGCTCTGCAGACACAGTATTAGCGAAGAGCCGGCTGTATGTTTTGTAGCAGCCATCTGCTTCCCCCAGTAGCCCTTCCCCCTCTATTGACGTTGTTGGGTGCTCCTTAGCTGCTTCTCTCCTCCTCAAATGAAGCTGCATTTGGCGTGTTTATAAATTAAAGCGTTTGGGGATCAGAGTAGGTAGATCCCAAAAATGTATTATCAAAAAGACCTCCCCAAGCCCCCTTTCCACCTCGTGTCTCTCTATTTTTCTCCTTCCCTGTTCTTTTATGACTGATGTTCATATGAGTCATTTTCCCTGTTCTGTCATGAGCCAGGGCCATCACAACTGCAGACTGGAGTTTTCCCTCAGTCTTTTTTTTTTTTTTTTTTTAAACTTCTCATTCCCCCACCCTTTCCTTTCCCCAGAGAAGCCGTATACCTTTGATAACAGCTGCTACGAAACAGGATTCATCAGGCAGGTTCCTGACCATCTGCGGTGCCCCCAGAGAGGAAAGAGACATGGTTAGAACGTGGGCAGGCTGCAGCGTGAGTCAGCTGCTCATTCTTTGGCGGTGCTCCGGCAGGATTTTAAGAGGCGGGCTGCGAATTGCTGGGGTGGGTCCCAGTTGCTTGGTCGTCCTGCTGAGTGCAGGCGTGGTTATATAACACCCAGGTCTGATATAGCACTTTTCAGCAGTAGATCTCAAAGCACATTATCCCCCTCTCACACAAACGTGGGGCATGGAAAGCGGAAGTGAGTTGCCCAAGGTCATCCAGCTGACCAGTGGCAGAGTTTCATAGAATATCAAGGCTGGAAGGGACCTTAGGAGATCATCTAGTCCAACCTGCTGCTCAAAGCAGGACCAATCCCCAATTTTTGCTCCAAATGGCCCCCTCAGGGATTGAACTCACAACCCTGGGTTTAGCAGGCTAATGCTCAAACCACTGAGCTATCCCACCACCCCTGAGCTGGGGTTAGAACCCAGTTTTCCTGAGTCCCAGGCCAATGCTCTATCTGCTAGGCCACACAAGGCGGGACATGCACGTACTGGTCAGTGCAAGGGGGACTCCCCTTATCTCCCAGCTCATGTACTGTCCTACCCCTTCCCCAACAGCAGATGATCTTTTATGGGAAAGTCCAGCACAAAACCGGGCTCTGCCGAGCAAGGGGAGGGGATGGAATGGGTGCAGGGAAGAGCAGGGAAGCCCCTTACCAGGTCACTGATGAGGATGTGAATCCCAGTCGGTCCCTGCTTGGAAACCCGCTGGATCTGGTTGGCTGGGAGGCTGAGCAGCTCCGCCAGTTTATTGGTCAGTTCTGTGGCCGTGAGCTCTTCCAGATAGACCTCTTGGTACGCGGCTTCCAAAGAAACCCCCCAAAAAGCAAGTGAGCCAGCGCCGGGATTTCCCTCCCCTCCCCACGAGCTTAAAGGCCCTCCGGGATCACCTGCAGCTACGGTGGAGACAAACCCGCCCCGCTCCAGCCCCTCCTGCAGCATGAGGACGTTTGTATTCAGATGCAGCCTCTGAGGCTGCCCCCCAATCCCTGAAAGCTCCTGCGGACCCGAGACAGGGCAGCCCCTCTGAAATAGCCGCTGCTTGATTGCAAGCCAAGGGCTTGACCCGGTGCTTAGAGAGGGCCATTTGGCTAAAGGTTTTAGACAGTTGCCCATCGTGGGGGTATCTTAGGCCCTTCCCCATAAAGTTGATAGGAAAGGCCCTAGTGGATTTCAACCAGCATATAATCATAGGGGCATCAATGGGCTTTGGCCCTAGCCCTGAGCCAGATACCCAGCCAGGGGCAGCTTTGCATGGGTGGGTGGGTGCACCAGCAATGCCCAGCTGGAGTCCAGTGCAGAATCTCTCCCAAGCCCAAGACTTACCGGGCCCAGCCCCCTGGTCAAAGAACTGGCCTGGCTCTCTGAACTTGGGCCCCCGGGAGCATTCACCGTGAGGAGTAGCTGCTTGTTTTACCTGCGTGCGAGTCCTCGGGTGTGTCTCTGGCGTTAGCTTGGGGCTCCCTGGACATGTACAGGGTGAGCCGAGGGCGGACGCACCTGCGGGAGAGGAGAGCGTGTTGGCTGGCCCATCGACCTGTAGCTCTAAGTGTCTCTAAGAAGCACAGCCCCAGGAGCCAGGCTCATATAACATGTATTGCACTTAGCACCTAGGGGCGGGCCCCGCAAAGCGATTGCTTAGATTATAAAGCCGTTCGGGCAGACACGGTCCTTTTGTTCTGTTTGTACAGCACCTAGCGCCGTGGGAACCTGGGCCATGACTGGGGCTGCTAGGTGCTACGGCCGTGCAAGTCAATGGGTTCTGGGCCTGCCTGAGGACTGCAGGAGGGGACCCCGTGTTCCCCCTCCCACCAGCCCCGGCTGCAGGGTGAAGGTCTCCCTCCTCGCACCTGGCTTTCAGCGCATTGGAAAGCCGGATCCCGTCAGCCGCTCCGCAGATCTGGATGAGGTCGCTGCGGGAAAGCTTCAGCAGGTCGGCTCCTGGAGAGAGAGAGAGACGGACAGACGGGTGGCTGGCATGATCGTCCCAGTGCGGCGCTAAGTCCCAGGGTCGAGCAGTTCACAGGCAGGGGCCGGACCCGCCATGGGGCAGGTCCCTGCCTGGGGAAGGAAAGCATCCCCCTGGGTGGGACTGAGCCGAGCAGGACTCCTGTCTGTTTCAAACCCTCCCACAGGGGAGGGTTAGGTCAGCAGAGGCTGAAGGCAGCCATCTTCGTGTCAGACCCCTGACTCCAGCAGCATGGCCCTGCGGAGAGCAGGCTGCTCTCCCCCCCCCCCCCCCCCCGGCTCAGCTGGGTTCTTTGGACAAGGCCAGAGCCCAGCGTGCAGAGCGGGTACCGGTCACGTGGCCTACGTCCCTTTGTAAGTGGAGGCTGCTGCTCTGTGGTGACCGCGGTAGGGCTCACACTCGCAGGTCCCCAGGAGCATGGACAGTGCCCCCTCCCCCGCCCCCACTAACCTCTCCATCGTCCAACCCCCCTGCGTTTATCCTCAGCACCTCTCCAGAGCATAGCTGTGTATTTGTCTTGTGAGCATCCCCTTAGGACAGGGACAGAGCCACGCCAGGGTGAGCCCAGCCCAGAACCCAGCATCCCACCGCTGCCCCCCAGCTCCGGGGTGGGTTGGATCCACCAGCCCTTTGCCCCAGTGTCATTGGCCCAGGAAGTGAGGCGGCCTCACCTGTGAAGTTAGCCAACAGCCTGCAGTATCCGGAGAAGCGATTCTTGTGCAGCCACTGCTGGGTTTCCAGGATGGAGGCACAGGGACTGAGAGCCTGGGAGAGGGGAGTGTTTGGCGTGACAGGTGGGCTTGAGACCCCAAGCGCGAGTTTTGTACGTACTCAGCAAGCCTCAGCCCAGCAGTCACCCGGCTCCCCTGGACCGGGTGGAGTGACCATGAGGGCTAGCTTGGTGCCTGCCGCCAGGTGTAGCAACGCTGGTAACCACCAGGAAGCTGAATCTGTCCCAGCTAGGCCCAGACACCCAGGCCTTGTCCTAATACTAAATCCTGCAGTGTCCCAACCCGGGCGTGGGATCTAACCTCTGCGTCTCACCCTGCAGGGATCCCACAGTCATGCCAGACAGTTGTGCCCGGCAATCTCTTGCCAGCCACTGTCTCATCCAGGTACCAGCCAGGAGCAGGGCAGGTTCAGTAACAATCCCAGTGAACCCACGGCTGGCTGAAGCTTGGTTACCTCCGTGGCTTATTCCGGTAGCGGGGCTGGGGTGTTCCCTGTGTGGCGCAGGGGTTAGAACAGGAGCGAAGAGCTCTGAGTTCCGTTCCCAAGCGGCAGGGGAGCGCGATCAGGGCGTGAGAGCGGGAGCAGGGAGTCAGGACTCCTGGGTTCTGTGCCGGGCTCTGGGAGGGGACGTATGATCAGGGGTTAGAGCGGGTTCATGGGAGTCAGGATGCCTGGGTTCTGCACTGGGCTCTGTGATGGCGTACCCCATAAGGCTTTATGGGGGGGATGCTTATAAATGTATGTAGCATAAAACATATTCCAGTTATATCCTATATACATTTATAAGCATCCCCCCATAAAGCTGCTTATAAATGTATATAGGCTATAACTGGAATATGTTTTATGCTACATACATTTATAAGCACCCCTCCATAAAGCCTCATGGGGTACGCCATCACAAGCTCTACCCCTGCCTTGCTGCGGGGCGTCGGCTCAACTCACTGTGTGTCTCGGCCTCAGTTTGCTCACGGGCAAGCTGGGTACAATAACCCCCACCCCACAGCGTGCGGAGACTCGCTTGATGAGCAAGTGCTTAGAGTTCCTCTGCCCGCCGGGAAAGGAATGATGGTTCCTCTGTTACAGGCCATGCCAAGGTCCCTTCCTGCCACCAGAGGGCAGCCGGCCGGGGCACAGGCTGGGGGTGGCAGAGTGGAAGAAAAGCCGAGTGAGGAGAGGGGCGCGCCAGGCAGGCTCTTACCTCGGCCGTGCTCTCTGCTGGGCTGTCTGAGGGGCAGCTGGGCGAGGAACAGCCCCTGTCAGGGAGAAGGGAGACGGTTATTCTGCAGCAGACAGTGCAGGAGGGAAGGGGGGGCTACAAGTGTTGGGGGGGGGTTGATCAGAGCAGGGGGGGTCTCTCCAGCTTACCTTTCAGGGATCAGCAGCTTGAAGGCATGAGGAGAGGGGAGCCCAGGTGTGGCGGGGGGGGTGTGGGGGCTGCTGGAGGCTTCTGGCCAGGGCGCGCACTGGAAGCAGAGGGGAGAGGGTTAGGAGGAGGGTAGTTTCCACTTCTCTAGCTTTGCACTCAGCCTCCCCCACCTTAATGCAGCCACCTCTGGGGTGGAGGGTGGGACCTAGCCACACCCTCCCACCACCACCATACGCACCTCCCTCGTCTGAGTCCTGGGGTTAGACGATTGCACACTTCCCAGCCAGGGGACGCACCTCTGGGGTTAGCTAATAGGACAGAGTCCTGGTTATCTTGCTGCCCCATTAAGATCGTTGCACCGATCCTGCCCCCTTGACAGGACAGGGCCTGCCCAGCTTTGCCCTATCTGAAAACGCTGCATGGCCACAGCTGGACTGCCATAGGGGGGCCCAAGGTACAGCTAGAAATTCAATGCCAGCAGGCTGGTGCCCCTCTCCGCTGCCCCTGGTGCTGTGGGGTTTCCCACGCCTGCCCCAGACCCACCTCCGCCAGCACCGTGCTCTCGTAGGAAGGCTGGTATTTTTCTCGCTCCGGCGGTGACTGTTTCTCGATTTTCTCCCGGTCAGTTTTTTGTTTCCTGTCTGCTCCCTTGGGCTGAAAAAACAAATCCCCCTGTTTCCAGCTGGCCCCAGTAAATGCAGACCCCATTGTATCTGTGGCAGGACCCTCCCCCAGGCTGGGCCAGCAGGATAGGGTCCTCTGAAAGTTCCCCACATGCTTGATCTTCACAAAGGGTCTTAGTACTGCAGCCATCGATCTTCACGAAGGATCTTAGTACTGCTCTCCCCATTCTGTTGATGGGGAAACTGAGGCACAGAGTGGGGCAGTCACCCAGCAGGTCAGGGTCAGCACTGGGAATAGAACTCCAACGTGCTGAGTCCTACTCTGGTGTTTTAACCACTAGACAACACTGCCTCCCAGGCGCTGGCAAAATATAAATCAGTGAATGGGGGGGGGGGGGGGTCTCTGCTAGCCCTTGGAGCACTCCCCTCCCCTGGGTCCCCTGCCAGACACCCTGTACGGTGCTTGCACCAGCCTGCCAAGCTAAGAGTGGGAGACAGAGTTGACCCCGAAGACAGAAGTCTGGAGGAGCACGGGAAAGCTGAGCTCCCTGTTTTGGGGAAGCTCAGGCCTGGCAGCGGGAGGCTGCTGCTGGTGGGGACAGAGCTGGAGCAGCCCCCTGCGTGCCAGTGATGGAAAGGAGGGAGCAACATTTAGTGGCTAGAACAGGGGACAGCGGGGGCCAGGACTCCTGGGTTCTCTTCTCCGTGGGCGCAGGGGAGGGCTGGGCCATCTAGGGGCTGGATCGGAGGCTGGGGCCTTGGACTCCTAGGTCCCACGCCCCTGACTTGATCCCGGGATGCAAGGCCCCCACCCTGGAGGACTGTTACTGAGTCCGTCTCCCTTTTAATGTTGTTTCCGCCCGTCCTCCCCCCGGGCCCAGGCAGCAGGGAACGTTAGGGGAAGCCACAGAGGGGGCCCAGTCTGTGCCCAGGGCAGGGGCAGGGCGGCGCCGGCACCTTGAACACTTTGACGAGGCAGCTGGCCGAGTGCAGGTGATCCACATGCTCGCCCTTCTCGTTGGCCTTGTAGGTGTCGATCTGGATGCGGAAGGGGACGCCCTTCTCGCCCCCGTTCTTGCGCAGCGTGAACTCGGTGCTGATGCAGTGAACCTGCCGGGAGAGGGAGGGGAGGGGTGAACGTGGCCCCCTGGCTCCCCCCTCCCCACCTCCCTGCCCGCGCTCTACCTCTCCCCCTCCCCGTGCTCCACCCATGCTCTGACCTGCATGAAGACGGACGTCCGCTTGGTGGGGTCCCAGAGGAACTCCACCGTGTTCAGCAGGGTGGGGTGGATGTGCGGCTCCAGCACCCCGACGGACAGGGGGACGTCTGCAAGCAGGGCACAGGGGGATCAGGCAGGACTGGAGCCAGGGAGATGCGTACGCAGGGCAGCAGGTGCCCAGACACCACAGGGATGGGCACGAGGGAGGAGCCCATGAAGGGGCTGAAGGCTCCAGTGCCCATGAGCCTCTGCCCAGCCACATGGGCCGGCTGGCTACGTTCTTGGAGCTTTCACCCCTCCCATGAAACTGGATCACAAGGCCCTCGAATGCTGTAGTGAATTCAACTTCCTGGCCCTGGGGGCAGGGAGCTGTTCTCCCCCGGGGGACAGTAAGGCCGAGCCAGTGACCTGCCCAAAGTCTGACCTGCTCTGACACTAGCCCAGGCTTCCTCCCAAAGGTGAGAACAGGACCCTGGCGTCCAGGCTCCCAGGCTTGTGCTCTAAGCCCTTTATGGGTCCAAATCTTCGCAAGCGGCCCAGCTCCCAGTGTCTGCAGGACCCGCGCCTGCGTAGGCTGGGCTGAACTGAATCACGGCTCCCCCCTCTGGTTCAGCACCCCCTGTTCCTTTAGCCTCTGTGCTCATCCTCTGCTTCCTTCCCCTACCACCGCCGCGTGGGCGGCCCAGACCCAGCAAGGGGGAGCCCGGGGTTCCCTCCCCACACCCCCGCCGAACTCTCAGCTGATTGCCGGGCCTGGGATGGCAGTTCTGGGGTGCCACAACCAGTAGGTGGCGCTGCCACATGCACCGTGATGGAGGTGGGCGGGCACCAGGAATAGGATCAGGCCCAGCTCGGATTCCTCATGCCCCCCCGAAGTCCCCTCCATGCAGGGCCTACAGTCCGGTTCCGGTTCCTCTCAGCTCTGAGCCAGGGACCCCTCCCTGCTTCACCCACGTCAGGGGCTGCGCTGCTCTCGGGGGCCTCCTGGCCCCCGTGGATTGGATTCTAGCTACGACCTGGCTGGGCTGCAGATGCCAGGAGCGAGGGGCACTGTGCTCAGTGTGTGTGAGAGATATTCGGGGTGTGGACCTGGAACACACCCAACCCCCCTCATTCCCTATCCCTGGGGGCACAGCAGGGCCACCTCCTGGGGGCAGCCAGACTCACCGATGTCCAGGATGCGGTCGCCGGGGCGGTTCCACCTCCATCCCTCCAGCTGCTGGTGCTCCGTGTACTGCAGGCGCCGGTCGTGAAACACCACCCTGGCCACGCTCTGCGGGAGAGAGGGGGCGTCAGGCGCTGTCACAGGCCGTGGGCCGCGACTCCGTGGCCAGGAGCGGGTGGGCGATGGAGCCACGCCGGCCGGGGAGGGCGAGGTCCCGTCATGCAGCAGGGGTAGCCTGGGGTCTTAACGGCTCGGCTCATAGAATCATAGAATATCAGGGTTGGAAGGGACCTTAGGAGGTCATCTAGTCCAACCCCCTGCTCAAAGCAGGGCCAATCCCCAATTTTTGCCCCAGATCCCTAAATGGCCCCCTGAAGGATTGAACTCACAACCCTGGGTTTAGCAGGCCAATGCTCAAACCACTGAGCTATCCCTCCAGCCCCCGTTCTCTGTCCCACTCACCTTCAGCAGCTTCCGGCACTCGGAAAAGTCGACCAGCTTGGGGTTGCACAGCATCCGGATCTCGTAGGACTGGCCTGAAAGAGACGGCAGGGCGCTGGGTGTGAGACCCAGGCCGCTGTGGGCAGAGGATCCCCGGGAGGAGTTCTCTGTGCCCCGCCCTGGGCAGCCGGGCCGTTGCTAGCCCCTGGGCTTGCCCTCTCCGGCTTGGCTGGGGGGAGCCGATGAGATCACAGCGTGAGCATGTGCAGGGACCCCGCCCCAGGGCACGGCCCGCACGGCTCACCTTGGTTCAGGTAGGTGAGGGTCTCGTCGTGCTGCTTGATGGCGGGCGAGGTGGGGGCGCAGAGCACGTACTGGAAGGCCGGGCAGTGCAGCTCGGCCGACGTGGAGATGTTCTGCTCCTCCTGCTTCAGGAAGGGCAGCGCCAGGGACTCCCTGCGGCAGAGCAGAGCACAGGGCAGGGGGGGCGGCTTCCCCTGTGAGCTCCCCCTCCCCGCACCCTTCCCAGTGTGTTGGAATGGGGGGGAGCCGTAGATGCAGGGATGGGGGATGGGAAGGGGAGTACAATTCTCCTATCACCCTTCCTCACCAGACCCTAGTGCACTGAGCACAGGCCTGGGAGCCAGAGACTCATCCCAGCTCCTTCCCCATGGGACCAGGGCTCATCACTCCCCCTCTCCTGAGCCTCAGTTTCCCCTCAGAAGCATTATCCTGACCCATCGGCTAGTGCTTAGCCCTGAAGGCGGGGTGGGCCCCCAGGGATTATTTAGGGTTAGGTGGAAGGGGAGGGAATATTTCCGCCGAGGGGCAAGAAAATGCCCCCGGCCCTGGAATCATCTCTCGGGGGTGGAAGCCCGTTGAGCCGTCTAGACCGGACAGCACAGGAGGAAACGCGAGAGGGAAGAATCCTGCCCTGACGCCGGGAGGTGGCTGGAGCCCGGTGCGGCTGTTCCGGCCCTAGTCCCTGCCGCCCAGGGCTGGTTGCGAGCGCTTGGGAAGGCGCCAGCGTTACCGCCAGGGGGCTCTTGTTTGCCAGCTAGTGGCTGAACCGAGTGTAGAGGTTTATTGGGGGTGGTGCCGCCAGCCTGGCCTTTTAGCTCCAGCAGCAGAAGCATGTGCTGTAAGCTCCAGGGGCCCCACGTTCAGTCCCTGCCAAGGGCCTGCTGGTGGGGTCGGGGGGGCAGCTCCATACTCCGTGGCCAGCCATGGGTGGGCTCTCAGCCCCTCTGCAGATCAGACCAGCCGTGTCTCCCTAGGGTGGGTGTTGATCGCAGGTGACGCAGCTCGGGCAGCTCTTGGCAATCCATCATCGTCACGAGCCAGCCAGAAAGGTCCTTCACGCTTGGGGTTTTTTAAAAAAAAAAAACCCAAAAAACTAATTTTTGACGGGGGGACGGACCAAAACCAAACGCCCTTCTCCCGTCCAGAGCATGTGAACTGCTTTGTTGGACACACGAAGAGGATCGCCTGGGTCTTTTCCAAACACCCACTGAAGGGCGTCTCTCACATATGCAGGGCACTGAGATGGGACAATCCCCTGCTCCTCGCTCGCTTGCATTTCTGCAGTTTGCAGGAGAGCGCCTGCCACCTCCCCAGGGCATCCATTTCACACGCACACACACGTACCCCTTCAGCTAGCGCAGCTGCTGCGATAACAGGCCAGGATCTCCAAGCCCAAGCAAAAATGGATATTCCTGATTTACAGAAGGGGGAAACTGAGGCAGAGAGGCAGCGAGGGTGGGGGAGCAATTTGGAGGATGCGAAAAAGCCACTTACCTGATCAGATTGCCGCCGGAGCAGGGGTACATCTCCCCTGGGCCTGGCCAGTAGTGCTCGGGCTGGCTGTGCCAGAACAGCATGGTGAGGGCGTGAGGCTGGACAGAAAAGTCCCCAGAGCTGAGCCAGGTGGCTGCTGTCTGGAGAGGCAGCTCCTGGCACCTGCCTTTATGCTCCCGGGCTCCCCGGGTGGGCGTGTGCAGGGAGACGTGCTGAAGGATTGGCCAGCGTCCAGCTGGCTCTGAGCAGCTGGACACACCCTGGGGTGGGGGGGGAGGGGGGAGGACTGCGGCTGCCCTCGTCTGTGTTACAGGAGGTGGCTGGTCATTGCGCCTTGTGCTGGAGCCGTGAGCCAGGGACGGGGTCCTGCCCCTCGCGCTTCACCGAGAGCGGCGGTAGGAGGCAGCAAGGATCTGGTGGGACGGGGCACAAACAGCCAAAACAAGCTCAGAAAACCATAGCGACGTCCAGCCGTCCCCGGGGGGCTGGGCCGGGAGGGCTTCACCTTGCAGAGGGCATTGACTGGGTGACCCCCTTCCCCCCGTGTGCATGCTTTGGAGGCGCGGGAGACAGGCGATGGCAGAGCTAAGCCGGGAGCTGGGACGGGTCTCTCTTGCGAGGGGATTTGCCATGCGTCGTCTGCGCTGGGGCAGGAGAACCCCCGACATGCCATCGCCCCCCAGGCTTTCTGCCGCCTGGACGCTGCAGCTCGCAGCATGTCATGCACGCCCAGGCTCCGGCTGCACACGCCTGGGAAAGCCGGGACAGGGAACGCGACACGCGGGACGAGACGGTGGGGATTGTCTCTGTCAGGGCCGACGCTACCATTAGGCGACCCTAGGCGGTCGCCTAGGGCGCCAGGATTTGGAGGGCGGCGTTTCAGGTCCCTTGGCACTTCGGTGGCAGCTTCTTTGGCGGCCGGGGATCTCGGTGGCATTTCGGCGGCAGCCTCTCCCGCCGCCTAGGGTGGCAAAAAAGCTGGCGCCGCCCCTGGTCTCTGTCACGTTACACGCCTATTTAAAAGGCTTTTCCTGCGGGGCATCTCCGAGGTGGGAGCGTATTGCGGAGTCAGAAACTAACGTTACCTCGATCGGCCTGCGGCCGAAACCGAGGGAGACGGGGCTTTAGCCGGGGGGCAAACTGTGAGGAGCAGCGAAGCCAGGCCAGACGCGGGCAGTGCCGTCTGCAGAGCCCGCCGTTTGAGCAGGAACACCGGCACCGAACCCCAAACCCCTTGATTTGCTCCGTGCTGGCGCCGAGTGCTCGGAAAGCTGGGCTCTGGCATGACTGCCGCCAGCCTGGTTTAATACGGGGAGGAAGATTGGGGGCCTCTCTCCCGGGGAGCAGTGGGCTCTCCAGGGGGTCAGACTAGCTGATCACAATGGGCCTTTCTGCCCATGCGTATGTCCGACCTGTGTGCACGTGGCTGGCGCTGCGATTTCATTTGCTCGAGATCTCCGCCAGGGCAGCCAGCACAGGGTCTCCCCGGTTCCCAGCTCTGCCCTCCCGTCACCTGGGTGGGTCGGGGATCGCGCCTCTTCCCACCCCGGGCGACTGTCACTGCACCTGCGGCCGTGTGGCCTGCGTGGGCCTGGGCCTCTTCCCAGCGGCATGGAGCTTCCCGGGGCCGATTCGAGGGGGTGGGGTGGGGTGAGTGAGAGCCCAGGACTGCCCCAGGGAGGGGGGCTGGGAAGAGCTGCTGGTTTACAGCAAACACTTCGCTGGGGTTTGTTGTGAAAACAGGCAGCGCCCAGAGCCAAGGACCCTTTGTTTCGCTGAGCTGGGGAGATTCTTGTCTTCCCTGTTTACTGTAGCGGGGGCTGGGAGGTGTCGCTGGCCCAGGGTTTGGGGCAGCAGTGGGGCTGGGATAGGGGAGCCTGTGGCCTGGGGGGGGGAGGAGGGGAAGCAGAGGACAGGGCAGGCGGCAGAGGCAGGGGGTTGGGGGGAACACTAGGGAAATAGACGGGTGGCTGCTGCTCCTTCCTGCATTGGCCTGAATTCTGCATCGCTTGGTGGAAGGGCTCCGGGGACAGGAGGCCCCGTGGGGCTGAGCCGGGGGAGCCTGTGGCCCGAGATCACCCCTGGGTCTGTGCAGAGCCCCGAGCCAGGACGGAGTCCCTGTGCTGCCCCGTCCGTCGGCTGCAATGACCCCCACGAGCTGTGCCAGCCCCGCAGAACAGCTGGGGTGGGGGGCGCACTCTGCCCCCGTTAAGCCTTCTCCATGGGGGAAGTCCAGAGCCAGGGGAGCCAAATCTGTGCCTGTGGGGGACCCCGCCCCCGGGCCAGGGCTTTTGGGCCGTGCAGCCTGTTGGCACCAACTAATGGGCGACAGGGCACTGATGAACTTTCCCTCCCTGCCTGCTCTGGCAACCCCCCCCCCCCCCCCAACCCCGACACTCCCGCGTGGTGTTTACGCACAAACACGGGGGCGTGCTGCTGGCTTGCTGGGGGCATGGAGTCCGCTCCCGCTGCCTCCCCCGGCCCCCATGTTTACACAGCACACAGCCCGCGCGGTAACACGCTGTCCCAGGAACCCGGAGAGCCGGGTGTGTGTTTGGTGTCAAAATAGACGGACCTCACTGGTAGGGGGCTGGGGGAGCACTTCAGGAGGTGCTACCCGGAGGGGGGGGTGTCCAGGGGTCAGAGGGACTTAGGGAAGCTGGCGGGAGGGATACCTGGCTAGTTGGCCCCATACTGACCCACTGCTGAGCTGGAGGGGGCAGCACCTTCCATTGCCGTGAGCAAAGGCTGCTGCTGGGGGGAGGAACCAGCTCCCCAGGGCCCGGAGGACCAGAGACTAAGCCCTGCAGCGGGGGCCGGTCGTGGTCCAACCGGGGGGGCGGGGCGGGGGGGGTGAGCACAGCAGCCTGGACTGCAGCTCAGCCCTCTGAGACCCCTGACGTGAGCTACACATGGAGGGGGAGAGGGGCTCAGTACAGCCCAGTCCCCCCCCCCCAAATTTCCTGGGGGCAGGGGCCAAGCAGCCTCGCTTCCTGGCAGGGCAGACTCCAGAGGGCTCAGCCCCCCCCCCCCCCATCCCAGGCTGTGGCCCATCCAGTGCCGGGCCCATGAGCCGGGCTTGGGGCAGGTGGATCCCACAGGAGGTGACTGTGGAAGGCAGAGGTGGGGCAGGACGGTGGCCTGTGGGGCACTGAAGAGCGCATGGACCCACGTGGATTTCCATGGGCCAAGTGATGGGTCCCTTGTGGGGGTGTCAGGGCCCAGCGGCTCAGAGACACCCAGGGGGTCTCAGCTCTCAGCCCATGGGGGGCTGGTGGGCGGGGGCGGGTGTCTCTGCAACCTGGCTGCAGCACACAAGGAGCCTCGTCAGCCCGCTGCTGGGGGGGGGGCTGCTCCCCCTGTCTGAGGGGTCGGGGGGCATTAAGCCCTTGGTGCCCTGGCTCCTTTACACTAGGCTGGCACCAGATGGCTGCAGAATCAGGACTGAGGGTGCAGAACCAGCCCCAGGGCTCCTGGCTCAGCGGCAGGATTGAACCCCAGAGTCTGTCAGGTCCCCTCAGCACCCCCCTGAGGTAGCCACCAGGAGGGGGTCACCCTTGCATCTCTCTGCTCCTCATTCCCTGTAGCCAAACCCCCACCCCCGCTGCCCAGCCCATTCCTAGGCTCAGCCGCTTCCTCCCTGCCAGCTCCCCCAGCGGGGGGAAGGGGTGTCTCCCCAGTTTCCAGCTCTGCCCCCCCATCCCCTCCCCCACAGCTCTGGCTCCCCTGCCCCACCTCTGTCTCGCCTTCCAGAGCTCCCTCCCCCCAGCTCTCCTTTGCCAGGCCCCAGCCTTGGCTCTGCCCACTCCAAACGTGGGTGGGGGCCTCTCCCCTCCCCTGCAGTCCAACCTCTAAGCCTCCCTAGCCCTGGTCCCCAGCAGGGCGGCAGGGATCACAGGCCACACCCGCCCACGGTGTTTGCTGTACACAAGCCCTGTTTCCAGTAAACACCAGCCCTTGCAATGATCCAGGAGCTGCTGGGGATGGGGTGGGGGGGACTCTCTTGGCTCCTTTGGGGGAGATTTGCAAAGCTCAGATCCTGCCCCCCACCCCCAGAGAGACTTGGGCTGAGGCCTGCACACTCCTCTCCCCCAATGCAGCCGAACGGAACGGAGCACCCCAACCTGTGAGCGTCCCCCCCAGATCACAGCTGGGAGTAGCGGCGGAGGAGAGCCAGGTGGGGGTTGGGTGTGAATCTTTTTGGGGGGCCAGCGCAGAGCCAGGCAGGAGGCTCCTTCAAGAGCCTGGAGCCCAAATGTGGCGATTTCTTTGGACGCAGACAGACCCAGCGGTTCCCTCTGACTCCCAGCCCGGGCTGGCTCGTGTCCCCGCACAGGGGCCCCCCTACCTGCCCCAGCTGTGCCAGTCCCTCTGGATTGGACACTGAGCTCAGCCCCTTGGAGCTGGATCTCTGGGCCGCCTGGACTGCCCCCCTGCCACTCCCGTATGGGTGGGGGCACTCCCACGGGCTACTCTTGTGGCTGCTGCTCTCGCCCCACTGGCCCTGTGCCCGCCCCAGTGCCAGCCATGCCCCCAGGTAGCCCCACACCTGCAGAGCCAGGGGTCCCGCTGAGCCCCCAGGGGGCCTGACGAGAGCGGGACCCCGTCCCAGGGACACTCTCCCTGCCTGCTATTGCTCTCCAGGGCCAGGCCCTGCCCCACCCGCTGCTCACTGACCCATGCTTCTCCCCCCCCCGCAAGGCCGCTCCGGCAGCCCTCCCAGGAGCAGCCCAAGGCCAGGGCCTTTCGCAGGTGCTGGGGCTGGGTGGTCTGGTTTGTTATTGTAGGGTCTCTCGGGGGTGCTGGGGCTGGGTGGTCTGGTTTGCGATTGTAGGGTCTCTCGGGGGTGTTGGGGCTGGGTGGTCTGGTTTGCGATTGTAGGGTCTCTCGGGGGTGCTGGGGCTGGGTGGTCTGGTTTGTGATTGTAGGGTCTCTCGGGGGTGTTGGGGCTGGGTGGTCTGGTTTGCGATTGTAGGGTCTCTCGGGGGTGTTGGGGCTGGGTGGTCTGGTTTGCGATTGTAGGGTCTCTCGGGGGTGTTGGGGCTGGGTGGTCTGGTTTGCGATTGTAGGGTCTCTCGGGGGTGTTGGGCTGGGTGGTCTGGTTTGCGATTGTAGGGTCTCTCGGGGGTGTTGGGCTGGGTGGTCTGGTTTGCGATTGTAGGGTCTCTCGGGGGTGCTGGAGCTGGGTGGTCTGGTTTGCGATTGTAGGGTCTCTCGGGGGTGTTGGGCTGGGTGGTCTGGTTTGCGATTGTAGGGTCTCTCGGGGGTGCTGGAGCTGGGTGGTCTGGTTTGCGATTGTAGGGTCTCTCGGGGGTGTTGGGCTGGGTGGTCTGGTTTGCGATTGTAGGGTCTTGCAGGACTGCGGAGGCTGGGCAGCCCGGCTGTTACCCTACAGGAGATGCTGTGAGCCCTGACTCCTTGCCCTTTGTCTCGTGGCTGTGGCTGGAAGGAGCTGGAGATACACACAGGGGAACCCAGTGTACAGAACCCCCAAACCTCGACTTTTTGTGACAATTCCCTCTGCACCCGTGGAGGGGTTGGGGTGACCCCCCTGCCCCCGCTGGCAGCTCCCCGCCCCGCTCGGCCGCTGTCTCCGTGTGGCTGCATTGCAGTTCCCAAGCAGTGGGTTATAAATCTGTGCATGACAAACAGTGGCTAAATATAGCTGGCGCTGGAACTGTTTTCGACTGACACACACCTGCCTGGCCTGGGGGGGGCGGGGGGGGGGGGCTTCCGGGGCCTGTGACGGCAGCCGGGGTGCTGAGGCAGCAAACACAGAGCTAGTGACCCACTTCCAGCCTCGCCGGGGTTGTGCCAGGGGGAGAAAATAGCCCCCACGCTCCCTGCCCAGAGGAGGTGACGCGCGGGGCAGGGCTGGGCTGGGCTGGGAGGTGGACTCTGTCTCAGAGGTTGCTGCTGGAGCTGGGAGATGATCCTCACTGGGGGGAGGAGGGGGATGTGACACCCCCCCCCCCCCAGGAATTTATGGAACCGGCTGGGTGAAAATGGGCACCGTTTGGGAGAAACCAAATCAGCCCTCACGAGGTCCGGCTGGGACCGGCACCGGCCCAGCATGGCTCCTACAGGCCCAGTTGTGGGAGGAGGCTCCCAAAGTCGCAGAGGGGAGGGGGAAATTCCCCCAGTGCTGTTGCCTGGCTGGCTGAGTTTGGGGGCACTGTGACCTGGGAGGTGCCCCCCCCCCATCTTCCCTTCCGCTCCCATCCCATTTCACTGCACCTTGTCCTGGACTCCCACAGTCTGACCCCCCCCTCACCCCCACCCCACTCCCTTCCCTGGCCCGTAGCTCTCATGACTCTCATTGCATCAGTCCCTGCAGGGGGAGAAAGGGGCCTCTGGAGCCCCCCACCCGGGCCTGTCACTGGCCTCGTGCCGGAGCTGGGGCAGGGGCCCTCCCACGGCCCCTCCATTGCCCCACAGGCCCCGTCCTGTGCCAGATCCCTGCGCCCTCGTGGGCGCTCGCCACGCGACTGGCTCACCCCACAAGAGCAGCCAAGGAGCGGGCTGGGGCGGGGACCTGCCCGGGGCGGAGGAGCCCGCCTGCCCTCCACCCCATACACCCCTGGGTACCGCCTATCCCCCACCCAGGGCCCTGTCTCCCCATCCCACCTCCAGGAGAGGGCACCAGTCCTGCAAGATCCTGCTGCCAGAGCTGCTCCTCGCCAAGCAGGACACGGTACCGGCTAAACCCACCCTGGCGGTGACCCACCCAGCTAGAACCCACTGCCAGCCCTGAGCTCCCCATGTCCTGTTTGCCACTGACCCATCCCCATGGCTCCCAGACACCCTGCAGCCAGAGGTCCCTCCGCACAGCACTTCCGCCCCACCCGGCTACAGCCAGTAGAGGCTGGGGGAGCCAGCAGGGGTGGGACTGACAGAACCCGGGACTTTTAAGGGCCTGGGCAGACTTCCAGATTTCCCAGCACAGCTGTCTGAAAAAAGGGCCAATCCTGGGAAAACCTGGATGGGTGGCAACCCTAGTCCTCTATCAGCACCAGGAAGGTGCAAGAACTGCCCCCTAGTGGACAATTATGGCATAACTTGTCCATGGGGAAACTTCCTCTCTGCGGGATTTACCCCCACCCTGGCCTCCTCCAACGCTGAAGGGAGCACAGAAAAAACAACTCTGGGCTCCAAATCCAGACGCAGCTGCTGCCTTTGCTCTGGGAGCCTCGCTCTGTGCAGACAGCAGGAGGCCTCCACGCCATGAAGCATCAAAGCGCCGTCCCAAGTGAGGGTCCTGGGAATGTCGTCGCTGACGCCCAGGCTGTGGGATCGGGATGCAAACCAGGAGGAGATGACGTCGGGGGGGCAGCGGGAAGAGCATGACTAGCTGTGAGCAAAGCCTGCGCTCTGACAGTCACTGGGCTGACGCTGACGCTCGCAGGCAGAGAGAGGGAGAGAAGAAAAACTGGCTGAGGGAGCAAATGGGCTCTAAACTACGGTGGCTATTAACCCCTTGGTTGGCCGTTTCCCTCTAGAGGAGGTCCCTGAGTTTTGGAGCCCAGGTATCAGCTTCTGGAGGGGCAGAGCAGGGTGGAAAGACATTTGCGGACAGAAACCAGCCAGAGCTCGCTTTGAATGGGGAGTGTGGCAGAGAGGGGTGTCTCTCGCTCCTGGGCCCCGGCCTGGCCTGTTCCCCAGCCGGGGCTCAGAGGCGGCTGGAGCCAGGGGTGATGCTCGGGGTTAAAGGGCATAGTTCAGCCCCCGATATTTCAACTGCAGGAGGCGCTAGCTCCCCTCTGCCTCCGAATCCAGCTGACAAATGCAGGCATCAGATAGGCGGCAAATTCTTGGCAGCCAGGGGAACTCACCCCCAAGGCCGTGGCGGAGTGGCTCACGCCAGACCGGATGGCTCTCTCAAAGTTGGCCTCTAGCTCAGGCAGAAGAATTTTCTCAGTAGTTGATTGTGGGCTAAGATCACTCGTTTATAAATCTGTAATCTACGGGCAGGCATACCGCGGGAGCGCCTCTCTGTACGTTCCCACGGGCCGGCTGCTGGAGTAGGTTGCTACTCGACACAGGTAAAGGGGAGCAGATTGGGGCCCAGGGGGTCAGATTTCCAGTGCCCAGCATCTCCCCGGTTGTCCAAATCCTGCAACTGTTGCTGTGACACCCCAGGACTGGCTCGGGTCTCAGCAAGCAGGATGGAGAATCCCCACACCCCAGAGAAGAGCGGGAGGCTGAGAATCTCACAAACGCTTGCCAGGAACGTCTCGTTAAAAACCTCTCATCTCAGTGATGATTGAATCAGCACAAGGGGCTCTGGTGCATTTTAATTCCCTCGGCTTTGAAGGACGGGACTAAACAGCTCATCATTATCATAGATCAGCCCTTTGCTTTGCACTGGGGCAGTGACGCTTGTAAAACACGTCCCCATCCCGGGGCTGCGTCAAACCAGCCCTGGATGAATCTGCCGGCCCTGCATCTAGAGGTGTGGGCGGGTAACCCCCTCATCTCGGTCGGCTTTGGGGTTCACCCCTGGCCAGCAATGCCAGCCCTCGGAATTCCCCCCGCCCAGCGATTAGTGCGTGGCATCCATGCTCCCCTGCCCTTTGGCCTCTTGATGGGACGGGCGGCTTCTGGAGGGAGCAGTGTGATGTGGCACACAGTGGGAGGGTTGTTGCATTTTTTGGTACCACCAGGCCTGCGTCAGCATCCGGCTGTGCTGCCCCTCCGCTGACAGGGCTCCGAACAGGCGGGAGCCTCTAGCGCAAAAGCTGCAGGCGATTTCGGCTGGGGAAGAACCCAGCTGTGGCCGCACGCCTGTCTCCACCGAAAAACACCCAATTCTGCCGGGGAAACTTTTCAAATCGATACCAGGCCTTAGCCAAGCTGGGCATTGGTGAATTGGGAGTGACTCCACATTTGATAGGGTTCCAGAGGCCTGGTTTACACTTCCCCCCTGAGTCCCACACAGCTAAGCCAGCTGAACCCCCAGTGCAGCCACAGCTAGAGACAATAAAGGCGGAGCTGGGGGTGATCAGATCTCAGGCATCAGCTGATCGCATTCTTCCCTCGACCTGTCTGTCTTCCCTGGGGGGAGTGGAAAAACGCCGCCCGGCGCTGTAGGAAGCGGCTACACTCTGGCACAGGTACAGCGCCGTAGTGCCCGGAGTAGAGACAAGCCCGCAGGGCCGGGAGGAGGAGCAGAGGTAAATTCATGCCCCTCCCCAGGAAAGTCAATGAGAGTTAGGTGCTGACACACCCTTGGGCGCTGGGCCTGTTGCCCCACACTCCTACCTCCTGAGCAGGGGGCCCAGCCGCGCAGGGACGGGCAAGCTGACCAGAGCAGAGAGCAGCTAGACACAGGCCAGGGCTTGTGGTCTGTGGCGGGGAATGGTAAGCGACGGAGAAAAGAGCTCATCGGTTTAACACACGGTCTCCCTGCATTCGCGCGGAGACCAACCCAGACCCAGTTTGTACTGAGCAGACCCTGGCTTCCCTGAGTGACGGTAATTTCCCCCCGCCTTAACCGGTGCTGCAGGAGGTGACACCCCCTCCCCCGGCCGTTGTACAGTGCTGTGAAGCAGTGGTTTGGGGAAATCCCCGGGCCGCCCCCCCACCCTGCAAATCAGCTGATCACAAAATGACCCAGACCTCCCTCTTGTCTTCAAAGCCCAGCGACATTTCAGCCTGGGCCTAGTGAATTCTGCTCACTTGGATGGCAACTCGGGCTGGGTGCTAGGAGCCGGGGGCGGGGGGGGGTGTGTTTTGTCCTGGCTCTATCACTGAGTCACAAATTTCTGGGGGGGGAGGAATTGCTGCCGTCCTTTGGGCAGCGCCCTTCCACCCCCTTTGCCCCTCGGCTGACCCTGTTGGTAACACAGGGACGGGCGATGCCACCCACCCGAGGGAGGCGAGCGCCAGCATCAGGGGAGGAAGCTCTCTGGGCTGCTCGCCTGGAGGGGAAACCAGCAAAAGACAAGCAGGGATGGCTCCAGCCAGCCGGCGTCTGGGCAGGTTAATATGCTGAGGCATGCTCCGGGGCTCACGCATGAGTAAAGATGGTGGGTAGCCGAGTAGGCACAAGAATAGCTGGGGTGAAATCATCGGCAGCCTGATGCCACTGAAGCATGTGGGCAGGGAGGGTGGGGGCGGGTGGAGGGCGAACAATGGGAAGGAGCCAGGAAAAGCTGCTCTCGTTTGTGGTCTGCACCGCACAGGGCCCTGCCCGCCACCGGTCCCCCCATCAGTGACACACGGCAGCTGAGAACCTGACAGTGAGCTCACTGTTGGCATGTGTGAGCGGGTGTCTGGGAGCTGGGCCTAGCCTGGGGGGGGGGGGGGGTGGGCGGGGGGCAGCATGCCAGAGAGCGAGGCGCGGGGGGGGGGGGGTATAAAGGTGAAGGCAGTGGGCAATGGGGTCTTATTCTCGGGGGGGCTGAAGGAAAACCACCCACCCCGGGGGGGGATTTTAAATCTTGCTGACAGCAGGCGGCGAGGAAAATCCCGCCTTCGAAAAGGGAAAATCCTGCCACATAACCCCCCCCCCCCCCCACAAAATCCATCCAACATGAGGGACCCCGGTTTGCAGCCTTTGCACTATTCCCCCCCCCCCCCCCCTGCAAGGCCGGGAGATTCCATCCGTGCGGGGCTGCGGGGGACCCGAGAGCATCGTGGCTGAGGGGAGATGGTGGGGGGGGGCAGGATAGAATTGGGGATACCCCCAAAAAAACACCTGATCCCATAGAAGATACTGACACCCCCAGGAAGGGGCGCTGGGACGATTTGTATGGGGGGGGGGGGTTGAGAAGCCCAAACTGTGACCCCTGGATAGGATGGGAACCACGTCAAGCCGTGGTGGGGGGGGGGGGGCTAGTCCCAGCGCCTCTGCCCCCAGGGCTGCTCTGAAACTGACCCGCTCCCGCGGCGCCGGAGTAACTTCTGAGCGCGGCGGGGGTCTGGGGGGGCAGCCCCGCCCCCTGCCCGGGGAGCCAATGGGCGGGCGGCAATCTGCATAGCCCCCGCGCCAGCGGGGTTAATGAATGGCTCGCACGGCGAAGGGGGCGGGGCCAAGCGGCCTCCTGCACCAAACGTGCCGCCCCGGCTCCGCGACCGGGCACTTCGCCGGCGGCGCGGAGCGGAGCAGGGCGGATCCCCGGGGCGGCGTGTGCACGAGGCAGGGGAGGGGGCGCCCATGACCAGCCAGGGACCCGGGGGGGTTTTTGTATTCGAGTGAATATAAGGGGCGACTCGATCCAGAAGTTTTATTTCTAAGTGTGGACAGGGGGAGCCGGGGCTGCCCCCCCCCCTCGCCCCACCTGGGCGGGCTTTTATAACCAGAGAGGTGGGGGGGGATCTTTTTCTCTCCCCTCCCCACCCCTCCGCCCGCAGCTTGACCTATTTGTGCCGGCATCATGACGGAGCTCACGGAAAAGGAGAATGACCCTCAAAACCCAGATGCCCAGCGGCCCCCGGGCACCATCTCCAGCCTCCACGAAACCAAGGTACCGCTCCGAGCCCTGGCCCCGGGGGCACGTACATCCCAGCCCGCCTTTGGAAACCTTCACTTCAAGTCCCAGCCTGCCCCCGCGACGTCGCGTCTCGAAGCGGGGGGGGGGGGGGGGGGGTCGATGCGCTCCCCCCCCCCCCCCCGATCGATTTCCAAATGATGGATCTGGTGCATCCCCGGTGTCACCCCCCTGCCCGCTTGGGCTTGCTGGGGTCAGCGGGGTTGGGGTGAGCCGCCCTTCTCCGGGGCTCTCGGGGGCTTCCCCCGGCCAGATGGGAGCGCAGCCTGGGCTAACCCCCCCGCCCCTTGTTGTGCAACCCAAGGTCCAAGGAAATCAGATAAAAGCCGAGGAGGGCTGGCTGATTTCCCCCCCCCCCGCTTGCTGCATAATTTGATGGCTTCAACTCTTCGTTTTGGGGGGCGGGGGGATTGTTTTGCTTGAAATACAACTGGGTTGTAAAAACTGCCCGTGCATCCCGGCTGGAGCCTGGATTCGCTCCGCGATGGAAAAGACAAACGGGATTTACAAAGCAAACAGCTGGTTCTGCTCCCATGTTTGTGGTTCTCTGCTTCCCCCCGGATCATACGTGGGTGGGCGGGCGGGTGCATGGGAATGGGTGGGGGGGGGGTCTCGCGTGGCAAGGAAGGTGCCACACATTTGGGGCTGGAGGGGAGGGGGGGGTACAAAGGGTTGGGGCGGTTTAGCGTGGGGAGGTCTGGTCTCCCTGTGTATCTGCAGCAATGTCACTTGTTCTCCCACCAGCTTAATTGCAGGCTGTGTGGGCATCATCTTAGCATGGTGAGCAGAGAGGGGGGAGCCCCTTCCTTCGCCTGGGGTCAGAAGCCGTTTGGGGGGAAAGATGAGGAGGGATGAATTCAGTGGGAGATTTAAATGGGGGGGGGAGTTGGGGTTCACACAGCTTCAGGCTTCGAATCAATTCCAGCAAATGCAGCAGCAAGGCGAGACCCGGGGCACAACCGGGCCTCCAGATCCCCAATCGGCTCCTCTTTGTGCTGCCCCAGTTCTACTCCCATAACTCCCTGGAGTTCAGTGGAGTTCCCTGGGCGTAACGCTGAGTGGACCCCTAAGGCTTACATCTGAGCTGCAGGGAAAAGAGGGGTGCAGATTTTACAATGGCCCTTGGCTAGGGGAGCCCCAGCGCTGCCCTGGCATGAGCAGAGGATCGTCATGGGGGAGAGTTCAGGGTGGGATTTGTTTATTTTGCTCTCACACTGATATAAATCAGGAGTAGCTTCGTTGATGCCAGTGGAGTGACGCCGGTTTTACACCAGTGTAAATGCGAACAGAGTTAGGCCTCGTTTCCCTTTTGCTGCGGGGGATGTTGGCGGCTTTGGCGCGATCCGTGGAGATGCTCCACGCTGCAGGTTACGCTTGGCTCTGGAGTCATGTCAGAGTAAAATGGATTGTGCGTGTTTGTGACTCGGAAGGGGGCTGGGCACACGGCCAGGAGGCAGTGGATTTGGGAGGGGGGCTGGGCGTGCAATCCAGAGGTAGTGGATTTGGGAGAGGGGCTGGGCGTGCAATCGAGAGGCAGTGGATTTGGGAGAGGGGCTGGGCATGCAATCCAGAGGCGGTGGATTTGGGAGGGGGGCTGGGCGTGCAATCTAGAGGCAGTGGATTTGGGAGGGGGGCTGGGCGTGCAATCTAGAGGCAGTGGATTTGGGGGGGGGCTGGGCGTGCAATGCAGAGGCAGTGGATTTTGTGGCAGGGGCAGACAGACTCTAGGGCATAACTTTCAACACAGCAAAATAAGGGTTGTGAAGGGATCGGATGCCACAGAGATGGGCCCATTGTTTGCATGGGGCAGGTGGATTCTAGAGCACGAGCCTGGGGGACTCCCTGGCGGGTTGTCTAAACTCCTGAGAGGAACCGTGTTTGGCCGCCAGACTTGACTGAATGATCCGTCTCCTGGCAAGCGTATGTGGGAGCTCTTTGGGGCAGGGACTGTCTCTCCACACCGGCGCTGGAGGGCGTGTAGGGCTGGGTGGGTCCTGGGCCAGCAGGAGTGTTCCCCGCATGCTCCTGTCCGGGGGCAGACGGCTCTGGGCATGTGCTTCATCCCAGCAGGGACTGAACTGGGGTGTCTGGGGGCTGGTTGCGGTGGTGCCGCTGGCGTGTAATGAGCAGAGGGAGAAGGTGGCTCTCGGGGGGGCTTTCTGGGAATCCACCTGCTGGCATCCACAGAGGGCTCTGGAGAGGCGATTCCCTGCCTTGGCCCATGCGTCCATCAGCTCCCCTCGAGCCAGGGACAAGCCCATTTAGATACCTGGGAAGGGCAGAGGCTGAGACCCCGCTGGCCTAAGCGTTTATACCACGTCCGTCCCTGCTGTGTCTGACTGGAGGCCACCACCCTCGCCGTGCCTAGGCCTAGGCCTTGGAGGGCAGGTGAGGGGGTTTCTCCCGGGCCAGGGCAGGGACAGACGCCTGAGCCTGACCATTCCCGTGCCGTGGGTCACAAGCCGGGGGTGGGGGTGGGGGATGAAATGAGCTGGGACAGGTGCTTTTGTTCTGCCCTCTGCAGGCACCCGACTGCCTCTGTCCTGAGTGCCCAGCTCTGGCTGCCCGACCTGCCCATCAGCAGGGACCCTCCTGCCTTTCCCTGCTCTGTGTGTGTGTGTGTGTGTGTGTGTGGGGAAACGGCTGTTTCCCCTCCCCCCCCAGTTATGATCCCCTCCTTGCCATCCTGCCAGTTGGGCAGCAGCCCCCACCCTCTGCCCCCTCAGTGTCTGTGCCAGGGCCGGCCGGCATTGTGCTGGAGGGGCCTGGGATCTGTCTCAGCCCCCTTGCGCCTCCAATCAGCTCTAATTCCCTAGCTAAAGCCTTCAGACTCCCTCCTGGGAACAGGGAGCCTGGGGCCCAGAGCCACACAGAGCCGGGCTGCATCGCGGCTGGACTCCCCAGCGCCATGGGGGTGGGGGGCAGGAAAGGGGGCTTGGGGGCAGAATCCCAGCAGACCTAGTTATTGCAGCAATGCTCTGTGGGGTGGGGGTGAAGTCACCCCACTGCCCAGCAGGGGACCCCCAAATAAATGCTGGATCAGTACTGAATAAATTCCCTCCCCCCCCCCAAACTTCAGCCTGGCATCAAATGGGGAACAGCATGGGGGAGCTGCCCTGGGGGATCGGTTTTGGGGTGGCCTGCTGGGTGAGGGGCTGCAGCGCTGATGCCCTGTGCTACATTGTTCATAGGGCAGGGAATCCAGGGGAGGGGGTGGGGGGAGGGGACACAATGCTAAGGCCGGATCTGGGGGGGCCTGGCTCAGTGCAGTGGTGGGAACCCCCGCGAGCCAACCCCACAGTCCCATTGACTCTGCCCCGGCCTTTCCCCAAGGAGATGGGGGAGGGGAGGAGGGCCAAGGGATCCATTGGGATGGGGGGCTGGCAAGAAGTGGGCCCCCAGTGTAAATCCAGAGTAACCCAACTCCCCTGCATTGGACCCTGATGTAACTGGGAGCAGAGTTGTGCCAAAGGAGGGCGACTGGGAAGAGGATCCAGGGATGTGGAGGCCAGTCAGGGGTGGGTCTGTGGGAGGGGGCTTGATGGGGGTGGTGAGAGGCCCCGAATTAGTGGGAACCCATCCCGGCAGCTGGCCCCAGCAGAGACCCCCAGCGCTTTCCTTTGGAGGCTGCTGGGCTCCCCCTCCCCCAAAGGGTCGGGTGCCTCCATGGGAGTCTGAGGAACTGGGCTCAATGGGCCTTGAGATTCCCGCCCCTTGTCCCCAGGATCTCGCCAGCTGGGCACCCGCCCCGGCCCGGGGCACCCTCTTGGGTCTCTCCCAGGTCTGCTGCAGCCCTCGGCTGCCCCCTCTGCCAGGCCAGGAGCCCCCTGACTCCTCCAGGCTGCTAACCAGCTCACACAATAGCTGATCAGTCCTGGGATCTCTGCCCTGATTGTCTCTCCCTTTTAAGAGCTTTCTCTCCCCAGGGACCCAGACATGGGGGTGGAGATCCGGGGGCAGGGGGGGGGGAGAGCTTCCACAGCTGCTGCAGAAGAGGCAGACGAGAGCAGGGTGTGGCAAGGAGTCCGAATAACCAGCCTGCCCCGGCCTTGGGCCTGCTGACCCCTGCGGGGCCGGCGGGGAGATTTCTGTAGCTTATCCCACTGCAGGGAAATCTGCCAAATAAACTTTCCCGCCACTCGAATTCATTCTCCATTTAAAAACCTCTCTGTTGGCTTATAAAGATCGGACCAACTGCCAGGCAGGGTCCCCCGCTCCTTTCCCTGATCCACTTCAGTGCACGTAGGCATCTCGGGTGGCCTCCTGGCCCCTCGGAGCAGCCCGGCAGCATGTTTGGGGAATCCCCGGGCCCGATCTGCCACCCTGCGGCCGTAGCACAGAGAGGACACGAAGGCTGCCAGGCTGCGTTGGCAGGTCCTTTTGCCACTCGCTCTGTGCTGGGGCGGGGCGCGTGGGGACCCTGTGGCCATGTGAGGACGTGGGGCAGTGGGGCCCCCAGGTCAGGGTGGGGAATCAGGCTCAGGGCAGTGGGGAATTGGGCCCTGAAATCAGGAAGGCCCGGTGACGAGGGGGGATTTCAATCAGAGCCGTCAGCGGTGCGCTGCGGACTCAGGAACTCTTAGCCGGGCAGGCCCATGCTGAACCCCGACCTGGTGCCCTCTGCCCGTGCCAGCCGGGTGGCTCTGCAGCACGACGGGCACCCCTTGGCGAAATCCCTGCCCATGTCCCGCCCTGCTGGGAGTGGGGTCTGCAGCTCGATGCATGTCACCGTCTCCCCTCGTCGTCACGGCCCCCTTGGCGTGGCGGGTCTGTGGCCTGAGGGTCCCGGGGCCAATCCCCCCGCGTGGGCTTGGTGCCCGGCCGCAGCGCGTTCCAGGATCCCTGGAGGGTGACGCCAGCAGCCCGCGGGGCAGTTCTCTGCGGGGCGGGGGGCAGGCTCTGTGCCCGGGGGGGAGGGAATGGGAGAGGGAGCGAGCGCCCAGTGGGGGGGATAGAGGGAAGACGATGTTGCCAGAGCCCTGTCACGGGATGGGGTGGTGCAGTGGCATTAGGGTCCTGGCAGGATGGGGGCGGGGAGGGAGGCGACAGACGCTAGGGAGGGGCAGGGCCAGGATCGGGCTCTCGGCCCCAGGATCCCCAGGGGCTTTCTCTGGTGGCAGTTCCGACCCAGATCAAACCCGACGGCAAAGCTCAGCAGCTGGAGGCTCCACGCCCCCCTCTTTCTCCCCCATTAAGTTTCAGGGGCCTGATCCTTCCAGCACCAGGTGCTGTCCTCCCCCTCCCCCACTGCGGCGCGGGCTCATTGGCCCCCTCTAGTGGCAGGTTTGTGGGTCTGCTCCCCCCTCCGGCTCCCGCAGTAGTGCTTCATGCACCCAGGCCTAGGGGTCAGCCCCTGCAAGGGGCACGTGCCAGGTGTGGGGCGGGGGGCAGTTATTTTTCCGGGGGGGGGAGAGGTTTTGGGAAGGCGTTTGAGGGAGCAGAGCTCTGGGCTCATCCCGGCTCTGAACCTGCCTTTTCAGCCACTCTGTGCAGCAGCATCTAGGGCAGGTTAAAAATAGACCTCGGGGTGGGGCTGGGTGTCAAAGAATATCGGGCTTTATAGCAGCAGGCTCAGGGGAGCGGCGGAGGGATGAAAGCGAGAGCTGTGGATGGCTCCCGGCCCTCCCCGTCACGGCCTCGTGAACGTCTCTCGCATCCTCGGATGGCGGCTTTGACGGCCCGTTCTGTGAGCAGCCAATTAAAGGGGGGCGGGCGAGGGAGGGATCATCTCTGGGGGGTGGGGGGTCTGCGTCCTCGCTGTCATTGACCATCCTACCGAGACACCCACCTTCCCAGCGCAGCGCCCGCCAGAGCAGCCCAGCACCCAGGAGCAACCCTACAATAAACAAAGCAGGGACGCCGCCCAGCCCTCGCCAGCAACCCTACAATAACAAACCGCCGCGCGGCCCTGCCACAGCGCCCCCCCGCCGCAATAACAAACCCGCGCCTGCAGCCCCCGGGCTCGCCTGAGACTTAAACCCAACCCCCAAAGCACAGCCCAGCTCTGGGGGCGACCCGGCGCTGAGGGTAGGGAGCTGGGACTGGCGTGGGCACGGGGAGATTTAACCGGCCGTGGGGAAGCTGGGGGGACCCACAGACAGTCCCAGCCTCACAACCAGCTGGCTGTAGACGGCCACATGCCCACGCAGATGTTAGGCGATTAAAGAAAGACTCTGGGGATTATGGTTTTAACTGGGCGTGGGGGGGACACACGGACGGAGGATCAATTTAATGCTAGTGAAAGAGTGAAATTGGCCAGTCACCTGAACATCGTGTAGGGGATTGGCTAACCGCCCCCCCCCCTTTGCGCATGCACGCACACACACACACACACACACACACACCCTGTCCCCTTGCTGCTCTGCTGGTGCCCCTCAATCCTGACTTGCGGCCCCCGATATCCCAGCCCTGCCCCCACAAGTTCTGCTGATGCCCCCATTCCCGACCTGCAGGGGAAAGGTTGGTTGGGGGGGGGGGCTTTGGAAAGGGGGGGCAGATCTGACTGGTGAGCTGCTGTTCCCCTTCCGTCTGGGTGGAAATGGTGCTTTCATCAGCGCTGGCTCCTTAGAGACGCAGCCCTGGAGCTTCTGGGGCTGCTCTAGGAGGGGGCACAGAGCGGGGGGGATCCAGGCTGTGTGTGGGGATCCGGGCTGTGATAGAGGCCCTCTGATGGGGGCGGGGGGATGAGCTGGACTCCAGTGGGGCCTGTTCACGCCAGCTGAGGATCCAGTCCATGGTCCCCTCAAACGGGCGAGCTCCAAAGGGGAGCAGGAAGGGGGGGTGCATGAGGGTTCCCTGAGTCTAGAGGGGATAAAGGGGGGGGGGATGTGGCCTCACCATCTCCTTGGATGGATCCAGGTCCCATTTTAGTCAAATCCCCCCCCCCCCGGCCACATTCCAGTTTGGGGCCATTTGTGTCCCAGTTATAACATCTGTGGGGCCCGAGCTGGGGCTGGGATCTGAGTGGCAGCGGCAGAGCTGGTGGGGCGGGGGGGGGCAGGTTAGGATTGAGGGGGGAGTCACTGAGCTCTGGGGGGAGCCTGAGCTCGGCTGGCTGGGGGCTGGGAAGGGCATCAGCGGAGCTGGGGGGGGGGCAGGAGGCTTTCACCCCTCCCCTTCCCAGGCTGGCATCTCCCTCTCCCCCACTCCAGTCTAATTGAGATCTCTTGACGAATCCCTGCGCTTGTGGTTAATCACCTCTCGTTCCCCGAGGAGGGACTGGGATGCCAGCCAAGCGGCATGCCATTATCCTGCCTGAGAGCATCCTCCCGGGCACCCTGCCCGCTGCTGCCAACGCCCCCCCGAATTGGTACCAGGTCCGTCTGGAGACAATGACGGAGCGGACCTTCGGGCCTGCCCACCCGCCTCCCGTGGGCTGGCAGTGCCCTCTGAGTCAGCTGGCACACGGGCCACCTGCCCACCCCACAGCTGCTTTGCCCCACGGGGGGTGGGGGGTGGATAGCAATGGAGCACAGAGCTCCAGCTAGCAGAGAGGGAGGGGGATGGGGCGAGTGGGGAGGGGTCACTGCAAGGGAAAGAGAGACCCCCCCGTTTAAGCCCCCCCTGCCTTGTGCCCTTGCTGAGCTCTTGATCTGTCCCCAAAGCACATTGCCCTGAGGGGAGGGGTGCCCCTGTCCCTCATCCCTCCCCTCCACCAGCATCCTGAAATCTCTCAGCTGCCCTTTGCCTTGCTTTGACCAGGTGACACAGCCCCTTATGTGGCTCTGGTGGTCCTGGGAGGTGAGGGGGGACCCTCCCTCGGATGCTCCCTGGCGCAGCTGAGATTCAGTGAGCCGGGCGGGGGACTCTGGAATAGGCCAGAAATCGCGGCTGTGCCAGGTTAGCCTGGCGGCTCCCCGTCCCCCTGGGCTTTCTGCGACCCTCGCGCCTGCCTATCCCCACACCTGGCCCCCCAGCTCCTTTGCAGTGGTGGTCACCGGCCCCTCCCTTGTTCCCAGCGCGATTCCCCCACCGAGCCGAGCACCCTGCTCTGCAGCCCCATGGGCCTGCCTGTGGGGGGTGATGGGCGCTGGGACCCCCTGCCCCGAAGGTTGGGCCCCATGCTAGGGAGGCCCCTGCCGCGGCCTGGGCGCTCCAGCAGCTCCTCTGCAGCCGCCCCAGGTCCCTGGGTGGAACAGAGGTGGGAGCGGGTGTGTGCTCTGGCGTCCACGGGGGCCGCTGCCGCAGGGCTGCCAAGCCCATGCCGGGGACTGTGCCAGACCTTGAATAAAGGAAGGACGAGACACCGCTCCGCGCCAGTGGAGGGGTGGATCTGGGTCGTGGGATAAGCCAGGCCTGGGTGCCAGGCTCGTTCGACGCTGGTCTGAAAGCTCAGCCCCAGCGAGGGATTATTTCATGCCGCCCTTGCTTTACCCGCTGCGGCTGTGTCTGGCTTGTTATCCTGTAGCAGCAGGCTAGGAAAGGGCCTGACTATTGTATTGAGCTGGCAGTTGTGTCTGCGCCCCCAGTAACCCCCACCCGACAGGATCGGCCCTGCTCAACTGTGTGTCACGAGCCCTGTACTGGCAGCAGCTCCTGGGGATCCCCCCTTAGCTCGGGTTACTGGATCAGTAGCTCAAAGAAGTGATGGTGGCGGGGGGGGGGTTGTCTCTGTGCAGCCCTGGCAGGCTCCATGGCCTGGGGCTGGCACATCTCACCACCCCCCTCCCCGCCTATGTGCCTCAGCACAAGGACACCCCACCCAGGATGAGTGGGGAGCTTGGCCTCCATGGCCCATTTGGTCCCCAGCCAACAAGGGGGGCGACTGGCACCCGCTGTGGGGCTGGGGGTGCCTGGGAGGGGACAGAGACACCCCCCGACCTTGCTGCTGCCCGCTGCTGTCAGATGGGCTGGGGCCAGCACGGTGGGAGGCTCCATGGCCCATCTCCAGCCCCCCCAAACTGCTCCAGGCCATTCACCCCCCGCCCCAAGCGTTTGAAGGCTGGATTTACCAGCCGGGCAGCGATGCCCCTGGGGCCCTTTCCTGGGGGATCCTAGCAGGACGCAGCCCCGGGAGGGGGGTCGCAGAGAGAGGGAGCTGGGCCGAGATGCTGGGTTCATGGAGGAGGGATGGTCCAGGGGGTGTGGCAGCCGGGAGTGATGGACTCATGGGGAATGGTGCCAGGCTGGATGGTGAGGGGAAGAAGTGGGGCTGGGGGGGCACTCAGGATGACTCCAGATTGGACCCATCTCTGTCTGCAGGGTGGAGGGTGGGGGCCAGCAGTCAGAGCGCCTGTGCCCCCCCGTGACACTCCTTGGGTCTCTGCTCTGTCCCCCCTTCCCCTCCCTCAGATGCAGAGGCTCAAGCGCTCGCTGTCCCTCAAGACCATCCTGCGCAGCAAGAGCGTGGAGAACTTCTTCCTGCGCTCCAACAGCGAGCTCAAGCTCCCCTGCGAGGTGCTGCTCAGCCCCCCGACGCCCTTGCCACCCCCGTCCCCCCCGCCGATGCCCGCCGAGGCCGTCCTGACCCGGGCCGAGCACTCACCCCTCGCCTGCCACCGGGCCCTGGCGCCCCTCAAGCCCATGCGAACCCACAGCTTCCAGGAGCACGTCTTCAAGAAGCACACGCCGTGCGAGATTTGCCACCAGCTCATCGTAGGTGGGTGCCACGGGGATGCCGACGCCCCTCGATCCCAGCCCACAGCCCCCCGCTTTCCCAGCCTGGGCTCCCCCATCCCCTACCAGTTCTGCCGACGCCCCTCGATCCCAGCCCGCAGCCCCCCTGCTTTCCCAGTCTGGGCTACCCCATCCCCACCCAGCTCCGCTGCTGCCCATCAATCCTGCCCTGAAACACCCCCCCCCCGCCCCCGCTATTCCAGCTCTGAGCTTCATTCCTCTCCTTCCTTGATCTTGCAGAGGGGGTGCCTCTGGGTGGGGCTCTTTCTGACCCCCCACTCCCCGCAATAAACACAGGAAAACATACCGGACTCCGATCCGGCCCTTTCCTCCCTGGGTCTCACCCCAAGGTCTGGCTCTGCTCCGAATCCTGGTTGCTCTCCTGCCCCTCCCGCAGTGAGACCCCCCCCCCGCCCATGGGGAATTTTCGAAATCCTTCCCCCTGCCCCATCCCCCCCTCCGGGCCAGGGCCGCTCTCACTCGCCCCCTGTGTGCGTGCTTGGTGTATTGCAGGCAATTCGAAGCAAGGCCTGCGGTGTAAAACGTGCAAGGTCAGCGTGCACCTGTGGTGTTCAGAGGAGGTCTCGCACCAGCAGTGTCCCGGCAAGACGGTAAGCGCCCGCCGAACGGGTCCGGGGGGGCGGGGGGGGGAAGCAACATCACCCTCCTCTGCTGTGCCCCATTACCTGGCGGGAGGATAGGTGGGTGCACGCCACTGCCCTCTGCTGGCCAGAACATCACACACGTGCTCATGCCGCACCCCACCTCTGGTCTTTTGCAGACCTGGAACGCTGCCACCCCCTACTGGCCAAATGGGGGGTGCTGCAGTGGCTCAGCTGGGCCAGGATTTTTGCTCGGGGAGCTCAAGTCCTGAATCCGAGTCCTACTGTCGCCCCCATGTGCCTGGTTGTATCTGTATGGCCCCTCGCGGGGGAGGGGGTTAAGTGAGGCTTTGATGTCCCAGAACAGCTGGTCCAGAGGTGCCTCTGAGTCTGGGCTACCACGCAGTGGGGTGGGTGGGTGCCCTGCTGGCTATGGGGCCACAGGCAGACCAAGCGGTTTGTCCGCCACCCCCAGTCACTGGTACATTTCTCTCCCTCTTTCCTTCCTCTCCTGCCAGGCCACCTCCTTCCGGCGCAACTTCAGCTCCCCGCTCCTGGTGCAGGAGCATCCACAGGGCAGCTCCAAGGAGACACCCCCTGCAGGTGAGACTCCCCCCTGTCCCTCTGGAGTAGTGGGGGAGGGGGGGGGCTCAGCCATATGAATCCTCAGGGTCCCCTTATCAGGATCTACCAAATGCCAGCTGCAGCAGGGGGGCGAGACTGGCACTGGGGAGGGGTCTCTGGAGTAGTAGGGGGGACCCCAGGGATGTTATTGGGGTACTGATCCCTTCAGGGGGGAAGGGAGGGGGATTACAGCTAGGGTGACCAGAGAGCAAGGATAAAAAATCGGGATGGGGGTGGAGGGCTAATAGGCACCTATATAAGACAAAGCCCCAAATATTGGAACTACCCCTATAAAATCGGGACATCTGGTCACCCTAATTACAGCCCTGGCAAGGAGAGAGGGTTAAGGGGATCCTAGGACCATCTGCGGTAAGCCCCTCCCCCCCTTATGTAGTAAGCCCCTCCCCCCTTATGTAGTAAGCTCCTCCCCCTCGTGCAGGGTCTCCCAGCACATGGTTGGGTTACAGGCTGGCTTGGGATCCCTGACCCCCCCGTCTCCACAGGCCCCAGCGGGAGGGTGGATCCCATCTACGAGACGCTGCGCTACGGCACCTCGCTGGCCCACCTGAACCGCTCCAGCTTCAGCAGCACCTCGGAGTCACCCACCAGGAGCCTGGTATGTGCCAGGGCAGGACGGGGGCACTGAGCCGAGCCCGGGCGTGTCACGGCATCATGGGGCAGCCCAGGCTGGGAGCCAGAGAGACACGCACAGTCTGTCTGCGCCCAGCAGCCTCCAGGGAGAATCCGCCTCCGCCCTCGTTACAGCCCATCCTGGCCCTGCTCCCGTCCATCATCCCAGCCCCCATCTCCGCCCCGGGGCACGAGCCCAGCTGCATGCCACGGCCATGGGACTCTGGGGTGGGCGAGGGTGACATACATTGGGCTGGACCCCCTAGAGGAGGGAGGGGATGGCACTTGGGGGTGGGGTAGGGAGATTCCTGGGGGAGAGGGGTGCAACTGGCGCTGGGGAGGAGCAGGGGCAGTGCTGGAACAGCCCATCCAACCCCCGGTGTCTCTGTCTCCCCTAGAATGAGAAGGACGAGGCCGGGGAGGACGCAGATGGCAGCGCGGAGGAGAGCCAAAGTGACAGCGGTAAGCATGGGGAGGGGGATGGGGATGGGGCAGGGGTGGGGCTGTCCCTTTAATAGAGCCCACGCCTCCCCCCCCCCACTCCAGGGCCCTGGCCAGGGAGCGGGGGACGTAGAGCTGTCGGGGGAGCCCGCGGGACTGATTGTCTCCATCTCTCTCAGTGTTCACAGCCCCCCCAGAGGGCGACGGTCCCGGCCCAGAGGAGAGGAGCCCTGAGCAGCAGGTGAGCAGCACCCTAAGTCCCGGCCTCCTCCCCCCACAGTCCGTGCCCCCCCATCCCACGTCCTCCCACTGCCCTGAGCTGGCTCCCGTGTCGCCAGAGACCCCCCCGCCCCTTAAATCCCGGCAGCTGCATGGAGCTGCCCCCCAGGCCCCCCCACAGGGCCACGGCTGGCTCCTTCCCCCGACTCTGAATTAGTTCCACTCCTGTTCCTTGCAGCCCTGACTCCTTCCACTTGCCCCCGGGGTGGGGATCCCCTGGCTCAAGGTGCCCTCGTACCCCAAAGGCTGGCCCGGCCAGCTCCCTGCACCAGGGCGTGTGGGTGGGAATGGGCATGGGGTGTGTGCCCTAGGCAATGGGGCTGGAGTGCATATCTGTAGGGCCATGTGTGGGGGTCGGGCCGTGGGGAACATGAGTCCAGCTCGGGCCCGTCCCTGGCCGGCCGTGACTCTGGGCTCGGGGCCCTCGCTCTCCGTCGTTGCAGGCTGCCGGGGGCTCCTCGCGGAAGGACGTCTCCCCCATGTACTCCTACGTGGCTCTCTACAAGTTCCTGCCCCAGGAGCACAACGACCTGCCCTTGCAGTAAGTGCCCGTCCCCTAGGGGGCAGCCAGGAGCATGGGGGCAGAGCGCGCCGGCAGGCGTGTTGGAGCCTGTGGGAGGGGGGCTGCCCTGAGTCCCCGTGGGGCAGCCCCAGGAGGGAGCCGCGGGCAGGTGTTGGCCACTCACTGACTCTGAATGGGCTGGCCGGGGGGCAGGAAGGGGGCAGGTTGCGTCAGGCAGATGCGCCAGGTCCCGGCAGGGCACAGCGGGACCCACCCTGGCTGCCCACGCTGGGCGAGCCCCAGTGCAGCCCTTGGGGTGGTGCTGGTAGGGCACCCCCGGGCACGGGGCGGAGAATGGTGGGCAGTGATGCGGGGGACGGGAGGCTGACCAGGGCTGGCATATCCCCCCCACCCCCAGGCTAACACCACCCTGTCCCCATATCTCTGTCCCCCCAGACCCGGAGACAGGATCATGCTGGTCGACGACTCCAATGAAGACTGGTGGAAGGTCAGTGAGTGCCTGGGGGCTGCGGGGAGGGGGTGGGGGTCCGGCGGGGGTGGGGGTGGGAGGCCGGGGAGGGTGCAGAGGGCAGGGGGCTGGGCAGGGAGGGCTCAGGGGTTTCTGGGGTCTTGGAGAAAGAGGCCAGCAATTCCAAAGAGGGGCCCCCCAAGCCCACATCAGCCCCTCCCCCTCCCCCCCCCAAAAAGCAACTTCCTGCCCTGCCCCACTCGCCCTGGCTGGCCCGGCTGGGGGGCCGCTGGGAAGGGGAGAAATGTCATAAACCTATCGTGGAGCCAGCCAGTGACATGCTGCAGCAGCCACCCTGTGCGGGGGGGCTGCCCGGCACAGGGTTGAGGGGGGAGGGGCAGATCGAGCGGGGGTGGGGGGAGGATGGAGCCGGGCTGGGGCAGGAGGGTGGGTTAACTCAGGACATGGTGACTGGGAACCGGGGTCTAAACCCCCTTCACCCTGGTGTCGCCTCCTGGACTCGGCTGGGGTCCCTGCCCCCCTGGGCTTCCCTGGTGACCCCCTGTCCTGGGTGGGATCCCCCCCCCCCACATCCCCCTGGCAGGGCTGGGGCCTGATGCGGCTCCACGCACACACACGAGCGGCACACGCCGCAGCCCCCGGCCTGGCCGTGCGGACGCACATCGGGCTTCCTCTGCCGGTTGCCATGGGGACGGACCCCCCCACCCCAGCTGACGTGGCAGCTCCGAGAGCGTGGGTGCGATGCCGCGCTGCTGGCCGTGGCCACCTGCCAGTGGGGGGGGTGGGGTCGGGGGCAAACCCTGCGCTCCCCGCCCCCCCCCGACCCTCGCGGGCCTCAGCCGGGTCCTCTGGTTTCCTGCCCTTCCTCACCAGGCATGGCCGGGCCTACAGCCCCCGTGTTTTGTTAGTGTTACTGGGGGCAAGGTGTCAGTAGTGCTGTGTGCGTGTGTTGGGCAGCGCGCTGCATGTTGTGCTGCGCTGTGTGTGTTGGGCAGCGCTCTGTGTTGGGGTGTGTGTGTGGGACAGTGCTGTGCGTGTGTGTGTGTTGGGCAGCGCTCTGTGTGTGTGTGGGGGGGCAGTGCTGTGGGGGGCGAGGTTGGGCAGTGCTGTGTGTGTGTGGTGTGTGTGTTGGGCAGTGCTGTGCGTGTGTGTGTGTTGGGCAGCGCTCTGTGTGTGTGTGTGGGGGGGCAGTGCTGTGGGGGGCGGGGTTGGGCGGTGCTGTGCGTGTGGTGTGTGTGTGTTGGGCAGCGCGCTGTGTGTGTGTGTGTGTGTGGTGTGTGTGTTGGGCAGTGCTGTGCGTGTGTGTGTGTTGGGCAGCGCTCTGTGTGTGTGTGGTGGGGGGCAGTGCTGTGGGGGGCGGGGTTGGGCAGTGCTGTGCGTGTGGTGTGTGTGTGTTGGGCAGCGCGCTGTGTGTGTGTGTGTGCGTGTGAACTCTCTCAGGTGATGGAGCTGCTGTTTAATCCCCCCCGCCTCCGCCTGGGTAGCTCCTTCTCTGGGGCCTGCACTCCGCAGTTGCCCCCCCGCTCAGCTCCTCCTCCCCTGGTTAAACTGGCCACATGCCCCCCTGGGCGGGGTGATGCGTGACCAGGCGATTGGGGGTGTGGGGGGGTAACGGGCCATGGAGTCGCTGGGTTCACGGCCAGGCTGGGAATTGGATCTCAAGCCCTCGCCCTCAGGGCAATGCCAGCTGTGGGCACCGGGCTGGGCTGGAGCCCTGCCCCTTAGCGGCACCGACCCAGCCGCGCCCCCTGGTTCTGGAGCCCAGACCCTCCAGTTCCCTGCTCCCAGCCCAGCTAGAAGCTGCCATCGTCTTGGGGCTCTGCGTGCCACCGGCTCACTGGGCGTCAGCCCTGTGCCCAGCGCAGGGGTCTCCGTGGGATGGGGCAGCGGGGGGCCAGCTGGCAGGTGCGGTCTGGTGGGGGCGTCGCCCTCACAGCCCCAACTTGCCATTGCAGGGCAAGATCGGCGACAGGGTGGGCTTCTTCCCGGCCAACTTCGTGCAGAGAGTGCGCCCGGGCGAGAGCGTCTGGAAGTGCTGCCGGCCCTTCTACGGCAACAAGGAGCAGGGACAGATGAGCCTCAAGGAGAGCCAGGTATGGGGGGGGTCTGTGCTGGGGAGGCAGAGGGGTGGGGATCTATGCGGTGGGGAGCGTAAGACATGCGCTGTGGGAATGACCCCAGTGGGGAGGCCAGCGACGTGTTTAGAGGTTCCCGTGGCCGGTGGCTCTAGTCTAGCCTCCCACCCCCCCAGGGCGCTGGCGCTCGATGGAGGCTGCTATGGAACCGGGATGCTCCGGCCCCTCCAGCTCCCGGGGCCGCGCGGGCGGGCGCCCTGCCTCTTCTCCGGAGGATATCGGAGCCGACCCCAGGCCATGGCAGATCCCTGAGCCTCCCCAGAGGCGGGTGTGTCGCCTGCCCCCATGCTCGGCCTCTTGCTGCCCCCCCAGTCCCAGCCCCCCACCGTCCTGCCGCCCAGAGACAGCAGCCGGCCGGGGCTGTGCCCTGCAGCTCAGCGCATCTCTGGCTGAGATGCCTGCTCAGACGCCCGCGGGGGTCAGATTGTTTGGGCTGGAGATTTCGCCCAGAGATGGCGGGGGCGGGACAAACCCTTCGGACCCACCCCTGGGCTGCAATCCCAGCTGATCTGCTGTGGTGGCGGGGGGCTGAGCTCCAAGCACCCAGGGCTCTTCCAGTCCTGACTGCCAGGACCCTAATAAGGATCCTGAGCCCTCCCCCTGGAACGCAGCACCAGAGCCTCGTACTGGGGACGTTTCTGTCTCTGGCCAGAAGCAGGATCCTTGCTGGGCTTTGAGAGTGAGCCAGGCCTAGGGAGCAGCAGCCTCGACCCTGCCGGCGTCATGTCCGAAGCTGTTCCTTGGCAGCGGGGACTTGGTGGCACAAACTCGCCCGTGCTCAGCCCTTCGCTGGCGTCGGCCCCCTGCTCGCGCTGCCCCTGCGACTGAATGAGTCAGTCTTGCCAGGCCGGGGTGGGCGAGCGGCACGGGGCTCGAAAGACAGCTCCAAGTTCAACGCATTTCTTCCAGCGGGTTCGCTTCCTCCATTTACGCCGCTGAGGCCAAGAGCAGCATTTGGCCCCTCGTTCTCTCTCTCTCCATGTCTCCCCCTGGCATCTGACTGCAACACCCGCCCCTGGGGAACTGAACTCCCGCCCTGCGGAGCTAAGAACAGCAATTAGCCTTTACAGCTCGAGCTAAGGCCCAGCCCTTGCCGCTGGCCCCCGATCTCTGGATCAGGCACAGATGGGGGGGGGGAGGGAAGGGGGGGTTTACATGCTACTGACCAGCAGTGTACATGGGCCCTGATTAGTCCCCTTCCCCCCACACCAGGCTATAGCCTCATTGCTCTGGCATGTGTCTGTCGAGTGTGTCCCATTCTCAGCCGGCTTGTGGTCCTGCTGGCGTCATGCCCGACTCTCTCTCTGTCTCTCCCTCCCTCAGATCTGCGTCGGCGTGGGGAAGAGCGAGGGCTTCCTCAAGGTCACCAGTGGCAAGAAACGAGGCCTGGTGCCCGCCGACGCCCTGACGGAGATCTGAAGGGAGCAATAGAGTCGTCGGACCCTCTTTCTCCCGGCAGCGGGGACGGGGCCTCTGTGGCCCACCCCTGCCCAGCACGCACTAGCCAGCCCCTCACCGCTTCCCTGTGCTAGGAGCACCTCGGCTAATATAGTTTCCGCACTGGACTCAGAGAGGTTTCTTCTGAGGGTGACTACACCCAGGTTGGCACCAACGCCCTCCTCGCTGCCATCTTGTTGGCCAGCAGAGGGCAGAAGCAGAGCGGGGGGGAGATTAATTCCCCCCCTCCTGTCTAGGCTGAGCCTGCCTGATCCTACCCCCTCCGGCTTTGTTTTTGTAGCAGGGGCGACGGATTCCCCAGCAGCACGTGTGTCAATAGCCCCGCAGCTCAGCAAGTGGCAGGAGATTTCCCCCGGCTGCATCTAACCTTTCGCCCCATCCCCGTCTCTCTTTTTTCCCCGGCGGGCAGCACTCCCCGGACTGAGCCATGAGCCGGCTGCAGGTGGGCGACTCCGTATCCGGCCGGCCGGGATGCCGCAGGGAGGGGGCCTCAGTCGCTCATAGTGCCCCCCACACCCTCCCTGGCTCCCAGTAGGAGGACACTGCTGCCCACCGCCGTCCCGCATGCGTATAATGTGTGGAAACCCAACGGCTCCTGGCTGGCCTCGTGGCGCCCTGGGGCATGTGGACTGTGTGTAGCGTCTGTCTGTCTGTGCGTGTGTCCGTGTGTTAGTTTCATCGTGGGACCGCTTGGAAACCACGCGAGTTTGTCCTTTAACCACTCAGGGCCGGAATCGTCCGTGTCAAAGCAAGGGGGCAGGCCTGCATCTTCTGTGTGACCAAGTGGGGGCTTTCTCGTGACTGGGCTCTGCCACCCTGGAGGTTTCTTTGGGACCGGTGGCTCCTCCGTGGACTCATTTACCCGACCTCAGGAATCTTCGGCCAGATCCACGGGAGACTCAGCGCGCGAGGCTGGCCCAGGCCCCCGTTGTCCTCGGGGACCCATCCCTCTCTCCGGGGCGTTCCCTGCCCTCGCCAAGCTCTTCCTCCTTCCCCCATGGGCTTTGCCATCCCGGCCCCTTGGCGGGCTGTGAACACCAGCAGCCATTTCCTGGGACTGCACCAGGCCCGCTTGCCCGCTGCTGGTGGTTCAGAGGGGGAGCGCACGGGGGGGTGCATGCAGGGACACGAGGGGGTGTGTGCATGTGGGGATATGGGGTGGCCATTGCTTTCCCTCCCCTGTTTGAGCTCCTTAGGATGCCAGCCCCCATCTCTGCTCTGCACTCGCCCCTTTAGTGCAGCCCCCCACCCCCGCATCGTCTCCCCATGGCCGTGGTTCAGGTGGGTCGGTCTGGTTGTCATTGGAGCACCGTGGGGGGTGCTATGGAGCACGGACATGGGGCAGAGCTTGTCTCCTGGGAGGGGTGACCCCTTCCCCAGCTCGGGGCCATTCAGCGCTAGATTGCTGGGGAAGGGTTCCCGGGCACCCACCACGGGCAGACCCCTGGGATTCCCTCCGTCCTGGTGCCCTGCGGCACCGTCAATGTCCCCCTGGCACCAGCCACGACCCCCCCCCCTCCATGTGCACACACACTCACCGCAGCCTGACGGGGGGAATCGGGGCAAAGCCGCCCCACGCCCAGATCAACTCACCTAAGCAATAATGTCCGGCGCCGGTCTGGACCCAGGGATGTGGCGCCTCACCTGTACATAGAGGATGCATGAGAGCTCGGCCGTCGGCCTGGCTCACCTTGTTCCACATTAAATGTTACCATGTCGCATTCACGGCCGCGTTGAGTGGTTTGTCTCGGTGCCAGGGGGGCTTGCTGCCTGGGCCAGGGGTGTGGCGAGTTGGCTCAGTCCTGGCTCCCAACAAAGTCAGCGAGACTTTACATGAGGAAGAACGCCAGGGTGTAGCCCGGCAAGGCTCCGCGTACGTCCTAATAACCCACTGCACGTCCATAGCAGGCATGCTGAGCCAGAGCATTGTCCCCGTTTTACAGATGAGGAAACTGAGGCATGGGGGGTTCCCCCTAATTTGCCCAGGGTGCCACAGCAAATGGGTAGCAAAGCTAGGAATAAAACCCAGGAGTCCTGACAAGCAGGTGCCTGCTCTAGTCCCTATCTAGCTTATATGGGACCAGCCAGTGATGCGACAAACACCCCAGAGCCAGCCTGGGGGCTGCAGATGGGTCGTGTGGGCACCGGAATCCTTAATGGCCTTTGCCAGAGCCACTGTGTGGCATCAGCAGCCAGTGCCCCCGGCCTGCCTGTGGGATGGGCTAGTTGGGGGGGGTCTGCAGGCTACTGTGACTGAGTGGAGACCCCCCCAAGGCCTCAGCCAAAGACCCCCAGCCCCTCTCTGCCGTGGTCTGAGCCCTGTCCCCTGGGGAGACTTGGCTCAGACCCAGCAGCATGTCCCTGTGCTGGGTGAGAAGCACGTTGCTGGCTCTGGGGCTTTGTGGTTCACAGCAATGTGTTACCAGCCATCCATCACTCTGCTATCTCTGGCCCCAGCCCGTCCACACCTGTCGCTCCACCCAGCGCGCTACATACCTCGCTAGCTAATCTAACCCAGCCAACAAGCCCCATCCCGCTCGCTAACCTGCCCATCACCCTGGTATCTGGCTGGCTTTAGCTCTCGCTCATTACCCGCCGAGCCAGAGAAATCAGAACAGCCCTGCAGATTGCTGGCGTGGTGGAGGCCAGTGTGGGGCAGAACCCGGGTGAGAAGTTTAAGGGAGTGATCCCAGCGCTGCAAAAAGAAGCAGGCTGAGCATGTGTCCCCCCCCGCCCTCCCCCACATTAATGGTGCAGCTCACGAGGGATCTAGGGCTCTCAGTTTCCAGCCACACCACAAAGAGCAGGGGCTGGGATTTCAGGTCGGTACATTGAGCACCAACAAAAGACAGCAGGGCTCTGTTCTGTGCACTCCGCTGCAGGGAGCGGTCACTGACCCAGATCCTGGTCCGCTGGCTCTCCGGCTATTAATAACATCTGTCGCTATGCAAGGCGGGGCCAGCTCACGAGGAAGCAGATCTCAGGCTTCAGGGCACAAGGGGTCAGGAAGGAACTGATGCGCCAGCCATGTGTGCCCCACTGTGCCTTTGGCCAGGTGCATTGTGGGTTTTGTGGCACAGAGAAGGGCTGCCTTCCACAGCAGCAGCAATCGCCTACTGCTTGAGTCTGGGGGAAGCAGGAGAAGGGCCCATTGGTTTGATCCAGAGCAGCAGGGACGCGGGATACTAGGGTAGATGGGCCCAGCGGTTGGCTCTGGGGCAGCAGAGGTGGGACACCAGGGTAGATGGGCCCGTTGGTTGGCTCTGGGGCAGCAGGGGTGGGATACCGGGGTAGATGGGCCCGTTGGTTGGCTCTGGGGCTGCAGGGGTGGGACACCGGAGTAGATGGGCCCAGCGGTTGGCTCTGGGGCAGCAGAGGTGGGATACCGGGGTAGATGGGCCCGTTGGTTGGCTCTGGGGCACGTGCACTTTGGATCTTGCAAGGGCAGCGCTAGGAGGCAGCACCGAGCGCAAACCTGATGCCCCCCCCACACACACACCTCACCAACACCAGCCCAGAAGGCCCCTGTGGTTTGGGCCCCTCCCCTGCTGGGCTCCCAGGCTGACAGATTGGGAGCAGCTGTGGATGGAGTTGGCCCCTGGCCAGGACTCTGTGCCTTTCCGAGGCCCTGCTCTCACCTGGGGGCGGCTGGGAAGCAGGGACAAGCACGTCTCTGCCGGGCTGCAGCCAGGGGTGGGGAGCAGAGACCTCAGCTGCGCGCTGGGCTCAGAGTGGGGAGCCCTGGGGGTGGTGACAGCCCCTGCCCTCATGGGGGGGCTTAGCCATGGGGCAGGGCTGTACCCCCTCCTCCCAGCGCCAGTCTGGATGGAGGTGCAGCCCCCCTGGCTCTTCTGCACCTTGGCACCAGAAGCCAGCGCCCACTGGGAGGGGAGTAGGCCCCGAACCTGCTCCCTGCAGCACAGCGCCCCCTAGCACCCCCCTGGGGCAAGTGCTGATGCTGAGAGGAGAGCGCCTGCTACTGACCCCCACTTTCCCTCCACACAGCACTGGCTAGTGCTGCACTGGGGGGTTAGGGCCAGCAGTGACCGCCAGGTGAGAGCACCCCCTACTGAGCCCCCTGCCTCACTCACTGCCCCCAGGCACTGCACTGGGGCCAGCCCTGACTGCAAGGAGAGGTTTTCCTTGCACCTCTCCCCACCCAAGGACTCCCCGCGGCCCGTCCTGCTCGCGAGTTCGACCTGACCCCAGCCCGCGGCAGCCAAGACCAGGAGCTGGGCAAAACCCGCTGAAAAAACCAGGACAACCTGAAAGCGTTCCATGCCCTGCGGGAGCCGCCTTTAAAAGGAAAAAGAATCCGAGCGTGAAAGCAAACTCAGGCTGGAATAATCGCAAGCGCATTCACTGGGTGATTTCCACCCCGTACGGCGCACAGGGACCTTCCCGGACCACCTGCATTTGCGTAAGGGGGCGTGGGAGCGAATTCTCTTCTGCCCAGAGCCCCTCCGTTTGCTCCCCGAGGGCAGGGGCTTCTGAGAAAGGAGATAGCAGGAGGGGTTGTTTTTTTCTCCCCCCCTCAGTGAGTGTTGTTACTCTTTGTATTATTGTAGGGCCTACACCCTCCCTGCAGGCCCAGCATCCCTGTGTATGGCCACAGGAAGGGTATGAGGTTGTTTGGAGTTGGTTTGGCCCTGGCTCTTAGGATCCATCTCCACTGGGCTAGCAGCTGCATACGTACCCAGGGGCCTGGGGAGGTCTGTTTTTGGGTGCATCTGGGGGACACGCTCCCTGCTACCGTGTACACACCCCCTTAGAGTCACAAGTGGAGCGAATCCAGTGGCCTCAGCCCCAGTTCCTCACCCCAACCCCGCAGGGCTGGGCAGCTGTCCCTCGGGGCGACAGGGTTGGGCGAGACACCCCGCTGCGGGCCAGTGCCGTCCCCCGGCCCCCCGGCTCCGCTCAGCCAGCGCGCCTCGATCCTCGCCAGGCGGGAGCATGGTGCCAGCGAAGGGTTAAATGGCCAAGCCGGCCCCCACAGCCCCCTAAGGACAGCGCTGGGAAGGTGCCGGGAGTGAGGGAGGATGGGAGCATTTCCAAACCACTGGGCAAATGCCAGGCCCATTTGCATGAGCTGCAAAGCTTGGCCCCCCCCTCGGAGCCGCCCCAGCTCCTGCCAAGCGCTGCCCATCACAGGAGAGCGCAGCGCTTCCCTGACACATGGCCGGGGGGGGGGGGGGGGAGACACGTGTGTGTGGATGTGCCCAGAAAGCAGCTCCCGCCCAGATCCACGCCCCATTGCCTGGTGGAGCTGCTGAGACCAGAGACCCCCAGCTCCTCATGCACCCCTCCACATGCACCCCCCAACCCACAGATCCCCTTGCACCCACACCTCCCATGCACAGCCCATATCCACCCCCATAGTCCCAGCCCTAGCTCCCACCCCCTTGCCTTAGCTCCATCCCCCTCTCACAGTATCCTTGTCCCCCACCCCCAAACAGGTCCCCATCCTCTTACCCCCCTCCCACTCCCCACCTCACCGGCTCTTTCTGCTCACCTGTGTCCAGGCTTTCAGAAGAACAGTTGCTTGGCATTAACCCTTTCCCTGCACTGGCACTACCAGTTCGGGGTGGGGGGGGGGAAAGCAGCCAGCAAGGCATCCATTAACGTTAACAGTTACCCCCACCCTAATCCAGCCTCGTTCATCTCAAAGCCCCTCCACCCTGTCATGCCCCTCATCCCTCAGAAGCCCTGTCCCCAAACCCCCACCCACCAACTACAGCCAGCCTTCACTTCCTGTCCCAAACAGCCAGGCACCATGGCTGCAGGCTGTTTGCAAGCTGCCCTGTTCCACACCAGAGAGGGCTGCATTTCAGCACTGGTGGGCGGGGGAAGCGATTCCTGCGTATCCAGCCCCCTATGGAGTGGTTAGAGGCTGGATCGGTGCCTCTAGGAACATGCAACGCCCACCCAGGTACTGCCCCCTCAGGGTGGGTGCTGCCCTTGAGAAGATCTTCCCCCCCTGCCCAACCCACGGGCAAATTCACAGCTGTCCAAAGCCCTGGGGCCCCGGCTCGAAGCTGAGAGCATGCACTTGCAGAGAGCTGGGGGTAGGGGACAGCCCTGGTCTGGGATAAGAGAGGGCACAGCTGTGGGTCAGGCTGGAGGAGCATCAGCTCTGCACTGCTGTATCTGTGATGGGGGGGGTGAGGGGGAGAGACCACCTAGAGTGACCAGACAGCCTATTAGAGGTTATGTCTTATATAAGCACCTATACACCCCCCAAAAAAGTGTCCTGGTTTTTCACACTTGCTCTCTGCTCACCCTATGCTGGCCCATGGGTGGCAGCAACTTTTCCCCTGCCAGGGCGGGTGGGGCAGGCAAGCCCTGCCTAGGGGAGGGGGGAAGAAGAGAAGGGCCCAGAGAGATGGGAGCAGCTGGGGCCGGGATGCTGGTGCAGCCCAAGGCCCAGATCAAGGTCAGGTCCCCTCCCTGCGAGAACTGAGTCAGAGGCAGCCACCCCCACTGCACTGAGTCACCTGCCTGGGGAACTCGGGAGAGGGCGGGCAGGGGAATGGAACGGACTAGCGCTCAGGGGGATGCCCCCCCCCCCCACTGCTCCCTCCTGCTCAAGTGTGTGTGTGTGTGTGTGTGGGGGGGGAATTCAGCCTACACCCACTGCCCCCCGGAGACAGAGCCCTCTTCCCTGGAGGGGGTGGGGGTAGGAGGCTGCAGCTAGCACTGGCCCACAGCCAGCTCAGCACAAGCCAGCTCACAGACCCTTGCCCCATGGGGAGCACCACCACCAGCACCAGCCCCCCAGGTGCCCCTTCAAGGCAGCTCCAAGTCCTTCCACAGGCCCCCTGGCTCAGCTGCCCTTTGGGGCTGAGCCAGAGCTGGGGGAGGGGAGGGAGCAGCAGAACCACAGTTTCCTGGGGCTCCATGTCTGCAGCAAGGCTGCCAGCCTGGCCCCCACCCTCGCATTGCCCAGCCAGCGGGGGCAGTCCTGGGCTAGACCCAGCCCCCTGGGGTAGCAGCACATGCACGGGGGCATGATTCAGCATCAGGCTCCTGCAATTCACTCAGCCTGCCCCAGCTGGGGCGCGCTCCCTCCCTGCTGACCCTGCACTTACTGCTCAGCAAATGAGCATTTAGGGTAGTGCTGTTTGCTGGGCACGCCAGGGGCCCCCCTCTTCAGCTTCCCCCTGCCCACCCAGGGCCCGAGGCAGCCTGCAGCCGAGCCTGGCTCCCTGCAGCAGGCCAGAGGGGGCACAGGTGGCTGCACGAGACTGCTCACCCCTGCTGTGGCCAGGAGCTGTTCCCCACCCTGACTACAGAGCCCCACCCCCACAGGGCCTGTAGCCAGGGCTGGACAGCCAGGAGAGGGCTGGCTGCACAGGATCAACCCCCCCCCCCCCCCCTCCTCCACATCTTCCCTGCTACGCCACTGTGACCACAGCAGGGCACCAGGCTGCCAGCCACTCCCTGCCCACAGAGCCCCAGCCCTGGGGGAACAACCCCCCACCCAGCACAGGGTCCCACGGGTGACCTACAGGGGGCTCTAGCTGTGCAGCAGGGCCCCCGCCTCCTCAGAGGGGTGAACTGGAGACCCCCACACATAGGGGGAACAGATACCTGAAAAAACAGGACAGGGGATGGGGGGTGGTAATAGGTGCCTATGTAAGAAAAAGTCCCCCCAAAAAGCAGTGTCCCTTTAAAGACAGGCCATCTGGTCACCCTACCCCAAGGCTGGGGGGGGCAGGAAACGGCCTGTCTCTGTACCAGTGGGTCAGGAATGGTGGAAAGGGGAAGCAGATTCTAGCTCTGCTCCGTGACCACCTGCCCCAGAGCTCGGGGCTGTGCAGGCAGGGCTGGCTCTGGTCACAGCAGCACTGGGTAACAGTGCCCAGGAAGATCCCCAGACAACCCCCCAGCCCTAGAAACACACTGTGGTGGGGTGTGGGGGGGGAGGGAGGTTAGTGCCTCATCCACCCCACCCCCAAGCAGGCCCCAAGAGCCAGTGAGCCTAGAGAGCAGGTGGGGAAGAGGAGGAAAGACCAGAGAAGACAAGGGCTCAGCTTTCCAGCCAGTGTTTATTGCTCACAGCACCACCAGCCAGGAGCGCTCGGTCCACCCGTCACACCGGCAGGTGGGCACGGGCCAGGCCTCCCCCCAACCCAGCCCCTGTCCTGGCAGCAAGAAAACCCCCCCCACACACACACTTGTGGGGGTCAGGGACAGCCCTGCCCCCTGCTTAAACTCAACAGAAAAGGGAGGTTTGTTTGCCCCGCTGGCTGGGCCAGTCTCTTCCTGCCCCAGGGAGCTTCCCCCTCCACCCATTCCAGGGTCAAATTAAGTGTTAAAGCAAATAGCAGCTGAAAGCCGTGTAGGGCCCGGCCTGTGAGCTCCGGGGCCCCCCCGCTCGGCGTCTTCCCGGGCGGGATGTTGGCTCTAGGCCACCTCCTGTGGCCCGGCGGCCGGGGGCAGCTGGAAGAGGGCGCTGAGGTTCACCTCGGGCTCCACGGCATGGCGGCAGGGGCGCTCGTTGAAGAGCCCCGACAGGTCGCTCTCCAGCTTGGCCTTGACCCGCAGGAGGAGCGTGTGGGCTGGGCGCCCGGGGCCGTTCTCGCCCACCGGGAAGCCCGAGCGGCTGCGCTTGAGCCGCACGTAGAGCTTCTGGCTGAAGAGCCGGCTCAGGTTCTCCTCCACCAGCACCCGCCGCCGGGCGCCCAGCCGCTGCTGGTTCTTCCTGCTGGGCTGGCAGCGTGGCGGCTGCAGAGAGAGGAGCAGGGCTCAGGGCTGTGTTCCCCCTCGGGCCTCCGGCACCCCCCACCCCAGGCCCTGCTCAGCCTTGCTCCATTATAAGGTGCACCCCCCCTCCCCCAAGCAACCCCAACTCTCCCCAACAAGCTTCTATTGCAATTGCCATCAGCAGAGCGGCACCCCCAGAGTGCTCAGGGCAGATGCCCCCCCCACCCCGGCAGCTCCTGCGGTGGTTTGATGCTAGAGGGTCTTTCCCAGTTAACCCTGTCTTTGAACCATAGGTGGGGGGGTCACACCCCACTTCCCACTGGGGTAGAAGGGTGGAGGCCCCTCTCTGGTTTGGGACCAGACCCCAGCTTAAGTGAGAACTTCATGAAGGGCCCCATGACTAACCCAGTCTGGTGTGGGCCAGTTACCTTCAGTTTCTTCTTTGTGGGGTCATGGACCGTCAGGTGCCGGATTAGACTCTCCTGCCAAGGAAAGAGGAGTAAGTTGCCAAGCACAGACCCTGTTCAACCCCGTTAAAGACCCCCTCCCAAACCCCTTTTATACAGATATTTTAGGGTTGACTGGGTATTCCAGTGCAGTGCCTCATGGGAGTTTAGTTCCATTGCCTCCTGATCCCCATCTCCTCTATGGGCCAGGGTCACCTGCTGGACTACATCTCCCATGATGCAACTGCTCCCCATCATGGGGGGGAAGATGGTGCATCATGGGAAATGTAGTCCAACCAGGGAGCCCTGCCTAGAGAGGCCAATAGGAGCATGAGGAAATGGAACTACAACTCCCATGAGGCACCATGACAGCATTTCAAGTTTAAAAAAAGCTTCCTAGAACTTTCCCATGGGGGAAAAAAAGCCCATTTTCAGCCAGCTCCATACACAAATCCTTCTGCTACTACTAGTAGAGATGCCTAGAGCCAGCTCTATGCCCCACAGCCTCCACCATCCAGCTCTATGCCCCATCCCCAGTGCCTAGAGACCCCATGGCCTCCTCACCCGCATGGCGAAGGCCTTCTCGCAGCCAGCGAAGTAGCAACGATATTTCAGCAGCTGCAGATGCACCTTCCGGATGTGGCTCTCCAGGTTGAAGACGGTGGTGAAGGAGGCCCGGCAGTCGGCTTTGGGGCACAGCCACGTCGGCTTCGGCAGCGCCCGCATCTGCCGGCTGTGGAGGGACTTGTGCTGCCGCAGGCCGCCCGGCTTCTTAAAGGTCTTTGGGCACAGCTGGCACAGGTACTCCACTGGGCGGGAGAGCACAGGCTGAGCCCCCAGACAGAACCAACACCCCATTGCCCTGGGGCTTCCCTGGAGTTGCGGGGATTCATGCCCCTGCCCCAGAGAGGACGTGAAGGGCCACTTCCAGCTCACACTCAGCAGAAGTGACTTGGGAGTGGAGGGGTTGTTGGCGCTGGTCTCGATGGGACAGGTTCTACTGGCTGGAGTGACACCGGACTAGCCCCAGGACAGCGTACCCAGTATCCGACGGCCCCCACGGAATCCAGAGCCCCGGGGGAGGGCAGAGGCAGCCGCTGAAAGCCCTCACCTAGCCCAGGAGGGCCATAGGTCAGAGGAGGGGCAGGTGATTGAATAGCCCAGCTAGAGTACAGCAGGGGTAGGGGAAGAGGCAGGGCAGCCTTAGGACTCAGTTGTCTCCGCTTGCCTGGGGGAGGCAGCCGATCCCGCTCTTAGCGCCAGCCTCCAAAGCGAGGTGAAAGCCCCACCAGGGGAACATGGTGCAAGGAGGCCAGGTGTGGACAGACCCAGCCTGGACTGAAGGTCAGCAGGACACTGGGGTTTGACCTACCGCCAGGTCCCCCATTGTTTGCCTCCACTATGAGTCACCCCCACAAGCCATTCATGCCACCCCTACTAGTGATGCCCAGAGAAAGGGAGACCTTGATTAGGAGAGAAAGGAAGCCCTGGGCTTCTCAAGTCACAGCTCCTCCCAAGCCACGGCATGGAGAAGAGAGACCTCCCCATCACCTGCTGAGGCTAAGGGGACCTCCTGGCCCACCAATATTACAAGCTAGTGATGTTTGGTTCAGGATGCCACCCATTTAGTGCTCACCCAGGGAAACGCAGGCAGACTGGTATCCAGTACCCAGACTGCGTGGATGGGGGAGGCTCCCCTACACACCTGCCTTACCAGGGTGCTGCTGGAGGTGTTTCTGGCGCTCCGTCCAGGTGGACAAGACAGTCCCGCAGTCCGGCTTGGGGCACAGGTATCCTGGAAGAGGGACACGGAGGAGGATCAGCAGGTGCAGCGAGATGCTGAACTGGGCTGGAAGGAGCCACCCCAGGACAACAGGAGTTTCCAGGTGGAGGCTGAGCCCAGCACCACGTGCTCAGAGCCGCTCTCCAGCAGGGCACCTCCCACCACGGAGGTGCTAGTTCTCCTCAAGGCGCTGACACGCTGCGGCCAGGGGGCGGCTGTGCCAGTGAGAAGCAGGGGCTATAAGGGATGTTCCCATCCCAGCCTGGGGAGGAGGCTGGTGGCAAAGATCCACTGCGGACAGGGAGCCCCAGACCCTCAACCCAGCAGCCATGGCCTCCCATTCAGCAGGTCCCCAACACCCCCCCCACCCACCCTTGCCAAAGCGGCCGGCAAAGTCACTCACCGGCATGTTTCCTCTGGTGAGCTTTCCTCTGGGCAGCGCTGGCAAACTTCATGGTGCAGCCGGGCTCCTGGCACCTGAATGAAGCACACCCCCCCCCACTTTGAGGGGAGGGGGCAGGGTTCTCCCCATGACTGAAAGGGCATGTCTCAGGCTACCCCAGAGATACCCAGCCAACCGGGGGGGGGGGGCGGGGGGCAAGTGAATTGGGAAGGGGAAAAGGCCAGCGTAGAGGCCTGGCCAGCTTCCGTATCCGGCCTGGGATGGTGCCCAATACCAGATACGGCAAATCCTCCGCACTTGCCGCCATTGGCACGGGCCAGCTCAGCCAGCCCACTCGCATTGGGAGGTGTTGCTTGAAGCCATGCCCGGGGCGGGGGGGGGGGCACTCCCGTCTAGTGACATCGGCCACCCCCAACCCGAGGGGCACAGGAGACACTCACACAAACGGCAGCACCGTGGTATGCTTGGTCCAGTGGGCCCGGAGGGCCTTCTTTTTCCTGAAGGCGCTCTCACAGCCTTGGTAGCCGCACTGGAGGGGGGCAGGAGAGACAAGTCAACCAAACCCAACCCCCCAGGATGCGCTTTGATCCCCCTCCCCTCCAGGTGCTCCCCAGCCCAGGGTCCCTCACGCTGGGCAGCTATGGAAGGGTGTTCGCAGCATGGCTGCCCCAGGGGTGGATCGGGGAGCTCTGGGCAGTTTAACGGGAGCCTGTCGACACCTGCGGCAGGGAATCAAACATCTGTAGAGCATCTGGCCCAGAGGGGAAACTTCTCCTCTCACGTTAGCCGTTTTCAGGCCGTTTGAGCCGCCCAGAAGCCCTGCAAACACCAACTGGCACCAGGGCTGCAAGGCCAGGCAGGGTCTGGGGACGTCTCTGGGGAGGATCATGTCACACGCGTGCCAGGGGCTGTGCCTAGCCTGGTGCATGGGCCCTTTGCTAGCCCCCGCCCCCCCCAACTTGCTATCTTACACCCCAGCCAGAGCCGTGACCTCTGGCGCCCTCGTGTGTTCACAGAAGGAACAGACTCCCCCAGCTTCAGGAGACCCAGAATCCAGTCCTGCCCCCCCCCCCCCCCCCCCGAGTCCCATTGTTCACAGCTTGGATAACGCCGAGGTTCCCCCTCATCCCAGACCCAGGCCCCAGGAGAGGGGCACTGGGAAGATCCCCACCCCCTCTCCCCTAGCCCCCACGGCCAAGGCTCACCAAACGGATGAAGACCCTCCTCACACAGGTGCTGCCCCAAGTCACTGTTCGGAGAAGGGGAGCCTCGGCCCAGAGAAGGGACTTTGTTGGCATCACGCCCCATGCCTAGGGGGGCTATCTGGGCTACCAGAGCGATGGCCCACCAGGCCCTTGGATTGAAAGGGGTGGCCCGGGCATCAGCACTGCTGACCTCAGACCTGACAGGAGTCAGAGTCCAAGAGCCTCTTGGAGCCACCTGTGACCAGAGGAGCCCCCCGTGACCAGAGGAGCCCCCCAATCACTCCGCTGCTGTTCCCCCTGACCCAACACCCCACCGCGTTGCCACCAGCCCGCACTACCTGGAAGGACGTCTCCGCGCCATGCCGGACCCGGCCGTGCTTCAGCAGGTGGTTCTTGGGCACAGAGGCAGCTTGGCAGTCAGCATCCAAGCAGCTGGAGGAACGTGGAGACACAGCTGATAGACAGGTGGGCGCGCCAAGCCGGCCGGGAGGAGCCAGGCTCAGCCCAGGCAGCCAAAGGAAAGGGGTGTGTGGTTAAGAACATAAGGCAGGGTTAGGGGGTGGGGGTACAGAGAGATCTGGATTCTAGACCTGCACAGAGCCAGGCCAGTTCAGTGGCAGGCAGCACAGCCTAGGGGGTAGGGCACTGGACTTGGGAGTCAGGAGACCATGTTCTACTCCCAGCTCTGCTACCGAGTGACCTCAGGCAACTCCCTTTCCCTTGGTGTGCCTCAGTTTCCCCCTCTCCCTTTGTCAGTGTTGTCATTGACACTTCTCTCCTCCAAGGCAGGGAGTCTTTCACCATGTGTTTGTGCAGCCCCTGGCACAATGGGGCCCAGATCTCAGCTGGGCACCAGGGCAATCCTACCTCCAGCTTCCCTCCCCAGCGGGATCCCCAGCAATTACTGCTCCGAGAGCCCTGCTAGGGACCACCAAGGCCCATTAGACCCCAGGGGAATTGGGGCAGGGCCTGAGCAACAGGAGGGGGAAGAGAGAACAAGGACAAGCCACCTCCCCCGAGCCCCCTGCCCTACCTGTTCAGCCTGGCATCACCCTGCTGCAGTTCGGGCGTCAGCAGGGAGCTTCTGCGGCGGACTCGCTTGCCACGGCCGCCCTGGTCCCCCAGCGGAGCCATCTGCAGAGACGTGCCTCAGTGAGGGACTGCACCACCCTCCCAGGCCCCTTCCCGCTCAGGGATGGGCCGCATACAGCAGTACAATCACCAAGGAGGTAGGAGGCAGAAGGATTAAAGGAGTCCCAAGCAAACAAGCAGCTTACACAAGACACCCAATGCAGGAGGGCTGGTAGCCAGGCTTTGCGCCTCAGGAGTGACACAGCCCAGGCTTGCAAAGGGTTAATCAGCAGGTCTCCCACCCAGTCCCATTTGGAGGCAGCTTCTCCCTGCTAGATCTGTTTGGAAGAAGAGAAGCAGCCCCCCACCCCCTGCTCAGACGGGTCAGCCCTGGGCTGACTCAGGCAGCTCCAGGGCTCCTTGCCACATGGAGAGCCGGTAATAGGCTCTTTGGAGCCACAGAGCCAGGCAGCCCTCACCCCCCCTTCCTAGGGGGTCCCCCTCTTACCACCCCCATGTGCACAGCAAGATGCTTCTGCAGCCTGCTCTCCTTGCCGAACACAGCATCACACTCCTTGTAGGGGCAGGCAAAGCGGTCAGAGGCCACAACACCCCCAAGGGAGGCGCTGCTTCCCCCAGCCTCCTCCTGCAGTCTTGCCTCTGCCATAGGCTTGGGGTTTTGCAGCACCAAGCCCCCTCTCTCTACCTAGAATACCCTACAGCCCCTCAGTCTGCTCCTGTGCTGCCGCCTTTATACTCTCAGCCTCCCACGGGGGCTGCAGCTGACTCCCATCCCAGCAATCAGGGGCTGAGCAGCATCGTGAGTGCGAAGCTAGCAGGGGTGGAGCTGGGCTCAGCAGACCCAGGGCATGCTCCCTGCAGCAGGCTTGGAAGCAGAGGGCCTGGGGGAGCAGCTGTTTAGTGGCTTGTTCCCATTAGCTTCAAGGGGAGTTAGGTGCTCCACTAGAGACCCCTCTGCATCTGTAGACGCCCTCGCCCCAAGCTCCAGTCAGGGGAGAAGGGGCCAAAACAGCCCCCCCCCCTTGCAGGTTGGCTCTGAGCAGCCCCACCGCTGCAGGTGCACGTAATCCAAACTCAGCCGGGGATCTAAATGGATCAAACCAACCCCAAGCACCTCCCCGTTCAAGGGGCTGGGGGTTGGAGTCTGAGTCAGGAATCCTCAGCTGGGGCCCATCTGTCGTGAAAAGGCAGCATGGCTCAGTGGTTAAGGTGACTTAGGACAGCTGGCTTCTATCCCTAGCTTTGCCACTGGTCTGCTGGGTGGCCGTAGGCATGTTCCGTCCCCGCTCCGTGCCTCAGTTTCTCTAAAATGATACTGACGTCCTTGGTAAAGGGCTCCCAGCTGCCGGCATGATGGGTAAATCCCTCTCCCACTGTTTCTCTTTTTATCCGTTATTTGGTTGGATGATAAGGCCCTGCTCCTTAGGGGTATTTAGGTGCCTAACTCCTATAGCTTTCAATGGGAGTTAGGCACCTAAATACCTTTGAGGCTCTCTGCTTGAGGTCTTGGGGGTAGAGCTGGGCTCCCCCAGTGTCAGCGCCGAGCGCTCAAGGTGCTAATATAACACATCATAGAGAGCAACCCTGGTTAACCTGCCAGGCCTGCACTGGTTTTGCTATGGAGACGGCGCCCTATGGGGAGGCTCGCCTGCTCCTTTGTGATGTCAGGCTTGAGCGGGGGGATTGTCTCCTGCTCTGCTGGCTGAGGATGAAGGAAGGGGCTGGGAAGCAGGTGCTCGGCCGTGAGCGTGGGAGAGGGACAGGGATTCGGATCTGCAGCAGCCCCAGGGGTTAAAGGGACACATGGATTGCAGTGCTGGGCGTTCCTCCCGCCCTAGTGATCTGAGCACAGGCCCGGGAGCCAGGAACGCCTGGGTTCCGTTCCTGCCGCTGACACTGATGCGCTGAGCGACTTGAGGGGGGCTAGTAACACTGTGCCTCAGTTTCCCCCCCGGGCTGGTAATGCTGATTTGCTGTGGGCATGAATTAGTTCATTAATGGACAGAGGTTTACAGATGCAAATGGCAGCACAAGTCTCCTTTCTGCACTGAAAACAGGCCAGTTATTAGTGGGAGGGGATCACTCGGGCCCTAATGGGATCGGGAGATTATTTGCCGCTGAATCACCAGCTTGGAGCCAGGGCAAGACCCTGCAAGGCGCCCCCTGTGGGCGGATTCCCATGCCCACCCTCCGCCGGGAGCCCCAACATGGAGTGAACCTTGCGGGGCTGAGGCATGCTGCCCCCCAGGCTCAGGGGATGGTGCCCCAGCCCCTTTCACTGATGCCCAGTCCCTTCTGCAGGGCGAGGACGTCTTCGTGCTCCTGGAGCGGGGCTGGGAATCCCGAGCCTGCCGCACCGGACTTCGTCACAGCTGGAGTCTGACGCAGTGATACAGCCACCATGGAAGGGAAGCTGGTGAGGAGCCGCTTGGCCCAAGCTGTGCAGTGGCCATGAAGCCACAGAAGATCCTGGGAGGGATGGAGGGAAGCGGGGTGGGGGCGTGGTTTACTGACTAGGCCGAAGCCTGAGACTCAGCTGTGGGACTCCTTTTGTTGGCCCCACTGCACTGCGGGGCCTGGGGCCAGACTCCTCCAAAGTCACCTCAGGCACTAGGCTGGCTACTTTCCTGGCGCCAGCTCCCAGGATTTCCAATAAGGCCCGGGGCAGGGGCCAGTGAGGAGGAGGGGCTGGGGATCACCCTCGTCCTACAGATGGGGAAACTGAGGAAAAGACCCATCCAGGCTGCGTCAGTGCTGGAGGTGGGGACGGAATCCTTGTCACGGCTCCCGCTTCTGGCCTCGCCCCCGCCCCACCCCGGCGTCTCTGTCATCAGCGGGCAAAGGTCGTGACACGGTGGGCCTCAGTTTTGAGGCGTGGTAGCCCCACGGATCAGAGCGAAGTTCCCAGATGGCTCCGCTGCTAGTTCCTCACCCATCCAGAGCGCCTGGGTCCAAACCCCCTTCTCCATCGGCTTTGCCCCAGCCGAGGGGGGTCGGTGGGTAGCTCAGTGGTTTGAGCATTGGCCTGCTAAACCCAGGCCTGTGAGTTCAATCCTTAAGGGTGCCATTTAGGGATCTGGGGCAAAAATTGGGGTTGGTCCTGCTTTGAGCAGGGGGTTGGACTAGATGACCTCCTAAGGTCCTTTCCAACCCTGAGATTCTATGATTCTATGAGGTGGAGTGACCAGGACTAACCAGACACCTCCAGCTCGGGCCACCCCATCGCTCCCCATCCTGGCTTTAGGATCTTCTCCGAGCTATTTCCTAGCCTGTTCCTCATGCCCCTTCCCATCCTGTTTGCGTTCCCAACTGCTGCTGTGTTTCCATTGGGTGACGTCCAGGTGTATGAACTTTGTGTAGCTGGCTGGCTCCTGGAGTCCCCCCTCCACTGCCCTACTGGCCTAGAGGGGTTGGGAGCCCTAATGCTCCCTCAGTTAACAGAGGTAAAGTCCTTTATCTTGGGAGCGATAGATTCACTTGGGACTGGAATGTCTCCAGCCTGTAGTACAGACATCCCCATCCCCTGATCTGTGCTACACCCTCAAACCCCCCCGCTTCTCCAAGCCCCGTGTCTCCTGATCCGGAGCTCTGCTCTGGTTTGTTCCCCTCCCTCAGGCCGTAGAAGATATCCAAGAGCTGGATATAGCAGAGGACAAGCGCCTGGAGCGGACATCAACGGACAGCCCTGACGGCAGCACTGGGGTGGAGGAGGAGACCTCGCCCGGAGCAGGCCAGCCCAGGGGCGTATCCATGGTCCCAAAGCCTCCCGGGGAACATCTGACCGTCGTCCAGGATGACGACAGCACGGAGCGCCTCCTGAAGCTGATGCGCGACCTCTTGAAGGCCGCCCCGGTGCACGTGGTGTGGACTTCGCGGGGGCAGATCAGAATCGTGGCCGACTCGCCCACCAGCTGCCAGGGCTCGGAAGGGGGAGTCCCCGAGGCAAAGGGCGCAGCGCCGGCCACACGCTCGCCATCTGTGACCTCAACCCAAGAGGCCCTGCTGCCCACCGAGGATGAACCGCAAGCCAGCCTGGGGAAGACCCTCGAGCCTGGGATCGGGGACCAGAGAGGCTACAACGTCATCAGGTGCCCGATAGGGGGGAAGACCCGTTCCAGAGGTGAAGACGACACAGAGGGTGGGTATGAGCGGGACCAGCAGGGGGCGACTCACCAGCCGGACCCAGCATCACCCGGGGCGGATAAGAAGATTTTGCCTGAGGACGATTTCGATCAGTCGAGAGAGGACGGGGACCGTCCGCTGCGGGAGGGAGGGGGCAGCCCGTGGGTTAGAGTCGAGGAAGTGCCACCCACATCAGGCAGGGCTTCCCGGTCCTCCCCTCCAGGAGGCCTCACCGGCTCTCCCAGCGTGGATCCCCCTGGAGCACTGCAATGCAATCCCTCCACTGAAACCGCTCCCGAGACAAGGACAAAGCCTGGGCCCGGCTGGTGGCTTCGTCCCAACCCTGCCTGTCAGCTCTGCAATGGCGACACAATTCATTGCCGGGGGGGCTTCAGGATCTTCGGCCCCCCTGGCTTGAAGGGGCTGGAGGAGGAGCTAAGGCAGAAGCTCAGCAACTGTCACAAATGGGGAGCGGACGCCCACGGGACCATCTTCCTCAAGGCAAAGAGGCTGTTTTCCAATTATTGCCTCTGCCCTTCGGGGGACTCGAGGGCACAGACCTTAGCAAGAGAGGTAAGGAAGCCACTGGGAAGCTGTATGCTTTTTGGCATCCACATTTCAAATACGGCCCTCACCCTAGAGTCTGGGTTCCCTGTACAAATGTAGAGGGATGTCATTCTCTCTCTACAAAGAGCTCCCCTCCCTCCAGCTGCGTCAGGCCTTGGCTGTTGGCGGTTCTCATCCCTGACCAGTAAGAAGAGGCAAATCTATCCCCTGCCAGGGGAAAGGCTGGATTAGACAGGAAGGGTGGCCTTGTGGTTTAGGCTGGGGATCTGGGTTCAATTCTTGGCTCTGCCCCAGATTCCCTGGGTGAGCTTGGCCAAATTGCTCAGTTTCCCCACTTGTAAAATGGGGATAATAATCCTTCCTTTCGTCCACCCTTTGTCTTGTCTAGTTAGCATGTGAGCTCCTCAGGGCAGGCACTTTCTCTTACTCTATTTACGTGCTGCGCCCAGCACCATAGGATCCCCAGTTTGGGTGCATGCGTGGAGGGGCTTTTTTGCCTCAGTTTCCCTATCTGTAAAATTGGGATAACTCTTCCTTTGCCTGGCTTGTCTATTTAGGTTGTGAGCTCTTCAGGGCAGAGATTGACTCATAATATACGTCTGTGCAGCACCCAGCAGGGACTGGGGCCTTCTGCTGCTGCTGTATATAAACAATAATAATTCCCACAGCAGATTGGACTAGGATTGACATTTAGTGCTTTCATAGCACCGCCCATCCTACAGTCCGTGAGCCCTTTGCAGCCACTAATGGATTTCGCCCCTGGGGTCGGGGCTCAGTGATCACCCCCATTGTACCCAGGGGGAAATCGAGTGCCTCACATAGAAAGTCAGTGATGGGACCAAAAATACAACCTAGAAGTCCCCGCTCTGTCCTGCCGCTTCCAAAGTGAATGAAGCTAAATCAGGAAAAGGCAGTTTTACTCCAGAATAGGTGTCCCACATGGGGCGCTATTGTGGGATAGTTATGCTGGAGTAGCTATGCCGGTCAATTTCCCTATGTAGCCAAGTCCTAAGGAGTCTGACTTTCATAGAGCCCCAGACTTTAAGGCCAGAAGGACCCTTCTGATCATCTAGCCCCACCTCCGGCCTAGCAGCAGGCACCTCCCTCACTGCATCAAGCCCAGATCTTGTGTTTGAGCTACAGCATGATGATTAAAACGGCATCCAGGCTTGGTGTGAAGGCTCCAAGTGATGGGGAAATCTACCACATCTCTAGGTAAATTGTTCTAATGGTTAATTCCCCTCATTGTTAAAAATGTCTTGTTTTTAGCCCAAATTTATCAGCTCCCAGAACCGGTTATGCCTGATCTGCTAACGAGCCTATCCAACATCTTCTCCCCATGTAGGTGCTTGTGCCACCTCTTAACCTCCTCCTGGACAGACTAGTCTGATCTTTAGGCTTGTGAGCAATTCAGCCTTCTGAGCAGTAACTGTCTTTCCTCTGGGACTTCTAGGCTGTTCTCCGGGAGATCACGGTGGCTGCCCTTCAGAAGACGACGCTGGTCGGCCCCATGCCCTCAGCCCACCTGAGATGCTCACCCACCCTCCAGGATACGACCTCTCAGCACAAGCATGGGGATTTCTCTCCGTCGTTCTTCCAGTGGGCTGTCCGGAAGCTGAAGATGTTGGTTAAACAGACAGCCCCCAAATCCTAACTGAGGTTCTCCTCCCAACAGATGGCTGCCGCCTCTATTAAAAGATCAGCCCCACCATTAAAGTGAATGATCTCCTGTAACATGGGGCTTTGAAGTCTTGGCTGCACTGATCACAGCAGCTGCGACACCAGATGAAAATGTTCTCATTGGCTTTTTGCCTCCGGGCCACTAAGGGGCGGGGGGGAATCAGTGTGACCCACCCTACGCATGGTGCTTCAGGGTTCACAGAGCACCTAAGGGAGCTGAAATGGCTTTGCTGCTTTCATGTAGGTAACCTGAAATGTTATTTTATTGCCTTAGAAATTAACCTGTCCTGGTCAATGGGAATCTCCTGTGCAGGATGTAGAGGGGTGGAGGAGGAGCTCCCATAAGCTTTCAGCGAGGGGAAGAATCTTTAACCACATATAACTTTCTTCCAATGCTTCAGAGTCGAATGTTTAAAAACCTAATGCTGGGGTGCCGAACTCCCGCAGCTTAGGAGTTGTAGGTGCTACAGGCGCTGAACCTGCTCTGACAAACAGGCCCAGAGTTTTATGGGCTGGTAAAAAATATCACTTCCTCCCCAGTCATGTTTCACTTGTCCCTGTTTCTGTAATGCAATAATCCTCCAGAGTCTTCCAAAAAGAACAGCAGACACGTGACTTGAATATTTAGTGGCAGGAAAACAGGCAGATTTTAAACACCTTTCCACCATTCTTTCCCTTAGCTGGTCACCCCCAGGGGCCATCTCTAGCAAGTCCAGAGCAACACCCTGATCTTTGCCACAGCTGCCTGGTCTCTAAAACGAAGGTCTCCGACCCCGAAGCTCCTACAAGAGGAACTCCCATTAGTTTGCAGGATCAGGGCCTAGGTTTATACTGTTCACACAGTAATGGCAGTTCTAGTTACCATTAAATCTAGGCCATCAAGCACTTACAAAATGGATCCAGTCACAGCGCACTGCTGCCCCTAGTAAGTGCTATTGCTCCAAAACCCTGATGCATGTTGTCTGACCAGACTGCATTGCAGAAAGAGGCAAAGATGGTTAATTATATTTGATCTCACCACAATCCCGCTCGGCTTTTCCTAGGGCGACGTCTTGCTCCTTTGAAGCCTCAGGGAAATCTCTGGCCAGCTGCTGAGGAGCTGAAGTTGAAGCTGAACAGTTGTGGTTTTGAAGGCTAGTATTTGGGATGCATAATACGGAAATCAAGCACTTCCCCAGCCTTCCCCAAGAAGTTCCTAGGCCCTTTCACTTTCTTCACAGGGAAGAGGCGTACCAACCATGCAGTCATTGCAAGGAGCTTGGCTGGCATGTCCCATCTGCTCTGCATGGATAGCAGTGATCTCATGGTGTTACTTGGGACTTTGCCCTAGTACCTTTTCCCAGCATTCCCTCCTCCATAGTGAGACACAGGAAACACCACTCTGTGCCATTTAGCCACTGTCCCCTTTTCTGAGACGTTTGGGATTCTATGGTGTGGAACATACAGACTTTCCAGATGCCTGTTCAAGACAATCAGGTCTGTAACACTGTGGGTACAGATTCTTAACACTTTCCTTTTCTGTGTGTCCTTTACCAAAGTTTGGGGCCGTTACAGGTACCCATTCCCAGGCTTTGGACAAGTTACACATGTTCAATGAAACGTTTTCCCCCTGGGATCATGCCATGGGTAACAAATAACTGCTTCCCCGCCCAGCAGGATTTCCACACACAAAATCCCAGACTGACCTTTGCTTATGAAGGTGCCACTTGGCTCTAACTTTTCTACCTGGTCTGAGATACTACACAGCAGGGATGCAACACCTCCAAGGAGGGACTGCTCACACTGGTTGTTTCTACTGCATCTTGCCCCCAGGGTCATCTACAAAGGCTTCTCCTTTGTAAGCCCATTCACCCCCAGCTGAATGATCTTCCTCTGGCTGAGTCCGTTTGCCCTGTTCCTACATCAGGAAGGAGTTGCTGTACTGACTAGATGCACCCCCTAGCCTTGAAAAGTTAGGCCTGCTGCCTCCCAACACTTTCAGAGCAAGTTCTGAGCAACCTGTCCCCAGACCTGTATGATAGAGAGTTTGCATTAGAAGTTTTACTGGATCGCAAGAGGCACTTGTACCCAGATGGCAAAAGCAGCTCAGCACCCTGAAACCCTCAACTAGGAAAGGAAATTAGACGTAGGCCAACGACTAGGTTTGGATGTGGAACGTTTATTAATACCCTTTGATGGAGAGCACTATGTACACAGAACAGCCACAGAAGTTTACTTCTTGGTTTCCTCCTCCTTGGAGAGAGTCTTGATGATCTCTTCCTTCTTGGCTTGCAGACGTTCTTCACGGCGCTTGCGGGCTTCCTTGGTCTTGGACCTGCGAGCTTCGGCCTGGTCACTGAAGATGAAAACAGGTTTTATGAACACACAGGGAGTAAGCCTCAAGCAGCCCAGATAAATCCACCCAGCTTTTACCTGGGCATCATCCCCCACCTCTATTTTTCTCCAGCCTTAGGAAGCCATTGTAGAGAGATGATATGCGAACATGCATTTCACAAATGCCTCATGCGCCATCAACTGCTTTATAGCTGCTGTTTACCAGGTTACTACGCCCACACACCTCCCAACTAGCGCTTTGCAAAGACTTAAGTGGAATTCAATATCTTGTTCAGTGACACCCCACTGGCCTACTGAGTAATATAGGCAGGCATCAATGGGATCTACCCTTGGCCAGGACTGGGACTGAAACAGGTCTTTGGACCAAACGACTGCACAAGGGCATGCTGCTGTCTTTACTCTATCTCCAAGGACACCACACTTGTTTGTTAGAGAGTGCCCTTGAGATCTTGACAAAACTGATCAGTCCAGTGATTAACGTTAGAAAGGGAAAGTAACGCATGATCTGCCAGAACCCATTTGTCCTTCGATTGTCTTAACTTTGCCCCTTCTTGAAAATGGATCCTTCAATGGCAGGGTCTTTGGACAACATTCAGCAAGGGAACATGCCCATCCCCTGAAGATTTATGTTATTTCCTGGGTGTTTATGTCATGCAGAAGAACAAAGCCTGTTTAAAGGGGGCATTCAAAGTCATACTTGGATTTATTTACACTGTTAAAACCAAGCCATTAATATCCAGATCATTTGTCAACATTTATTAAGTATTATTTTGTATTCCACTCAGCTTTAGGCCTCGTCTACACTAGAAAGTTCTGCTGCTCTAACCATACTGGTATAGCAGAACACTCCTTATGTGAATGCAGTTATACTGATATAAGAGAGCTTATACTGTTATAGTTCATGACAGTTTGCACCCATACCAAACCTTAAACCAGTACAGCTATAGGAGTAAATAATCACAGCCCTAATTGACAGAGCTATAGCAGCATAACTATGACCAGGCTTGGATAGCGAAGAGATGCAAGTGAATTTCATTTGTTTCTAGTCAGTTTCACTTTACAGAATGCCACAATAAGAGAATCAATGTCTTTGTAACCCAAGTGCTGAAAGCTCATGGAATCACTTGAACTGATACTGAGCACTATAAAAAGCTCACTTATGCAAAACTTAAGTCTTGGGCCTGTATTGAGCTCTCAGAATCGCGTTAATAATCAAACACTTACGCCAGGAGCTTCTTGCGAGCCTTGTCTGCCTTGAGTTTGTGAATGTGCTCCATCAGAATCCGCTTGTTCTTGAACACGTTACCCTTGACCTTCAGATACAGGCTGTGATACCTAACAAAAGGGAAGGGACAGGGTGAGGTGAGAGCTCACTGTGTTGCAGGAAGAAACTCTCATTTGTTTGATGGTGCAAAAGAGGAAATACGAACTGTTCAGCTTCCAAGACATTTTGAGTGACTCAAGATAAAACAGCAGTTATGCCTTCTCTGCAGTGGACCACATGGTGACCTTCGTGTCCCAGAGTTTTAAAATGAATTTAACCATCATGCAGCATCTTAATCTACCACCACACACGACTCCCTTGTCCTGCCCTCCAATTTCAGCAGAGGAGCCAGTCCTGAGCACTCACTAACACCAAGATCATTCTGTAGCTGCTTTCCAGTGCCCTTATCCACTGCAAGGGATTGATCATTTACATAAAAGATGTGTTTAATCTCTCTTGGCTTTCCCCTTTGACATCTGTAGGTTCAGGTCCAAGTTTATAAAGCCTGCTGCAAAAGCCTTGTGCAACAGAGGCTGGTGTATCCAGGCGGATGGGGACCCTGTTCCCAACCCAGCCACTCCCGTCAACAAAGGAGAAGCGGGGCAGGATTCATTTGGCTCTCAGACTTACATATGGCGGTCGATCTTCTTGGATTCCCTGTATCTGCGAAGCAGACGCCTCAGAATTCTCATTCTCCTCATCCAGGTCACCTTCTCGGGCATACGAGCATTGGCTGTACCCTTTCTCTTACCTGGAGGCAGACAGAAAGATGTTACAGAGCTAGAACGCAGCTAATTACCAGTGAGCATCCTTGCCAGTGTGCTTAACACCTCTGCTTGCCTCAAAATCCAAGAAGTATGATTAACAGCCCAGCTGCATTACAAGGCCCCTCCTTGGTACACAAGGCTGTCTATAAATCCACCCTCAGCAAAAGTCTCTAGAGTTTGACAGATGTTTAACCCCAGTTATCTAGAGTGAAGCCAGCCAGCACTTACCGATGCCCATGTGCCTGCCCTTTCGGCGGGCCAAGGTGTTTTTCCTGCATCGGGCACGGGAGTGAACAGTCACAGGCTTGCGGATTATCAAACCATCCTTGATCAGTTTCCTGATCTGCTGACCTGGAAATCAGAAGAGATGTTCCATGTTGAAGACATCAAATGGAACAGAAAATGGACAGCAAGGCAAGAGTCCAACACCAACAAATTTTCCTTTTCAAAAGGAGTTTTCGGGATGGATTAATAAGTCTAAAGGAATTTAAGATTTTGACCTTCTTTACAGAGGCCCCTTAATTAAGTTTCTTTTCCTCAGGCAGTCCTGTTGCAGTCCACCGCAGGCCTACATGGGAAACAGTCTCCCAGTCACTGCAGTGTGGACCTGAATGGAATAAACAAACTTTATAAAGATGTCCTTTGGGCCAGCTTCTGCCTCCATTCTACCTGCTGGATCTGCCAGCTCAGTTAACACAAAAGAAAGCCTAGTCCGTGAGAAGGGACAAACTATCTATTTTTCAGTGCTTGTAGTGAACTGTATATCATGTATTTCTGCTCTTCTCATTTTTCAATCATGCATCTCATCTGTTCATCACTAGATATCCCTGTTGGTGTTTGATTAGAAAGTGGTAACTCCCGTTCCCCCCAAAGAACATCCAAACTAGTCATCACATTCTTGTGTGAATTCTTTCAGTGTGGAGTTTGCAGAATTCTAGAATTTGGTCATTTACTGCTTTAGATTATTAAGGGAAGGCAATTGCTACATGCTTGTAAATCAGCAAAACCTTTAAATAAACTTGAATATAAAACAGCCGTGGAGAAGGCAATTCGGTTTAGCTACTATTAAATTAGCCTACTACCGAGCCTGTAACAAAGACAAGTTAAGCTCACTGCATCTTCTGCAATATTCAATAATTAGCTAGGCCCCACAAATCATACCAGAAGATAGCACTAGCAAGTCACTGAATTGCCCAGTGCCCATGCGGAAGAGAAACGGTTACTTACGAGAATTAGCATTGGCAATCTCATTGGTCTCATTAGGATCCAACCAAACTTTCTTCTTGCCACAGCGCAAGACGCTGGAGGCCAGCCTCTTCTGGAGCCTGAGCATACTGAACAAACCAACACACATGGCTTAGAACAGGCAGCCCCCAGGTTAGCGCAATGACAGATCACGACATTTTTCAGTTCCAGGAATGCTCAAAATGCAGTCTCGCTTTATTTAAATGTATAAAGGGTCTTTCATCACAGAGATTACAAAGCCTAATGCAAATTAATTACATATGGCACTGCTGAAATGTCCATCTCCGAAGTGAAAGGCATGCCAGATTTCCATGTGATTGCCTGTGGCAAAACAGTGTGAGTGGAGAAATTGTGGCCAGTGACACTGACTAGATCAAACTCTCATTAAGGAGGTTTTCACTTGTGGCAAAAGCTCAGATCCTAAGGTGGCGGGTGACACATTCACCAGACGATGGGATGAAGTATCTAAACTGAGCGCCCACCACTTGCAGTGCCTCAGGCTGGCCACCCAAAAAATCACCGGCCTGCTTTGGAGGAGAGGCCTAGCTCTCAAGTGCCGGGCCCAGCAGACTTGTGCTCCCTTTGCGCCCCCACCCCAGGCGCAGCGGGATCCCCGTGGGGTGGGGACATCGGGGAGATCCAGCAGAGCGGGGCCTTTACTGGGGCACCCCATACATCAGCGTCCCCACCTATCCCCAGCGCGCGCCCCCCCCACACCCCATTCTACTCCCCCTCCCGCCCACCAGCGCGCGCCCCCCCGCTCGATTCTACCCCTCCCCCCCTCGCAGCGCGCGCCCCCCCTCGATTCTACCCCTCCCGCCCACCAGCGCGCGCCCCCCCGCTCGATTCTACCCCTCCCCCCCTCGCAGCGCGCGCCCCCCCTCGATTCTACCCCTCCCGCCCACCAGCGCGCGCCCCCCCCGCTCGATTCTACCCCTCCCCCCCTCGCAGCGCGCGCCCCCCCTCGATTCTACCCCTCCCGCCCACCAGCGCGCGCCCCCCCCGCTCGATTCTACCCCTCCCGCCCACCAGCGCGCGCCCCCCCCCGCTCGATTCTACCCCTCCCGCCCACCAGCGCGCGCCCCCCCCCGCTCGATTCTACCCCTCCCCCCTCGCAGCGCGCGCCCCCCCTCGATTCTACCCCTCCCCCGCTCGCAGCGCGCGCCCCCCCCTCGCAGCGCGCGCCCCTAATCGCCCCGCTATTCATAGCCCGGGTCCTTCTGGGGGAGGGGGCGACCCTGCCCAGGCCCGGATGGGGCCAGGGGAAGCGGCTCCTCTCCGCTAGGCCCGGCCCCAGGCCGAGGCCCGGCGCCGGCCGCTCTCCTGAGGGGAGGCCGCCCAGCGCCCATCCCCCTCCAGTCCCGTGGCCCCTCAGGGGAGAGACCGGCCCGCGCCTGGGCCTGCACCGGGCCCGCGCCCCGCTCACCTCATGGCGGCGGCGGCCCTAGCGCTGAAAGGAAAGGAGGCCAGCAGCGCCGGCCGCTCCCACTATCAGCGCGGGGGGGGGGTGAGTGGGACGTACCATATCACCCCCTCCTCTTACAGCGCCTCTCGTCCCCTCCGATCCCGGGTCGCTCCACTCCGGAACGGGGAAGAAGGGGACACAGCCCGGTTCCGAGGGAGAAAGTTCGGGCGGAACCGGGAGTCTGAAACATATCTCTCCACCCCCCGCGTCTGGGAATGGTATGGTCCGGGGTGCAGCGGCGCCTGCGCAATGATCACGTGGCGGAGTGTTGCCCGGACTAGCCCGGCAGAGGCTGCGCCTGCGCAATGGAGGGAAGCTGCTCAGTGTACCACGTGGAAGGGGGGGTTGTTGGGTGATGCTGGCTTTTTGCGGTGTGGGGAGGGCTGAACGCATGGAGGACAGTAAGGGCAGGCGTGGGGTAGTAGGTGCTGGCTTAATGGGGGCCGTAGGGGGCAGGTAAGCTAGGGGCCTTGGGGCAGATCAGGGCTGGGGGGCAGTCATGGGGTTGGAGCTGAGTTCATGGGGTCAGTGTGGGAGTCCTGGGGCAGGCTTGGGGGTTACAGTGGATCACAGACTGTATATGAATCAACACCCCGACGAGCTGGGGAAAAGGCTAGTATCATTCTGGGGTGTATTAACATGAACGTCCTATGTAAGACGTGGGCGGTCATTGTCCCGCTCTGCTCTGCACTGGGGGAGGCTTCAGCTGGAATACTGTGTCCAGTTCTGGGCACCGCGCTTTTGGAAAGCTGAGGACAAATTGGTTTGAGTCCCGAGAAGAGCAACACAAATGATAAATGGTTTAGAAACACTGACCTATGCAGGAAGATTTTAAAAAATTGGGTATATTAGTCTTGAGAAAAGAAGACTGATAGGCTAATTTAGCGCTAAGGGCTGTTATAAAGAGGCTGCTGATCAATTGTGCTCCATAGCCACTGAAGGTAGGACAATAAGTAAAGGGATTAAACTGCAGCAAGGGAGATTTAGGTTAGACGTTAGGAAAAACTTTCTAACCGTAAGGGTATTGATGCTCTGGAATAGCTTCCAAGGGATCTTGTGAAATCCCCATCTTTGGAGGTTTTTAAGAACAGGTTGGCCAAACACCTGTAAAGGATGCTGTAGGTTCACTTTGTCCGGCCTTAGTGCAGGAGGTTGGACTTGTGGTCCCTTGCAGCCCTACATTTCTGATTCTATGCTAGGCTGGAGGATAGCTATGTCAGATTGGAAGTTAGCCATGGGAGCTAAGTTAATGGGGGACAGTAGAGAAGTAAGGGATAAGGTGTGCTAGGCTGGGGGCCTGGGCCAGGTCAGGGGGTAGCTTTGGGATAGGCTATGCCAGGTTAAAGGCCAGCCATGAAACAGGAACCAAAGCTATAGGGCAGGCCATGGTCACAGCTTTGCAGGTAGCCATGGAGCCTGTATGTGCTTGTCCTTGAACTGTAGATGGTCACCACTTACCCAAACTCATACAGTGAATCAGTGTTAGACCTAGGAATGGCACCTAGGAGTCCTGACTCCCAATCACCTCTTATCCCTGCCTCCTGGCACTTTGCAAACATTAATTAACCCTTGCAGGCCCCATGTGAGGTTGGTAAGTCAGAGTCAGTGCGGTCAGATTCAGGCCCAGAGAGAGTCACTGATTTACCCCATGATCCAGAAAGGGGCTGAAATCTGTGTGAATTTGGGGTGTTCAGAACTTCTCCGGGATCTCAAAGCTTAAGAGTTCTTGGAACAAGAGGAGAAACTAACACAAATTTAAATGGTCCTGTTTCTTTAAAAAGTGATTCTCCAATTGCCTCATTGGCAAAATATAACTGAAGCTCCACTTTTAAACTGATACAAACTCCACTAAAACAAAAATGTCACTTTTTTTTTTAATAAACTAGAAGTTAAAAAGCACCCAAATCCAAATGATGTGTAGCGTTTAGGCATGTTTCCTCCTTTGAAAGCCATGTCTGAAAATTGCAATTGGCTAGAAAATCAGACCAAAAACTAAGGCTGCTTGTTAAATACTCAGACTAGATTCCATCTCATGGTTCATTTGGAATCTGGCTGGTGTAAAATGATCAACATATGGTAGGAGAAGGAGACCTGACAGGAACAGATTCTTGGTTCATTAAGCGAGAAAAACACAGATAAACACAGATTTAGGCTGTTTAAAAACTGAGTTGTTGTTTTCATAAAACAAACTCCAAACCTGGAAAATACCTGCTACAGGAACGTGTGTTGGAAACTTGGCTCAGACCCACTGGCTCACCAGTTCCAGGATCCTGCCTCTAGCATTTGCCACACAGCCTGATGCCAAGGAGAAAGGCAAATAAAAATACATCCCCTTAGCACATTTGGTCAGACTCCTGGGTCTGTACAGGGGAGGGGGGAGATAGTTGCTTCCCAGCTCCTGTGGAAGAATCATGTTATGCCCTATGCGCTCCAGGGGAATTCCCCTAAACTGGAGGCATTCCCAGGTGGGGAAATCTGGCTGTTTTCTCCCATGGCGCAAAAGCACCAGAATGAAGCCTAGAAATGGGGTTGCAGCATTTACAGAATGTTGCGGGGGTGGTGTGATATTGTTTATGCCCTTCTCTCTCCGAGGAAACAATGAAATCTGCCAGAGGGTGCTGTCTGTGTGTTTTCAAATGTCTTCCTTAGCATCTTGCCCTGGGTTTTGTTTTCCAATGGATCATTGTTCACAAAAGGTACTCTGCTCCGCCCCAGAGGTGGCTGCATCTATTTCTAAAGAGTGCCATGGGGGGAAGGACATCGCATTGAGGTAACACCTTATATTGCTGGCGTTTAGGATGGGCCTGAAGCCAACCCCTGCTGCCCCACATCAGCAATCCACCGAGGGACATCACTGGCATCCACAGTCTGCTCGCGGTGTTTACGACTAAAATGTGGAGGTGGTGATTGAGTGCGCCTGGCGGGTGGAGAGGCTCTGGACGTGTAAAGGGAGATCTGTAATTGCATTATACTCCCATGCAGCTGCCTGCTGTCTGTGTGTTCACCTTCCCTCCCTCAGCTATTTCCCTTCTGCCTCCCCCCCCCCCCGCCCCACCGTCTCCCAATCTATAGCTCCCTCTGCTCACCCATCATCTTTCTCCCATTCCCGCCCCCTCTCCTCTCCTTCCCACTCTTCCTGACCAGCTTCTGTTCTCTGCTAGGGTCCCTGGGGGGGATTACGGTTGCTGGTGGGTTGTGGGGGGAGGGAAAGGGGGACAAGCTGGAAAAACAATATCCAGGAAGCAGCTGCAGCTGTCCAAGATGCTCAGTGAATTGCTCCTCTCAGGACGGTTAGCTGAATGGTCTCTGCGCAAACAGGCTGACATGGACGAGAGGAGCCTCCAGGCTAACCCTCCTGGGGAGGCCGCAGCACTGAAGCCTCAGATAAGACAATCTCCCTTGTCCTAGCTGGAAGCAGGATGTACAAGGAGTTTCTGGTCTAGAGAGGTCATTTCAAATCTGGCCTGGCCTCCCCATGTCAGGAGAGGGGAATGGTGGGGAGTCACATCTGGATGAGGGGCTCTGCTGTCCCAGTGTGGGACGGCTTAGATATGGGGTTTGGGTCCAAGCCCATCTCTGGGGTCTAGTCCGGCGGGGAGGGGAGAGATGAGAACACAGCCTGCTTTATGCACTGGGAGGAGGGGGGAGACGCTGAATGGTGGTGGGACTATGTCTGTATGCCCATGATCTCCAGCCTCCCATCTGTCCCTAACTCGGGATCCACCCGCTGGTGTCTCACGACATCATGAACGTCAGGGACAAAAATCTCCCACCTCATGGCCTGGATGCTTCGCTGCCAACTGGAAGCAGGAACAGGACGTGCAGTGCAATGGGTGGGGAGAAAAACAAACCCACCAACCTTGTATCGATTCATGTTTGAGTTTGGGCCGAAGAGGCTGGGGCAGTTCTGATGTCACTGGGACATTCTGCCTTAATGCTCTGTCTCAGAGCCCTGACACCATTGGCCAGCCCACAGGCAAAAGGTCTCACCTTGGCTTCCAGGGCCCCCAAGTCTTCCCCATTCCATCTACTCTGAGTTCCTATCTACCAGGCACTCGGACTTTCCCCCTCTGGTTCGTCACCCCCAAAGGTGTGCAAAGAGCCCCCAGGTATCCGTTTGGCGCACACACTCCACGCTGTTCATGCACCAGAAACCTGCTGGGGGCAAAAATAACCAAAAAGCTTATTTAATAAGGTGTGTGTGGGGGGGGGGAATCACAGATTCAAAGGTGAAACAGTTAAGGAAAAGCAAACACAGACAAGTCACACTGAAAATGAACAAAAAGCCGCAACCTCGGGCTTTACACGTCTATATTAGACAAATCTCCTTTTCTAATATAAGGAACCTGTGGCCTCAGAATGGTTTCCCAGCATACCCTGGCCATCACAGAAGGACCCAGCGGTTCAGGGACAGCTTTGCAGTTAAAGGCTGCCCCTCAGTTTCTGGCAAAAACCCTCAGACACAAGCCTGGTTTTAAAAGGCTTTTTTTTTCTTCTTCTTTTCTTTCCTGGCATGGTGACTCCTGGGTATTCAGAGTGGGGGGAATTCCCAGTTGTCTCCATGTCTTTCCATTAACTCTAATGGTCCACCATTGTCTTTTCCTGGTTGGACAATGGGATGGGTACTTGCAATTGGTTTCCTGTAAACAACTGGCTTGGTGCCCCTCTCTGCCTGATCCCTTCACTGCCTGTTGCGAGGTGATGCTGTAGTTGCCCCACAGTTACAACGTTCTACACATATACACATGCGATGATGCGTACCTACATTCATACCCTGCATGCAGCTCTCCTAATGCCCAGCAAGTTCAGAACATCACAAGCTTTCATGAAAGACCTTCCTTGACGTAGTCATCCACAATCACCTTGTATATAACCAGCTGATTCAACTGCGTATTCTTTGGGGTTCAGACCCCCTTTTCACCCCTTGGGGGTGTCTGGACCCGGATTGTCACAGTCGTCCACGCTGGATCCCCACCGTCCAAAACTGGGGGAAGGCAGTGTGGTCTAGTGCAGCTAGAGCCTGATGGGACGGCTGGGTTCTATTCCCGGTTCTGCCACCGATTAGCTGTGTGACCTTGGGCAAGTCATTTCTCTCCGTGCCTCATTTCTCCAGCCTGCAAAGTGAAGATTAAATACGATTCAGTGCTTGGGCACTGCAGTCACACCTCAGCCCATCAGTGATAGATGGGTTCTAATCATGGAAAATCTCTCTTGCATCGGATGTCCCGTGTTCCTGGACAATTTGTCTTCCAGCTGCACTGTCTGGGTCTGGAGGCCAGGAAGGAGCCAGCTCCCTGGAGTGAATCCACAGCTCCCTGCAGCACCGGGCGGGTAATTTTTAACCTTCTAGGGCCTCCCTGTGGCTTGGGACCAGACCCCAACCTCTGCCCTGGCAGAGGGGATGTGGGGTGAGCTGTCCCTTCAGATCCACCCCCTCACTCTTCAAAAGCAAGGAGACCAGAAGCTAACACAATCCATAGCTGCTTCCAGTCAAAAGCTATGCAAGTGGTGCAGGCTGAATGGGACGGGACACAGGGACCTTCAGCAGTCTGCTCAAATCCAGTCTTGGGCAGTTGTGGTTGATGTGTTTTACAGTCTAATTGCTGAGGTGAGATGAGCACCAGGGGTCTCAGCTCAATTCCAATTGGACACACGGGCACCGGTCAGTCTCGGCGCTGGCAAGCTCAGCAGAGAAGACAAGCACTGAGTAGGTCCTTCATGGAGAGTCAGGTCAACGTTCCCCGGAGCCAGGGGCTCACTGACTTGACGTGACCAAGCCACGTCAGTTTCACAGCCAATGGTACTCAAGGGAACAGCCCATCTCACCACCTTTGCTGGCCCTGACTTGATGGATCACGTACCCGTTTTGAAGCTAGGTGAACTGGAGGCAGCTTTTCCGTATGAGATCCAGGGAGACCCTCTCACCACTCAGCCACCACACCTTATAGGGAAGGTTGAGAGCCACAGACGGACCACGTGGCCAAGGGGAGGATTCAGGTTCTGGGTCTGCCCAGTGGGCACCTTTCCTTGAGCTGGACACAAGGGTTTATTTGCTGCACTTTGGTTTCCAGAGCCATGCGTGTTAGCTGGGGAGCCAGCCCACCCCAGACCTACGTCCCTTGGGGGTCCCGAGGCTGCTGTGGCTCTCCAATCTGGTGTTGGTGCACCCATGGCCATCTCTGTGCAGGACCTGGGGGGGCGCAGGGCAGCGGTGTCCTCAACCCCCAGAGCAAGCTAGAGCCAGCTGGGCAGCGGGGAGGGAACTGATTGTGGAGCCCCCTGCCCAGCCATTGCCGAGGACTCGGGGGGCTCTGTGTCGGGCAGGGAGGCATCAGGCCACCCCCTCCAGTCCTTCACCCCCTGGGAGTCCCCACTCCAGGGGTGACCTCCCCTGGCATCTGCCCACCCTCCCCCTTGGCGCTGCTGGGCAGCCAGGCCCCTCAGTGCAGTGGGGGGATAGGAATCCGGGGGGGGGGCGCTCCTGGCTGTATAGGGGCTGGTTGGATCCAGGGGAGGGGGGTGTCTCTGCTTCCAGCAGCCTGGCCCTGGACACTCGCCTAGGGCGCCCCCCCCCATCGCTCAGCCCCTCTGCGGGGGGGGGGGGCGATCGGACCACACCCCTTCCCCCCCCCCCCCGGGGGCCGGCGAGCCCCCGAACCTCCCCCCTTCCCGTCCGCCCCGCCTGCGCATTGTGTGGCCGCCGGGAGGGGCCGGCCGGCCGGCTGCCGCCCCCACACGCGCCCCCGCCCCGGGCTCCTCCTCCGCGGCGCCGGGGCTGGCTCGGGACACGAGTCCGGTGCGGTGCGAGCCAGGCCGAGACGCCGGGAGCTCGATGGTGCGGGAGGGCGGCATGGCCAGGACACCCCGCAGCTCGACCCAGGAGATCCAGATGGACGTGTTCGAGAACCCCGGCCTCCAGGTGGGACCGGGGGGAACACCCACCTCCCCCCCCCGGGGTCTGCTGCCTGCCCCCGCCGCTGGAGGGGGGGGGCGTCTCCCGCAGTGGAGGGGGGAGCCAGAAATGGGGGGGGGGGACGGCGGGAATGGACCCGATCGGAACCGGCGCACGGGTGGAGCCGGCCCATGACTCACTGGCCTCTGCTTTTCCCAGGTGGGGGGTGGGCCCCCAGGGTTGAGTATTGCGGGGGAGAGGGGATTCGAACCGATATTAGGGGATTGGAGGAAGCTTCGCCCCCCGGGGGAGGAATCTCAGCCTGGCTGCTGCTTTCCGCCCTCCCCTCCCCTGGGATCAGCCCTTCCCTGCTGCCCTCCGGTTTCAGCCTTAGCACAAAAGCCCTATGGGTCCCACCGGGCTCCTCCTTCCCCAGCCAGGCAAAGCGGGGTCTCCCCCCCCCCCATGCCCTACATCCGGCAGGACTGGGGATGGGTGCCCAGAGATCGCAAAGGAGGCGACCCCCAAACTTTGCAATGGGTGCCAAAGCCAGCGGAGAGGAGAGTGGGGGTGTAGGGGTGCCTCCCCCGGAGCTGGAAGAGTAGAGGGCGGTCTCCCAGTTGGAGCAGGGTCCTCAGGGCACCTGGGTTCTAGTCCCCCCCCTGCTCGCTCGCGCTGTCACCTTAGTCTCCCCATCTGGAAAATGTGGGGAATAATCCCCCGGGGGTTTGTGGGGCTGGATCAGTCCCGCTGCGTAGGCTGCCCTGGCCTGCTGCCATGAAGGGCAGGTGTCGCTCCGGGAAACTTTGTCACATGCAGGATAATTTGGGGAAACCCTCTCAGGAGTCACCACACCCCTTTACCTCCCCATCCTCTTGCCAGTTGGTACCAGGGGACTTTGCCTCTGCTGGAAACAGGCCGCGAGCCAATGTAGCAGGAGGCGGGGATGCCGGCACAGACGGGCCATTGCTCTGATGTACTGAGGTGGGGATCCCAGGGGCAGGCTGGACCTGTTGGTCAGGGCTAGTGAGCGGGGCGGGGAGGGGGGAAGGATAGCCACTTAGGGGCTCCTGGTTGCACCCAGACACCCTGGCAGTGCCAGGCCCTCAACACGGGGCTGGGAAACACAGAACCAGCCTCCGCCCACTTAGGATATGGCTCTGTAAATGGCCACGATTAACCCTTCCCCACCTGGAGAGCCACCCACCCAGGGCTTAATTTGTGCCAGGGCTGAGCTCCGGCCCCACTAGGCTTGGCAGTTGGTAGCCCGGGCCCCTCTGGGCTTGCAGCGTCAGTAATGCACGTGACAAAATTGCTCTTGCCCCGGCACCTCTTTCGTTACAAATTAAACCCTGCGCCAGCCCCCTGGATGGGGGGGATCCCAGCCACCCGCGGAGGGCGCAGTGAACGTGACCAAGGGATGGGCCCCGATTGGAAAGATGGGGGTGGGGAAGAATCCTAAAAATACCAACTCCTGCCCTGCTCGGAGACCACGTGTCTGTGGGTTGGGCAGCAGCTGGGCCCCAGCTGTCCCTCGGAGATGCGCCTTGCTCATTCCGAGACCGGCCCCAACATGTCCCGCTCCTGCCCGCTCGCCCTGTGCAGAAAGGCCTCAAGCTCACTTCTGGAGGAACCGGCTGGAGAAGGGCTGATGCCCCAGGGCGGTGATGACCCTGCCCCCATCAGGGGGGAGGGGAGCAGGACTGGGCCCTCGAGGACAGTGGCAATTGACCTTCTGTAGGGAGCGCTGGCTGTGGGTGGGGTGGAAATCTTGGTTACTCCAGTCCCAGCCTCTCCCAGCAGGGGGTGCTGTAGGCGATGGTGCGGGAGCGCTGGCTGTGGGGAAGCTCCCAGCTGCTAGCTCCTTCTATCTAAGTCTTTGCCACCAGCCGGGTATTTGGAGCAGTTGCCAGGCTCTGTTGGAAGAGGAGCCGCTAGGTCATGGGATGACTCAGTAGCAGCAGGTGTGTTCGCTCGCTCCGTGCGCGTGTGCGTTTGCAGGGCTGCTGGGGCCTGCGTGGGTGTGAGGAAGGAGAGCACCAGAGCCTGCGCACTAGGGGGGAGGAGTGGAGGTGAGTGCATGTGCCACTAGGGAGGTGTCTGGAGTGTGTGTGTGTGTAGTAAATCGGGTCTGTAGTAAGCTCTAATTGGGTGGGGATGGGCGTGTGTATAGTAGGTTGTGTGTGTACAGCTCTGTGTGTGTACACACAGCTCATTGCATGGAAGTAGGCGTGTATGTGGGTATAGACACAGTTATTGCACGGAGGTTGGGATGTATGTGTGTGTGGGTGTTGTGTGTGTGGGTGCTCTCATTGCACGGAGGTAGGGGTGTGTATATACACAGCTGTTGCACAGAGGTAGGGGTGTGTATATACCCAGCTGTTGCTCGAAGGTAGGGGTGTGTATATACCCAACTGTTGCACAGAGGTAGGGGGTGTGTATATACACAGCTGTTGCACGAAGGTAGGGGTGTATATATACCCAACTGTTGCACAGAGGTAGGGGTGTGTATGTACACAACTCTCGTATGGAGGTAGGGATGTATATGTTCACAGCTCTCGTTGCACAGAGGTAGGGGTGTGTGTGTGTGTGGGGGGGTATACTCAGCTCTCATTGCACAGAGGTGGTGTGTGTGTGTGTACAGCTTGTTGCATGGAGGTAGGGGTGTGTGTGGGGGGGTGTATACAGCTCATTGCACGGGGGTAGGGGTGTGTGTGTGTGTGTGTGTCCAGCTCGTTGCACAGAGGTAGGTGTGTGTGTCCAGCTCGTTGCAATCCCAGGCCCCTGAGGATGGCCCGAGAGCTGCTCCACGCTGAATCAGTCACCTTTGCTAGGCCCAGTGGGTGTGATGGGTTAAACACCCCCCTCCACACACAGACTGAGCCCTTACCTGGGCACAGGAGGGGTAGATTGGGGGTGGGGGGCAGCTCTCCGGGTCTCACCGGAGAACGCAGCTCAGCCCCCCACCCCCTGAACATCTGTCTGGAGCTCGGTCCCAGCCCTGCAGCGCCCATGGGCACAGGTGGGCAGACACCTCACCCCGCTTGTCGACACAGGGCAGTAAAGCTGCTCCCAGGGTGTCCTGACAGGCAAGCCACTTCCCTCTTCTGTACCTTGGTTTCCCCTTCTGCTAGCTGAGGATTTAGCTGCCGACCCCTCCCCTAGAACATGCCATGTGATCTATGGTTACCCTATAAACATGCTGCTGTCCGTGGGGTAGGGGGGTGGGCGGGGTCCCCTCCCCCCCGCAACTCTTGATTCCTCCCCAGAGCAATATGGGGGGTCCCCGGCAGTGGCTGGAATAAAGGCCCACCCCGATCCAGTGCCGTTGGCCCTCGACTGGTGCGCGCCTCCCTGTTTCCATCGGGGTGAGCTGACGTGGCTGGCGTTGCAATTAGCTCCCCCCCCCCCCCGGTGATTAGAGCCTGGCTGTGACGCTGTGCGGAGCCAGATTGGTTGGGAACCCAGCGAGGCTAGTAAAGCCCCGGAGCTGCCTGTCGATTGGCACCCGCATCAGGTGACCGTGCAGCGTTGGGAGCCAGCTGCTTCCCCGGAGAGCGACCCCTCCCTCCAGCCCTGCCTCCTGCACTCCCAGTGCTCCATGTGGGTGCCAGGGACCTGTGGGTGTCACTGACTCCATTGTGGGGGACTCAGAAGCCCCATACGGAAGGGGATCCCACAGCCAAGCCAGGGCCAGGTGGGCTTTTAGATGGGGACATGTCCTAAGGGTCTGCGATCCAAGGGATTTTCACAGTGGAATAGACCATCTCAGACCAGCGGGATGTTTAGCCTGAGATCCATCTGTCCCCCACCACCGTCCCCAGCTGTCAGCCACAGGGGAAGGCAGCCTCCTTATGGTGTGATATGCTACCATGAGGGGAGAGATTCCTTCCTGGCCTCAGGAGCTGATGACCTGACGCCCTGAAGCATTAGGCTTGTCAGCTGTATTCTAGCAGCTCGTGCTATTTTCGGATGTCTAGTGTGGTCATAGAACCGTTTATAGGCTCAGAGTGGGGTTCCTGGGTTCTGCTCTCCGCTTTCCCATTGACTTGCTGCATGGCCATGAGTAAAGCGTTTTCCCTTTTTGTGCCTCGGTTTCCCTCTGGCGGTCCAATGGGGTAATGATACTCGCTCGCTTCTCCGGGGCAGGAGAGGAATGAAGTTTATTTCATTTGTGCTTGTAAAGTACTTTGAGAGCCTCCGATTGAAGGCGTGGCAAAGCAAATGTCAGGGTAACTCCTCCATTAGCTTTAGCAGCGTCCCGCAGCAGGGAGTTCCACAGGTGTCGGGTTCGCCATGCAGTCGTCTGCTCCCGCCCCTCTGTAAGCTCCTGCATGCTCGTTAACCAGGCTGTCCCTCCCTCCCTCCCCCAGGGGAAATACAGCAAGCGGAAGAGCAGGTTTAAACGCTCCGATGGCAGCACCTCCTCGGACACGACTTCCAACAGCTTCGTCAGACAGGTAAGGAGAGCGGGGTGGGGCGCTCACGTGGCCTCGGCATCCCGTGTTCGGGAGGGGGGACGGAGCCCCAGGGTTCCCTCGCCATGAGATGTGGGATTTAACTTGCTTTGCACCATTGATTCGGCAGCTGGGAGTGTTGGAACTAGATGTAGTACAGCACTGTAGGGCCGGTGGTCCCGTCGCCCCCTAGTGGCTAGCTCCAGTTGCTGTAACAGTCTCCTTGCTCTCCGTTACTCCTTTAGCTCGAGCAGCAGGGTCTTGAGGGTTCAGTGCTGAGTATCCTGGGTTCGATCCCTGCCCAGAGCCACAGCATCATGTTCCCAGCTCTCGTGCTGTTCTGTTTCCATCGGCCAAGTGCCATGTCCGGCCCCTCTCAGTCTAAAGCAGCTGTGGAGAGAGGAAAGGAACAAGAAAGAACTAACGTCAAGTGCCCATGGGAGAGAACGAGGTGTGTGCGTCACCCTTAGCGGTGCGGAGACCAAACCAGTGCCTCTCTCTGCAGGCCGGTGGAGAATCCACCCTCCCTCCCCCACCCGCGCATCTACACTTCGGTTTAATCTGCTGCGTTTCTTTAAGGGCAGAATGGCATCTTAGTAAGACCGGTTTGCACTGCACTGAGTCTCCCTGGAGGGGCTCCCTGGGGTGAGCTCAGGACTGGGGCCCAGTGTGGGCCGAGCTCCCACTTGCATTGTGATTGGGCCATGGCAGGGGGAGGTGACTTCCTGGGGGAATCGGTGGCTGATTAGTGGTGGGGATGAGCGCTGGAGGGTGATGGAGCTGGGGACACAAGAATTGCACGGTTCCCTTCCCCTTTGGTACGCTGACTCTAGGCCTGTAGGAGAGGAGCCTGGGCATCTCGGGGGAGCCCCAGGTCAAAGCTTCCCCCCCACCCAGGGAGTGGGGTAAAGGTCACGGGAGGGCTGGGATCAGAGCCCTGGGGTCTCTTTTCTACCCTCATGACAACACAGCGTGGCCGTAACCCCTTCACTTCCAGGGATGCTGCCCGCACACACATCGGGTGCTCCTTCAAAGCAGCGTGGGGTGGCGTGGCAGGGCGTGCTTGGCTGGGGGGGCGGAGCAGGGTGGCTGGCTATAGCTGGCAGGGTCAGGGGAAGGAAGGGGTTCATGCGCCCCCTTTCTGCTATGGCTCCTCTCCTGTTCTTTCTGCTCCTGCCCTGATCCCTGCAGCGCCCCCCGCTGGGGAGACCAGGGCTGGAGTGGCCGGGAGCTGCCCCCGGCAGCCAGCACTCCAGCCCTGCTCCCCACAGCGCCCCTCGCAGGCAGAGGCCGGGACTGGACCAGCTCTGGTTTTTTCCCACCCCTCAGATGCACAGAGCCAGCACTCCTCCCCCTCCAGGGCAAGGAGGGGAGCTGGCTATCGATCCAGCAACGCAACGTGGGTGGGGCTGGAGCTGACACTGGGTAGATCCTGCAGCGTTATCTCCCCCACTCTCTCTCCTGTCACCCCCCGCTCATTCCAGCCACCATCCCTCTGCGTTCCTTCCCCCCCCCCCACCTCCCCCGCCCCACCCTGCCCATCAAACAACCCAGAAACATCTCCTCCAAGCCGGAAGCAACGTGGTCTCCATAGCAACCCCCGTGAGGGCAAGGGTGGGGAGACTGGAATAGACATTAAATAATGAAACAGCTGAGTCCCTGCAAGATGGATGGTTTGGGGGGCAGGCCACTAGGGGGGCAAGTGGGGTGGTCGGCCCAGCCGGCGCCTGTCTGTCTAGAACCCAATGGCTGCGTCTGGGCAGGCCCCAAGGACCCAGCATCCAAAGCGCCAGCCCCTGGAGCTAACGGGGTGATGGCCCTGGCAGTCCCCACCCCCCGATCCCCGGTTCTGCCCTGTGGGGAGCCAGCCAGTGGGGGAGGCTCCGGGGTAAGGCACTAGCTGGGCTGGATGGGGCTGGATCTCAGGAGGGGCGAGGTCATCACCCCCAGGGGACCGGACAAGGCCGGATGTTAGATCTTGCCCTGGACTGAGCCCTACACTGGAGGGGGGGCTGGAAGTCTGGGCTGGGGTGGATGTGGCTTAATCCCTTCCAGCGTGGGGGGGTGGGGCATGTGTGAAGGGGATAAACAGCTGGAGAGAGGGGTCCTATGACCTGCCCACCCAGTAGAGGGGGGGCGGGGGCGGTGAATGGTTCCCATGGCGATGACATGGGAAGATGCTGGAGGTGGCAGTTGCCCTGGAGAAGGTTCCTGGAGCGCTGCCCCCATGCAGAGAGAGGATTTAAAGGGCCAGCTTGCCTTGTATTTCCGCCCTCCAGGGCGAGAGGGAGAAGGCTGGAGAGGTGCCCTAGGGAAAGCTCCGGGCCTGGCCATTTCCCTGCTGCCCGCCCCCCCAGGGCGAAGATGAAGCTGCTGGGGTCACAGGCCTGGGGGACACGCACCGGGGCTAGCGGGATTTTCCCCTTGCCCTGGGCTCTTTCACAAGTTCCCGAGGACTCTCCCCCTGGAGCTGGGCCGAAAGCAGAACCTTCCACCCAAAGAGACCGATCCAGGGGCTCAAATGGATCCCGGATCAGAACCAGCCGAAACCCGATGGAGGCGCTTCTCAAACACCCCAGGACGGAGTGGGCCCATGCTACCACGCAGGGAGGGCTTCACCCCAGGATAGTGGAGGGTGGGGTGAGGGGCTGCACGGGGTGGCTCCGATCTGGAAGAGAGGTGGGAAGGGGCCGGGGGATCTCCGGCTCAGAGGTTGAGCCCGCTTTGGAGAAACAGCCTCCGGAGGTACATTATAGCCCCAGCCGGGGAGGCCGGGAGGGTGAATCCAGGGGCTGCATGCTTAGGGATCGAATAAATCTCAGCCTGATTCCTGCATCTTGGGGTCCTGGGGGTGCAGGTCCTTTCGCAGAGGCCTTCCTAGCCTTGCCCAGCAGAGGGCAGTGTGGGCTCATTCATGGTAGTGGGGTGGGTTCTCAGCTGCCTGCCCCACGGAGCACTGCCCCCTTACATGCCTCCAAGAACAAGCCCAACCCAAGGAGGAGGGAGAACCCCCTGCTGGCTGTGGGGCTGCCCACTGACAGCTCCCCAGGAGGGGCTTGGACCTGGCAGACAGCAACACCGTAGCTTCTGGAGGCTAGCAAGCGTTGGGGGGTGATGGACGGAGGCTGGAATGGGGTCAGCGCCTTGCTCCAAGGGGGCGGAAGGGTCAGCTGAGGTTTGGATAGGGGCAGGAGAGGATGGTACCTTATGGGGCCCCCAAAGTATGTGGAACTGGGGTCCCCCGCCAGCTTGCACTTTGCAGGGAGGCTGGGAATTGGGTGCAGGGACTGCCTGGGGCAGGGTCTTGCGGTGTTTGGGTGTTAGTGGCTGGGTCATTCGTATCTGATCTCCCCACAGGAGTGTTAATCGGAGGGGTTCCCAGCCCCCCACCCCCCAAAGTGTGTGTGTGTCTGCCGGGCAGTCGCACCTGGCACTGTGCTGCCCACTGCTGGCAGGGCTGTGACTAGGGGGTACAGATCTGTGCTCTGCAAACCCACCGTCTGCCCTCTCCCGGCTTTTCCCCGGGCCTGAGGTCTGTGCAGGCCACTGTCGGGAGCCAGAACACCCAGGTGAGGGGATCAAGGCAGGATCCCTGAAATCAGAGGCGCCAGAGGGGGCTGCGAGGCCAAAATGGTACAGTAGGGGGGCAGCATATAGCTCGGCCGGGGGCTGCCTCAGCAGGACAATCAGGGAGTGGGGGTTGGGGTGGGGGTTGGGCCGGGAGGAAAGAGCTGCTGAATTTTTGCAGGGTGGGGAGGGTGGCCCAAAACATGGGGGCTACAGACCTCCAGCAGGGGTCTGTTGCGCCAAGTGGGCTAGTTTTGGGGTAGCAGCGGGCGGGCTGTGGGTCAGGACTGAGGGGCATTGGCACAGCTGGGGGGCCTGGAATAACAGGGGGCTGAGGGGCACCAGCAGACGGGTGGGGGTGCCTGGCTGTTTTCAGTCCCCTCCTGATCCCCTGAGATCTCTCGTGAGCGGGGAGCGCGTGCCCAGGGTGGCTAAGCCCCACGCCGAGCCCACCCCCGAGGCTGACCCTTGGCTCAGGCCAGCCCCCCTCGCTCGCCCGCCCCTTGCACTGGGCTAAATATACCCTGGCAGGTTGCGAATGTTGCACTGTTGGTGAAACCTGAGCCTCGGCAGCCCAGCCGAGCCACCCCCGCTGCCCACTCTCGCCCAGGCCCGGCCAGCATGGAGACGCCCAGCAAAGAGCACCAGCCCGTCTTGGTGAGCGTCCCCCCACCCCACCCCTTGACATCTCTCTCTGGGGTCCCCCTGGCTGCTCCCCTCACCCTGACACTCTCTGGCAGGCTCGCTGCCCTTCATCCCTTCCCTTGTGCCCCCCCTCAACACTTGGGACCCCCTGGGTATGGGGCCACCCATGCAGCACCCTGCCAGCCCCAACCACAGTGGTTCCAACACCAGCTGGGCTGGCAGGGGTTCCTGCACCCCCCACAACCCCTGCACCCACTACACCACCTGCTTCTGCCACCCCCCCAAACTTCTTCCACCTGCTGCATTCAGAGCCCCCACAAGAGCCTCGCTTCCACCTCAGCCCATGCCCCCCCCACAGACCCTGCTTTCCCACCCACAATTCCCCATAACCCCTCTGCCCTACTCTCCCCCCAGATGCCCCTCTGCCCTCCCCTCCACTTTCCTGTCCATCCATGATCTCAGGACAGAGAACCCTCCCACCCCCAGGGGAGCCAAGGATCTAGGGGGGTGTTTCTTTGTCGTTCCCCCCCCCCCATACTTCTGGGAGGTTGGGGGCTGAGGCTCTGGGTGGGGGAGGAGCAGGACGCGCCGTGGCATGGGGAGGTGCTGTGGGGGGACTGACCGCAGTGCCCCAGGGTAGCACTGGGGGCGGGGGGGAGCGGCACCCTGCTCCGGGAGAGGGATGAGGGGCTCAGTAGGGGCCATCCTGCCCTTGGAATCAGTGCTGACCCCTGGATTCCAGCTCAGCGCTAGGGGGCGCTCTGCTGTTCGAGGCGCTGCCTCTGGAGATGTAAAACCCGGGTCCTGGCCACGCACGGGGGCTCAGACTCCCCCGGTGCCTGTTTGTTGCTGAGCGCTGTTTAACAGCTGCCTCGTTCCGCT